>OY755248.1:4592216-5342216 GCA_963576725.1 Azorinus chamasolen | reverse complement strand
GTCTAAAATTATCGTTATCTACAATGATTAACCACGAATTTAGTAACCATACTTTAAATATATCGTATACGGATTTATCTGCAGAAACTTGATAATAAGTAAGTTTAAAGACGTCTTAATATTTTATCGCTATTCCTTTCGTTGACAACTCACATAAACTTTAGTTACGCGTTCCGACGGAAACTGCCCACTTAATATAGGTAATATATGTAAAAAAAGTGTCTGTTGAGGCGTTGCTTTTTCAAAATCAATCTCAATTGCAATTAATCAAAAGAAAAAATCTGCAAACACATTATCTAATAATTGTTTCATTCAAGATGTCTTAACCAACTTTAAAGTTGTTGAACAGCTGCTCGTGATCAAAGTAGACAGACAGAAGTTTCATGCTGTGTCTTAATACTATCGCGAGTCTTTATTACATATACAAAAGTATCTCTGTTAAAATCCTTTAATCAAAATAAAATTTGCTTTTATAACCGTGACAACAATATTCCAGTTCTTGCATAGTGTTTCAGTATCTCTACCTAAGTTGTGATTACATACGCTGGGGCAGAGGCAGAAGACGCTTGAGATTAATATTGCAACGCACTCACTTGATTTTAAACTTAGATACAGCAATTACAAGGGAAACAAAAACAGCAGTTGGTTTGGTTCCGGACCAAAACTCAAATCGACTATACAGCTGAAGTTACAAGTCGTTGCCAAGAGATTTTTCTCCCTACACAATCACAACGTATCATGAGTCGTGATGCTTCCAAACATTACACTTGTGTTGTTTTCGTTGGTGATAATAATTTCGTACCAGTTCCTTTAAAGATGTATGCTGCGCAAATTTCCGCAAATTTTGCGTTTCTAACTGACTTCAGAATCGGAATCTGTGTACCTTTACACTTATTTAACACTAAACAGTACGGTTAGTAAATGGGTGTTTGTGTCGAAAAAATAGAAAAAATGGATTGCTACGAAAACCAACGGAACAGCATTTGCCATTGGCCGGAATCTGTCGTAAGATTCAAATTTACATAGTTACCGGAAATAATCATTCGATATATATGTAGGTAAACAACCAGTGTCAGCCATTATATATGTGATAACAACCTAATTAATATTTAAAGCGTTGTTCCGAAATAAAATCGGAGTCATTCAAAACTTGGCCGAAGATGTCCGCTGATTTCCGTTCAAATCCCCGTTTCTAAAAAGGAGGCTCCTTTTTGATAATTTAGCAGTAGTTGGATAGCGATGTTATTTAGCTGAACAAATATATCCTGTCGGAAAATGGGTTGTAAGCAATAGTTTCATTGTATGTATACGTGTACAGCTTCTGGTGTTAATTGATTAATCGCATAATACATCTTTAAGGCATATTCAAACGTAAAACTAAGCGACACATATTACTGATGTCAAACAAGTTGTTTACCCAATAATGTTTAGAAGAACTACGTTGAACATAATTCATAATCGCTTGAACATAAATACCGTGTAACATAAACAACAAAGTACAATTAAGAAACATTTATTTCATTCACTGACATAAAATCAGTTTTTTTATGCTTGTGAATGCCAAAGACTCATTTACATAGCAAACATAAACGTTAATAAGAATTGAATTCTAATTGTTAACTCATTAGCAAATTATTCGCGACCAGCATCGAATCAAACACAAATTGGATTCAGATGAGACGTCTGGTGGCACGGTATCTCATCGAGTTCCAGGCTGTTTGATACCAGGTAAATATCGAGATCCAGGCTGTTTGATACCAGGTAAATATCGAGATCCAGGCTGTTTGGTACCAGGTAAATATCGAGATCCAGGCTGTTTGATACCAGGTAAATATCGAGATCCAGGCTGTTTGGTACCAGGTAAATATCGAGATCCAGGCTGTTTGATACCAGGTAAATACCGAGATCCAGGCTGTTTGATACCAGGTAAATATCGAGATAGTAAAATATCGAGATCCAGGCTGTTTGGTACCGGGTAAATATCGAGATCCAGGCTGTTTGGTACCAGGTAAATATCAAAATCCAGGCTTTTTGATACCAGGTAAATACCGAGATACAGGCTGTTTGGTACCAGGTAAATACCGAGATCCAGGTTGTTTGATACCAGGTAAATATCGAGATCCAGTCTGTTTGGTACCAGGTAAATACATAGGCTAGCAAACACAAAAGTTAATAAAAATTGAATTCTAATTGTTAACTCTTTATCAAATTATTCACGACCTGCTTCAAATCAAAAACAAATTGGATTGATATGAGACGTCGGGGTGGCTCGGTGTCTCATTGAGATCCAGGTTGTTTGATACCAGGTAAATATCGAGATCCAGGCTGTTTGATACCAGGTAAATACCGAGATCCAGGCTGTTTGATACAAGGTAAATATCGAGATCCGGGCTGTTTGATACCAGGTAAATATCGAGATCCGGGCAGTTTAATACCAGGTAAATATCGAGATCCAGGCTGTTGATACCAGGTAAATACCGATGTCCAGGCTGTTCGATACCAGGTAAATATCGAGATCCAGGCTGTTTTGTACCAGGTAAATATCGAGATCCAGGCTGTTTGATACCAGGTAAATACCGAGATCCAGCCTGTTTGATACCAGGTAAATACCGAGATCCAGCCTGTTTGATACCAGGTAAATGTCGAGATCCAGGCTGTTTGATACCAGGTAAATACCAAAATCCAGGCTATTTGATGCCAGGTTAATACCGAGATCCTGGCTGTTTGATACCAGGTAAATATCGCGATACAGGTTGTTTGGTACCAGGTAAATACCGAGATCCAGGCTGTTTGATACCAGGTAAATACTGAGATCCAGGCTGTTTGATACCAGGTAAATACCGAGATCCAGGCTGTATGATACCAGGTAAATACCGATATTCAGGCTGTTTGATACCAGGTAAATACCCAGATCCAGGCTGTTTGGTACCAGGTAAATACCGAGATCCAGGCTGTTTGATACCAGGTAAATATCGAGATCCAGGCTGTTTGATACCAGGTAAATATCGAGATCCAGGCTGTTTGATACCAGGTAAATAGTTTGCCAAGAGCTTGGTCGAATCGAATGTGGTCAAAGTGGACAGAACTGTTCTACAGGGAGCAGAACACACAAAAGGACACGACACCAAAATATCTTCAAACATGAAACAGCACAATTACAAGACAAAACTTACCCAAAAGCAAAGCATTTAGAATATAAAATTCAAAGTAGACTATAAAGTGAAAGCAGGAGCACAACAACATTGGAACGGTCAGTAGCCAAACCAAAACTCCTACTGGAGGCTTACACGTTGCACGAGATCCAACTACGAGTATAAGCAGATATGATGTTTTCACAGCGGGTAAGGGATGATATTGTTGAGAATGTCATCCCTGATGCCGGTTCCTGACTGCGAGGTTATAAAACTTTCATTTTGATTGAAAACAAATAATAAAGCCAAGCAGTAAATGCCACACACAAGACTCAACCATTACCAAAACATCGACACACGCAATCAAACACACGCACACGCACGCACGCACGCACACACACACACACACACACACACACAGACAGACAAACACACGCACGCACGCACGCACGCACGCACACACATACACACACACGCACACAGAAAGCTCCTATACGAGTCATGTTATCCTGCATGAAGCCAGCGACTGCTTTAAAAGACATATATGTGTCTTTATATAGTGGTAGTTTAGATGGGTTTCACTGTATATGGCAAATGTATCGAGATACGTTTTGTGTTTATACGAACGAATTACTAAGAATTATATATGTTCTACTACCGAAGCACTGGAGATGGTTTCTTATATGAAGTTCAATAAATTGAATAAACAAAACAGTTGTAAAGTGTTCATAAGATATTCCGTTGATAGGAGACGCTACCATGCCGATGTGTTTCCAGAGGATATTTTCTATTTAAATTTTAATCACAATATTAACGTACTAAATCATGAAATAATCGTAGTGAAGAACATAATAAATCAAGCTTGAAAATCGATGTGATGTATGAAATCAAGCAAGTAAAACAAATGTCAAGTATTTTATTTGTTGAAGAAATAATGCTTGAACGATTCATGATTCTTTATTGTGTTTTGTTTATATAAATGACTTTTTAGCAACTGAAGGGCAAATATTTCTTTATTACCTTTGTTCGGCTGTTGTACATACTAACGACCTTCAATGTTACGTTGATATAGAATAAATATATACCTCAGTACAAAGACACAAAACAGAAGTCAGCGACAATTAATTGGAAGGCGGTATGCAATACATTTATGTCAGCGTATACAACTATTTACAGTTCATTGGACCATATGGTTATAAAAATGAACTTCTATTTGTTCTTATATATCTCATTTGTTGGATATTGAAATTCACTTCAAAACGTGACCATTCAGAGTCATGGCAAAACAGTCGCACAGGAACATTTGTGACCGTAAGATGAGAATATACTCTGTTTACTCTTCAGATTACCCAGTCAGTGCTTTGTACGGTCCTGACTGACACAATGTGGCAAAAGACACGTCTGCGTTTGATGCCTGAGAATTACATCAGACTCAACCATAAACTTTTTCAGTATTTTATACTTTCCCGGCCTCTGGGCTCATACTTTCAATTCGATGTTATTAGTTACAAAACCTGAATACCACTTAAACCGGTGCTAGGGACGTGAGTATGGTTTCACTTTTAATAACTGCTCATGAAAAAAAGAAATAAAACTGAGTCTGCAATCTTCTAATTTCACGTTGCTTCTTTTGATTTCGAAGGCTCCTACTTTCAGAATGTATGTACTACTTCACAACAGCAGATTTGAAATGCTCATGTGGTGGCCGTGAAAATACATTAAGCATTTATTACCTTTGGCACTAGGTTGCTGTATAAGACACATTTAACAGTTCGTTATTTGAACGGTGAAATGAAGACATGACAAATACAAGCAGTTTGGTGCATAAATCATATACACATATTCAGTTATCTGTGTATAATTCTAGTAGAGTATAAACTGCCCTTTGATACACTCACTCGATATTGTAATTTAGTGTCACCTACATATTATTATTATACCACATTTATATAGCGCTCATTTCACACTGGATATGTGCGTTATAAAGCGCTTCACATGGATGAAATCACTAACCGGAACGATCCGTATGATTATCTATCCAGATAGTAATGAAATATATACAATTAATATACAATATATATGAAATCACTAGCCGGAAGGAACAACGTGATTGTCTATCCGGTCAATGAAAGATATACAAACATATATACAATAGATATGAACTCATCAACTGGAAGGAATCGCATATTAAATTGTATTAACAAACTTGATACAGACACGTTGATTGAAAGCAATGCTCATCAATATCATAAATTAGAATAACCTGTATTAACAAACTTGATACAGACAAGTTGACTGAAAGCCATGCTCATCAATATCATAAATTAGAATAACCTGTATTAACAAACTTGATACAGACTAGTTGACTGAAAGCCATGCACATCAATATCATAAATTAGAATAAACGGACTGACTGAAAATCATTCCATTTATTTGACCATTGGGTCAACTGTTAGCTTGATAGGTTGGCTGAAGCCATTCCTATCTTTAACTTAGTTGCCACTGTACATGACTAGTGGGTTAATTGTTAGCGTAATAGGTTGGTTGAAAGCCATTCCTATTCTGAGCTTAGTTTTCTACTTTCAGTCATCTTGTCTGTATCAATATTCTGAAATGGGTGATCCCTCGAAAGCAAAAGTAGAAATGCGAAAAGAGAAAATTGCAGACTCGGTTTTATTAGGTCTGTTCATGAGTAGTAATTAAAAGTGCAACACTACTCACGCCCACTAGCACCGGCTTAAGCAGTATTCAATTTTCAAAACTAATAACATGAAAACTGATGATCCCGAAGGACCAGAAAATATAACAACACTGAGAATGAAGTACGGGGCGACTTTTTACGGCCGCCACACAAGCACTTAACACCTGCTGTTGTGAAGTACATATATTCTGAAAATCGGTGATCCCTCGAAAGCAAAAGTACATATACAGCTAAACCGTGCTTTTTAAATGTATACATAGTGCTTGTGGTTGTCAACTTGCTCAATATTAACAAAACATCCTAAACATGGCTATTATCATCTGGATTAATTATAAATTGTATGTTATTATGAAATCGTACATTCTATAATACATTTTTGTTCTGTTGCAATACTGATATTTTAACATGCATTGGATATTTCGTGGATGCAATTTGAGTTATTTTGCAGCATCAAATTATGAACTCCTTGAACACGAACATGATTCAGAGTAGACCCAGATCTGCTCTATTTGCTTATGTACAGTATAGATCTGTTTCAAAAGCTAATCCCATGACCAACCGCCTGTGCTCATATTTCAATATGCAAAATCAGTTGACTGATATTCATGAGGTCAATATTTCTTTCATGAATATTCACGGAGTGAACGGTCAACAGCTGCCCTCAATCAGAAGTCTTATTCTGGAACACGTCCACTGGTATGTGACTACAGTATAAGCTGTCTTAACCCTTCGCTTGCTATTCACGTCAATATACCTACCAGGAGCTGTCTCATCAGGGTATGCACTATTTACAAGTTGATTGTGCAACCAGTGCACACCACAGCAGTGATTGCACAGTAAAATATTGTACACAGTGAAGATATATGTAATTATACAACAGAGAATGGGTAAAGAATGAGAAATGTATTTAAAAATTCAGCAAGCAAAGGGTTAAGTGGCAATGAAAAAGAGATCTAATAATCGGTCTGAGAGACAGGTGCTAGCTAAACGCAGGTCAAAAGTTGAGTATTTGCACTGCATTAATCAACTATATGCTATGTTCAATAAATGAACGGCCGCTTAGGACAGGTTATACCATACACCGTTCACAGAGAACTGAAATTATCTTAAAGTTGCGACCGTTCTGTATTAAAACTTGTAATAGTTTTGTTTCAATGGATAAACAGATAAACAAGAACAGCAACTCATAGATAAATTCCAATGTGATTTCGAAATACGCCTGTGGAAAAGTAAACACTCAGAAACCTTTAAGTCAACCACGTGTATGCACGATGTCCATCCGCAGTCAATCGGCATGATGCGATCTTGCAATATTTCAAGAAAATATCCTTAAATCTCTAATAGGATTTAAATGCCAACTTTAATTTTCCGGGGGAGGATTAGAGGATTAAAGATGAGACATTTAAAATAATCAGGATAATGCACACGCACGTTTTAGAATTTTGTTATTTTTGTGTCGGTTGGAAACTCTTTTGATTTTTCGTGTTGTATACGCCCTATCACTTTTACAGTTCATCACACATTTGTTTAAAACAAATGCATATTTAATTTTGTTTTCAATATAAACATCTGAACTGACGGCCATGATATTTTTACGAAAGAACAGTCCATCATTTGATAATTAATTCAACGACTTTCAACTTTATTCATATGCAAACTCATGTGAGATATATCGGTTTATATGTAACTTAAAATTGCAGACCAAGCCTGTGGATATCTAACGCGACATCCTTAATGATACCTTAATAAACATAAACTGGTTAACAAATCCAGATGTTATTCCTTATCCTACTTTCAGCGATCTGCAAACAATTGAATCCAGACGAGACACCGGGTAAATCGGCATTTCATCAGGATTCACGTGGTTAGACACTCGATCAATAACTTTGCAAAAGTTGACCACCAGATTCAAATTTAGGGAGACATTATCTTCACAGTTGATGAAGGGCTAAACAAATATAATTCCTCGTGTATAATGATAAGTAAATATAAGTACTACATGGCGAATACATTGAAATATCCGTTCAAGGATAACTATGTTTGTAATTCATACCAGGTTTTACAACAAGGAAATTTAATTTTAAGCTTGTTTTCTGGCATCAATATCGGAGTTAAAAAATTGTACAATATTTCAGATTATTACAACGAACGGCATATGTTTGGGTTGAATTGAGTCGTTCCAATAGTATACCTCTGTGAACATGGTATACACTGTTTGTCATTCAATATCATTTCGCGATTTCAGTAGCAAAAACACCACTGGGGGTTTAAACCGGTTTACGGACGTCCTAACCTCACGCTTCTCTCAAAGTCACCCTAGCTTTACAAATAGTGTAAATAAAGGTATCCCCGCCGGACTTACCCACAACGTAGAAGACGGTGAACACATGACAACATGTAAAACATAGCATAATAACTGTGACAATCCGTCAAATTTGTACTCAATGACTTTGCTGAAGTCAGAGCACCTGCAGGGAAGCCGTTAAGGGCACGACAGGAAAAAAGTAATACATGAGTCTGGTAACCCATAAATACGCCTTTTTACGCCTTTGCAAATAGAGTAGAACCCCGACAGTTAAGACGGCTCCTGCAGGAACCGTCTGATCAGGGTATCGGCTCTGTGTGCCAATGAAATACTGTAGATATAGATACAGATGCCATGGCCAAACAATCCATTGTACCCGTGTTATTATAAAAATATAATCTAATCTCATCGTTTCCGAAATTAATATTCATGGAGCAGATGGTTAAAAGGCTTACGTTGAATATTAGCTGTTATCAAACTGGGACTCAGTTTTCCTACTCGACTCTTTCAAGACATTTAGATACTTCAAAAGCCTTGATGGTAATGATAGTGAACACTTGTATGTTAAATAACATTTTGCCTGCTGATTACGACTTGAATAGCACCTATAAAAAGCTTGGATCCAGATAAGATGCCAAAACTCTTTGAGTTTATTAACTTTTTTTGTGGCTCAAGTAATTTTTCTAACATATGTACTTTAAAGAAGCGACATTTGATATTCGATTCTAATGATATCTATTTAAATTCTATTTTTCGATTTGTGAAACCACGGAAGGCGTGTCAATGAGCGTGGGTCCAGATGAAATGCAAAGTGTCTCTGCTCATCTAAATCCTGGGTCCATGCTTATAAAGCTTTTAGTTGAGTCTGAGTTTCGTTCTCAAGCTTTTGATTGGTCAGATTTGAGTTCCCAAGCTGTTGATTGGTCAGATTT
This sequence comes from Azorinus chamasolen, assembly GCA_963576725.1. NCBI lineage: Eukaryota > Metazoa > Mollusca > Bivalvia > Cardiida > Solecurtidae > Azorinus > Azorinus chamasolen. The sequence continues at coordinate 5,333,147 of OY755248.1, read as the reverse complement.
GAGCCAAAGACTCAAATCTGACCAATCAAAAACTTGAGAACGAACTCAGACTCAACTAAAAGTTTTATAAGCATGGACCCAGGTTGTTTGCAAATGCGGGCCAATCTGTGATAAGTGAAATAAAAAATAATAAAACAAATATTATTAGCATAACGAAACTCATTATAGCAAAATAAACATTATGCACATTCAGTTTATTTTCCAATAAGTTTAAGCTTTTATTTACATGTCATAAACACTCACGGAATTTATATTAGACAAGGCACGCAATTAATGAACAACCATTATATACGTATACATTATTCACAATACCAAAAATAGTTTAAATTAATAGACAAAACATATTTTAAACATCGATCATACAAAGGGGAGCAACCCTTGCAACGCTAAACTCTAAAATTGACTATTCTTAAATTCAAACAGGTCCATTTTACCGCTGATATTGAATGTTTGTTTTAAAGTAAAACTGACAAACAGTGCAGACCGTGATGAGAGAGCAACTCTAGGAGTGTATTTAATGACTCTTTTCTCGCACTGAAATAGTTAAGTCACATACTGTAAACAAGGCAGAGCGTTACACATTTTATATTGCAAACTAACAGATTTCTCGATCTCAAATAAATGTTACAGCGCAGTAAATCCCAAATCTCATACTCACTTAGCTAATCGTGTCTTATCAAACAATTTAAAATGGTAACGGAATTTTGTAGGGTTTCTTTATAAATACATGTACCGGTGTTCATGAAAATTATTTGTAAACAATTCACAAACACTGGTAAAGGAAAAGTAATGTTATGTATTGTTTTATCCCTTTTCAAAGATATTGGCAACATTTCATGTTCTAGAAAAATATCAACTCTTTTACGGTTCCTTCAGGTTCTTTTAGTGTTGTACTGTTTGCTTACGAAATAAAATATATCGTATTCTATAGATTCTGTCATCTCTGTGTCCATATGTCATTATAAGCATTTATATCTATAATGCAAGTATGTCTTACATGAATGTGTATGGCGTAAATGTATGGCGTAAATTATTAAGCATTGAATATTAACCCTTCTCTTGCTGAATTTTTAAAATACATTTCTCCTTCTTTACCCATGCCCTGTTGTATACTTACATATATCCTCACTGTGTAAAAGTATTTCGCTGTGCAATCACTGCTGTGGAGTGCACTGGTTGCACAATCAATTTGTAAATAGTAAGCTGTCTCATCTGGGTCTTCACTATTTATTTACAGGTAGGTATATCTACGTGTTTAGCAAGCGAAGGGTTAAACTGCTAGAATGACAAACTCTTCACCAATATAAACTGTTAGCAAGATCACGTTAAAACAAATCAGCTCGACAAGTTGATTTTTCTCTGACCTATATGTAACCTACATATTGTGTTATATAACTCTTGATAAATGTTCCTCCTCTTTATTATAAAATATTCCCAAATTTTAGAGGGTGACATGGAAGATTAGTAGTCACTAAATGTGTTACCCTCTGTAAATAAAGTATATTATTATTATTATTATCTATCTGTATAGTACAACAATATGTTTCCATGTCAAATGATAGTCTATTTGATGTATTACTTTATCTTTTTATACCGTCACTGCATACTATATAGGATAAACTAATTATATAAATGAAAATCGATTACCAAACGAGAAATAAATCACGTTTACACATTAATTCTGATATAATATTGAAACTGTTCAGAGGATACAACATTAATTTCTTTATGCTTATGGGAGCTTGAATGTAAAGTGTTTATCAGGATGCATTTCTATGAGAATGTATTACATGTGGAGCATTTGCATATGTTTGTTTGTCCTTGCACGTGAGCTAGGACGTGAGTAGTGTTGTACGTTTAATTACTACTTGTGACTAAATAAAAACGAGTTTTCTCTTTTCCTATCGCTACTTTTGCTTTCGAAGGATTTCCCACTTTCAGAATGTCTGTACTTCAGAACAGCAGGTGTAAAGTAGTCGTGAGTATTCCCTCAGTGTTGTTATATTTTCTTGTCTTTGAGGATCACCAGTGTCAGTATTTGAGTATGAAAAATAAATACCGCTTAAGCCGGTGCTAGTGGGACGTGAGTAGTGTTGCACTTTTGAATACTACTCATGAACATACACAATACAACCGAGTGTGCAATTTTCTCTTTTTACATTTTTACAGTTTTCTTTCGAAAGATCTACAACTTTTAGAATGTATGTATTATGGCATGTTGGTAGAAGTGGTAGATAGACATGGGTTTTTAATCTATTCATGTTTGTATGAATTTAATATTTTTGACAGAATTGTTCTAGTATACTGAAAGACAAACACACACAATACCTGACTTGATGCGGACGTTATGTTGGAAGTTTCGTCCGTTAGATTTTCCTCTTTATTATTAGGTTATGTAAATCACTAACAGTTTTCTCGTTTTTTTCTTCATATAGGATACTAATCTAATAATTATACATTTTTATCAATTAAGAAAACATTATTGAAGAAAGTGTGCATTTTTTTACAACTGAACTTTACAATACAATTGCTGTTTAAACTATAAGCGAGATATTTACATAACTGTATCCTATATGTGCATGGCTAGACGGATATGTGCAGTTGTTTCAAAACGTATATAAAAATTAATCGACCAGGCTCAACACGAATATAATATTTTAATGTATCATGGTACCAATGATTCAGTGCAAATGATATCAACTAGAAACTAGTTTTTAACTGTTTCAATTATGTAACCAATTCTCACCAAGATTTCCCTAGTGACATCCTACATATATCCAAAGTAGAATTAACACATTTTAAGTATGACATTTATTCAGTGGATATTTCTTAATGTATATCAAAGAATCACGCGTGTATAAACGGAGCAATATTTGTCAGGAATGGTGTCTTCTGTTGAGTACATTAGCAGTGTGATAAATGTGGCTTATTGTGTCTTCCATTCAAAATATCCCTTTGCTCCTGCTGATAAGGCATTAAACAGAGTCATTATTATTTGACGATTACATTATATCGGCGTTTTGATGCAGGAAATTATTGATAGTCATACATTTCCATTTATTACTGACGAACAGACCGTCGTTTTAGACCATGTTAAACAGCTATTAAAATTACACAACATAAACGTTGTCATGCCCTTCATTACTTTTATACAGTTACTTTGTTTACAGCTCAATCACTGAGTAAACTAGCGATAGGTGGATACCGTTTGTTTAACTTAAATGTTTCCGTTCTACATGCAATTTCCACTGTATTTGTCATCGCGGTTGGTTTAGATTAGTCGGAGAGGGGATACGTTTATTTACACTGTTTGTCTTTTAGGTAGGTGATGGAATAAGTGTGAGGTTGGGCGCAGTAGGAGGAAGATTAAATTACCGCCTTGAAACGGTCAGTACCAATAGTCACTGGGGTTTAAACCGGTTTATAAACAGTAAAACAAGTGACGTCATGATTAGATGATGTATTAAGCTCCACGAATTCTACACCGACATTTAAAAACAGAGAATTAAATATAAATTGAAGGGGTTTCTAAAGATATAACTGTTGTATTAGAAAATAAGACCGAAACAGAAAATCCCGTGCTTACTTACTCCATTGTCACTTGGTAGTCATTCTCTCTATCTTTGAATCACATTTTGCTGATTTACGGTGAGTATTTCTAACCGATTTGCGCGCGCTTGTCACGTTGTCAAAGACAGATGTGAATAACAGCTGCACATACAGCGTGTCAATGAATTCACACTATGCGTTCCTTTTTCATGAATTATGCAAAACTTCAACTTGCTTACATTATCGTATTGGGTCAATAAGAGCCATTTACTCGTGCGTTTAATCATTTGTTTTCACTTGCCGCACATCTCGCAGGGAATTAGTTTTATTTATAAGCAAAATACAACTTGACAACCGCTATACTTGGGGAATGCAATAGTAAGCAAATTAAAATTCATAAATGATGCTCACGTTAGTAAATTATGTAACGTGAGCAAATGCACTTTGGTAAGAAATGTGTCAACTTAAATGCATCTTAAGTAACTACAATTACTTTGCAAATTGCTGGATAACTACGTAACGACGTTATTTAATATCCAATACACAATTTCCATCAAAATAAACCATAAAGGTTGTTAATAGGTCTTCCGAGAACCTTAACACATTTTGTTGCAACTTGTAAGTCGCTTTGTTTCAATCTTATTACCTTACTACTTGGAAATGTATTACACATGTAAGTATGCCACAACCGAGCTCGTGATTGCCGTTATGAACTGTTGAGATGATTGGATAACTGGACGTCTCATTATGATCCAAACATTTGGCACTTGGTCGTATGTCTAAATTTAGAAAGCAACAACTATTTTAAATGTGATTGATTGGGCGAGACATTCACATGCTTATGCTTAACTTCAGGTATTAAGCCTCAAAATAACTTTCGTCTGCAACAAATGTCGCCTGCTTTGAGTTTTACAGTTGACTTTCCCGCGCTGTTATATCTGACACATTAGAGTTACTAGTGTGGCGGCGTAATCAACAACTTATACCAAAGTTTTCTTCATAATTTGTTCTTCGAATAGTATCATCTTTCTAACATACATGGCCTAACCCAAACCTCCTTTTGGTTCTCTCTCTCTCAAGTATATATACACACTGACTATGACAAACCTACACTTTGTCCAGCCTTTTTTGACAGCTTGAACTCTATACTATAATTTCGCTTCTTGACATATTGATAAATATGTGTACAATGTACCGTACACAACCTTAATAAGTAATTAGCAACCTTTAGCTAGTAGCCTACTAATTATGCTACACAAGGCGTCTAGATCTAAACTGTTTGTAACGGTTTGTTTGTTTGTGTGGGGGTTTTAATTCGCTGTAACATTATTACAGTCATATCGCGACGTTCAGGATAGAACCACTGAATTACCACAAGCCAACTGGAAGGCTTCCTTACATGAAACATCCGAATGGTCCAGCCGGGATTGGTATCACAGCAGCTAGGGCTAGGGTTAGGTAATTATCATTTGAAGACCATAACTACACGGTATGGGGGACCTGTAAATGTTATGTCGGGTTTGCCATTTCCTCGTGTCATGGGAAAATGCAACGAACAGTATTTTCACCCACACAATAGGGTAAGTATTATATGACTACACCTTAGCAGCACCCATTATGTAAAGGAAGGCATGCACTAACAAAAACAACAACATTACATTAGATTGTTCGATCTGTCCTAATACAATTTCAACACTTAATGGTGGCATATAGTTTAAATTTAACGAGTTTGATATTAATTGTACAGGCTGCATGACCAACCGGATGTAATTCTAATAATGTATCATTTAGCCATTTCATCACTGCTTTTTCAAAAAGACTATTCCAAACTTCAAACTGGTTAATATACCCAGAAAGTGGGAGATCCTTCGAAAGCAAAGGTAGCAATGGAAAGGAGAAAGTTTCAGACTCGATTTTATTGAGGCTGTTCACGAGTAGTAATTAAAAGTGCAACACTACGCACGCCCCAGCACCGACTCAAAACTAATAACATTAAAACTCATGATCTCGAAGGACCAGAAAATATAACAACACTGATAAGTTTAAGTTTACCGTGAATGTTCAGATATTTTTTTAAAAGAAAAGTGTAGCATGCCAAACCCTTGTCATAGTGGTCCTCTATGAACTCTTTCATCCGGCGTTACACTGTTTGCCAAGGACAATAGTGACTCGATTCCCAGACTTAATTACCCTTATTCCACTGCAAAACAAATGTGCGTTCTTATGTAATTTTAAATACTTTTTATTAAGCTTTTGAGAAAACATTGACTTAGTGTCGCGGAAAAACCTTGAAAAACTATTGACCAACTTTTAGCCTAATGAAATGCTAAGTTCAGTGTCTCATTTGGACCCAATATATTTGTAAGTGCGACCCATGTCTCGGGTAGCTAGATAACGGTTATTAATACTTTGGTGACACGATATTTCACATCCTGAATTTTATGGTGATGTGATTAACAAACTTCGTGAAATTATTGGACATACCAAGTTTCTCACTTTGTTCATTAAATACATTAAAAAGGGATATGATCCTATGCTACTACAACATACTTCATGTCTGGTTGTCCACCAGTTTTACAACTGGCAATCACGCTGGTCTCTTTGTATGTACGCCGACAAGAAGGTTTAGTACTCTACGAAAGCGACTTCTTAAATCCGGAAACGGAATGAGGACTTCGGATATTTGTATCTCGTTTTTGTCGTGCCCTTTATTACTTTTCTACAGTTACTCTGTTTGCAGCTCAATCATTGAGTACACTAGCGATTGGAGGATACAGTTGTTTCACTTAAATATGTTTCTATTTTACATGCACTTCACCACTGTATTTGCCATCGGGGTTGTTGTAGATTAGTCGGAGAGGGGATACGTTTATTTACACTGTTTGTCTTTTAGGGTGGAGATGGGATAACTTCCCCCTTCCACCTATTGTTTGTTCGTTATGTATTTGTGTGTCTTTTGTGTCTATTATATACATGTACATTTACTGTTTTCGTCTTTGTGCTGTTTAGGCGGTTGTGTGTTTTGTATGCGGTGTTTTTCCTGCATGACTCATACGTGTACTTTTAACACCAGTGGTATATAGCGCAATTTATTTGTCCCTTATGCAAACTTTAAACAACTTCGCAACTGATGCTTATTTCTTAATCAATCAACTGTGATAGTTAGCAAGTTGATACTGACATTGACTGATAGTAAGAGATGATGCAAAGTCTTGATTATCACAATTACTCTTAGTATTCGGACACCGAATCTCTCGATGTTCGTAAAACTGACATTATTTCTTGTGAGACTAGCTGCCTTTTCAAATCTTAAAAAACCCACCCTGCAAACGTAATAAGACACGTAGTAGTTAATCTTAGATCTGACACAGTTGTAAAAGAACCAAAACGCTTAACTAAATTTCTAATATCTACCGGTGTAAGATGTTTTCTTTGAAGAGACAGTCTACCTAATGTACGCGATAACGTCTAAAACTGACGTATGTTCCTCTCAATGCACATGACGCATTTGGTCTAAGAAAGCATACATATCTCACAAGAGTGTTTAAAGCTTTAAATCGTAATTATTCTGTAAACATTATGTCTGCCGAACCTTGATTTGCTACAGTTGTAATTACTTCACATTCAAAACTATTGGTGCGACATCAAGGTACTCGACTTTTCATCTGGCTACAAGTTGTTTACAAATTTGCATGAAACGGGTAAAATTGATAAGAATATAACACAAATGTAGAATCATATCGTCAACTGAAATAAGGAGTACGCTAACAAGTGCGTCATAACATACACCACAAATGTATGAAGATTTATATATTGCCATGGCATGCGCCTTATTTGCGACCCATAACCCACATCGATACCATATAGCGTATAACGAGTAAACGGTAAATGTAAAATAAACCACAAATCCTGCAAAAATGACAGATTTTTAATTCGTAGACTGGAATTGCCAACAATTAACCACTGTGTTTTGTTTTAAAGCAATTTGTGTTGTTCGATTTATAAAGACATTAGTGTTTCAAAAGTTAAAATGTGGGCATTTAGTGGGTAATGAATATTCGTACTAAGTGCATCTGTTTCTACGGAGTATGAAACATATACTACACATGCTAATTCTGCACAAATAAGTCATATTGATACGGGGAATGCCTGCCTCTTGTTTTATTTAGGCACTTTGCTGCCCACATTTTATATTGAACGGTGATATAAGATTCCAAGTAACGGTTTCGTTCATACTATATGCAAATGTTTAAATCTATAGATGTAAGTAGTATTTCCCTTAAGTAGTATTTCCCTTATCTATGCCTATGACGTCACAGAGGTGGTGAACACAGGTTATTTAGGCTCCGATAAAAAATTTAAATAACAGCGAAACAAAGGGGAAAACAGGCCAGAATTTTCGCCAGATGATAATAGGAAGACGCAACCTGAATGTCGGCCACGGCACCAAAGCAAAAAACACAGCAGACACAGAAAAAAGGCAAGTCTAAACGCAAAGCAAATTCGCCCTTGGTAGAGGGTATTGTACAAACCAGTCAGACGGGTTATATGGTGGGCGGGGTACATGGTGATACAAATGTAAACAAACGCCACCAACTAACGAACAGTACTGAATTCACATCACCATTGAACACTATTAATCCTATGATGAACATGAACCAGCAGAACATGACCTCGCCTGGAAATACAATGCAGCAATACCCGTTCCCGTATAATATGCAAGCTCCGCTAACCCCGCAAAGTCAGACAATGTACCAGAATCAGACAACGGCTTTTACAGCCACACCCCATTGGGCTGTCGAACTCATAGAAGACATTAAACAATTAAAACAGTCATTGCCAAAGTTAGAACACATTGAAAAAACAGTCGACAAAATTAGCATAAAAATGAATGACATGGAACTGAAAATGAAAAACATGGAAACACGCATAAGTGAAACTGAAAGTTCGTGCGCCTTCATTAACGCAGAGACAGAAGAACAAAAGAAAAATCTTACAGAGGCAAAAAATGAAATCAAAGACCTTGAAGACAGATGCGGACAACTCAACAAATCAGTAAAGTCCTACGAAACTGAGCAAAAAAGACTGAATACGAAGATCAGTGACCTGGAATCGAGATCTATGCGCGAAAACTTGGTATTTTATGGCTTAGCTGAAGCGCGAGAAGAAGACTGTGAAGACCTCGTGAAGCAATTCATCGAAAACGAGCTAAAAGAAGAATCAACCAGCATCACATTCGACAGAGTGCACAGACTGGGATCTGATAGTGCTAAGAAACCGAGACCAATCGTGGCCAAATTCCACCAGTATAAGCAAAGGGAGGTAATACGCAGAAAGGGCTACGAGGAAAGGGATACTCTCAAGCAAAAGGGTTTCGGTGTTGGAATTCAGCAGCCAAAGGAAATCAGAGAGGCACGTAAGGTACTATATCCAATCATGAAAAGTGAGGAAGCGAAAGGGAAAAAAGTGAGGTTCATAGGTGACAAATTGTACATAGATGGTGAGCTGTATAAACCGACATCAGCTAAATGAGGAAGTCGTGAGAGCAACCTACGTATACTCTCATGGAACGTTAATGGACTGACCAGAAAACTAGTAGATCCAGATTTCATTAATTTAATAAATGACTATGATGTTCTATTCTTAACTGAAACATGGTTATCAAAAAACTCGCATTTCAATTTAAATTTAAATGATTATGTATGTGAACATTTATATGGTAATAAGTCACCCCATACAAGCAAAGGTAGATACAGCGGAGGAGTGTCGGTGTATTATAAGCAATCGCTCAGAAACAAAATAAGTATAGTGCAAAAAAATCAAAATGGGATTTTGTGGACGAAATTTTCTAGAGATTTGTTTTACTTTGAGGAAGATATCTATTTCTGCACTGTTTATATACCTCCTAGCAATTCTAATATAACTACTCATTTTGACGAAGATATGTTTGACCAGATTGAGACGGACATAGAAAAATATAGGACACTAGGGAAAATCATGATCAATGGAGACTTTAATAGCCGGACATCGAATGAAACAGACATATTGGAAGAAAATAACTTCTTAAATACAGACACAAATACATCAAATAACGTACAGATTCCACTCCGCAAAAACAGAGATCACATAATCAATGCACAGGGCAGACAATTACTCTCATTATGTAAAACTGCCAGCTTGGTAATAGGCAATGGTCGTCTGCTAAATGACTCTTCTGGTGAATTTACATATAACGACTACAATGGATCCAGTGCAGTAGATTATTTCCTACTAGATTTTAACGATTTTAATGTAATAACACAATTTGAAGTCAATCCTCCCACTGAATTCTCAGATCACTGCTCAATTACTATTAGCGTAAAAAGAGTCAGTCCACAACATATACCACGTGACCAACACTGCGAATCCGATAAATACCTTGCGTGGGACGAATCGCTGATCCATGAATTCAACACATGTTTATCCAGTAGAGGTCAAGACTTGACACACATTATAGAGAACATCAAAGAAAATAATATAAACGAAAGTGTACAATATTTCACCACACTCATTCAAGAAGAGGCATTTAAAACGTTTGGTAAATCTCGTTCAATCAAGAAAAAAACCCATTATATAAACAAAAAGAAATGGTTTAATAAAAATTGTTACGATAAAAGAAAAAAATACACAAAAGCAAGAAATGTTTTTTTAAGGAAAAAAACAAACGCTTCCAGAAAAACATTTATAGAAAAGAAAAAAGAGTACAACCAAGCTAAAAAGAAGGAAAAAAGGCTGTTTATGCAAAAAGAGCGATCGCGATTGGCACACGAGGCTAAAACGAACCCGAAACAGTTTTGGAAAACCGTAAAAAAACAAAATCAATGTCGGGGACCAACATCGGAATCACTCACGGTCAATGATCTATATAACCATTTCCACAATCTATACGGCGGAGAACCGCAAGACCATGATACAGACAATACATCTCAGACAAAACATGACAGCTTTTTAGATTCACCTATCACCATTAATGAACTCACCCAGGCAGTTAAATCACAAAACAACGGGAAAAGCGCAGGAAATGATCAACTTATTGCAGAAATATTCAAGCATTCAATAGAAATAATGGCACCGTTTTTGATAAAACTTTACAATCAAATTTTTGACAGCAAAAACTACCCGAGATCTTGGGGAGAGGGAATTATCATCCCGATCTTCAAAAGCGGAGAAGTAAACGAAGCAAAAAACTACAGAGGAATAACACATTTTGAGCAAAATTTACTCCCAAATTCTTCATAATCGATTGACAAAATGGTCTGAAATAAATAACAAAATAACTAACAATCAATTTGGCTTTCAAAAAGGAAAATCCACAACTGACTGTATCTTTATATTGCACACGGTAGTCTCGAAATTGATGAATGAAAACAAAAAGGTTTACTGTGCATTCTTGGACTTCGAAAAAGCGTTCGATAATTTAGAAAGACACTATTTATGGCAAAAACTCTTAACAGAAAACGTAAGCACAAAATTCACAGAAGCGATCAAATCAATGTACAGTGTAGTTAAAGCCTGTGTTAGATACAAATCACACATGTCGCAGTTCTTCGATTCCACAAAAGGTATCAAACAGGGAGACCCGAGCTCCAGTCTGATGTTCATATTTTTCATAAATGATATAATTCAAAGCATAAATTCTGATCATGAAGGGATTCTAACAATAAATGAATTACAGATATTTATGATCCTATTTGCGGACGACGGACTTTTATTTTGCTACAAACCGGAAACGCTACAGTCAATATTGAACGATATAGAACAATACTGCAACACATGGGGTTTAAAAATTAATACAAAGAAAACTAAAATAATGATCTTTGAAAAGGGAAGGCATACAAAATATAACTTTTACCTCAATGGAACTCTATTAGAAATTGTAAATTCCTTCAAATATCTAGGAGTCTACTTTTTTAAAAACAATAACTGGTACATGACTCAAAAACGAATATCCCAACACGCATCCTATTCATTACACAACTTATTTACAATAATGAACCAAATCGACCTCACTAACAAAGATAAATGTAGACTCTTCGATGCTCTAGTCGGATCTGTTCTTAATTATAGCGCCGAAGTATGGGGAAATCATAGAGCAAGCGATATTGAAAAAATACATAATAAATTCTGTAGAAAAGTTCTTAGGGTTAAAAATTCAACAAATTTAGAGTGTTTGTATGGAGAGTTAGGCCGTTTCCCATATAGCGTCACGAGAAAAGTCATCATGATGAAGTATTGGATTAGATTACTCTCAATGGACGAGAATTCAATTCCACTGAACATATACAAAATGCTAAAGCACGACGTTGACATGAATATAATATACAACGGCATAAATTGGGCTTATCAAATCAAAAGTATTTTAGATTCAATAGGGATGTCTGATTTATGGATACATCAATATGAAACATTGATCAACATCACATCAATCAAACAACGAATATTTGATACTTACAAACAATCCTGGTACGCAAGTATTAACAACTCGAGCAGACTAGACTTTTACAGTCTAATTAAACATGATCACAATTTTGAAACATATTTAGATGACATACAGGATCAAAGATTTCGAATCGCACTCACCAAACTAAGACTATCGTCACACAAATTAGCAATAGAAACAGGTAGATATATCAATCAACACAGGGATGAAAGACATTGCAACCAATGTAACATGAAAAAAACCGAAAGCGAATTTCATTTCTTACTGGTATGTCCGAAATACCGGCACCTCAGACTAAAATACTTTAAACGTTATTACTGCAGCTGGCCATCAATGCAAAAATTAACTAATTTATTTTCAGAAACATCAAAACGAGTTGTAAACAATATAGCAAAATATATATTCCATGCACTAGAAATTAGAACAGAACAATAAACAGTGTTACTTCTTTATCGGTACAATAGAAAAATCGCCTCAATATCAGCTGCAAACCACTCGCTTGCACGAGCGTACACATAAGGGTACACTCCAATCTGTAGCAGACGGCATTTTTGCAAAAAATACTATGTAGAATTAGCATGCACATGTATCACGATTACACATTGCGACTTCCTGATAATGCAAACCAGGCAAATAACTATAAACTCAAATAATACTCACCCAAACAGGATTTCAATAATTCCACAACTAAATACTGAATACGTCATGAATCACAGATAAGGCCAACTTACGCAACTTTACACACACATGAACTACCCATTCATTCAGAAATCGACACAATCCACGTGACGACCGACCTTTTGACCACGTGACCAAGGACGATCAGCAATATTGACAGGAGAAACGACCCAATCATGAAATTAAGCTGGACTTGACGACGGAAAATCGACGTAGGCTGGACAGGATATATTATAAATGTAAAGAATCTTTTTGATAGAAAGTATTTGAACTTTATTTTAGGCTCTGAAAAGAAATGGAAATTGTTAACGTGTCACCACATTTCTGTGAATATCCATCTGTAATTGACAATAGTTGCTATAAACATTGTATTATGTTTAATGCAATAAAATTGATTGAATTGAATTGAATTGAATTTCCCTTAACGGTTATCTCGATAAGCCTAGCCTCATTTGATTGGCAGATAGCTTGGATATCAAATGATTGCTCAGCGTTGCAGAATGATCACACATATGACACCCGATTAACAAGTTTCTAAAAGGCTAGATCAAATGGGAAGTAGTCACAACTGTACCCGATCCAAATTTGAGCTAATATTATTCTTATTACAGCGGGATAGGTGTTAATATGTATAATTGTTCTATGTACATAATTACATTCCAAGCAAGTGGACGCTTTTCATAACTATTAGGTGTTAATAAATCCTAAATGGTAATCGATCCTTCAAAGGCATTGCAAAAAGAAACTTGCAGACAGAGTTTTATTGAGTCTACCTTATGCGCAGTTTTTATAGAGCAAAACTACTCACCCCACCGCTTGCACCGACTTAAGCGGTATTCACTTCTCATAACTAAAAGCTTTGTAATTTATAACCCTGTAAGTACTATTTACAGCTGTAACAACTTCTTTTAATCTACAGTTACTGTCGCTTTGTTTGTAATGATGGAAAAATCCTCTATTTATTAGACTCTATATGAAATTTATAAGAGTCTTTATCTCTAATTAGCTTCAAAATGCAGTCGAAATATGACCAAATTACATGCAAATTCCAAACGGAAAGCGATTTACCTATATTTAAAATCAGCCAACAAACGTCAGAAAACAGTAACGTTATTAATTAAGAATATATATCTTTACAGTATATAACTGTACATGGGATACATCCCAATTTGGTTTGAAAATGGAGTTAATGTTAGGATATACCCGCGTTGAATGCAAACAATAAATGTATTTGTTACTTTCTACCATTGAAAGTATATTGCAACTTGTTCAACAAGGGCTTGGTCTTATCGTTGTATATGAACTGGGTGTGCGCAGTCTGAAGAAAAACAAAGTTATCGAAAATTGACAATACCGATATCGAATTTAGCCATATTCATACATATTCTTGTTACAACTACTGTTTGTATGTATATTAATTGGCTAGATATATGTAATGGCATATGGAAAAAGAAAAATAATTATCTGATAAAAACCCTTAAATAATTCCTTTAGCAGAACGGACCGTCTGAACTGGATCTACTCTTTTTGAAACGGCGTTAAAATGCAGATCTATTGAGTAAAGGGTTAAAAGACAACATGAAGAAACTGTTCGACCATTCCAGCGTTTCTATAATAAATAATGGTTGTATAAACATCTAGCTTGCTGAGCAAACTTCTGTTGGTAGAGAAAATCGTCCACGTATGAGTCCAATGTTGAGTCTGAGCATGAGGGTCATTCTCAAGTGTCCGATTGGTCAGATGATTGAGGATGATATGCGACTCAAGCAACACGTTTTACAGTGCTCCCTACAGCGACCCTCTCAATAACGATTCCCTTCTTACAACAACGCATGTCACTGTTTCCGAAACAACAAGGCTCCAGACACAACTTTTTCCATCGTATTTTATTTATGCCTCCATTAAACCCTATGTAGTGACCACTCTTTAGAATCGTCACTTTGTGACGAATCTAAAGAGTGGTCACAACATAGGGTTTGATTGAGGCATAACGGTTTTAGTTCTCGAAATACACCGTATCTGGGGATCTGCAAACAAGCTAATTATGTTTGATATTCCCTCCCTATAACAACTCCCTCTGAACAACACACACACAATCTTCGTATCCCAAAGGGTGTCGTTGTAGAGAGGGAGCGCTGTATAACCTTTGAGTCAGTTGTTAAACCGTTGATTTTAGCCTCTATTCCTTTCCACCAGCTGAGACGCCGAGTTACTTGGTATCGCATCTTGATCGAAACTGTTTGCATATGTAATCACTCATCCGCCCGCAACACGCTAAACGTTAACTAACAACATTTGGTTCCTGATCCAGAGTTACTTTTCATATGTCTACTGAAGAGGAACCAAACTTGCTGTGTTGTATGAAACACTGATACATACATACCCGCTATAAATGTTATATTTGTAGTTTGATCCTGTGTTTGTTACTTTTCCGAGTGTTGCCGTCTATGACGAACGGGTGCATTTTGGTGTTAGAGGATTCCGACACTGAAGAACATTTGAACCTTTGCTCAGTGGAAAACAGTAACATGATACAGTAACATTTAGATTTACATCCCGAGAGATTCACCAGTATACGTTTAAGTCGTTTTTATATCATAACTCCTTAGAAAATAATAGATACTGTCTCTCATATTTCAGAATAGGTTTGGATTTGTTTTTATAAAACTTGGTGTAAGTGTTCACTACCATAGGATGGCGTCGCCAGTCCGAGTGTCGTTCCCCGGAGTCGTATCGCTGAAACGATTTGAAGTTTTTCTATGAAATTGTGTGTGAATACATAAAGCACAGAGACTAATTTCAGTGTTATGTCATACTTTAATATAATTGATGGATTATAAGAGAAGAGAAGAGAATGGCGGCGTTAAGCTTTGGGAAATCATCTGAAGTTACCTGGTGTCATTATTATACTCATTTGCGTGTCTCATAGATCTGTCAATCAAACATCCTCGTCATCATATCATCATCGCATCTTTTGATACATCCGCTGCAGTAAAACATTTCCAATTTCACCACCTGTGTGATGAACATATGCATCGTAACCCTGACCTCCATAAATACGCCTTGCAAACAGAGTAGAGACGCATATCAGAAGGCCCCTGTAGGAACATAGGCAGTTTAACCCTTTCTTCATAATTTTTTTTTAATACGCCTTGCAAACAGAGTATAGACCCAGATCAGAGAGCCTCTGTAGGAGCCGTCTGATCAGGGTCTACTCTGTTTGCTTATGATATAATATAGATATGATTCTGCAGTTTCTGGAAATCATGGCCTAACAGTTTGTGCACATGTGCTATTATAACAATTAATCTAATTATTGTTCTTGATGTCATTATTTCTGACATGGATATTCATGGAGTAAAGGTTTAACCCTTTCGCTGCCAAACTCTGTCGTCTGCAAACTTTGTCGTCTGCTACGAATTTTCATTCTTTTGATTTTCTTCATTTTTTTGTTTCAAAAACATAGTAACAGTAACAAACAGTTTGGATCCTGATGAGACGCCGAGTTTGCATAGGTAATCACAGATCCGGCATTGGCAGCGAAAGGGTTAAAAAAGAGTGTACACATGGATATTCATGGAGTAAAGCTTTAATACAGGCTGATGGTTAATGCAGGGCGACATAATTATCACGAGAAAACCATAGTGTGTGCCTATAACTCATCCATAGTTGTACAGTGCTCCCTCTCTGCAACGACACCCTTTGGGATACGAAGATTGTGTGTGTTCAGAGGGAGTTGTTATAGGGAGGGAAAATCAAACATAATTAGCTTGTTTGCAGATCCCCATATAAGGTGTATTTCGAGAACTAAAACCGTTATGCCTCCATCAAACCCTATGTTGTGACCACCCTTTAGAAACGTCACAAAGTGACGATTCTAAAGAGTGGTCACAACATAGGGTTTGATGGAGGCATAAATAAAATACGATGGAAAAAAAGTTGTGTCTGGAGCCTTTTTGTTTCGGAAACAGTGACATGCGTCGTTGTAAGGAGGGAATCGTTATTGAGAGGTCTTTGTAGGGAGGGAACACTGTAATTAAAATGGGCGGTGCAATCGATTTACTAAAAATGGTTATTTTAAAAATCTAATTTCTCGTGATAAGGATTTAACCGTTTACTTAACAAATATCCATGACGAAATGGTGAAATACTGAACACTGATGAGAATTATTTTAAAATAGGCACAATGACATATGAAAGGTTTGACAAAGCAGGAACTGTTGAATCTCATTCCATAAGCAAACATAGTAGATCCTGATCAGACGGCTCCTATAAGAGCCGTCTGGCGTGGGTCTACTATGTTTGCAAAGGCGTAGAAATACATCTTTATGGAATGAAAATGAATGTAGGATAAAAAAGCAACACTATATGTGTGTGAAAGTAGGTCGAATTTCAAACGATGTTATTTGATTCGTTAACACTGAGCAATATATCAACTATAGTTGGAGCCAATAGAGAAAAAAAGGTACTAATACAAAACCATGTTACTTATGCAAACTATGCGCACTTGAAATAAGACTTGATTATACCTCACTGGAGTCTTTACAATCTGTAAGGTCAGAACAGTTGACATATTTAGCAGTCAATATTAGCTCTTACCTCGCCGGGAAAAAATGAACTTGGTGCAATTTTGACTACTACTGGTTACCACTTTATAGGTACAAATAAATGTCTTAACATCAAGTAGTTGCTTTACTCTTTCGGCGCCAATGTCGCCTGTTGGCAACATTGAAAACAGTGCAGTCCCAGGTGAGATGCCGCCTTGAAAAGGCGGCATCTGACCTGGGTCGTCACTGTTTTCTGTATTATTTTAGCTTAAGCATACATGTTTTTAAAAACAAATGCTTTACTAATATATCTTTATTATTTAATTTAAAATTATATTTAATATGAAATTATTTTTGAAGACGACATTTTTGAATTTGGCGCCGAAAGAGTTAATGCGGGAGAAAGCTAATGCAGAAAGTTCCTACTTTTGCCCTGCATTAAGCCACCACCTGCTTTTAAGTCCCATAATTAGAGCTCATATTGGCTATTGCAGTAGAGGGATTTTACTGTTTACCGTACTTTATGTGAACTATATTCCTACAGCAACAGTGACTAGTGCTAGAGGGATTTTACTGTTTACTGTACTTTATGTGAACTATAATCCTACAGTAACAGTGACTAGTGCTAGAGGGATTTTACAGTTTACCGTACTTTATGTGAGCTATAATCCTACAGAAACAGTGACTAGTGCTAGAGGATTTTACTGTTTACCGTACTTTATGTGAACTACAATCCTACAGCAACAGTGACTAGTGCTAGAGGGATTTTACTGATTACTGTACTTTATGTGAACTATAATCCTACAACAACAGTGACTAGTACTAGAGGGATGTTACTGTTTACCGTACTTTATGTGAGCTATAATCCTACAGCAACAGTGACTAGTGCTAGAGGGATTTTACTGTTTAGTGTACTTTATGTGAACTATAATCCTACAGCAACAGTGACTAGTGCTAGAGGGATGTTACTGTTTACTGTACTTTATGTGAACTATAATCCTACAGCAACAGTGACTAGTGCTAGAGGGATTTCACTGTTTACCGTACTTTATGTGAACTATAATCCTACAGCAACAGTGACTAGTGCTAGAGGGATTTTACTGTTTACTGTACTTTATGTGAGCTATACTCCTACAGCAGCAGTGACTAGTGCTAGATGGAATTTACTGTTTACTGTACTTTATGTGAGCTATAATCCTACAGCAACAGTGACTAGTGCTAGAGGGATTTTACTGTTTACTGTACTTTATGTGAGCTATAATCCTACAGCAACAGTGACTAGTGCTAGAGGGATTTTACTGTTTACTGTACTTTATGTGAGCTATAATCCTACAGTAACAGTGAATAGTGCTAGAGGGATCTTACTGTTTACTATACTTCATGTGAGCTATAATCCTACAGCAACACTGACTGACTAGTGCTATATGCAGTAATATGTAACGTAACTGCAATGACCGTGTTTTGGAATGTAATTTTTATCAAATAAGTACTATTCTTGAATGGTTGTAAATGGAAAAGTAGTAAAGTCAAGCAGGCAAAGCCACATACAAGACGCAACCACCACCAAAACACCGATAGACAGCATGACACACACATACACACACATAACCACACACCCAAACGCACACTCACACACGAGATGAACACATAAAACACCAACAAACACACAAGAACCAGAGACAAACACTCCACACATGAACAAAATCACAAGCACAAAGACGCAAGGGAAACAAAGGAAGGGTGACAAAGAGAGTACCGCCTTGGCACGGTCAGTAGCAAAAACACCACTGGGGGTTTAAACCGGTTTACGGACGTCCTAACCTCACACTTCTCTCAAAGTCACCCTAGCTTTACAAATAGTGTAAATAAAGGTATCCCCGTCGGACTTACCCACAACATAGACGACGGTGAACACAGGACAACATGTAAAACATAGCATAATTACTGTGACAATCCGTCAAATATGTACTCAATGACTTTGCCTGAAGGTAAGCCGTTAAGGGCACGGCAGGGAAAAAGTAATACATGAGTCTGGTAAGCTCATCCCGTATCCGAGTTTAAGAGTATACCATCATAGAGTACTACCCTCGGCCTGTCATCGCGCAAGCAAAGAGGGAAGCGTAGCTACCGACTGTAAAAGGGTCGATAACCAAACATGCAGTGCGTTGCAATATAATGGGATCATAACCTTTCTTCTTAAATGTTTTAATGCGTTTAATAAACAAATCATGGAAATGGATATGACCCCGAATTTTCCTAAGTGTGTAGATAACATCCCCATAAAAGTCTGGTTGATAAATGCCTTGATGCAGTAACGTCCGTAAATTGCAATTATATTTACTAATGAGTGGTAAATTTCGATAATAAAATTTAGAGAACGTTTTCCGAAGTTTGTGATATCTGTAACCTTGCTTAAGAAGTTTATCAGTTATAACTAAATTACGACTGTTAAAATCTTCAAGCAAAGAACAGGCTCGGGCAAACCGAATAAATTGAGAAATATAAACCCAATAAGATGGAGAACGAGGCACATCTCCATCTAGAAAAGGATAATTAACAATTTTCTCTTTTATCGTATATTTTGGACGAAACTTTATCATTTGTAATTGAAAGATTCTAATCTAGAATTGAAGCTATAATGTCAGATTGATTCGCTTTGTTTAAAGACAGTTCTTTTTGGTAAATTGAAGAAATCATAGTTTCAAAATAAGGATTATCTAAATTCAAAATATCGTCTAAATACCTTGAAGTTTTATTAAAAGCATTAACAATATCGGTATGTGTATCAGGTTTTAAGCTAAGCATAAAATCCCTCTCATAGCAATACAAAAAGAAATCTGCAACAAAAGGGGCACAATTTGTACCCATGGGTATACCAACAACTTGACGATATATGGTACCCCCATAACACACAAATATATTATCTAAAAGAAAGGTAAGAGATTTACAAACATCAAGGCAAGTCCACATTGTGTAATGTTCAACTTCTGAATTCGAAAAGAATGAACGTTGAACATTACAAGCAATGTACATTTTGTTTTCTCTGGCAAAGGTTTTTTTCTATTAATTTAATCAGTTTATCCTTTGTAAGTTCAACCCACTTTCTATAAAAAACACTATAAGGTTGCCTCACGTCTCTGGAAATAAAAGAAAAACTCGCCTTTAAGGTATGGTCTTAATATATAATCATTTATTTCATGTTTAATTTGACCAGTTTTATACAGCGGTATACAGTTAATATTTAATATCTCGAACTCGGATAACTCGAATTTCGGTTAAATGTGAAGTAAAACTTCGGTCCATCTAAACTTTACAATGCAGAAGTGTTCTAAAATGTATCACCACGCATATCAGGAAACGCGTGTGTCAGTTTAATAACGATCGAACGTAAAACTGAAAGTTCCTACAGGTGTCTGTGAATTTGAGTAATTGTTCAGATTAGAAATCGGATCGCACGAACTTCTGTTATCTCAGAGTAATTTGTATGGCCCTTAAAATTCGAGGTATCGAAGTTCAACTATATAATATTCCTATGGCTTAACTAGTATCAAGCTGAGTTTGCACATGTTATCATTCTTTCTCGTAGTACCTACTACGATTTATTAAGCTGATACATTATCCAGACCGACCACTTTAATGACTAACAAATACATAAAACTACTTTATTTTTCAAGACAAACCTGCAAGTAGTGAACATAATATCGCTTTCCTTCTAGTATGTGAACAGTAAAGATAGTTTCCGAAAACATCAATACTAATGAATGCCAATTTATGTGTCTGCATCTAATGCCTTCATAAATATAGTGTCAAACGGCAATAACACTCCATTCATCAATTCATGGTTAATCAGAAAAGAAACTAAGCGAGTTTTACAGATGATTATTGTTCAAATGGCAACACATGTTAATTAGTACTTCAAAGGACATATGAGATAGCAGATATCGTTCACAATGAGTCACCGGACAAATCGGTATGATACAAATAATACGTTGAAGATTAATCGTAATTGCTGTGATATTGTTTATTAATGAAAATGCACTTCTGTCAGGCAACATAATATATCTAATAAGAAAAGTCTAGCATATAGCATATGCTGTATATCAAATTGATAAACTAAGTAATGACACGACCGCAACTTACAATCATCGCAATATTTTTTTTATCATACTCATTAATTACAGTCCGCATAAATAAAGGAGCGTAGATATGTAAAAGAGGTTTTATCACATAAGTGCCGAAACAGAGTGCCGTAAAGCGCGTAAATATACTAATTCATTTTTCAGTCTAATAAACAGTTTCAATCCGGTTGGTAATGAATCTTAAAGAGAACACGCGTAACCCGTGGGAGTGGTGGTCCAGTGGTAGGACGTTAGGCTTGGGATCGAAGGGTCCCCGGTTCGAATCCTGCCATCGGACTATCAGAAATTTTATGAGCAAAAAATGCATCCCACGTTAGCTCCTCTATACCCAGGTGTATACATGGGTACCTGTGAGGGAAATAAGTCAATGTGCCATGGCTGCCTTAGGCGCCGAGTGTTAATGGCCGACTTATAACCCAGTGATCAGGGGGTAAATTGTGAAGTCGGGAGAATATGTACATTGTATGTAGTTCCGGACTATAAACCTCACCTTTACCTTTACCTTTACTTAACCCATGCATGACACACTTTTTCTCGTTTTATCGTTTATTATCCCCGTAATTGGTGTATGAGGGTCGGGAAGCCATCCTTCTCTACACCTCACAAACACATATAACTGTTATAGTATATAGAAAATAAAGTTTTATAGATGTTTGCTCAAAGAGTCAATATGAAACATTCATTGGACACTAAAGTACCTAAGGGGAAAAACAAACAAAAACCGACAAAAAACATACGAAAGAAAATCTGAAAAATATGCTTTGGAAATAAAGAACAAAGCAACAAAAACGTCTGTGGCTCATATATTTAAGTGTTCAAAATCCTTAGGTTAGTTGCTACATGTATTTATGTATGTTCGTAAGTTATAAAATGTATCACTTTGCCTGCTTGACTTTACTACTTTTTCATTTATCCCAGCTGTTTTAATGCATGACACATTTAATTGTTAGCCAGTATCAGTGCTTTATGGCCGATTTACTCCATGTGTATCGCCTGTCGTATTACTACGCTGTTTGTAAACTTATCGCCGGGAACTTTTTAAATGACGTTTCAAGGGTTACACAACACACAGGTGTTAATCTTCACAACAGCAGGTGTTAAGTGCTTGTGTGGCGGTCGTAAAACGTCGCCCCGTACTTCATTCACAGTGTTGTTAAACCTTCTGATCCTTCGAGATCATGAATTTCAGTACTTCTTGTTCTGAAAATTGAATACCGCTTAAGCCGGTGCTAGGGGGCGTGTTCATGAAAAGACTCAATAAAACCGAGTCTGCATGTGTCTCTTTTTGTGTTCCATTTTTTGCTCTCGGGGTTCACCTCCATTCAGAATTTATTATATGAAAAACAAGAATCTCACATTCGTGTTCATTACAAATTGCCCTTCATGAAATTCGTTTTAACACAGTCGTGTACTAGATAAATGTTGTTAACCCCTTGCCGCATCAATACACATTGTACGTCTTTGGAGGAGCCGTCTGATAAAGGTTTGTTCTCATTGTTTCTATAATAACAAATATCTTATTCTACATTTTCTGCCAAGACAATGGTTTCCTAATGTGTTCATACTTATGCTATTTTATGCAGTGCGTTGCAATATAATGAGGTCATCACCTTTCTTTCGAAACGTTTCAGTTTCGATGGTAATACTATGATACGTGTAAAAATGAATACCTATTAGTAAAAGTATGTAGACAATTCAATTAGATCACCATGTTCGTCTGTGAGACTGTTCTTGCTATGTGTACAACAAAAACCAGAACACAGCTTACACGTAGCATGCCACTAAATACCGTACGATACCACAGCTGACATATGCTAGACCACAACTTACACGTGTCAAACTACAACTTACACTCACCATGACACACCTACACGAACGACCCTAAGGCCTACACGTTCTAAACCATAATATGCACGTTCACAATCATAACTTGCACGTACATGGTCACAATTTAAACAGTAAATTTATACGGTAACTAACACGTACCAGACCACACTTTACTCGTACTAGACAATAACTTACGCATACCAAGGCACAGCTTCAAAGCACCAGACCGCCATTTGGAAGCATCAGACTATAACTTATACATACCAGACCATGACATTAATGTTGCAGACTACACCTTTCACCTACAAACCACAATTTACACGTACCAGAACTAAACGTATACGTACCAGACCACAAATTAAACGTATAAGATCACTTACACGTACCAGAATATAATAACACGTAACAGACCATCAGACAATAATTTATACGAAACAGACCAAACAAAACCTAAACGTACCAGATCACAACTAACCCGTACCAGACAGCGACTTAAACGTATTACACCACGACTTACACGTACCAGATATAAACTTACACGTACAAGACAAAATGCACGTATCAGATATTTACTTATACGTACCAAACCACAAGTTAAACGTACATCTGCTAGACCACAGCTTACATGTACAAAGTAAAGTACCAAGTTATAGTCTACTTTCAGTCCGAATGACCGCTCAGCCGACTGTAGAAGACAACAACTTACACAGATTAAACAACAACTTACAAGAACCACATCACAACATAAACGAAAACTACTGTTCGTACGAGACTACAAATTAAACGTACAAAACCATAATGTACACGTTCAAAACCATAACTTTCACTACAAGGTCAAAACCTAAGCACAATTTCAACGTACCAGATCACAAATTGGACGTATTAGACCATAACCTATACGTATCAAGACACGACTTAAACATACAAGATCACACCTTACACATATCAACCCCTATTAACACGTACCAGATCAAAACGTACATGTGCTAGACTACAAGGTACACGTATCAGGCCATGTCTTATACGTCGCAGACCTAAATCTAAACGTATCAGACTGCAACGTACACGTTTCAAACCAAAACTTGCACGTACTACACCACAACTTACACGTACCAGATCAAAACTTACACGCACGAGAAAACAACTTACACGTATCAGATCTTTATTTATATATACCAAACCGCAGCTAAAGCGTACCAAATAACAATCTGCACGTGTCATGCAGCAACTTACATGAACCAAACCACAACTTACACGTACAATACCACAACATTACTCGTACCAGATAACAACTTACACGTATAAGACTACAATTTACGATCAGACACTAACTTATACGTACAAGACTGTAACTAGATCGTACCAGATCATAACCTACACCTACCAGACTAAAACATACACGCACAAGACTATAATTTACACGTACCAGACCATAACGGAAAGTATCGGACAACAATTTCCACGTGTCAGGTCAAAACTTACACGTACCAGTGTACAACTTACATGTATCAAACCATAACTTACACGTAACAGACCACAGCTTACATATACAAAACTTTAACTTGATTTACAAGTACTTGATCAAAACATACACGTACCTGAATACAACTTATACATCGACCATAACTTACACGCATCATTCACAGCGTATACACAGACCATACCTTACTCGTACCGGATCAAACTGTATACATGTACTTACAAACACACATATAACAGGCACCTGGCCACAACTTTCAAGCGTATCAAACCACAACTTACACGTACTAGACCACAAATCACACATACCAATTCCCCACTTGCCGAACCACAAATTACATGTACTAGACAACAACGTACACGTACATGATACACGTCCAGACAACGAGCGGGACGCATTAGACCATAACTTACATATACCAGACCAAAGTTTACACGTATCAGACCATAGCCTACACGTCCCAGACCATAACGTACACCTTCATGAGAATATCTTAAACGCACCAGACCATACCTTACACGGAAACAAAAAACCTGATTTTGGCCGATTTTGTTACCTGATTTACAATAACTCCATATTTTACATATATCAACTTAACACATTACCTTACATTTTTAGAACGGTGGCAGAACATTCCTAATAACATTCAGTGGAAATCGTGGTTTCAATAGCAACGAACTTCAAAATGATTTAAAACGACTGCCAGTTTGCTTATGGGTGTAAATATGTCCCCATTGTTTATTCTTTGGAAATGAGAGATGGCTAGTGTTGATTTGAAATTAAATTCAAATTGATTTTCCCTCAATGACTGGTTATTATGGCAGCAACTTTTGTCATTTCGCCCAATTTTTTACTTTTGTAAAAAGATCTTCATTGTTTTTCTTAATGTCTAAGTAATGAATTATTGTAAGAACTTGCTATTTACTTATGAAATTACAAAAAAATTACATCAACATTCCGCCTATTTGTAGCTCCCTTGGCACAAAATGCCAAGGTGATCTATTGTGATCATCATGTGTCTGTCATCTGGTGTCGACTACCGTGCGTCGTCCGTCATCAATAGTTTATTTCAAATGATATATTCTCTAAAACTATAATGTTCAATGTAATGAAACTTTCCAAGGATGGTGTTTGGGGGATTCTCTTTAACAGTAGCTAAAATACTTTGGATCTATGTAGAACTCTGGTTGCCATGGCAACCAAAAGAAAAAAATCTCTTCTTCTCCAGAACCGTTAGTCATACTTAAAAAATGATATGATGGGAATAATCATTAGGGCTATCTACCCAAGTAGCTAAAACCATGACAATATCTAAAACAACATGGCCGCTAGGTGTGCGTTGGTCTAGTGGTAACGTGCTTGACTACCAATCCGGAGGTCCGGCGTTTAAATCCCGGTCCCTCCCGAAATTTCAGAGACGCTTTTCAGTGTCTCTCACCCGCACCTCCTCGCCACCCAGGGTATTTATATTATTCATACGACAAAGCAGTTGCCACTGACCCCCCATTTCAGTGCTTTATAATTGTACCACAATGCTGCTACCCTTCTTATTTGGAGTGTTATGTCATACTCTGCGTTATTTGAAAAAATCCTGTCATTGTAAACCAGGTAACAAAATTTCGAAAAATGTCCCCTAATAATAGTTGACAAACCGCTACATGCACCATACCGCACCTTACATATTTTGAATATGTCTGGTAATCAGTGTTTAACAAAATAGATAGCATATATTTAGAACAAACTACAACGTTTGGACTTTCGATGCATTGTTGCGAACACTGTTTTGCAACGAGCAACGAGTAAGTCACATCCGAAATATCACCCAAGGTAGATCAAAACTTGGAGCTTGATTCAAGTTCTAGATAAAACATGTTTATGTCCAACGGAGACGTCAGCCAAAGTTACCCGACGTCTCATCTGGACACGAGTTGTTTTCATATGTAAATCATATCATGAACAGACTGGTAAGGGTTAACAGTGTCTTAGTCCGTTCATTTTCCGCATTTAATACAAATATATATGGACCACTTTATCTACGTATTTTTTCAATCACAGCGACACTAAGTCGGTATCAAATACATTTTGGCCTGCAAGTGGTGTCGTCTGCGTTAAGAGTTGGATTGTAATTGCCTTTAATATCTTCTCTTCTCCAAACATTAGTGGAGTTTCTGACAGTGTGTATGTTGATGAGACGCCGAGTTACTACTTTATCACATATTTGCTCATTGAGGCAATGTGTAGGAGTCATTTTCCTGAGATAGTGGCGGAAAAAGCGATAATTAGGCTAATTTCTAGTTACCCTTATATACCATTTGATACGTTGAAAAATGCGATCTACGTTCCTAAATATGTAAGAAATACAAAGAGTAAGTGATACAAAATGTAAGTAGAATAATTTATCTCCCATGCTATTGATTATAACAGGCTATGATATAGAGAGCAAGGACGGGTATGCACTGAAAATCAGTTCAAACTTAGAAATAATCACATACCTCATCAATATTGCATTGCATTTTCTTCTGAACATTAGAATAGAAGTGTAAGTAATCTTGGTTTAATAGGTGCTGAAGGGAAGGTCCTAGGCGGTTTCCACATATTATAAATAGAATATAATCAGACAGTTCACAAGGCCTATAGCACTTCAAGATCATCCTGAATAATTAGACAGATGGCAATGGTCATTTATCCTGGATTACGTCCTTTATGGAAGGATTAGTTCCACAAGCATATATATATATATATATCAACTATTAACAGAATCCAACCCATTTGAAACTCGGTTAGTGTTTTACGGCTTGAACGAAACAATACGGGTATGCTCTCGATGAGAGATTAAGCAGACATTAGATTAATTTGCCCCTGGATTATTTAGCACTTGGATTACTTGAATTAATTTGCACTTGGCTTTTTTGGGCTTGGTCTTTACGCGAGGAAACAAGTGTGTGCATTCGTTTCATCCGCCCAAATATAGAAATTTTCTATAAGTATCACCAGTAAACAATAGGAGACTTAGTATTATTTTGGTCCGCACTGTGAAATGCGTTTCATTCGTATGTTTGGTTTCAACAACTCATTAACTCACTTGATCCGATAGACGGGACATAGGCGAACAGTTTTGACCTAGATCAGGGGACTCCTGGAGGGAAGTCTTGACCAAGATCAGTGGACTCCTGGAAAAAAGTCATGACCTAGATCAGGGGACTCCTGGAGAAAAGTCTTTACCTAGATCAAGGGACTCCTGGATGAAAGTCTTGACCGAGATCAAGGGACTGCTGGAGACAAGTCTTGACCTAGATCAGGGAACTCCTTGAGGCAAGTCTTGATCTATATCAGGGGACTCCTGGATGAAAGTCTTGACCTAGATCAGGGAACTCTTGGAGGAAAGTCTTGACCTAGATCAGGGGACTCCAAGAGGAAAGTCTTGACCTAGATCAGGGGACAATAGTGGAACCCTCTGATTAGTATATGTACGGTTTGCTGAACCAATGAATGTCAATGTTTTATACCAGTATTATCGTTGTTTGCAGTGCCCCCTCAATATGACAAAGGGTAGGTTCTAAATCCGATTTGTGCATGCACTATAGATAATACGGGTCCTAATAGGTTAAGGACCGCCGAGCGTCATCATCATCATCTGTCAATGGCGATATATGGCATGGTTCAGCCTTTAAACCCTTTACTCAATGTATATTAATGCAAAACTAATGACGCAACTAATATTTAATTATCAGACTTTTTATAATGTCCAATGAACACAGGAATATTTGGCCACGGCAGAAAGTGTTGAATTAGATATAGTTTATCCGATAAGCAAAGAGAGCAGACCCTGAACAGACAGTGTATACCTGAGCTGTCAGATCTGGGTCTACCCTGTCTGCAATGAGGTTGAAAGGTGCATATATATATATGGAGTAAGGTGTCAAGTCCACTCACATTACAGGAAGTATGTGTGTGTGCGTGCGTGTGTGTTTGTATGTGTATGTGTGTGTGTGTGTGTGTGTGTGTGTGTGTGTTTGTCTGTGTTGTAATTTGTGTTGAACGTTCTACCAACACTATTGCAATTAGATATAGATGATGTGTCTACATCAGACAGGTATAGAGCTACCACACTGTGATAGCATACAATAGGCATAAGGAATGGTACTACAACCAGTTACAATATACACTGACACCAATCACAATATAAACTGACACCAGTCACAATATACACTGACACCAGTCACAATAAACACTGACACCAGTCACAATATATACTGACAACAATCACAATATACACTGACACCAGTCACAATATACACTGACAATAATCACAATATAAACTGACATCAGTCACAATATATACACTGACACAAATTAGAATATACACTTGAAAGCAATCACAATATAAACTGACACCAATCACAATATACACTGACACCAATCACAAAATACACTGACACCAATCACAATATACACTGACAACAGTCACAATATACACTGACAACGGATCGACCAGTCATAGTTCTTAGCACTCGCCTTGAATTACGGAATTTTAGCAATGAAGTTGCTGCTCCCTTTAATAACGACTGTCTCCACCAGCAAGCGGATCAGCGACTATCCCCATCACAAATCTAACTTTCTACATACTAAACTAACTGACTTTGTTCCATTTGCGGGCCTCTTAAATACGCTCAAAGCAATTCTTCTTTGGATACACAAGTGCAGCTCCTCTAAACCGAGCCTTTCAATTAGAATCAATACTAGTCTTTCAATCATGCTGTAGCCTACTTCAGGGCGAACTTCACGCAGAAAGTTCCCAAATTAACTTTTTGCATGGCATTCAGCCTGCATTTAACATGCATCTGTCTAAAAAGAAGTAAATCATTATCTATTACAATTCCATTTTAGAGATTTATGTAAGGGTCTACACTGTTTGTGAATGTCTTACAGTTTCGATTGTAGCAGATTTTAAGGGTTAATCCATGTTGACCCCAGAACTATGCCTTCGATAATTGAGTTTAGAAGATATAAACATGTGCTGTCTAAAATGGACCTGTTGAATCCTAAAACACGTTGTTTGTAAAATATCCCAAATCTCCCATGAGAACAAGCACATATCATCAACCACTTTTGAACGTGTCATTTAATTCCGTAAACATTGAAATCTACCTTCCTGTGGGAATACAATCTGAATCCTTTAAAACCCAACAATAAACTGAGTTAGAAATTACATGTGTTTCCTTAACGTATAATGCCTTTGTTCAGGCACTGCTAAAAGTGTATGTTGAATTGCGGTCGTAACATTTGCACCTATTGTATGACGAAAGTGATAAAACGTTCGCAATTATGGGTTGTGCTAAAAGGCTTAACACTCTTCAATGTAATATTTGCAAAGCGATATATCACTTTCCGATGTCACACGTTTTAAGTAGTGTTGAAGAGTGTTTTAATAAAAAGGACTGACGCTTTCAGGTCATAGTACATTTTTAAGCTAAGCCTGAACCATTAGGTCAAGGAACAGATAATGTTCTACTAAACAAACGACTGGAAAGGTGGGAGTAGGCATGATGAAAACACGTAGCATATTTAGTGCTTTGCCTGTTGTGAAAGTGATGTCGCCTCAACAAGTAACATTTACTTATAAAGCATTACCTATCTAGCACGCTTTATACCCAAATGTGGACACCAAAGTGCGATACACAAAACTGTGGCTATACAATGCTGTGTTATGTTATCGACTATGTTGTATGCAATAACGAGCAGAGGTAAAGATATTTACCAGTTACTGTAACCTTTATTTGTTCGTATTTAGCGTGCAAATGCGTAATTAATACCTGAAACAACTGAATAACGTGCACGCTTTAGGTGCTTTATATTTAATATTTTCCATGCCATCAGGGTCCATGCTTATAAAGCTTTTAGTTGAGTCTGAGTTTCGTTCTCAGGCTTTTGATTGGTCAGATTTGAGTTCTCAAGCTTTTGATTGGTCAGATTTGAGCCAAAGGCTCAAATCTGACCAATCAAATGCTTGAGAACGTTCTCAGACTCAACTAAAAGCTTTATAAGCATGGACCATGAATACCATTTTACTGATTAGGCCTTTGTTTTTTTAGATAGTGTCGAGTAGTTTTATGTACGGCACACATTAACCATGTACATACGTTTTTTGGAAACAGATTATACCTAGGTCATACGGCTCCTACATGAACCGACTGATTAAGGTCTGCTCTGTTTGCTAATGGTAAAAATGATGATTTAACAGTGTCTTTTTCTCAAAATTGCCAGTGTACATGTGCTTTTATAAAAAATTAATCTAATCAATATCTAAGATGATATTATTCTTTACAGGAATAGTCATGTCAATTTATCTCGTAATTGGACGTTAATGAACCAATTTGCATTGCCATGCTGGCCAGGTGATAACTCATTCTGGGATTTGTCTTTGATCATTTGTCTGTCATGTTTCGTCAATTTCTGCTTTAATTGGAAAATAAATACATGTACATCACATATCAACCCTTAATGTGCAGGAATCGAGTAAATAAGATCATTGCAAACTCCCTCCCGAGGGAGCCCTCTCATCATGGTCTGCGCCGTTTGTCATAATAATCATGTTCTTCAATGATACATTTTGGTGCTACGTTTTGTTCAAATGACATCAAGAAAATGAGGAGACAGCTTTGTTACAACCACTTTTGCAATAATAACCAGAATTGCAATAAATTTATTGCGAAACTGGTTGGGATGTAAAATGGGTCCAAATTCGTATTGCAATTACTTGACAACCACTTTTGCAATAAAAACCAGAATTGCAATAAATTTTTCTAGATTTAAGAATTAGATTACCGTTGCATTTCGGGTAGTTGCTAGTAGTTGCAAACAACTTTACATGACATGCCCGGACAAAAACAAAGCCCAAATGGGCTTATCAGTAAATTAGGAAAACAACCATTTATCAGTGTTTTCTCTTTTTAAACACTGGATGGGTTGATAGACTAGTCAATTATATGATTGTTTGTTTCGAAAGTTGTTGAACTTTACTTTTTAAAGCTAATTCGGATAATATGGAAGCCTAATGGGCTTATCTGCCAACCATGAACTTGCCAAAAACTACCTGTTCTGAACTTAATATATAATTGAAATTTGACAGTAATGATAACAATGAAGACCAATTTGCCATAGTCTACTAGATCAGACACCTTTTCAAAAATTACAAAATGTTTATTGCGAAACTGGTTGAGATGTAAAAAGTGTCTAAATTCGTATTGCAATTACTTGACAACCACTTTTGCAATAAAAACCAGAATTGCAATAAACTTTTCTACATTGGAGAAATGAGTTATTCATGTATCGGCGGCAGTTGTTAACAGACGCGAACATCTCAAATGGACACATCGCAATGCCAACAAAGCCTAAATGGGCTTATCAGCACATTATGACACCAACCATATATCGTCTCTTTCTGTTTGAACATTGGGGATTGACAGCGTAGTCCCAACCACTTTTGCAATAAATTTATTGCGAAACTGGTTGGGATGTAAAATGGGTCCAAATTCGTATTGCAATTACTTGACAACCAGTTTTGCAATAAAAACCAGAATTGCAATAAACTTTTCTGGATGAAAGAAATAAGTTACTGTTGCATTTCGGGTAGTTGCTAATAGTTGCAAACATCTTAATAGGACATACCCGGGTGCAAACAAAGCCCAAATGGGCATATCAGTAAATTAGAAAACCAATCATTTATCAGTGTTTTCTCTGTTTGAACACCGGCTGGATTGATAAATTAGTCGATTATAGGATTATTTGTTTCGAAGGTAGTTGCAAACATCTTTTTAAAGCTAATTCGGATAATATGGAAGCCCAATAGGCTTATCAGTCATCTATGACATTGGCCAAAAACTACCTGTTCTGAACTTACATGTTCGTAAAATTGACAGGAATGGTAACAATGAAGACGAGTTTGCCATAGTCTGCTAGATCAGACATCTTTTCAAGAATTACAAAATGTTTATTGCGAAACTGGTTGGGATGTAAAAAGTGACATAATTTGTATTGCAATTGTTCGACAACCAGTTTTGCAATAAAACCCAGAATTGCAATAAACTTTTCTACATTGGAGAAATGAGTTATTCATGTATCGGCGGCAGTTTAAACAGATGGGAACATCTCAAATGGACACATCCAAATGCCAACAAAGCCTAAATGGGCTTATCAGCACATTATGAAACCAACTTTATATCGTCTGTTTCTGTTTGAACATTGGTGATTGACAGCGTAGTCCCAACCACTTTTGCAATAAATTTATCGCGAAACTGGTTGGGATGTAAAATGGGTCCAAATTCGTATTGCAATTACTTGACAACCAGTTTTGCAATAAAAACCAGAATTGCAATAAACTTTTCTACATTGGAGAAATGAGTTATTCATGTATCGGCGGCAGTTGTTAACAGACGCGAACATCTCAAATGGACACATCGCAATGCCAACAAAGCCTAAATGGGCTTATCAGCACATTATGAAACCAACCTTATATCGTCTCTTTCTGTTTGAACATTGGGGATTGACAGCGTAGTCCCAACCACTTTTGCAATAAATTTATTGCGAAACTGGTTGGGATGTAAAATGGCTCTAAATTCGTATTGCAATTACTTGACAACCAGTTTTGAAATAAAAACCAGAATTGTAATAAACTTTTCTGGATGAAACGAAGAAGTTACAGTTGCATTTCGGGTAGTTGCTAATAGTTGCAAACATCTTAATAGGACATACCCGGGTGCAAACAAAGCCCAAATGGGCATATCAGTAAATTAGAAAACCACTCATTTATCAGTGTTTTCTCTGTTTGAACACCGGCTGGATTGATAAATTAGTCGAT
Source organism: Azorinus chamasolen (assembly GCA_963576725.1). NCBI lineage: Eukaryota > Metazoa > Mollusca > Bivalvia > Cardiida > Solecurtidae > Azorinus > Azorinus chamasolen. The sequence continues at coordinate 5,299,591 of OY755248.1, read as the reverse complement.
TATAGGATTATTTGTTTCGAAGGTAGTTGCAAACATCTTTTTAAAGCTAATTCGGATTATATGGAAGCCCAATAGGCTTATCAGTCATCTATGACATTGGCCAAAAACTACCTGTTCTGAACTTACATGTTCGTAAAATTGACAGGAATGATAACAATGAAGACGAGTTTGCCATAGTCTGCTAGATCAGACATCTTTTCAAGAATTACAAAATGTTTATTGCGAAACTGGTTGGGATGTAAAAAGTGACATAATTTGTATTGCAATTGTTCGACAACCAGTTTTGCAATAAAACCCAGAATTGCAATAAACTTTTCTACATTGGAGAAATGAGTTATTCATGCTTTGGCGGCAGTTTTAAACAGATGGGAACATCTCAAATGGACACATCCAAATGCCAACAAAGCCTAAATGGGCTTATCAGCACATTATGAAACCAACTTTATATCGTCTGTTTCTGTTTGAACATTGGTGATTGACAGCGTAGTCCCAACCACTTTTGCAATAAATTTATTGCGAAACTGGTTGGGATGTAAAATGGGTCCAAATTCGTATTGCAATTACTTGACAACCAGTTTTGCAATAAAAACCAGAATTGCAATAAACTTTTCTACATTGGAGAAATGAGTTATTCATGTATCGGCGGCAGTTGTTAACAGACGCGAACATCTCAAATGGACACATCGCAATGCCAACAAAGCCTAAATGGGCTTATCAGCACATTATGAAACCAACCTTATATCGTCTCTTTCTGTTTGAACATTGGGGATTGACAGCGTAGTCCCAACCACTTTTGCAATAAATTTATTGCTAAACTGGTTGGGATGTAAAATGGCTCCAAATTCGTATTGCAATTACTTGACAACCAGTTTCGCAATAAAAACCAGAATTGCAATAAACTTTTTCTGGATGAAACGAAGAAGTGACTGTTGCATTTTGGGTAGTTGCTAATAGTTGCAAACATCTTAATAGGACATACTCGGATGGAATTAAAGCCCAAATGGGGTTATCAGTAAACAAGAAAACCAATCATTTATCAGTGTTTTCTCTGTTTGAACATCGGCTGGATTGATAAATTAGTCGATTATAGGATTATTTGTTTCAAAGGTAGTTGCAAACATCTTTTTAAAGCTAATTCGGATAATATGGAAGTCTAATAGGCTTATCAGTCATCTATGACATTGGCCAAAAACTAACTGTTCTGAACTTACATGTTCGAAAATTGACAGGAATGATAACAATGAAGACGAGTTTGCCATAGTCTGCAAGATCAGACCCCTTTTCAAGAATTGCAAAATGTTTATTGCGAAACTGGTTGGGATGTAAAAAGAGACATAATTTGTATTGCAATTATTTGACAACCAGTTTCGCAATAAAACCCAGAATTGCAATAAACTTTTCTACATTGGAGAAATGAGTTATTCATGTATCGGCGGCAGTTGTAAACAGGTGGAAACATCTCAAATGGACACATCCAAATGCCACCGAAGCCTAAATGGGCTTATCAGCACATTATGAAACCAACCTTTTATCGTCTGTTGATGTTTAACATTTGGGATTGACAGCGTAGCCCCAACCACTTTTGCAATAAATTTATTGCGAAACTGGTTAAGATGTAAAAAGTGTCTAAATTAGTATTGTTATTACTTGACAACCAGTTTTGCAATAAAAACCAGAATTGCAATAAACTTTTCTACATTGGAGAAATGAGTTATTCATGTATCGGCGGCAGTTGTTAACAGACGCGAACATCTCAAATGGACACATCGCAATGCCAACAAAGCCTAAATGGGCTTATCAGCACATTATGAAACCAACCTTATATCGTCTCTTTCTGTTTGAACATTGGGGATTGACAGCGTAGTCCCAACCACTTTTGCAATAAATTTATTGCGAAACTGGTTGGGATGTAAAATGGCTCCAAATTCGTATTGCAATTACTTGACAACCAGTTTTGCAATAAATACCAGAATTGCAATAAACTTTGTTCTGGATGAAACAAAGAAGTGACTGCTGCATTTCGGGTAGTTGCTAATAGTTGCAAACATCTTAATAGGACATACCCGGATGCAATTAAAGCCCAAATGGGCTTATCAATAAACTAGAAAACCAATCATTTATCAGTGTTTTCTCTGTTTGAACATCGGCTGGATTGATAAATTAGTCGATTATAGGATTATTTGTTTCAAAGGTAGTTGCAAACATCTTTTTAAAGCTAATTCGGATAATATGGAAGTCTAATAGGCTTATCAGTCATCTATGACATTTGCCAAAAAGTAACTGTTCTGAACTTACATGTTCGAAATTTGACAGGAATAATAACAATGAAGACGAGTTTGCCATAGTCTGCTAGATCAGACACTTTTTCAATAATTACAAAATGTTTATTGCGAAACTTGTTGGGATGTAAAAAGTTACATAATTTGTATTGCAATTGCTCGACAACCAGTTTCGCAATAAAACCCAGAATTGCAATAAACTTTTCTTCATTGGAGAAATGAGTTATTCGTGCTTTGGCAACAGTTGTAAACACATGCGAACATCTCAAATGGACACATCCAAATGCCAACAAAGCCTAAATGGGCTTATCAGCACATTATGAAACCAACCTTATATCGTCTGTTTCTGTTTGAACATTTGGGATGGACAGCGTAGTCCCAACCACTTTTGCAATAAATTTATTGCGAAACTGGTTGAGATGTAAAAAGTGTCTAAATTCGTATTGCAATTACTTGACAACCACTTTTGCAATAAAAACCAGAATTGCAATAATTTTTTCTAGGTATAAGAATTAATTTACCGTTGCATTTCGGGTAGTTGCTAATAGTTGCAAACATCTTAATAGGATATACCCGGATGAAATCAAAGCCCAAGTGGGCTTATCAGTAAGTAAGAAAACCAATCATTTATCAGTGTTTTCTCTGTTTGAACACCGGCAAGATTGATAAATTAGTCGATTATAGGATTGTTTGTTTCGAAGGTAGTTACAAACATCTTTTTAAAGCTAATTCGGATAACCTGGAAGCCTAATAGGCTCATCAGCCAACTATGAAACTGCCTAAAACCTGTTCTGAGCTTATGGATTTAAAACTGTACAGGAATGAAAAAAATGAAGACATAACATAGAATTTGTCGAAGTATGTGCAGTCAGAGACATAGTTGAAAAAATAAAAAAAATATTGCGAATATGGTTTCGATTATCGGAGTTTGACTGCTGACATGCATGCTGTGAAACACAAAAGAAGTAATATTTTGCCGTAGTTTGTTAGATCAGACACCTTTTCGAGAATTGAAAAATGTTTATTGCGAAACTGGTTGGGAGGTTAAAAATGACAAAACAAATTATATTGCAATTACGGGCCAACCAGTTTCGCAATAAAACTCAGAATTGTAATAAACTTTCTGCATTGGAGAAATTAGTTATTCGTGCATTGGCGGCAGTTGTTAACAAGAGGGCCATGATGGCCCTGATATCGCTCACCAGGCATTCAGAGGAGAAGATTTTCAAAGTTTTCACTATGTTCTATAGAAAACTGGCCTCCCCTGGGGTGGGGCTTTATTTCGTAGCATGACTTGACTGAAATTAGCACACAGTTTGGATTCTGATCTGACGCATACCTGTATGTTACTTCATATGTGGTTTGTACATAAGTTAATTGTAAGATTGATATGCATTAACCCTTTCCTCCATAAAACGCCTTTCTACGCCTCTGTAATAGCCACTTTATGAAACCATTGTGATAAATAGAGCATTTGCTCCATAGGAGTAAATGCTCTATTTATCACAATGGTTTCAAATCTACGCAATTCTGAAAGTTTCAGTTTCTCTAATTCATGCTCCTTATCAGTAGATTTATTCAAAGAGGTAGGATCTGAAAATAGCCTATGAGGGAATGGCTTAAAAACAATGTGAACAAACAGACACTAATTCTGAAGCAGCCAACTTTATAGAGTTTTGACCAGGAAATTGACCTCTCCAGTGATTGAATAACACAGACTGAGTAGCTGGAGTCCTTCTGGCTCAGGAGAACCTTTATAGTGTAAAAGTCTATTTTAAAGTATAACAAACAGGGAAGGGCCAATTTTAACCTCAGAACTATGATATTAACAAATTTCTATACGGTATATTAGGTAAATCTATACACCAAATATCTAAGCTCTGTGACATGTAGTTTTTGACAAGAAGATTTTTAAAGGTTTCCCCATGCTACTTGTACAGAATAACAGTCAGCTAGAGAAAACTGGCCACCCCTGGGACCATTGCGGGGCCAATTTTGACTCCAGGGACATAATTTATATAACTTTTGTAGAGGACCGATAGGTGATGCTATGTGCTAAAGATGAAAGCTGAGAACCCTGTAGATTCAGAGGAGAAGACTTTTAAAGGTTCAAATTGTTGACGACGCACGGCGCACGACACACACCGCACGACGCACAACAAACGCCGACAGACGACGGACACCAGGCGATCACAAAAGCTCACCCTGAGCACTTTGTGCTCTGGTGAGCTAAAAAAGCGAACATCTTGATAGGACACATCCGAATGCCAACAAAGTCTAAATGGGCTTATCAGCCAATTACGCAATCAACCGTATATAATGTTTTCCTGTGTTGAGGATTGGCTGGTCGTTAGTATGTTTGTTAGCTTCTTCATCTGCAAATATCGTATGATAACAATACCTAGAATAGGTTATAAACACAAACCGGAACTGACCAAATGTGATCATTTACATATTTGCCCATTATTATCTCAATGAAGACAATATTCCAAAAAGGAATTAATATAATATATAAATACTTGAATACTTGAATGATTACTTTAATTATTACAAGTAAAAGTCAGTTTGTATGGAAGTTATAAAGTGAAATAGTGCATGCAAATTGTAACTAATATAAGCATTGAAATTATATTATTATACCATTAATACACTTAAACAATGTATGTTAATACTCTTTGAAAAATAACGACTTTGAACCCTTTCCTGCATAAATGCGCCTTTCTCCGCATTTACAAACAGAGTAGAATTAGACCAGATAGCTCTCGTGGGGGCCATCTGATCAGGGTCTGTTCTGTTTGCTTATGGAATGAAATATATATGATTCTATAGTTCCTACAGTTTAATATGCCATTTTTAAAAATAATCAAATTATTATTCATGATGCCATCATTTCTTACATAAATATTCACTGAGTTAAGGATAAACACGATCATTTCGGAATAGATTGAAAACAGTTTTATGACTGACTAGAATTCACACTGTTGACCGTACACCGTGCTTTTGTTACATTTATATACATGTAAATAATAATGATATCCTTAATAATAATTATATTAATTTTATACGGATACATTAACACAGATTTTGGGCATAGCAAATACTCTGGAATCAGATCTATATTATAACATAAATATATGCCAAATATTAAAGCTGGAAAACTGCCAGTTTCAGAGAAGACTTTCAAAGTTTTCACTATATGTTTCTATAGAAAACAAGCCCCCCTGGGGTGGGACCAATTTTGACCCCAGGGACATAATTTATATACCTTTTGTAGAGAACTTAAATATGATGGTAAGTGCCAAATATGAAACCTGACAACCCTGTATATTCAGAGGAGAAGATTTTTAAATGTTCAAATTGCTGACGACTGACGGCACACGACGGACACCGCACGACGCAAGCTGACGGAGAATGGAAACCAAGCGATCACAAAAGCTCACCCTGAGCACGTTCTGGTGAGCTAAAATGGATGTTATTTCGACAAACTCGTGTTTTTCTGATAAGGCTATTAATTTTTCATATTATCCGAATTAGCTTTAAAAAGACCTTAGATCCAGCTTTTTTAAATATAGAAAACATTGAAATACATTTGTTGGAGTGGTGGTCCAGTGGTAGGAGGTTAGACTTGGGATCGGAGGGTCCCCGGTTCGAATCTTGCCATCGGGCTATCATATATTTTCTGAACAATAAATGCATCCCACGATTAATACTCTCCTACCAGGTGTATAAATGGGTTCCTGTGAGGGAAATAAGCTGCATTGGGCGCTGAATGTTAATGGCCGACATATAACCCAGTGCTAAGGGGTAAATTGTGAAGTCGGGAGAATATGTACATGTGTATAGTTCATAACATTACACCTCACTTTTACCTTTACATGTACATGTATATGGTTGGTTTCCAAAATTTACTTATAAGTTTCATCCTACTACCAGGTTTGCAACTATTAGCAAGTATCCGAAATGCAACAGTAACTTCTTTGTTTCATCCAGAAAAGTTTATTGCAATTCTAGTTTTTTATTGCAAAACTGGTTGTCAAGTAATTGCAGTACGAATGTGGACCCATTTTACATCCCAACCAGTTTCGCAATAAATTTATTGCAAAAGTGGTTGGGACTACGCTGTCAATCCCCAATGTTCAAACAGAAAGAGACGATATAAAGTTGGTTTCATAATGTGCTGATAAGCCCATTTAGGCTTTGTTGGCATTGCGATGTGCCCATTTGAGATGTTCGCGTCTGTTAACAACTGCCGCCAAAGCATGAATAACTCAATTCTCCAATGTAGAAAAGTTTATTGCAATTCTGGTTTTTATTGCAAAAGTGGTTGTCAAGTAATTGCAATACGAATTTAGACACTTTTTACATCTCAACCAGTTTCGCAATAAATTTATTGCAAAAGTGGTTGGGACTACGCTGTCCATCCCAAATGTTCAAACAGAAACAGACGATATAAGGTTGGTTTCATAATGTGCTGATAAGCCCGTTTAGGCTTTGTTGGCATTTGGATGTATCCATTTGAGATGTTCCCATCTGTTTAAACTGCCGCCAAAGCATGAATAACTCATTTCTCCAATGTAGAAAAGTTTATTGCAATTCTGGGTTTTATTGCAAAACTGGTTGTCGAACAATTGCAATACAATTATGTCACTTTTTACATCCCAACCAGTTTCGCAATAAACATTTTGTAATTCTTGAAAAGATGTCTGATCTAGCAGACTATGGCAAACTCGTCTTCATTGTTATCATTCCTGTCAATTTTACGAACATGTAAGTTCAGAACAGGTAGTTTTTGGCCAATGTCATAGATGACTGATAAGCCTATTAGACTTCCATATTATCCGAATTAGCTTTAAAAAGATGTTTGCAACTACCTTCGAAACAAATAATCCTATAATCGACTAATTTATCAATCCAGCCGGTGTTCAAACAGAGAAAACACTGATAAATGATTGGTTTTCTAATTTACTGATATGCCCATTTGGGCTTTGTTTGCACCCGGGTATGTCCTATTAAGATGTTTGCAACTATTAGCAACTACCCGAAATGCAACAGTATCTTATTTCTTTCATCCAGAAAAGTTTATTGCAATTCTGGTTTTTATTGCAAAACTGGTTGTCAAGTAATTGCAATACGAATTTGGACCCATTTTACATCCCAACCAGTTTCGCAATAAATTTATTGCAAAAGTGGTTGGGGCTACGCTGTCAATCCCCAATGTTCAAACAGAAAGAGACGATATAAGGTTGGTTTCATAATGTGCTGATAAGCCCATTTAGGCTTTGTTGGCATTGCGATGTGTCCATTTGAGATGTTCGCGTCTGTTAACAACTGCCGCCGATACATGAATAACTCATTTCTCCAATGTAGAAAAGTTTATTGCAATTCTGGTTTTTATTGCAAAACTGGTTGTCAAGTAATTGCAATACGAATTTAGACACTTTTTACATCTCAACCAGTTTCGCAGTAAACATTTTGTAATTCTTGAAAAGGTGTCTGATCTAGTAGACTATGGCAAATTGGACTTCATTGTTATCATTACTGTCAAATTTCAATTATATATTAAGTTCAGAACAGGTAGTTTTTGGCAAGTTCATGGTTGGCAGATAAGCCCATTAGGCTTCCATATTATCCGAATTAGCTTTAAAAAGTAAAGTTCAACAACTTTCGAAACAAACAATCATATAATTGACTAGTCTATCAACCCATCCAGTGTTTAAAAAGAGAAAACACTGATAAATGGTTGTTTTCCTAATTTACTGATAAGCCCATTTGGGCTTTGTTTTTGTCCGGGCATGTCATGTAAAGTTGTTTGCAACTACTAGCAACTACCCGAAATGCAACGGTAACCTAATTCTTAAATCTAGAAAAAATTATTGCAATTCTGGTTTTTATTGCAAAAGTGGTTGTCAAGTAATTGCAATACGAATTTGGACCCATTTTACATCCCAACCAGTTTCGCAATAATTTTTAGCATATTATGGATTAAACTAGTAAAAGAAGAAAGATACAGATAATATGGAAATCCTCATAATTGATATTATTTCTGTAATGAATTTATATAATACATGTAGTGCCATTATAAACAAACATAATCGCAGAGAAAATCATGTTATTAATGTCTAGGTCGCACATTCACGGATTTGACGCCGGGTTAGCTACGGATACGACCCGGCGTGATTCGCCAAATCTGTATCGGTCAGTAGCTTTCGGTATTGTGGCCGTAATCATACGTAGTACTACTTGTATATCCGTAGCTGTCTGTATGTTAGCCGTAGTTATACGCAGTATTACTTGTATATCCGTAGCTGTCTGTATGTTAGCCGTAGTTATACGTAGTAGTACTTGTATATCCGTAGCTTTCTGTATGTTAGCCGTAGTTATACGTAGTAGTACTTGTATATCCGTAGCTTTCTGTATGTTAGCCGTAGTTATACGTAGTAGTACTTGTATATCCGTAGCTTTCTGTATGTTAGCCGTAGTTATACGTAGTAGTACGTGTATATCTGTAGCTTTCTGTATGTTAGCCGTAGTTATACGTAGTAGTACTTGTATATCCGTGACAATATTTTAACATGTTCAAAAATTGACAACGGATCAAACAACCGAAATACATCCGTGCTTTTCCGTTGTTTATCCGCAGTGCACACGCCCTGACACGTGTCGTTCCGTATTAAACCGTGTCCTTTCCATATTAATGCCTAGGTCACGCATTCACCGATCACTTCGCTGATTCCACTACGGATTAAATCTCACGGATGACCGCGTAGTCCGATACGGACGCAAAAAACGGTGTCACTACGGGTTTTGACTAAGATAATGTAGGAGTGGGACACGTGCGATACGAATTGTTTCGGTACGACACGGTGTAATACGGAAATGACACGGCTTAATACGGAATGACACCTGTCAGGGCCTGTGCACTGAAATAAGTACGTATTAATACGGTTTTAGTACGGACTAAAACGGATCAGTACGTTCCAATACGGTTTAGTAAGGATGTACAACGGTACTTTGACCCGTGGTTAAATTATGAACATGTTCAAAAACTGTCACAGATATAGAAGTACTACTACATATGACTACGGCTAAAATACGGAAAGCTACGGACCAGTACAGTTTGCCACGAACGATGCCGGATCGTATCCATAGCTAATCCGGCGTCAAATCCGTGAATGTGTGACCGTCAAAGCTCGTTGTCACACCATTGTGTGCATTAGTATCGCACTACGGAAATTGGCATTTCCGGGGTCATCCGTGAGATTTAATCCGTAGTGGAACCGGCGTGGTAATACGTTAATATGTGACCTAGGCATAAGATATTGAAGTAGCGATATCTGAATAGTAAAGTATTCTTTTCTGTAATTTGCCGATTTAGATATAATCGATGTGTCTTTAAAATTGTTGAATAATGCCTGACTAATACGACCCGTATTCAATATAAGTTATAAAGCTCGGTAGTTTGTGTCTGAGATAAAATTACTTAAACGCACTTGCCTAGTTAAATAACTCATTCCAATATGGTGAAATATTAAACCCAAATTGCAATTTATAATGCATTGATGCTGGAGAAATCATCTTGCTTTTTGACTCCATGTACCAAATCAACAGTGCGAGGGACATGCTAAATCCAATCTTTTAACCTTATGAATGTGTGAAATTAATGCATTGCCATTTGCAAACAGCGTAAACACAGAACAGAGGACACTGTATTGCAATCATAATAATCTAGAAAGGTTAAGCTTTTCATATTAGTGAACGCTGGTAGTCTTTTCTGAAAAGCCAGTGCTAAACGGGTTAATAGCATTGACTTTTATTACATATAGCCAATTTCCGGACATTTGGTTACAGTTGGGTTAATTTAAATGTAATTATAAAGGCAACATTATCAAATTACGACGTAACATTTTTTTTTTGCGCTGGGCGGACGATGTTGACAAACTTTGTTTAATTTGATACCAATGTGTAGATCTCAAAATACAGATTCTATAAGACTCATCGAAAAGTTCCTATAAAAATATTGGATAGTCGACTACATACGTAACTATTTGCAATCACTTCATAAAACAACACTAGATGCAGCTCATATGGATCATGTAGGAGCCGTCTGATCAGGGTCTGCTTTGTTTGATTATGGAATAATCACATCTGATTATGTTGGCTCTTTGCTCGCTAAATTAAATGTTGGCATCTGTATGACTGGTCCTCTGCTGTTTCATTTGCCATCTGCATAAGTGCCTGTGCCTTTGCACTTTTGTTTACAGATGTCGGGCCTAAGTGACAACCAGTTTGCCCCTTGGGTCAGGCTACACTTACTGTGGGACCAATATGGATCCAAACTGTTTGTATAGGTCATGAATAAGCGTGCAAAGAGTTAATAATAAAAAAGTGGCAGACAGTGTCGATCATATAAACTTATATATTTGAGATTTGTGCCCCTTTGTGATGTAAATCTGATCTACCAAATGGCAGTAAAAATGGATGCTGGGAAATATGCATTTGCCATTTCAGTTTTGAATAAAAAACAGTGTAGATCCTGATAAGTGTCTCCTCTACGAGCCCTTACGGTCCCGGTTTGCACTATGTTTTTGCAAATTCAAATGAATGTATATATACTGCATAACAACCAGTCGCGTGGCTCAGTGGCAGAGTGTCCGCCTGTGGTACGGAAGGTCGTTGGTTCGATCCCCGAGCGACAGACCAAAAGTCGTTAAAACCTGGTACTAGTAAATCCCTTGTCTACGCTCGACATTAAAAGGATAGTTCTAGAATTGGTCGACACAGTGTCAGGATAATGTGACTGGATTAGGTGCCCTTGCCATGTGCCCACCGCAGGGGCATTTCAGTGAGGCAGCACTATAACTTGTCTCAAGCGAGTGCCTTCTGCAAATAACTGAAATACTGTTGGTCGGACGTAAAACCCAACCCACTCACTCACTCAAGAACTAAGCTATTTTACTGAATGTATACGTTTAACATTTTCCCTGATTTATATTTAGTACAACTTTTGATACCTACTGAATATTCATGGGCAAGGTAGTTATAATGAAATATGTAAGGTGTAACATTGCAGCCTTTTAGAAACTAAAGACATAGATCTATCAAACTCTATTAGCAAGCTGAGCGGGACCTGATCAGATACATGTTCATCCTACAGGAACCGTATTATCTGGGTCTACTCTGTTTGCAAATGCGTAAAAATGAGTTTATGTGAAGGGATGGGTTAAAACCAGAATTTTAATAATGAATAATTCAGGTTACTTTAGGCAGGCGGCTGCTGGGTGTGAGGTACGGGTCAGGCAAGTAACTCCAAATGGAGCTTCCTGCATGACTTTCGACCTGCAGTCAGCTGCCACCTGTCATACATACTGACGTTGCTACTGATCAGAGTGTCCAGTTTTAGAGAGGATTTGCACTAATGGTATACAGTAACACCTCTCTATAACGGTCACTAAATTACATCAAGTATTTTACGTTAAAGTCACGTGGCTGCTTAAACAAGGTGAAAGTAAAACAGAACGCTCCTATAGGAGCGTTCTGTTTAACTTTCAACTTGCTTTAGGCAGCCACTTGCCCTTAATACCAACTAATTAACACAATTTAGTGGCCGTTATAGAGATATTTTACTGTAATTACTGTATATAAGAACTGTCATCTGTTATGTTTTGTTGTTCCACTCTTTGTATGTATTTTAATTACGTAGTCTAGATCCACATCTGGGTCCAAACTGTTTGCATTGGTCATACATGGCAAGAAAAAAAAAAGTGTATATATCTGGTCCACCAAATGAAACTGATAAATGTATGCTAAGAAATATACATTAATCCTTTCCGTTTGAATGACAAACAGCGCGGATCCTGATTAGAGGACCCAACTAGAAGCCATACCGATCTGGGTCTGCACTGACTACAAATGCCAATGTATATATATACAACATACAAAGGGGTGACGTTTCAGAACTAATTTATCTTACTACATATGTGTATAAAATGTCATCTGTTCTTGAACTCTTTGCTTGATAAGTAAATGTGCTCAAATGTAATCTGCTGTTTAATTGATGCCTGCAACATTTCCAAAACTATCCATTTTCATCGTGAGCTTTTGTTTCCTGAGGTTGATCCTGAGTGGCAAAACCTTTGGATCTCATATCAGTTTCCACTTTTTGTAAAGCCAATTTTTACGTATTAACCCTTTCCCTCATATTGACGAATCTGTAAAAGTCACTTTGTGAAACCATTGTGATAAATAGTGTATTTGCTCCTATTTATCTCAATGGTTTCAAACAACAAAATTCTAAAAATTTTCTTTTCTCTAGTTAATGCTCTTTTTCGGTAGATTTATTCAAAGAGGTTGTATCTAAAAATAGCCTATGAGATAATGGGTTAATCAATGTCATGACAATCTGCTGCTTGCATGCAAAGGGTTAAAGCCAATTAAGTATCAGACAGTGTCCTCCATAAAGACTCAGAGAGACATTTGAAAACAGAATTTATCAACATCAAACAGCTTGTGGGGCATAATTATGTGATGTATTTCCTTTATTTTGCTTATTGGAAGATACAAGTTTGATCCACCAAATGACACATTAAAATGTATGCTTAGGTGATATGTTAAATCCAATTTATTTCATTACATATGTATATAAGAATTATCTTTGCTTGTCTGCAACATTTTCAAAAATATCCATTTCTCCTTTGAGGTTTTGCTTGCTGAAGTTGATCCTAGATGACAAACACTTTGGATCTCATATCAGGCCCCACTTTTTGTGGAGCCTAATCTTGATCCAAATTATTTTGTACATTAAAAATTGCACGCAAATTTGCTGCTAATATGTAGAGGGTTAAAAGAAACTATCTAGATCCACATCAAACAGCCGGTGGCACATATATATATTATTGAGGGATAAACATCTGATCTACCTAATGACACATTAAAATGTACGCAAAGAAATATGCATTAATGCTTTCTCTCTGAATGATAAACGGTGCACATCCCGATCAGAGGACTCCTCTAGAAGTTATAAAGATCCAGATCTACTTTGATTTGCAAATGCCAGTGAGTTGCATGTACCTCATAAAATGGTTAACCCTTTAATAGCGAAGTACTGTTATTGTACGAATTGCCATCTACTATTGTTCATTGTTTCAAAACAAGTGTCAATGTTCCTCAAATAGACTCATATAGAGCTATATGCAAACAGAGCAGATCCACATCAAACAGCATGTTGGAAATATATGATTTGATCCCCAAAGTTTTGTTTATTGTGAGAGGATATAGATCTGCTCTACCACATGATACATCAAAATGGATGCTAAGAAATATGCAGCAACCCTTCTCTCTTTTACACGACTTTACAAACGGACTAGACCCTGATCAGAAGGCTACTCTAGAATTGTTTGATCGGGGTCTGCTCTGTTCGTTATTGGAATTATATACATCCGATCATGCAGTCATTGTCTTTGTTTCCCTGGGGAAGGTCGTGTTGTAGAAAATAAGTTTCATGTACAGTAAAACCTCTCTAAACTGGAATTCTAGTAGAGTAGAATTTCGGTATTGTTAGGCAGGTGGCTGCTTAATGTAGGGTGAAAGTCATGCAGAAAGCTCCTAGAGGAGCTTTCTGAATGGCTTTCACCCTGCATTAAGCTGCCACCTGTCTCCAATACCTATATTTTAGCACATTTAATGTCCGGTTTAGTTTTACTGTATATTTATGATATGGTCTTAGTTCATGCCCAAATGTTTCAACAAGGACGAGGTAAATTATATAAAATATGCATACATAATCATAACCCTTTACTCCAGAGATACTAATGCAATGCCTTGACAAGCCAAGTAGACCCGGACCGGATGGCTCCTACGGGAGGAGCCTTTGGAATGGAATCTGCTTTCTGTTGCTAATGTACCTGCATATGCCTGGTTGTATGGTTTATACTACGGCTGAATTGTCTCGTTCGTCATTGTTTAGTGATTCTTATTGTGTTCATTTCATTGATCCTTAAATGAATATTTATGGAGTACAGTAAAACCTCTCTATAACGGCCACTAACTTAAATCAAATAATAAGTGTTAAAGGCAGGTAACTGGTTAAAACAAGGTGAAAGTAAAACAAAACGCACCTATAGGAACGTTCTGTTTTACTTTCACCTTGCTTTAAGCAGCCACCTGCCCTAAATACCAACTAATAAACACAATTTAGTGGCCGTTATAGAGAGGTTTTACTTTAGATGGTGAAGGAAAGCGGTTTTAAATCAGAAGAAATAAAATGACGTGGACAGATACCCGTGTAACTCCCAGTACCTTTCAATAATATTTTAAATAAAAACATCACTGACTTTAGAGAAAATTTGATTTTAAAAATCCTATAGATTTAAAGCACAAAAAAGCACAAACAAACACATGAAAGAGTTTGTCTGAAAGCTAAACGATGATAGGCGCAAATTAGGTTTCGTTGTTCCTAAAGCCATTTGAATGCTAAGCTTTCAAAGTGGAATGTTCCAGGATTTTTTTTATTAAGGATTTGAGTACACTTGGTGTGAAAAGATATACTAAGTGATATAATTTTTTAAATGGTAGACAGTGCAGACTTTGGTCAGAGTGCTCGTCTAGGATCGCCTGATATATGTCTACCCTGTATGCAAATATCAGTATACAAGTGCCCAGCTCAAAAATAGCTGAAGGCTCTGCTATGTCTGCATGGCAAACAGTCTAGATCCACAGTCTGACCCTAGGTTATACGGTACCAGCTGGAACCAAACTGTCTGCAAACATTTAAATTCATGATTATATACTCTATAAATGCTTAGCCATAGCCATAACTTTTTAAAAGGGGACTGATTATAAGATACGTGACTATATGATAGACCAACAGGGAAACTATATTGCTGCTGACATATTTGTAGCTAATAACAGATCTACACAAGAAAATCTCTATTGACCAACTAATGATATTTCAATATTTTATGAGCTGTTAATGATTTAAGTTGAGATATAAATTAATGAATGACTAATAATGTGTGGTGATGTTAACCTGGCCCTAGAGACTGGACTAGATAATTATAATTACAAACATATCAATAATAAGAATGCTCGATAAAACATTTAAAAACATAAGAGAAATGTTTAATATAATTGACCCAATTAGAGAAAAGTATCCTCAACAAGAGATTTACATATAGACAAAGGCACCTGTTCAAACAAGCCCGCCTAAACCTTTCTGAAAATGTACTAATTTCAGTTGATGAATGCAACATTGAAGGTAGTTATAGGTCAGATCATTCCATGATCACTTTAAATCTCATCTTCAACCCATTACAGAAAGGAAACACATTATAGAAGCACGGCAATCCACTTCTTAAGGATATGAATACATAAAACAGCAATATGCAGTTCCTGTTTATAACATAGCAAAAGACCAAATCCAGTTAAAAAAATGACCATCTGTTTTTAGAAACATTACTACTGGAATAAATGGTGGATACTATATCATACAATACAATACACAATAAAACAGAGAAACAATTTTGAAAAAGAAACTGTTGAAAAAATTAAAAACATTGAAAATAACATTTTATCAGACAAAACAGGTGAATTAGATGAACTGAAAAAACTACTGTTATATATTAGAAAAGAGAAACTGGAAGGTAATTTATAAGATCAAGAGTTTATATAATTGAAGATGATGAAAAACCTACTTCATACTTTTGTAAATTTGCATCTCATAAATGTGCCAATAAATTAATTCCTAGAATTGAACAAGAAAACTTAGCTGTGATATCAAATCAGCATGAAATAGAAATTAACTGTGATATCAAATCAGCATGAAATATTAGAAGAAACAAAGTCCTATTATGAAAAAACCTACAGTAAAGATTTCTCTAATGATACATGTACATATTTAAACATAGATACAGAACTTAAATATTGCATTTTCCATTAAACATCGAACCCATTCTTCGCTATAATATTTTAATAGTCGTAATCTAATTATAACTGATAAACTCCTTAAGCAAGGTTACAGATATCATAAGATATAAATTTTATTATAGAAATTTACCTCTCATTAGTAAATGTAATTGCAATGTACTGACGTTACTGCACCAATGTATTTCTCACCTTGAATTCTATTTACAAACCTAGGAAAGTTCGGGGTCATATCCATTTTCATGATTTGTTTATTAACGCATTAAAAGTTTTAGGCAGAAAGGCTATGACCCCATTAGATTGCAACGCACCGCATGTGTGGTTATTGACCACGTTACATTCGGTAGCTACGATTCATTCTTTGTTAGCACGATGTCAGGCCGGGGGTAGTACTCTATGATGGTATGCTCTTAAACCCAGAAACCAGACTCATGTATTGCCTTTTCTCTGTCGTGTCCTTAACGGCTTCCCTGCAGTTGCTCTTACTACAGTAAATGGAAAAGTAGTAAAGTCAAGCAGGCAAAGCCACATGCAAGACGCAACCACCACCAAAACACCGATAGACAGCATGGCACACACACACACACAACCACACACCCAAACGCACACACATACACACGAAATGAACACAGAAAACACCAAAAGACACACAAGAACCAGGGACAAACGTTCCACAACATGAACAAACCACAAGCACAAAGACGCAAGGCAAACAAAAGGAAGGGTGACAAAGTCAAAGAGTACATATTTGACGGACTTTCACATTTGTTGTCATGCTATGTTTATATATTGTCCCGTGTTTACCGTCTTCTATGTTGTGGGATGGTCTGGGGGATACGTTTATTTACAATGTTTGTGACATTGGGATAAGTGTGACGTCCATGAACCGGTTTAAACGCCCCATTGGTGGTTTTGCCACTATCTTTGTTACCCTTGGTTTTGTTTAGTGTCTTTGTACTTGTGCGTTTGTTCAAGTTTAAAAAAGTCATCTCGTGTTTTTTGTGTGCGTGCGTGTGTGTGTGTGTGTGTGTGTGTGTGGGGGGGGGGTGTATGGGTATGTTGTATGTGTGTTACTTGCTTTCTGCCGGTATTATGATAGTGGATGCGTTTTGTGTATGCCTTGTCCTGCTTGACTTTAGTACTTTTTCATTTAGTAACGAGGATTCTTTTCCCTAAATGGATTTCTCTCATATGAAGACATTGCAAAGTCGCTAAAATCTATGTCAAATAACGGGTAGTCCTGTGTCAGATGGATTCACCCCTGAATTTTTAAAGTACATGTATTGTGGAAAAAATATAGGTCAATTTGTTTTACGATCTATAAACTATGTATAAGATTATAACTGTGTATAAATGGAAAAGTAGTAAAGTCAAGCAGGCAAAGCCACATGCAAGACGCAACCACCACCAAAACACCGATAGACAGCATGACACACACACACACACACACACAACCACACACCCAAACGCACACGCACACACACACACACGAAATGAACACAGAAAACACCAAAAGACACACAAGAAACAGGGACAAACGTTCCACAACATGAACAAACCACAAGCACAAAGACGCAAGGCAAACAAAAGGAAGGGTGACAAAGAGAGTACCGCCTTGGCACGGTCAGCAGCAAAAACACCACTGGGGGTTTAAACCGGTTTACGGACGTCCTAACCTCACACTTCTCTCAAAGTCACCCTAGCTTTACAAATATTGTAAATAAAGGTATCCCCGCTGGACTTACCCACAACATAGACGACGGTGAACACAGGACAACATGTAAAACATAGCATAATAACTGTGACAATCCGTCAAATATGTACTCAATGACTTTGCTGAAGTCAGAGCACCTGCAGGCAAGCCGTTAAGGGCACGACAGGGAAAAAATAATACATGAGTCTGGTAAGCTCCTCCTGTATCCAAGTTTAAGAGTATACCATCATAGAGTACTACCCTCGGCCTGTCATCGCGCAAGCAAAGAGGGAAGCGTAGCTACCGACTGTAAAAGGGTCGATAACCAAACATGCAGTGTGTTGCAATATAATAGGATCATAACCTTTCTTTTTAAATTTTTTAATGCGTTTTATAAACAAATCATGAAAATGGATATGACCCCGAATTTTCCTAAGTTTGTAGATAACATCCCCATAAAATTCTGGTTGAGAAATGCCTTGTCGCAGTAACGTCCGTAGATTGCAATTATATTTACTAATGAGAGGTAAATTTCGATAATAAAATTTAGAAAAGGTTTTCCGAAGTTTGTGATATCTGTAACCTTGCTTAAGAAGTTTATCAGTTATAACTAAATTACGTCTGTTAAAATCTTCAAGCAAAGAACAGGCTCGGGCAAACCTAATAAGTTGAGAAATATAAACACCATAAGATGTAGAACGTGGCACATTCCCATCTAGAAAAGGATAATTAACAATTTTAAAATTAAAATCTTCTCTTTTATCGTATACTTTGGACGAAACTTTATCATTTGTAATTGAAAGATTCAAATCTAAAAATGAAGCATTAATGTCAGATTGATTAGCTTTGTTTAAAGACAGTTCTTTTGGGTAGATTGAAGAAACCATAGTATCAAAATAAGGATTATCTAAATTCAAAATATCGTCTAAATACCTTGAAGTTTTATTAAAAGCATTAACAATATCGGTCTGTGTATCAGGTTTTAAGCTAAGCATAAAATCCCTCTCGTAGCAATACAAAAACAAATCTGCAACAAGAGGGGCACAATTTGTACCCATGGGTATACCAACAACTTGACGATATATGGTATTGGCGAATTATCTGTTACACAGAAAGAAATAATTATTACTTGCATACCATAAGAAAATAAACCAAGACAATTCATAAGAAAATGTAGACCTATACCATTGCTGAACTGTATATACAAGAAAGCGTCAGGTGCAATTGCAAACAGACTTAAACAAACTTTAGATAAACCCTATTCATGACGATCAAACGGGATTTATGATATTACGCAATATACAGAAGACTATAATATACATGGATTAACTTTACTAGTTGATTTTGAAAAGGCTTTCGATTTTATATCCTGGAAATTTATACGGAATGTATTAAGAGTTTTTAACTTTGGTGACTCTTTCATTAAATGGTCTTTCATTAAGCGGTGTAATTTCGTGCGTGGCTCTCCCTGTTTGACTATTTTTTCCATATTTACTCTGTTGGATAAGAATGCCAGGCTATCAATCAACCAGGGCGGTCATTTATCAAATGTCTTCACATTCAGTCGAGGCTGCAGGCAAGGGGATCTAACGTCGGCTTACATATTTGTATTAGGTGCAGAAACCCTAGCTATACAATATGGAAATAGCATAAACATTAAAGGTACATGTATTACAACCAATGAAACAGAATACAAGTTATCCCAATGTGCAGATGATATATCTGCTATATATAAGATGGGTCTAGCTTGTCTATGAATGAAACATTAACTTCATTGTACAGAATTTCAATATACTCTGGTCTTATACTCAACCTTGTGTAGCGTCCGCAAAAGGTCGTCCCGTACTTCATTCTCAGTGTTGTTATATTTTCTGGTCCTTCGGGTTCATTAGTTCTGATGGTATAAGTTTTGAAAATTGAATACTGCTGCTTAAGCCGTCGCTTGGGGCGTGAATAGTATTGCACTTTTAATAACTACTCATGAACAGACTCAATAAAACCGAGTATGCAATTTTCTCCTTTTGACATTGCTACTTTTGAAAACAATCACATGTAATAATAGGATGCAAAACGTACAGTACTGATTCAATTAAAACAAAGTAAAAACTTTCATGGGGAGTAAATAGGTTCGACTTGTTAGGGATTATATTTGCTGTGGATCTTTAAAACATGGTTATGCTAACCGATACAGAAAAAAACACAGAAACTAAAAGCTTTAATATTAAACTGGAATCGTCGGTATTTAACACCTATGGGGAAAATCACAGTAATTAACACACTAACTCTTCCCCTACTTAATCACCTCATTATGTTACCACCAATGCCTTCTAATGAGGTCTTAAAGGAAATAATATCAATATTCTTTGACTATATTCGGCAAGGGAATGCAAAGATAAAAATCATTGTTGGTTAAACAATATTTTGAAAGGGATAAATTTAACTCATGAACATACTTGCCGAGCCTGCAATTTTCTCTTTCGGCATTGCTACTTTCGTTTTTAGAAAGATCATCCACTTTCAGAATATTCGTAAAGGTTTTATGGTAAATGTTATAAAAGTAGTTTTCAAATAAGTTTAGCTTAACAGTAACACTGCAGAAAATGCAAAACCCATTACTCCCAATGAATGCATTAATACTACTTAAACAATCAAACGATTCAGCTCATTTATATAACATACTGAATAAAGATAATGGAAAACCTACTGCAGTGACAAGACGGAACCATCTTTTTCAGATAGAAGATAACGATTGGAAAGACATTTACAATGCCATATTTAAATACAACTTCATATGTAGTACTCTATGATGGTATACTCTTAAACCCAGAAATAGGAAGAGTTTACCAGACTCTGTCGTGCCCTTTACGGCTTCCCTGCAGTTGCTCTGTCTTCAGCAAAGTCATTGAGTACATATTTAACGGAGTTTCACAGTTGTTATGCTATGTTTTACATTTTGTACTGTGGTTACTGTCTTCTATGTTGTCGGGAAGTCCGGCGGGGATACCTTTATTTACAATGTTTGTTTAGCTAGGGTGACTTTGAGATAAGTGTGAGGTTAGGACGTCCGTAAACCGGTTTAAACCCCTAGTGGTGATTTTCCTACTGACCGTGCCAATGCGGTTCTTTCTTTGCCACCCTTACTTTTGTTTGTCTTGTGTCTTTGTGCTTGTGTTTTGTTCATGTTTGTCTCTGGTGCTTGTGTTTTTGTTGGTGTTTTCTGTGTTCTTCTCGTGTGTTTGGTTGTGTGTGTGTGTGTGTGACATGCTGTCTATCGATGTGTCGGTGGTGAGTGTGTCTTGTATGTGACTTTCTACTGTATGTGTGTATGGGTATAAATTGCTATATCATTTGCTTTTTGTAGGTGTTTTGGTGATAGTGGCGTTTTGAGTGTGGCTTTTCCTGCTTGACTTTACTACTTTTTCATTCAGTACAGAGAAAAAGTGGTTTCAGTATCGAATACACCATGGGATGTTTCCAACACATAAACACATAAATACCTTTTTAACATCAAAATCTCAAACGATCCTAATTGCAGAGTTTGCGGTAAAATAGAAACAATTCAACTTATGCTTTGTTCATGTCCAGAAACATAATTATTTTTTAAACGTTCAGCAGTGGTTGAAAGTATAAAAATTCTATAAATGATACGATATACCTATTCAATCTTAACAATTCCTATTCAAAGGCTGACATTACTATTCTACTAGGGACAAAATACTATACATATTTGACCAAACAAAGGAAAGAAAAACTCTTTAAAATGTTATTAAAAACAAAATAATATCTAAATACACAGCTGTGACAATGGATAATTATCTTTAACAGTTTGATCGAATATGGAATAACTTCCTCCAGATATATTAAAATAGCTAAAAAGTAAAATGGCTTTGGCAATTAGTATTTTGTCCTGAATAGATGTAAACATTTCTATATGAAAAAGAACACAACATTAAATCGAAACTTTGTTGAAATGAGAGAACCCCATCCAGCACGTTTTTCCCTTTAGTACAATGTTTTTATGAATATATTTATTACTATATGCATAGAAACTCCCCTTCAAAAAATGTAGTTGTATAAACTATAAATCAATAATATTTTTTCTCAAACAGTATTGTTAAAATTGTCTTCCTTTAGTTTTTCTATTTTGTCAATTTATGTTTAAATTAGTAACTATTATACTTACCATAAACATGATACAATTCTACTAACCTAGCAAGTTATTGTCAGGTACTATTAGAGATGGTCCTCCTCGAACATCATACCTATGACGGGGAGAATAAAGCTTTTTAAATTGAGGATTTCTGTTTTTAAAAAAAGCTAAACATTATACTTGTAGATACGTAGCTACATTTTACATGAATATTCATGAAACAATGAGTTAAGTGTGTGATGAGGAATTTTTGCATTCCGATTATGTTTAATATGACTTTGCATTTGCAAAATAATGTACAGTTATTAAAATGAAAAAAAAAAGAATGATGTCGACATGGCAGATTGTAGTAGACGTTTTGTAATATCCAAAAATCATTCTGTACACTATATATCAGTAGTGAATGCTACGTCGTTGATATATGTTGGATACCTTGCAGCAGAGTAAAAAGATGCAACGGTATATTACATGCTACTGGCAGAGTATAACAATATTATTGAATTGCGACACTGTAATATATTATCTAATATTCTATCACGTCTTATGGCATTCCGTTGCTACGTGATCTATCAGTTATTATATACTGAGCAAAACAAGTGTCCTCTTTTAAATATTTATAAAACATGTACATGATTTTATTTGAGTACCTTATGATTACGGTTTTATCCCTAATAAGACCCGGCACTACTTACTTGACCACAGATATATCGCAGATATATCAATAAAAAACCACACGAATGCAATTCAAACTGAAATACCAGTACTAGATAACGACCAGAGAAATAAGGTGATCGGGATGCTTAATGCAGGCCCCACAGCAGCAACATTATCGCAGTTGTTCAGTTGCATCAGAAGATGCCTGCAACCGGACAGACGGCTTGGAAATAGTTCACAGTGTTGAATCGGTTGCTACAAAATGTAGACCAGATTCCTGCTTACAGACCGTATTTTGTCCATTGTTAATCAGACGCCATGGGGATGCGACACTCGACTGGTGCCAACGTCACCGGCGAGGTCCGCGTGCTGATTGAATATCAGTAATATTTTTTCAAATGAATCACGATTTAATTTGAACCATGCAAACGGACTTGAGAACGTTTATTGTCGTAGTTACACTTATGCCTGTGTCATTATGACGATCAATTTGGGTGATATTATGAATACGAATCGCTTAATCGTAAATGACGGGAACGCCATTGTTCAGATTTACGTCAATGACGTTCTTGCAGCAGACGCTGTTTTCATTCATTTGACGTCATGCACCGAGGAACACCATGGAGCACGATGACACCCGTTCCCGTACGGCTGCACTAACTGGACAGTTTGTGGCAGGAGATAACGTTGATGGTTCAGACTAGCCAGTGAATATTCCATATTAAACCATATGGGTTGGAGCAAACTATGCAATCAATACAGCCAATGCATGAGCTTGCAGCAGCCATAAAGGGTGAATGGAGTAATTTATCTGCGCCGTATATACAGCGCTATTTAAATTGCATTCTACAGCGGATCACGACGTGTATTGGGCAACAGTGGACACACGAAATACTGAACCCTGTCCTTAAACGTACAACCGAATTTGTTACAAAGATAACTTTAACACGTCCCCGCTGGTAAGTACATACGTATTTATCAAAGCAGTTGTCTTTAGGGTAATCGACTCCTACGTGATATTGTTTATTGGTTTTTTCTGTAAATGACACCACAGAAGCATCCGATTTGTACAGAATGTCAGGAATAAATTGTTTTTCATTTAATTCAGAGAGAAACATTTGATCTATATACACCTTCTGTTTATGTAAAGTTGTTACGCTTTTGACTCCGTATATTTGAATAAATGATAACCAACGTTTTCTAAAGCTAATACACACATCATAGTATTTAATTGCATGAAATAAATACATTCTATGAAGTCAACTTTCATATAAATAAATAAAGCTAAACATACTAATGACATTTTATTCAAAACAAGACGGAATATCTCCACTACGATTTGTCCAGCAGTTTGCATCATGTCACTGTAGTTACATATTATTTTTGTAATACATTGTGTAATCATATGCGTTTATTATGTAGCAAGACTAGCCTGTTCATGAGCAGTTAATTAAAAGTGCAACTTTGCTCACGCCATCTGGCACCTTCTTAATCGGTATACAGTTTTCATAACTAAAGGTAATGAAATTGATGATCCTGAAAGAACACAAAACATATTAACACTGAAACTATGTCATAAAAATGACATAATTGCATGTAATTGCTAATGAAAAAGTAGTAAAGTCAAGCAGGAAAAACCACACACAAAACGCCACCATCACCAAAACACCGACTTGGCCCAATTTTTGTTCGAACATGCTTGGTACTGGTTTGACGGATAAATAAGTTTAGAGGGAAATAATTCACAGAGCAAAACAGTGTCTAACTGATTTATGACGGTATTTGTCAAGGGGTTACATTCATTATCAATTAGGAGGGTTTGAAATTGTGGACGAAAACCATATGGATTATTAACCAAGGCGGCACTCCTGCTTTCAGCCTACGGTCAATTTTGTTGTTTAATATGCTTAATGTTTAATGTGTTTCGTCTTGATATGCGTCCTGTTATGTTTTGTCTTGTGGCTCTACCGTTTCTTGTTAGATGGTGTTTGGTGCGGTGTCATTTCGTGTGTGGCTCTCCCCGTTTGACTATTGTTTCATATTTACACAAGTGAGGAGACTTTCTTTTTAGTTAGTGTACAGAGAAAACACACCAGTTCTTAATCCAGCTGTAATGCACTTGACCCCTCAATATATAAGAAATACTGTTGAAAGTACTGAATTCCCTTCCAGAAAGTAAAATGGAAACCAAAAGTCACATGAACAAACAGTTCACTTCCAACACGTCTCTTTAGTTTAGTAAACATTGTTCGCCGATCATATATACAGATTGCGCACACGTTTATTTGCCTTTAAATTTTATATTAAGTCATGTGCTTCATGCAAAGTCAAACTCTATACCATTTTTCAATCGGGTATTTGTTAAACGAATTTAAAATATATCATGAATATGGAATTAATTAATGCGTCTAATTCTCAATTTCAATAAGGCAAGCACCTAAACAACTATTTTCTACAAATGCAATGAACTGTTAACCCTTCGCTTGCTATTCACTTCAATATACCTACCGGTAAATAGTGAAGACCCAGACGAGACAGCTCCTGCAGGAGCTGTCTCATCAGGGTCTGCACTATTTACAAGTTGATTGTGCAACAAGTGCACCCCACAGCAGTCATTGCACAGCGAAATATTTGTACACAGTGAAGATATATGCAATTAAACAACACGACATGGGTAAAGAAGGAGAAATGTATTTTAAAATTCAGCAAGAGAACGGTTAAATACAGTACACACTTTTTAAAATAAAAGTGTGCTAAACTATTTTGTGTGCTGCTATAATTGTCGTGTGCTTAATTATCTCCCCCTTCTTTCTACGGCAACTAACAGACTGGGTCCTGATTAGATGTCAAGTAATTCGATGTATCATCTGGAACCAAGATAAATGCATAGGTTACCACACATGTGACATTAGCAACGGAATATGTAAGAGTTTTCTTCTGCAATGGTATGCTAAAATTATTTTAATGGCTACTGTCACTGACCGTTCCAAGGCGGTACATCCATCTCCCCTTATTCGTTGTTTGTTTTGCCTTTGTGCGTCTCTTTGGGTTTCGGAAGTTATGTACATTTACTGTTTCCTTGTTGTGGTGCTGTTCGGGCAGCTGTTTGTTTTGTATGTGGTGTTTCCTGCATGATTCATATTTGTACTTGTAAGGCACTGTTATGCTGTTGAAATGATTTGCGTTTGTTATCTTACTATTCAATGCCTATGAAATTTGGCATGTTTCATGTATAATGTATCATATCTATGACTTGAAAAGTGGAACCAATGATTTGCCCTCTTCGCACTTATCAAGCAAGTGCCGCTCTAAGAATAGGTCGAGCTGATCTAATTGAAGAAAATTGCATCAGATACAAATATGAGCAGACATTATTATTTTTTACATTGGAGGTCAGGATTATATGATCATTCGCACAACACCGACTCTATTGACTGAAACAGATACAACCAGATACAATCAGACAGGGGGAATGTTCAACAATACACTGTGCGAGCTTGAGAGTTAATTACAAAATCGCATCAATATTGCATTGGAGTGTATTCATATTACAGTGTATTTCTTGCAGTAAATGGGAGTAGCAGTGCTATTACAGCATGTGTATTTGGTGTTTAAAGGCAATTCTGAATCACAGTAGACAGATTATAAACACCGCCTAATTAACGTCTAAATAGAGCCTAATACCTCACGAAATTCCTGAATAATGGATTACTTTTATCTCTATGATAATGTATTTTAAAGGAAAGTACATACTTAGCGCTATAACATATGATCAACAATAACAAAAAGTATCATATACGTGACTTAAACACATGCGAATTGAAATGTTCTTTGTTGTAATTGACAATACTTGTAAAATTACCCACACAGACGACTACGTTTTAATTATATAGTATTGCTAACAACACGACCATGTTTTCAAATTAAAAGCATGTTCGGTGTAGTTAGCTACATTCTTGTTTAGATTCAACACTAGATTGAGTCCACCACGTCAAAAGTAGAGGAATGCACCTGATATTAACCTGCATGTGAAACAACTAGCATTGTTTCAGACATAGCAGAACATCATGGTAGCACTAACAACCTAGCACAATGCGTCCTGACTAGGATTCGAATCATAGTGGAGAGAGTATCTTCATATTGGTTCGAGCACGGTTGTATGTTTTACACTAGCCTCGTCAATTTATTTGCACATTGTACAATTTAAAAATTGTAGCGCAAAATGTTGAAATAACACAAGCCAATGAAATATATTACACCAATTGGACTTGCTCAGAAGAATCACTAACCTTTGTTCTGGGATGCCATATACCGCCGCGTTATTAGTTTTCCTTTGGGTACGAATTGAGCACCACTGGCCGCAGATTTGTTTTTGTACTGCTATGAGAGATATTTCATGTTGAGATTGAACCCACACTCTCTTGCAGATATCATAAAATCCTTCAGTGAAAGTTCTTGATATTGGATGATATCTTCAATATAAATGACACTGTCATTGATAGTATAAGTCCTGCTATTTGCCATAAAAAACCCAAATTGAATAAAGCTGACCCTTCCAATACCTATGCAGTTTTTCTTGATCTAAACTTTAAAACTGACAATGGAATTATCTCTTCCAAAATTTATGACAAAGGATGCACTTTTTGCAATTTTTTTGCGTTATGGGGATACCATCGTCAAGTTGTTGGTATGAATAGTGCCCCTCTTGTTGCAGATTTGTTTTTGTATTGCTATGAGAGGAATTTTATGCTACAGAAATTGAATTAATCTTACCCTCCTGACAATTGTGCATCTTTTTTTTTATCTAGACCTTAACAATCGTCAATGGAATGCTTTCTTCTAAATAAAAAATAAATATATGACAAAAGAGATGATTTTGATTTTACTATCGAAATCTCTCACTTATTGGCAAGTACCAATGTAATCTCAAGTCGCTTCTGCGGCGCGGTATTTCACATCCTGAATTTTATGGTGATGTGATTTACAAACTTCGTAAAATTATTGGACATACCCATTTCTCCCATTTACAACAACATACTGCATGTTTGGTTGTCAACCCTTTTACAGTTGGCAATCACGCTGGCCTCTTTGCATGTACGCCGACAAGAAAGGTTTAGTACTCTATGAAGGCGACCTCTTAAATACAGAAACGGAAGGAGAACGTCGGATATCTATTTCATTTTTGTCGTATCCTTTATTACTTTTCTACAGTTACTCTGTTTGCAGCTCAATCATTGAGTACACTAGCGATAGGTGGATACAGTTTGTTCACTTAAATGGTTTCGTTATACATGCACTTTACCACTGTATTTGCCATTGCGGTTGTTGTAGATTAGTCGGAGAGGCGATACGTTTATTTACACTATTTGTCTTTAAGGGTTGGGATGGAATAAGTGTGAGGTTGGACGCCCATAACCCGGTTTAAGCTCCCCCCAGAGACTTTTGCCACTGACCGTTCCAAGGAGGTACTTCCATCTCCCCCTATTGTATGTTTGTTTTGTCTTTGTGCGTCTATTGATGTTTTTATAGTTATGCACATTTGTTGTTTCCTTGTGTTGTTGTTCGGGCGGCTGTTTGTTCTGTATGTGGTGTTTCCTGCATGACTCATTTTTGTACTTTTGATATTGTAAATTCCACTCAGCTTGACGGAGATGCTCAATGTGCCCCATCTTACGGGGTTTATATTTCAATTTATTCGATTACGATTGTAACAGTCGAAATATCATTTTAACTGAAAAGTTGCTTAAGCAAAGATATAGATTCCATCAAGTTATGCTGCATGTCTGGGCTCCTATAGTACCTGTCTGATCAGGATCTGCTCTCTGTGCTAATGGAATTTGACAGTTTTGTTTCTTTACATTCTAAAATGACTACAATCTTTTACATTCAATACGTTATTGTTTTGTCGATGACTATTAAGTAGGTATTTAAATTTGAACATAGAACAGAGAAAGGATTAACTGGTGTTTTTGTTTATTGTTTTTTGTCCAACATTTGACACCAATAAATTTCTTTAAATGAGATGAATTTGCATTTAACATAAATGATGTGCTGTATTCCTCACAGTTAATCTCACATCCTTTTGAAAATGTTCTTGAATGTTGGCAAAGCAATTGTTTAGTAGTAACGGTTCTTGACAACTCACTTCTAGTGTTCCCTTTCAACGTTTCCCGACCAGATTTAAAACGTTTCGTCCACCGGGTAACTTAAACTTAACCATACAAAACCCCAGTATGCCCATGTATTTCCGTATTTCACCTATTTCCGTATACACAGATTTAGCACATAAAAATAGTTCATTTCGCCCCGTACTTTATTCTCAGTGTTGTTATATTTTCTGGTCCTTCTGGATCATTAGTTTTGATGTTATTAGTTTTGGAAATTGAATACTGCTTAAGCCGGTGCTAGGGGACGTGAGTAGTGTTGCACTTTCAATTACTACTCATGAACATACTCAATAAAACCGAGTCTGCAATTTTCTCTTTTTGCATTTCTACTTTTGCCCATGTTTGGAATTTATGATATATATATATATGTCCTAATTTCAGCTGTCCTCGATCACCGTTTTCCAGGCATTTCTGAGCTGTGTGCGAATACCCTCAGGTTCTTTCACCACACCAGGCGGATTCTATTGCACCAGAATTTGCGAGTATGTAGACAAATGATGAAGGATTAATATACAGAGATAATCTGTCACAAACGCACTTGAAATTCGAGTTTAAAATGAAGGTCCAGTACATTCTTATTACTTTGCATCACTATTACATATGCAATGCTATCCTTATATTCTTAGATACAAGTAGGACATCCGACGTGAAGTGCTAATGGTTAAACTAACCCTGGAAAGTATAGGTACGTACTGAAAGTATCGATATAGGCTTGCGGGCACTTATCACACACAATCTTAACAATTGCTGTGAACTTTCTTCTCAACTGAAGTGTAAATTGTGTTAGTTGAATGGGTGCTGAAGGGCAATTCCAGAGCGCTTTTAACACATTTTAAATAGAGTCTAATTAAGCAGTTTCAAGGGGCCTTCACGCCTCACACAAAATTTGTATAATTAAGCAGATCTCACTGAACCTATATCCTAAAGCACGTTTCTGTATTCTAATGTTTACGTTATAAATGATGCAATTAGACAAACATCAAGTGAATGACGTTAATGTGGTAAATTGATATACTGAATTTAAAATACTCATCTGTCTTGAAATCAATATTTTATTTAAGCATAAGTTTGAAAACTTCTAACTTGATATAATGTCTCTGTATGTATATGAAATTATATAGACATGACAATACTTGCATATCATGAAAAAGGTGCACGATGAAGAAATTACTTTAAACCTAATGAACCCTACGATTGATTAACGGACGTTTACTTGTTATCAATAGGAAAGGTATTGGGTAAATCAACTGTTTTGTTTACACGTTTTATGTTTCCTTTTCTGCTTTGATTTTACACTCTAACATTTATTCATCGGGAAACAGATGATTATCTCAAATATTTTTAACTTACAATAATTTGGAACCATGGTGTTATGGTCCGCATTGTTAGCATCATGCATGTAAGAGTCATGCTGGAAACACCGCATACAAAACACACAACCGACCAAACAGCACCACGACGACAAACAGCAAATGTACATATTTAGAAAGGACATAAAGAGACACACACAGACAAAACAAACATACAACAGGGGGAAGATGGAAGTACCGCCTTGGAACGGTCAGTAACAAAACTGCGATTGTCAAAGCCTTTTACAGACGAGTATCTCAGCTCTTTTAAACATTTCATTTCCTCGAAAAGAACCAGCTGATCACTTCAGTCAATTTTAATTGACGTTTGTATATCATACTATTTAAATCAATCAATACATGTAATCGGTCTGTAATAGGGTTCAAAGTCGTTAAATCAAACGTGTGCTAACAATCTGAAATGGTGTATAAAAGCAACATAAAGCAGGTTCTGGTTATTACTGAGAAACGGTCAAATTAATTAGGAATATGCATGAGACGAAATGAAACCATGTTTATTTATGAATGGTGCAAAAATAGAGAAAAAAACACAGTAGAACATGCCCTAAGTGGCCTTTCATTTATTGAACATAGGTGTCTTAAAACGCAGGTGGTTGCTTAATGCAGGGCAAATGTAATATATGAAGCTCCTATTAGAACTTTCTGCATTACTTTTGACTTGCATTAAGCTACCACTTGTATTACAGACCAAAACTTAGACCTCTCTGCGTTGGCCACCTAAGCCGAAATCTGCTATATTTTTAACCATTTTAATAACGTGGACATATTTTTGCGTCTTATCCTACCATATAACCCCTTGCTTTCTCTCGGTGTTAATGTTCGGAAAGTTAGTAGAAGTTTGTTATATCTCTAGTTAGCTTCGTTTGATCAATTTGAAATTTGGCTCTATGCACTCAAATGTTTCTCAGCCGGTACGATGCTGAAGGTGACAAGATTTTAGACAAACTTATCACTACGGATGAGACCTGGTTGCATCATTTCGATCCAGAGAACAAAGCCATGTCATCAGTGTGGAAATCCCCGAATACGTATAAATATAATAGCAAAAAAAATATGATTTCCAATATCATTTCTGTAGTAAAATAGTGTATGTTAAATAGGGGATGAGAAAGAGAGAGAGAGACAGAGAGAGAGAAGGAGAGAGAAAGAGAGATAGATATATATAGAAGAGAGAGAAAGAGAGATAGAGAGGATGGAGAGAAAGGAGGGAATGGGGAGAAAGAGAGAGCTTACATATCTAGAACAATCAAAGGACACTAAAGTAAGACATCTTTACATAAGTTAACATCTCAGTAAGTAAGAGGTTTTAACATAGATTGTTTAGCAAAGGTATAATCTTATATTTATATTGGATCATAATTATATCAATAGTTTTTCCGATATAAGAAGCTACAACTTCCGTAATTGCTTTAAAAACAATGAACAGCAGAAACAAGCATTTTGTTGTCTTCATCGCTTAGGTTTGTTCACCAAATAGAAACATTTCAATATTTAACGGATGATAAATTTGTGTTGTGCGAAATAGGTTATTTCTCTGATTCTTGAAAATAAAACATTGAACATTGCTAATACAAGACGGCTTTGGTATTGACTGGGAGGCTGTGTTTGAATCGAGAGACATACAGACTCTACATGTTCATATGAAAAGTTTAAACCAAACACACGACACGAAAACTGGTTCCTGCCATATAGTAATTTTGAAAACGAATCAACACAAGAACTAAACTCTATATTAAAATATATATATTAACCATTCCTTATCAATGTAAATATTATCACGTGTATCATTATTGCATTATTTTCCATTTTTCCACATGTTTTATTGTTTGATGTTACACGGTCGAGTTAATATGATGAATGAAGGGCAAATAGCATGACAGAAATAGAGAAGTTTAAACTAGAATGGTCACATTCTCTATTCGAATGGACTCATTTTTATTCAGTTCTGTTCTATTTTTTGTGTTATTTATCAATATTCCCGGAACTATGTTCTATCGCGATAACTTTTTTTAACACCTGATTATACAGATGAGGGAGCGTTCGTTAGTTTTATTAATGTTAAAATCTAGAAATATGAACTTGTTAAGATGTTAAGATGTGTTCAAGTTGTCATATTTAAATGCGAGAGTGACGGGATAAATCAAATAATAATCCACAATCATAGGACATCATAATCCGAGAAAATAGTTGATAGCATCGCATCAACCTGGTCTTCCCTATATCATTTAATGGTTAGTTATAAATACGCTGCACCACAGTAAGTAACAATACGTACAATAATGATACAATAATAATACGTACTTCTATTGACTGAGAAAAGTTACACCTACATATCACAAATATCGAAAAATCTTTAACATAATGCCTACGTATTGATTAACGTCAGAACAAGGCGAAAGAAAGGGAGAGAGAAAACAAGAAACAAGGGCATGTTTCGATGGATTTATTTCACGTAACTACTAGTAAAATGTCACAGCCTCTCCTACGGGACCACAAGCTTTTGAATGAGTTCATAATATTATGTCATTTCATTTCAAAGATAGCCCATGTCTTAAGGGAATGTGTATCCGTTCAGAACACGATCATTCTTTGGAATATAAATCCAATTATAATAGTCGCTATAAGTATGTGTTGAAATACGATGGGCCGATTTGCACTAGTGATTGAATGTCTATCTCGAAGGCTTGATACTCTTGTAGTAGGAACGTGTACCCGCAACGGTACCTATCATTACACACCGTCGCAGGAATAAAATGATTTGTCTCAGTATTTTCATTTGACATAACTGGCGATGTTCAGGTAATGGAAGCAATCACAACATGTGTAGACAGACAAAATATACTATTTTGTTCAAATGCACATTTTATGGGTCTGACCAATACTGAAAGAATTCAAAGTTATTGTTAAGTTTGCAATAATTCAGTTGTTTCAGAGAAATGAAAACATCACTACAAAATAAATCCCCATTCATTTCATCATACAATGGTCACACCATCAATTAAGTTATATCAAAGTTCCTAAGAGAGTAATGTTAGATTGATAGACCCTGGCTGGGAACAGTAATTTTTGTCTACCAATATCACTAAAATATATCGGCAATTTGACAGTTTGTTATTGGTATGCATTGTGTATTTTCCAACGGGAGCGCTAGACCAAGTCAGGAGTAGCACTGTGTGGACGATTATTAGAGGCTATGACAGTCAAATGCGCCAAGGGCGTAGGAATCAGACAATGTGTGCAACCAAAACACGCAAAATGCAGTCGCAATTATTTAGAACTCAAGTTGAATAATTTATCATTATTCACAATTGAGTCTGGATGACGTGACCGACAGAACAGCCTATCAACTTGTTAGTTGATTTGCCCACTGGTTTTCTGCCGAAAGCTGGTTTCATCATGACCATTACCATTGTCGTTATGTGTACTGCTTTATCATTTTCTATATAATATAGAGT
Organism: Azorinus chamasolen; assembly: GCA_963576725.1. Taxonomy (NCBI): domain Eukaryota; kingdom Metazoa; phylum Mollusca; class Bivalvia; order Cardiida; family Solecurtidae; genus Azorinus; species Azorinus chamasolen. The sequence goes on along the minus strand of OY755248.1, from coordinate 5,265,906 downwards.
CCAATATAATAAACGTAAATAAAACATCATTGCTATATACATTGTTACTCTCGCTAATGCGTCTCATCAGGACCCAAGCTGTTTGACACGGGTTCTATAGTTTTATAGGTATTTACCAATCAAAAGCAAGTAGAACCATTAGCAGATCAGTGAATGAGTAGACAAAAGTGTTACAGCAGGCTAAGGGTTAACTTATATGTATACAGTAGAACCTGTCTCAAGCGGTATCTGAAAAGTTTTCTAAAACATATCTAATTACAGGATTGTAGGACAGGTGTTAGTTAGCTTAATGTTTATCAAAAGAAATGATGAAAACTACACGCTTTTTATACCTCTCTGTTCTATTAATGAATGGCCGTTTTTATTGTACATCAATAAATATTCAAAAGTGAAAACAGTAAAAAGCTACTTCGGAAACCTTGACAACAAACGGATGAAATTATTTTGTAGTATGTTGTTGATGCATAAGCAAAAGCGATCTAATCCTGCCTATTAAAGGCAGGTGGCAGTTTAATGTAGGGCGAAATGTATAACTCTAAAGGGAGCGTTTTGTATTACTGTCGTCCTATATTAAGCAACCATCGTCTTTGAGAGACACCTATGTTTATCGATAATGTTGTCGCGTTAGACGGGTTTGACTGCATACTAAATTCCCCTTTATTACTTCAAGTTCCTTTTCGAGTTCAGACAAAGTTGACAAAAGTATCAGAATCTGCATATTAATGCCACTAACGGTTCGGTTAATTGCGCATTTAACAACATGTAGACATAAACATTAGAATCCCAATGGCCTTAATGGATCATCTGAACGACCGCGAGGCGCATTCGTCCAGACAAAGATAACAGCAATTAGCTACGCTGTTTAACTCGGATGCATTTAACCGTAAACACTTTATTGCACCGGTTAAATGATCTATGAATAGTAGTTAATCTGTACATTTTCCACGGTACTTTGTCTCTGCAGATAAAAATGACACTTTTTATGCCATCTGCATGACAAAAAACCGTAGTATCATTCTTTCGTGTACCTTAGTTCTACCTTAGTTCTCCTTTCCTAATACGAGTATAGTAAAACCTATCTCTAACGGCCACTAAACTACATCAAGTATTTTATGTTAAAGCAATGTGATAGTAAAACAGAGCTTTCTGATTTACTTTCACCTAGCTTTTAAGCAGCCACCTGCCTAAATACCAACTAATTAACACAATTAAGTGGCCGTTATGGAGAGGTTTTACTGTATGTGTATACACCGAAAATATTGACAAAGTCTAACTCTTACCATGCTGTGAAACAACATTCCGATCTCAAATTTTGATCAGGTGTAATTTGGACTACTTCCGGTTCGATCAAATATTTCAGAAACTATTGACCGAGTATCAACCAGTTTGGATCCTAACGAGACGCCGAGTTACACGACGTTTTACCTGCATCAAAGTTGTTGCACATGCGGCACAGGTCGCAAATACGGGACAAGATTTGACAACACTTTATATACTACTTAAAGGTCAGTCCTTTATTCCATATATACGCCTTTGCAGACAGTGTGCATCCAGATCAGACCAGACGGTTCCTGTATATTGTTTGTTTATGTATATCTGATTATATAGTTTCTGCTACACCAAACATATTAAGTTGTAGAGTACTCCTATAGAAATGCATCATATAGATCAATTTATTTAATTTAGTCATTATTTAATATATAGATATGCACCAGTAAAGGGCAAAATGCGTTTCTATTAACCATAAATGACGACATGTAGAACAAGAGCGAAGTGTAATGTTGAAAATGAAAATAAATACAGACCGGTTGTTTGATACAGGTTCATCCTGACATTTACATCAAAACAAATCTGTAATTATTTTGAACTATGTGCAATTAGTTGTAATGTATTGCATACATAAATCCATAATTAGTCCATAATTGGACGCAAAGCAATACATTGTACTTTGGATATTGACAATAATTCATTCTAGGGCTTTTCTTTGAACATTTATCTAAATTATTCTCGGTCATTTCTGCGTAATTGAAACGGACAATCGATATAGACGAACCTTTGTGAATAAGAACGGATACAGATGATAAGGAAATCAGCGGAATCGATAGTCTAGCTATTAGTTTATAACCACTATTAAGTTTGCCCTTATCTTGCTAAGAGGGTCATTTTCAAATAGGTCCAGATAAGACACCCAGTAACTGGACATCTCATAAGAATCCAAATTGTTTGAAACACAGTCGCTAGTTTCTCAAAGGATTGAACGAATCGGGAGTCAGGGAATATTTCAGTAAGTCGCATGTTAGTTGTTCAGCAGGAGAAGGGTTAAGTGATACAGACGTTATACCTAATAACAAAACATATCGTGCAAGTAACTATAAATTACTATACCTTGTCGTAATGGATCAAGGATGTGCTTCTTTGAAAATGTAGAATTGCTCTATTACTGAGGTTCATTTCAACGAAATGGCTACATTATCAAGTACATGGATGTTTGTATGGACAAGATAAAATGATGAATTGATTGACGTAGTTATAAAATTCCACTAATTTGTTGCGTAATGTTATAATAACTCTTGGTTTTGTAAAAATGTTTGTCCGCTCTACTCTTCTCGTATCGTCGCCAAACCTTCATCGTGTGTGAGTGTGTGTGTGTGGGGGGGGGGGAGTCTGTCGTCGAAAAAGCGGTGATTCCCCCTTCAAACTGGTTTATCTGCTGCATGTGTGGGGAGGTCTGGCTACCTCGGTGATGTCCACTCCTTGATGTCGGACAAGCTCTGGCATTGCCTTCATTGTTTCTTTGTCTTTTAATATATAATTATTAATCTTTCAATATTAAGATCAATTCAGACGTGGATTGCATTACAACCAATAGTATATATGTTTTGACTTGAAACGCCCCTGGTTGCGGTATGCAATACATTGGTCAAACAAGCCATGCCCTGATGACCAGATTTAGGATATATGCATACCAAAGCCGAAACAACAAGCTTAGGAATGTTTTATACCAACATTTTAGAAAGTCTGGTCATTCATATCAAGATGTATTAGTTCAACCTGTACGGCACCTTTCATATGATAAGGATACTACTAGTTGTGTTAAGTCGAAAGCTAGGTTCATGGCTGAATTAAACTGGATTAAAAATGTACAAACCCCGTTTCACTTAGGCTTACATGACACTATTTACCAGACTGGCACTATTTCAAAAGATCCGGACTCAGACAGTTTTCATTTTTTTCTATAAGGAAACGCAAATCTCGTTCACATGGAATTCGTAACAATGGTAATATTAAACGAAAATCTCGAATGAAGATGACTATTCTTTATCTACATACTTTACGTATAACTTCTGGTAAACATGCTATGCTTTCTAGACTTTATTCCTTATCAATATCTTCATTAAAAGAAATTGACGAGCAAGTCGATAATTTTTTTTAGATCAGATCCTCTCATAGGTACGGCCAGTTTGATACAAAGCTTAACTCAATATAAGACGAAACTTTGAAACATTATCTGAACACCAAAGATTCTGTTTGAAAATTGCTTTTATTAAAAAGGTATTGGTTTTATTGACCTCCAGAGTATATTCAGAGACAAATATATAACTGACACTATTCCTAATTACTAAATTACTGGTAAAAGTAATGCAGGAAACACCACATACAGAACAAACAGTCGCCCGAACAGCAACACAAGGAAACAGCAAATGTACATAACTATAAAAACAACAAGAGACGCACAAAGACAAAACAAACACACAATAGGGGGAAGATGGAAGTACCGCCTTGGAACGGTCAGTGACAAAAGTCACTGGGGGTTAAACCGGTTTATGGGCGCCCAACCTCACACTTATTCCATCCCCACCCTAAAAGACAAGCAGTGTAAATAAACGTATCCCCTCTCCGACTAATCTACAACAACCGGGACGGCAAATACAGTGGTAAAGTGCATGTATAACGACAACATTTAAGTGAACAAACTGTATCCACCTATCGCTAGTGTACTCAATGATTGAGCTGCAAACAGAGTAACTGTAGAAAAGTAATAAAGGGTACGACAAAAACGAAATAGTACAGATATCCGACGTTCTCCTTCCATTTCTGGATTTAAGAGGTCGCCTTCATAGAGTACTAAACCTTTCTTGTCGGCGTACATGCAAAGAGGCCAGCGTGATTGCCAACTGTAAAAGGGTTGACAACCAAACATGCAGTATGTTGTAGCACTACAGGATCATATCCCTTTTTAATGAATTTTTAACATATTTGATGAACAAAGTGAGAACATGGGTATGTCCAATAATTTTACGAAGTTTGTAAATCACATCACCATAACATTCAGGATGTGAAACACCGTGTCGCAGAAGCTCCTTGAGATGAGATTGGTACATGCCAATAAGCGAGAGATTTCGATAGTAAAATTTAGAAAAAGTTTTTCTTAGTTTATGATATCTATATCCTTGCTTAAGCAGTTTTTCAGTTAAAATGAGATTTCGACTGTTAAAATTGTCAATAGATGAACAAGCTCTAGCAAAACGAATAAGTTGAGATATATAAACCCCGTAAGATGGAGCACGGGGAACATCCCCGTCAAGATGAGGAAAATTAACAATACTAAAATCAAAATCATATCTTTTGTCATATATTTTAGAAGAAATCATTCCATTATCAATTTTAAGGTCTAGATCAAGAAACGCTGCATAATTGTCGGACGGGTTAGCTTTATTCAATTTGAGTTCTTTAGGATAAATTGTAGGAATCAGAGCATCAAAGAAAGGGTTATCTAAGTTAAAAATATCATCCAAATATCGACAAGTTTCATTGAAGGCTTTTATAACATCTTCTTGTGATTGAGGATTCAAACGCAACATGAAATCTCTCTCATAGCAGTACAAAAACAAATCTGCGACAAGTGGTGATTCGTACCCATGAGAATACCAATTACCTGACGGTATATAGCATTCCCATAACGTACAAATATGTTATCCGAAAGAAAGGTTAGTGATTCGCAAACTTCTGAGCAAGTTCAATTGGTGTAATATTTCATTTGCTCGTCAGTAAAGAAAGCTTTTTCAGCATTACATGCCAGGAATGATGTTTTTTCCCGGGCAAATACTTTCTGGATTAAGTGAGTAAGCTTATCCTTAATTAAAATATGAAGAAGAGTTGTGTACAGAGTAGAAAAATCGCACGTGCTTACAGTGGAAGCAAGATACCTTTTGTTCTTAAGTTTGTTTAAGACTTCTGAAGAGTTCTTAATAGACCAGAAGAGATTTATTCCAGAATTTTCATAAGTCTTATCACAGTAGAATTTTACATGTTCCTTTACCTTCGTTAAACAAGAAGTCAAAATATAGACACTTTAGTAGTTGTACATGAACTAGAATTTGCAATGAAACGCGCTTTATATGGTTGTTATGTAGTTTTGGTAACCAATACATTGTAGGAAGTTTATGTTGAGTAATTTTAATATCGGTTCCAAGTTGTTCACACTTTTTGACATGGTCTGAAACGATGGTCTTTTCGTCAGTAGTTACTGAAATGTATGACTTGGTATTAATAATTTCCTGCTTCAAGACATCGATATAATTTAATCGTCAAATAATAATCACATTATTCGATGCCTTATCAGCAGGAACAAAAACGTATTTTGAATGGAAATCTTGTAAACCCTTTTTAAGATGTCTAAAAGAAATTCTAGGTTTAGGTGGAAGAATGTGTTTATTAGAGCTATAAAAGGAAATGCGTTTATCAATTATATCAAAAATTAGCTTTTTCCAATTAGAAAGAGCATTAGACTCAACATGTTCTCTTCGACACCATTTAATACTAAAATTTTGTAAAGCCTCCGCGATCTGAATGGAAAAGTAGTACAGTCAAGCAGGCAAAGCCACATGCAAGACGCAACCACCACCAAAACACCGATAGACAGCATGACACACACACACAAACACACACACACACACACACACACACACACACACACACACACACACACACACACACACACACACACACACACACACACACACACACACACACACACACACACACACACACACACACACACACACACACACACACACACACACACACACACACACACACACACACACACACACACACACACACACACACACACACACACACACACACACACAAACGCACACGCACACACACACACACGAAATGAACACAGAAAACACCAAAAGACACACAAGAACCAGGGACAAACGTTCCACTCAAGAGTTAAAATCTATCATGGATGGTATTCTATATTTGGGACCTTTATTCAAAAGAGATCGTAGACCTTTATCTGTATTTATCTCAAAAGTACCAGTAATCACATGACCAGCCGGAGAATAGCAAGATTTTGAGGTGGCGCAATCTCAATTATCAGGAATATTATCATTAATATTAAGGTCGGCCACAATTTTATAATAGTTGAAAATTGTATTTCTGATGGGTTTGTTATATTTGTAGCAGATGATATGTGGTTCTGTATTTTTAAAGTATTTAGGAATTGTGTCAATTACATGTTTGTCTCTAAGAATACTTTGGAGGTCAATAAAATCAATACCTTTATTAATAAAATGAATTTTCAAGAAGAATCTTTGGTGTTCAGATAATTTGTCAATGTGCGGTCTGAGAACATGTAGAGTAAAGCTTTGTATCAAACTAGCCGTTCCTATGAGCGGATCTGATCTAAAAATAATTTTATCGGCTTGCTCGTCAATTTCTTTTAATGAACATATAGATAAGGAGGAAAGTCTAGAAAGCATGGCATGTTTACCAGAAGTTAGACGTTAAGTATGTAGATCAAGAAGAGTCATTTTCAAACGAGATTTTCGTTCAATATTACCATTTTTGCGAATGCGATGTGATCGAGATTTGCGTTTTCTTATAGAAAAAAATGAAAAAAAAATATCTATATCTGGTTCTTTTGAAATATTTCCAGTCTTGTAAATATTATCATTCAGTTGTAAAGGAAAAGGTGTTTGCAATTTTTTTATCCAATTTAATTCAGATATAAATTTAGCTTTCGATTTAAAGCTACTAGATAAATCGTTAGTATTAGGCGTAATTTAGTTATAACTGATAAACTTCTTAAGCAAGGTTACAGATATCACAAACTTCGGAAAACCTTTTCTAAATTTTATTATCGAAATTTACCTCTCATTAGTAAATATAATTGCAATCTACGGACGTTACTGCGACAAGGCATTTCTCAACCAGAATTTTATGGGGATGTTATCTACAAACTTAGGAAAATTCGGGGTCATATCCATTTTCATGATTTGTTTATAAAACGCATTAAAACATTTAAAAAGAAAGGTTATGATCCTATTATATTACAACACACTGCATGTTTGGTTATCGACCCTTTTACAGTCGGTAGCTACGCTTCCCTCTTTGCTTGCGCGATGACAGGCCGATGGTAGTACTCTATGATGGTATACTCTTAAACTTGGATACAGGAGGATCTTACCAGACTCATGTATTACTTTTTCCCTGTCGTGCCCTTAACGGCTTACCTGCAGGTGCTCTGACTTCAGCAAAGTCATTGAGTACATATTTGACGGTTTGTCACAGTTATTATGCTATGTTTTACATGTTGTCCTGTGTTCACCGTCGTCTATGTTGTGGGTAAGTCCAGCGGGGATACCTTTATTTACAATATTTGTAAAGCTAGGGTGACTTTGAGAGAAGTGTGAGGTTAGGACGTCCGTAAACCGGTTTAAACCCCCAGTGGTGTTTTTGCTGCTGACCGTGCCAAGGCGGTACTCTTTTTGTCACCCTTCCTTTTGTTTACCTTGCGTCTTTGTGCTTGTGGTTTGTTCATGTTGTGGAACGTTTGTCCCTGTTTCTTGTGTGTCTTTTGGTGTTTTCTGTGTTCATTTCGTGTGTGTGTGTGTGTGTGTGTGTGCGTTTGGGTGTGTGGTTGTGTGTGTGTGTGTGTCATGCTGTCTATCGGTATTTTGGTGGTGGTTGCGTCTTGCATGTGGCTTTGCCTGCTTGACTTTACTACTTTTCCAATTAAATGGTGTCGTAGAGGACATTTTAAGTCTAATGCTCTTTCAAATTGGAAACAAAACTAAGTTTTGATATAATTGACAACGGCATTTCATTTTATATCCAAATTAACACTTTCTTTCATCTAAATTTCTTTTAAACATCTTGAAAAGGGTTTTGACGGATTGTCACAGTTATTATGCTTTGTTTTACATTTTGTCCTGTGTTCACCGTCGTCTATGTTGTGGGTAAGTCCGGCGGGGATTGAAAGCTATGGTGACTTTGAGAGAAGTGTGATGTGAGGACGTCCGTAAAACGGTTTAAACCCCCAGTGGTGTTTTTGCTACTGACTGTGCCAAGGCGATACTCTCTTTGTCGCCCTTCCTTTTGTTTGCTTTGCGTCTTTGTGCTCGTGATTTTGTTCATGTGTGGGGTGTTTGTATCTGGTTATTGTGTGTCTGTTGGTGTTTCCTGTGTTCATCTCCTGTGTGAGTGTTCGTTTGGGTGTGTGGTTATGTGTGTATGTGTGTCATGCTGTATATCTGTGTTTTGGTGGTCGCTGCGTCTTGTGTGTGGCTTTGCCTGCTTGATTTTACTACTTTTCCATTTACATGATTTCCATTCAAAATGCGTCTTTGTTCCTGCTGATAATACATCGAATAATGTCATTATTATTTGACGACTACATTAAATCGTCGTCTATCAATTATTAATACCAAGTCATACATTTCAGTTAATACTGACGAAAAGAGCATGTCAAAATGTGTGAACTACTTGGAGCCGATATTAAAATTAAACAACATAAACTTCCTACTATGTATTAGTTACCGAAACTACATAAAAACACATAATGCGCGTTTCATTGCAAATTCTAGCTCCTGTACAATTACTAAGTTGTCTATACTTTTTGTTTAAATCAGATAAAATACATGTGAAATTATATGGTGATAAGACTTATGAAAATTCTGGAATAAATCTCTTCTGGTATATTAAAACACTTTTCAGACGTTTTAAACAAACTTAAGAACATAAGGTTTTTTGCATCCACTGTAAGCACATACGGTGTTTCTACTTTGTATACAACCCCTCCTCATGATCTAATTAAAGATAAACTTACTAGCTTAATCAAGAAAATGTTTTCTAGAGAAAAACATCTTTTCTGGCATATAATGCTGAAAATGTTTTCTTTACTGACGATCCAATACAATATTACACCAATGCTCAGAAGTTTGCGAATCACTAACCTTTCTTCTCGATATTCGTACGTTATGGGAATGCTATATACCGTCAGGTGATTGGTATATCTATGGATACGAACTGTGCATCACTGGTCGCCGGTTTGGTTTTGTACTGCTATGAGAGAGAGTTCATGTTGAGTTTGAACTCACAATCATAAGATGTCATAAAAGCCTTCAATGTTACTTCTCGATATTTGGATGACATTTTCAACTTAGATAACCCTTTCTGTGATGATTTGATTCTTACCATTTACCAAAAATACACTCAGATTGAATAAAGCTAATCCTTCCGACACTTATTCAGCTTTTCTCGATCTAGACCTTAAAATTGACAAAAGAGTGATTTCTTCTAAAATTTATGACAAAATAGACGATTTTGACTTTAATATTGTAAATTTCCCTCACCTTGAAGGATATTTCCACGTGTCCAGTCTTACGGGGTTTATGCATCTCAACTTATAAAACCGAGTCTGCAATTTGCTCTTTTTGTGTTGCAATTTTTGCTTTCGGGGGATCACCTCCCTTCAGAATTTATAATCTTCAAAACAGCAGTTGTTAAGTGCTTGTGTGGCGGCCGTAAAACGTCTCCCCGTACTTCATTCTCAGTGTTGTTATACCTTCTGATCCTTCGAGATCATGAATTTCAGTGCTTCTTGTTCTGAAAATTGAATACCGCTTAAGCCGGTGCTAGGGGCGTGAGCAGTGTTGCACTTTCAATTACTGCTCATGAACAGACTCAATGAAACCGAGTCTGCAATTTTCTCTTTTTGTGTTGCAATTCTTGCTTGCGGGGGAATACCTCCCTTCAGAATGTATTCCTTTCGCTAGAACTGAACTTGTTCTACTGTTGACGATTTAACAGTTGAAATCCCATTTTAATTGAAAAGGTGCTTAAACAATGATGTAGATATCATAAACTAAGAAAAACATTCTCTAGATTTTATTATCGAAATCTTTCACTTATTGGCAACTACAAATGTAATCTTAAGGCGCTCCTGTGCCACAGTATTTCACATTCTGAAGTTATTGGTGCTGTGTTTTACACACTTCGTAAACTTATTGGAATACCCATTTTCTCACTTTGTTCACTTATTACATTAAAAAATCATTAAAAAGTATATGATCCTATTGAACTACAATATACTGCATGTCTGGTTGTCAACCCTTTTACAGTTAGCAATCACGCCGCCCTCTTTGCATGTACGCCGACAAGAAAGGATTAGTATTCTATGAAGGCGACCTCTTTAACCCGGACACGGAAGGAGGATCTCGTACCCTTTATTACGTTTCTACAGTTACTCTGATTGTAGCTCAATCATTAAGTACACTAGTGATAAGTAACTCCCGTTGTTTCACTTAAATATGTTTTCATTTAAATGTATTTTTGCATTTGCCATCGCGGTTGTTGTAGATTAGTCGGAGAGGGGATAGGTTTATTTACTTTGTTTGTCTGTTAGGATGGGGATGGAATAAGTGTGAGGTTTAGCGCCCCTAAACCGGTTTAAACCCCAGTGAAAATTGTCACTGACCGTTCCAAACCTATCTGCCCCCTGCTGATTGTTATGTATTTGTGCTTCTCTCGGTGTCTTTTATATACATGTATATTTGTTGTGTTTCATCGTGGTGCTGTTTTGGCGGTTCTGTGTTTTGTATGTGTAGTTTCCTGCATGAACCATACATGTACGTTTACAATAAAATGTTCCTGCATAAATATCTTTACGGATAAACAGAATAGTTTCAATTTCTAACCAGGTATTTTTTTATTTGCGATTTGTTGCGCACAACAAAACTCATTTACGAATAAGAACAACAGCGTTTTTTTAACAACGGTTCATAAATGCTTACCATATGAGGCAACCTAACGGGTGATTAACATGTAGGCTTATGAGATTAGGCGTGCTTATCCATTGTGCATCTGCCTGACTGACAACCTGGAAATGCCACACTCTGTAATTAATACATTTAATGCTGTACATTAGTATCTGGAACGGCCAACAGATGCGTTCATCCTTTACAGAGATAACAGCATTAAGCAATTGTGAATGCTAGAACATGCGAGATAACAACCGTAACATTTTATTACTGTCATGAAACACTCTGCTACTGTGCAAATTTCGTCCTGATAACATCCCGTATTCGACATATTCTGATTCAGTAGTGTGTATAAGTCATTATAAATCAGGGTCCTTTATATAGTAACACGAATTCAAAGCAGGCTGAATATAGAACTTAATTGAACACGCAATAATAGGGCGCTAAAATTATGCATAATATTTATTATGGCACATGAATTGACGTATTAGGAATACTTATTGAATCCATCCTCTGTTTTCTATATCTATGCCAAGCAAATGCAAATCAAGTAAAAGTAGCCACTTTACCTAAATGATTATTCTTAACTGGTCCTGTTCTTGCTTTGCAAATGTGAAGGCATAACACACGTAACAAACCTGAATATATGTATGTTTAACAACATTTTCAAATGTCAGCAGGTTAATGCAAACGGTTTGGCATTATGGAGCAGAATATTTGTTTTCAGGAGAGTTCTAAATGTCACTGTTCATGAAATAAACAACTCACAATTAACAGTAAATCACACTATATATTCTATCATGTAGTCTTCTTGAAATGCAATTGTGTATCAATTGTGCATTTTGTTTGATGATATGCGGTAGTCAGGCGCGGATTTAGAGGGGACAGATTCGGCGTACGTTAAAAGTGCCCATACAAATCATTTTTAGTAATTTTATTAGATCTATTAGATTAGATGTATTAGTTCTAAAAAATCAATAAAACAGTGATTTAATCTGAGGTTTTTGATTTCCCTCGCTCATTGGGCTGCGATTTACGGCTTTCAATTTTGGCCATGCGTTTCTGCGTTCCTGTGTTTCTATAAAAGCCAATCATTTTAATAACTATGGTTTACTGTGAGACAAGTTTTTATTTATACACATTCATTTATTTTATTTATTTTGATTCATATTTTTTTCTCAACGAGGGCACATATTTTTGTCGGGGTTATTTCTTTCTTTTCTGTCATGACCCAGTTTCAGTGAAAATGCTAGTGAATTAGGTATAACTGATTAAAATCACATTCCAAATCATAGTAGTCAGCGTGGTCTAAGGGTCATAACTATGGCTTATGAAATATGAGGTCGTAGGTTCGATCCTCGGTGGAAGCTTAATTTCTTTCTCTCATTTTTTCTTATCACCCGTAGTTTACGTGCTTTTGGTTTAATTTTATGGGGATGTTATCTACAAACTTAGGAAAATTCGGGGTCATATCCATTTTCATGATTTGTTTATAAAATGCATTAAAACATTTAAAAAGAAAGGTTATGATCCTATTATATTGCAACGCACTGCATGTTTGGTTATCGACCCTTTTACAGTCGGTAGCTACGCTTCCCTCTTTGCTTGCGCGATGACAGGCCGAGGGCAGTACTCTATGATGGTATACTCTTAAACTTGGATACAGGATGAGCTTACCAGACTCATGTATTACTTTTTCCCTGTCGTGCCCTTAACGGCTTACCTGCAGGTGCTCTGACTTCAGCAAAGTCATTGAGTACATATTTGACGGATTGTCACAGTTATTATGCTATATTTTACATGTTGTCCTGTGTTCACCGTCGTCTATGTTGTGGGTAAGTCCAGCGGGGATACCTTTATTTACAATATTTGTAAAGCTAGGGTGACTTTGAGAGAAGTGTGAGGTTAGGACGTCCGTAAACCGGTTTAAACCCCCAGTGGTGTTTTTGACACTGACCGTGCCAAGGCGGTACTCTCTTTGTCACCCTTCCTTTTGTTTGCCTTGCGTCTTTGTGCTTGTGATTTGTTCATGTGTGGAACGTTTGTCCCTGGCTCTTGTGTGTCTTTTGGTGTTTTCTGTGTTCATTTCGTGTGTGTGTGTGCGTTTGGGTGTGTGGTTGTGTGTGTGTGTGTGTGTCATGCTGTCTATCGGTGTTTTGGTGGTGGTTGCGTCTTGCATGTGGCTTTGCCTGCTTGACTTTACTACGTTTCCATTAAAACCATTTTGTACATAAACTATAAGTCCTTTATTTGCAGTTTGGCTTTGGTAAAGTTATTCAGATATCTATCTATCTATTCATTCTTCAGCACCCCCTCGCGGAGATTATGTGCAGCTGAGACCTTTTACCCATCGTTTTGTTGACCGTTTTGCATATTTCACAATTGTGCATGAAGTTACTTCCATTTAAATGTATATCTTATACTAACCTGTTCTTTATTTGGGGACAATATAAGTGAAAAGGTTTATGGGCATTGAGTCGTCCTATTCAAATAATTTCATGTAGACTGTAAATATGGGAGTTTATATGTCTTGTGAACATCACTTAATATGATAAAGGTTTCTACGTCAATTTGTTTCAGCAAATGAATAACATTGGTCTTTGACGTAATGTGTATTATTGGATTCATACATAGGTATTATGCATCATGGCTCATTAAAACGTTCCCCCGTTTCTGCTATTAATTTATACATTACAGATTTCCCAAAGTATCTGTTAATTAAAACTACCAAACAATATTGCTCCCTCTTTTTCTTCTATCCAGCTTAAAGACATGTTACGCAGCCATTTTACGCTTGCGTAAAACCTTGCTTGTTTACGTTTGCTTTAAGATTCATAACAAATACACTAGTAGTTTCATCTTTATATTATATAACTTTATACGTCCCCTTAGTGGTTTTAGACAACTGTTATCTTGGTTATCTGCTTATTATTGCAGTGATCCTTGTAACTAACCTATTCACGTTCACATTGCATATATATTCTTATGACTAAATTATCAGGCAGACAAAACAACAACAAACGATTCGACAGGGTTAACGCAACTGCATGCATTGACATTTGAGGAGGTATACGAATTTGTTTTAATATATTTGTTTTTTCTATAGCTTACAATATATAAGAATATATGTGTGAATCATGCAGGGAACACCACATACAACACCAGCCAAGAAAGTACAGCGAATGTACATGTCTACCATTGCGGTTGTTGTACGTTTAATTAAACTGTCTTTTTGAATGGAGATTCAAAGGTTTTGAGGTGTTGCGCCCCTAAACCGTTTTAAACCCGAAATGACAGTTGTCACTGACCGTTCCAAATCGGCATCTCAATCTTCCTCGTACATGTGCTGTTCCTTTTGGTCATGGTGCCGTTCGAATGACTGGATGTTTTATATGAATGTGTAAAATTAAAGTTAAGCAGTTTCATTCTTCAAAATTGCAAGACGAAACTTGACGAAACGCACAAAATACATAAAATAATTGTCAAAAACAATAGTAATAGTAGTGTGTTGTAACTGTCAGTAGCCACAAAAGGCTACTTGGGACTTAAACCAGGTTCGTGGTTAACCAACATCCCACTTATCACACCTGGGCAACATGAAATTACTAACTAGGTATCGGACTTGCTTGATATGCTTTATAATACAAATAGTTTCTAGTTCAGGTTAGAGCGTTTAGAGAATATTGAATCATGAGAGTATTAAAATGAACATTTTCTTATCTAACAGTCAGCTGGAATTTGTAGCGGTAAAATGTGGAACTACCTTTGAACGAACAGTATTATTGCTAGTGATTACCTTATGCTGATGTGTAATATAATACAGATACTTTCTAGTACAGGCTCAAGCGTTCAGGGCATCATGGATCATGAGAGTATTAAAATGAACATTTTCTTATCTGACAGTCAACTGGAATTTGTAGCGGTTAAATGCGGAACTACCGTAGAGTATAATTGCTAGTGATTACCTTATGCTGATGTGATGTGTAGCCGGGCTGAAACATGTTTGTTTAGGTTTCGTAAATGATAAAACATACTGCGTGACGACTGTATTTGCGATATTTAGATTCGATTAGCGTTGTAATGCTTCTCATTTGGTTGGAAATATTGGCAGAGAAAACGTAAATAGATGTTTAAATAAAAAGAGCACACACTATCACATACTACGTTTTAACTACATATATTGACATTGCATGCATATCTAGATGTATGTAGAATGCAGGCAGAGTTATAACAGTTGATACAGCAGAGTCTTTTGGAAGCGACCAAATGAGTTATTATCTTTGGAGACTGTAGAAGCTGGTCGACGCGTAATGAAGGTCAACAGAAATACTGAAAGCTCAAATAGGAGCTGTGTTTATCATGTTTGTCTTGTATTTACCTACTCAATAGAATAAAAGTACAAAAATGAGTCATGCAGGAAACGCCACATACAGAACAAACAGTCGCCTGAACAGCAACACAAGGAAACAGCAAATGTACATAACTATTGAGTGACACATGTTGAGTTGGTGTATTATTGAGATGTTACTAGAGATTTGACCTTATATTTGGTTGTTGTACATATGATGGGTGTTCACAACATTTTGGTTTTATATTCTATTAGTAAAAACAATCACGATGAACATTTGCAGTACTCTTTTTCAGAGTGATATTTTAATCTAAAAGTACAAACATAAGTCATGCTGGAAACATACCATACAAAAAAATATTCAAACAACGTTTTGATAGTCTGAACCAGGTATACTGTATATGTAGTAAACACAATTCTGGCCCCTAATTACCTGTTCCAAACTAAGAACATTTTCGTTCGCAAGGGGCTAAGTCTGACTAGTAGGATTGGTGATAACTCTGAATCACCTATCATCTGTTATAAATATAATAAACCTATTAGGAATGTTATTTTTAACTACAATAGAATTGTCTCTGACTTAAATATTGATGTTAATACCCCTATTTCTTGAGATTGTAGCATTTCTAGCTTTTGCTATAAACCAGTTGGTCATGTCATTACTGGAAATTTTGATATCATTAAGGATAAACATCTCAGGGCCCTCCTAACTAAAGGACCTAAATATAGATTACCTTCCCTTATTGATTTTGACGCTTGTCGAACTCATATTGCGGAAGATATTCAAAAATTATGCATCAAATGGTGTCGACGAGAACATGCTGATGTTAATGCCCTTTCGGATTGGAAGAAATGTATTTTTGATATTATTGATACACGTATTACCTTTTACAAATTACCATCTTTTACCACCTCGACCTAGAGTTACATTTCGCTATTTGAAGAAAAACATTTCTAACTTTCATTCAAATTATGTTCGTGTTCCTGCTGACAACGCATCAAATAATGTAATCATTATTTGAAGATTGTATTATGTTGATGTTTTAAAGAAGGAGCTAACTGATTCAAAAACTTATATAACAGCTCAAACACCTGAAAAAGATATAGTCTCGGAACATGTAAAAATGTGCAATAATTTTAAGTCTGGTCCTAACATAAAACAACATAAACTTTCTACTATGTACTGGATTCCGAAACTATATAAAAACCCTTATAAGTCGCGTTTTATTGCCAATTCTAGCTGTTGTACCACTACTAAAGTATCTAAACTTTTGACGTCCTGTCTTACTAAGACCAAAGAACATGTAAAACGTTACTGTGATAAAATATATGAACATTCTGGTATTAATGTTTTTTGGTCCATAAAAAATTCAAATGATGTTTTAACGAAACTTGAAAATGAACAATATAACATTTCTTCACTGAGCTCTAATGATTCTCTACACTCTATACTACTCTACCTCACCATCTTATAAAGGATAATCTGATTAAATTGATAGAAAAAACCTTTGCCAGAGAAAACAAAATATTCATTGCTTGTAATGTTCAACGTTCATTCTTTTCGAATTCAGAAGATGAACATTACACAATGTGGACTTGTCTTGATGTTTGTAGATCACTTACCTTTCTTTTAAATAATATATTTGTGCGTTATGGGGGTACCATATATCGTCAAGTTGTTGGTATACGCATGGGTACAAATTGTGCCCCTCTTGTTGCAGATTTGTTTTTGTATTGAGAGGGATTTTATGCTTAGCTTAAAACCTGATACACAGACCGATATTATTAATGCTGTTAATAAAACTTCAAGGTATTTAGACGATATTTTGAATTTAGATAATCCTTATTTTGAAACTATGATTTCTCCAATTTACCCAAATTGTTTAAACAAAGCGAATCAATCTGACATCATAGCTTCATTTTTAGATTTGAATCGTTCTATTAGAAATAATAAAGTTTAGTCCAAAATATACGATAAAAGAGAAGATTTTAATTTTAAAAGTGTTAATTATCCGTCTTAGATGGAGATGTGCCCCGTTCTACATCGTATGGGGTTTATATTTCTCAACTTATTCGGTTTGCCCGAGCCTGTTCTTTGCTTGAAGATTTTAACAGTCGTAATTTAGTTATAACTGATAAACTTCTTAAGCAAGGTTACAGATATCACAAACTTTGGAAAACCTTTTCTAAATTTTATTATCGAAATTTACCACTCATTAGTAAATATAATTGCAATCTACGGACGTTACAATGTATTTCTCAACCAGACTTTTATGGGGATGGTATTTACAAGCTTAGGAAAATTCGGGGTCATATCTATTTTCATGATTTAGTTATAAAACGCATTAAAACATTTAAGAAGAAAGGTTATGATCCTATTATATTGCAATGCATTGCATGTTTGGTTACCGACCCTTTTACACTCGGTAGCTACGCTTCCCTCTTTGCTTGCGCGATGACAGGCCGAGGGTAGTACTCTATGATGGTATAATTAAAATTAATAATGGAATGATTTCTTCTAAAATATATGACAAAAGAGATGATTTTGATTTTAATATTGTAAATTTTCCTCATCTAGACGGGGATGTTCCCCGTGCTCCATCTTACGGGGTTTATATATTTAAGCAAAGCTATAGATACCATAAACTAAGACAAACTTTCTTTAAATTTTAGTATCGAAATCTCTCGCTTATTGGCAAGTACCAATGTAATCTCAAGGTGCTTCTGCGACACGGTATTTCACATCCTGAATTTTATGGTGATGTGATTTACAAACTTCGTAAAATGATTGGACATACCCATTTTCTCACTTTGTTCATCAAATATGTTAAACAATCCCATTAAAAAGGGATATGATCCTGTAGTACTACAACATACTGTATGTTTGGTTGTGAACCCTTTTACAGTTGGCAATCACGCTGGCCTCGTTGCATGTACGCCGACAAGAAACGTTTAGTACTCTATGAAGGCGACCTCTTAAATCCAGAAATGGAAGGAGAACGTCGGATATCTGTACTATTTCATGTTTGTCGTACTCTTTATTACTTTTCTACAGTTACTCTGTTTGCAGCTCAATCATTGAGTACACTAGCGATAGGTGGATACAGTATGTTCACCTAAATGTTTTCGTTATACATGCACTTTACCACTGTATTTGCCGTCGCGGTTGTTGTAGATTAGTCGGAGAGGGGATACGTTTATTTACACTGTTTGTCTTTTAGGGTGGGGATGGAATAAGTGTGAGGTTGGGCGCCCATAAACCGGTTTAACCCCCCAGTGACTTTTGTCGCTGGCCGTTCCAAGACGGTACTTCCATCTTCCTCCTATTGTATGTTTGTTTTCTCTTTGTGCGTCTCATGTTGTTTTTATATGTACATTTGCTGTTTCCTTGTGATGCTGTTCGGGCGACTGTTTGTTCTGTATGTGGTTTTTCCTGCATCACTCAATTTTGTACTTATACTCTTAAACTCGGATACGGGATGAGCTTACCAGACTCATGTATTACTTTTCCCTGTCCTGCCCTTAACGTCTTAGCTACAGGTGCTCAGACTGCAGCAAAGTCATTGAGTACATATTTGACGGATTATCACAGTTATTATGCTATGTTTTACATGTTGTCCTGTGTTCATCGTCGTCTATGTTGTGGGTAAGTCCGGCGGGGATACCTTTATTTACACTATTTGTAAAGCTAGGGTGACTTTGAGAGAAGTGTGAGGTTAGGACGTCCGTAAACCGGTTTAAAACCCCAGTGGTGTTTTTGCTACTGACCGTGCCAAGGCGATACTCTCTTTGTCACCCTTCCTTTTTTTTGCCTTGCGTCTTTGTGCTTGTGATTTTGTTCATGTGTGGAGTGTTTGTCTCTGGTTCTTGTGTGTCTGTTGGTGTTTTTTGTGTTCATCTCGTGTGTGAGTGTGCGTTTGGGTGTGTGGTTGTGTGTGTATGTGTGCCAGCTGTCTATTGGTCTTTTGGTGGTGGTTGCGTCTTGTATATGGCTTTGCCTGCTTGAGAGGGGATACGTTTATTTACACTGTTTGTCTTTTAGGATGGGGATGGAATAAGTGTGAGGTTGGGCGCCCATAAACCGGTTTAACCCCCCAGTGACTTTTGTCACTGACCGTTCCAAGGCGGTACTTCCATCTTCCTCCTATTGTATGTTTGTTTTGTCTTTGTGCGTCTCTTGTTGTTTTTTCTACTTATGTACATTTGCTGTTTCCTTGTGTTGCTGTTCGGGCGAGTGTTTGTTCTGTATGTGGTGTTTCCTGCATTACTCATTTTTGTACTTTTACTATTTTTCCATTTAGTCACTTGTTGTCTCTTTAACATAAAGTAGGAGATCATTTGAAAGCAAAGGCAGCAATGTAAAAGGAGACAATTCGAGACTCGGTTTTATTGAGTCTCTTCATGGGCAGTAATTCAAAGTACAAAAATACTCAGACCCCTAACACCGGCTTAAGTGGTATTCATTTTTCAAAACAAATAACATAAAAGCTATTGATCCGAAAGGACCAGAAAGTATATCGACACTGCGACTGAAGTACGAGGCGGCTTTTTTCTGCCGCCACACAAGCACTTAACACCTGCTGTTGTGAAGTACATACATTCTGAAAGTAGGAGATCTTTCGAAAGCAAAGGCAGCAATAAAAAAGAGATTGCAACACACCTCACGCCCCATTGCACCGGCTTAATTGGTAGTCAAATGTCAAAACACATAAAATCGAAATTAATGACCCAGAAGGGCCGGAATGCATGGCAACACTGAGAATGAGTTACATAATGAATGTTATACGTATAGTGATCGATCTGTTAAAAGTCGATGCTTCTATAGCAACGCACTGCATGTTCGGTTATTGACACATTTACAGTTCCCTCTTTGTGTGCACGATGACAGGCCGATGGTAGTACCCTATGTTGGTATACTCTTCAACCCATAATCGGGATGAGCTTACCAGAGACATGTATTGCCTTTTCTCTGTCGTTCCCTAAACGGATTCCCCGAAGTTGCTCTGAGTCATTGAGTACATAGTAGACGGGCCTCCACAGTAATTGTTATGCTTCAGTGTTTGATTTTGTAATGAATCAAACTATCATCATCTGTAATGTGATAGGAACAATTGCTTCTAATGTTCAACGTTCATTCTTTTCGAATTCTGAAGTTGAAAATTACACAATGTGGACTTGCCTTGATGTTTGTAGATCTTTAAAATTTATTTTAGATAACATATTTGTGCGCTATGGGGATACCATATATCGTCAAGTTGTTGGTATACCTATGGGAATAAATTGTGTCCCTCTTGTTGGAGATTTGTTTTTATATTGCTATGAGAAGGATTTCATGCTTAGTTTAAAACCTGATACACAATCTGACATTGGCAGTGCTTTTAATAAAACGTCTAGGTATTTAGACGATATTTTGAATTGGATAATCCTTATTTTGAAAATATGGTTTCTTCTATTTACCCAAAAGAACTTACTTTAAACAAAGCGAACCCATCTGACATTCAGGCTTCCTTTTAGATTTGAATCTTTCCATCAATAATGATAAAGTTCCGTCTAAAATATACGATAAAAGGGAAGATTTCGATTTCAAAATTGTTAATTATCCTTTTCTAGATGGAGATGTTCCTCGGTCTACATCTTATGGGATTTACATTTCTCAACCTTTTCGCTTTGCCCGAGACTGTTCTTTGCTAGTAGATTTTAATAGTCTTAATTTAATTATAACTCATAAACTTCTTAAGCAAGGCTACAGATATCATAAAATTCGGAAAGCTTTTTCAAAATTCTATTATCGAAATTTACCCCTCATTAGTAAATATAACGGCAATTTACGGACGTTACTGCAACAAGGTATTTCTCATCCAGATTTCTATGGTGATGTTGTCTACAAACTTAGGAAAATTCATGGTCATATCCATTTTCACGATTTATTTATTAAACGCATTAAAACGTTTAGGAAAAAAGGCTATGACCCTATTATATTGCAACACACTGCATGCTTGGTTATCGACCCATCGACCCCTTTACAGTCGGTCGCTACGCTTTCCTCTTTGCTTGCACGATGACAGGCCGAGGGTAGTACTCTATTATGGTATACTCTTAAACCCAGAAATGGGATGAGCTTACCAGACTCATGTATTACCTTTTCTCTGTCGTGCCCTTAACGGATTCCCTGCAGTTGCTCGGTCTTCAGCAAAGTCATTGAGTACATATTTGAGGGACTTTCACAGTTGTTATGCTATGTTTTACGTTTTGTACTGTGATTACTGTCGTCTGTTGTGGGGAGGTCCGGCGGGGATACCTTTATTTACAATGTTTGTTTAGCTAGGGTGACTTTGAGATAATTGTGAGGTTAGGACGTCCATAAACCGGTTTAAACCCCCAGTGTTGATTTTGCTACTGGCCGTGCCAAGGCGGTCCTCTCTTTGTCACCCTTACTTTTGTATGTCTTGTGTCTTTGTGCTTGTGTTTTGTTCATGTTTGTCCCTGGTGCTCGTGTATTTTTTGGTGTTTTCTGTGTTCTTCTCGTTTGTTCGCGTGTGTTTGGTTGTGTGTGTGTGTGACATGCTGTCTATTGATGTGTTGGTGATGATTGTGTCTTGTATGTGACTTTCTACTGTGTGTGTGTGTGTATGAGTATAAATTGCTATGCTTTCTGTAGGTGTTTTGGTGATGGTGGCGTTTTGTGTGTGGCTTTTCCTGCTTGACTTTACCACTTTTTCATTTAGAGTGTAATTTGAGCTGATTTGCTGCTTTCAAACTACGTGTGCATTTTGGTTCTGTATTACTTAAATGAGGATTCCACCATGTCCGCATGTTATTTACTAGTACAAATGTATTTAGAAGGAAAAGCAGGTCACTGCTGAACAGTCATTCTAGAATACTTAAAAACAGATTCCGAATTTTCTCAATATTTTCTGCTGCTGTCTTTCTGTTAGTGTACATTGTATTTCGTTTCCTCCTATGTCCACGTGACCGATTGAAAACGTTTGACACAACGAGTAACAGTGCTGTACAATACTTCAGAAATCCTGGAAATGTCACACAATCGTTGTAAACTGAATTTGCATCTGAGCCACGTTTACATTGTTTTATATACGCTCTGATTTCAGCTACCTTACCATACGTTTTCCAACCAATTTTGTCCTAGAGTGAAATTTATATGTGAAGTTTGGATTGTCGCTTTGTGTGTCACTCTACATATCGTATGCACTTTTAAATATGCGTTTAAAAGAAATAGGAATATGTTTGATATCGGTTACTAGCAGTTTGATGCTTGTCGTGCCCTTAACGGCTTACCTGCAGGTGCTCTGACTTCAGCAAAGCCATTGAGTACATATTTGACGGATTGTCACAGTTATTATGCTATGTTTTACATGTTGTCCTGTGTTCACCGTCGTCTATGTTGTGGGTAAGTCCGGCGGGGATACCTTTATTTACAATATTTGTGGAGCTAGGGTGACTTTGAGAGAAGTGTGAGGTTAGGACGTCCGTAAACCGGTTTAAACCCCCAGTGGTGTTTTTGCTGCTGACCGTGCCAAGGCGGTACTCTCTTTGTCACCCTTCCTTTTGTTTGCCTTGCGTCTTTGTGCTTGTGGTTTGTTCATGTTGTAGAACGTTTGTCCCTGTTTCTTGTGTGTCTTTTGGTGTTTTCTGTGTTCATTTCGTATGTGTGTGTGCGTGTGCGTTTGGGTGTGTGGTTGTGTGTGTGTGTGTGTCATGCTGTCTATCGGTGTTTTGGTGGTGGTTGCGTCTTGCATGTGGCTTTGCCTGCTTGACTTTACTACTTTTCCATTTCAGCATCGGTCATTTGTCATGGTAACGGTTCCCATAGACTAGTACGTAGGCATATGTTTATTTACACTGTTTGTCTTTTAGGATGGGGATGGAATAATTGTTAGGTTGGGCGCCCCTAAACCCGTTTCAACCCTAATGACAAGTGTCATTGACCGTTCCAATGCGATACTTACATCTGCTTAGATTTTCTTTGTTATGTATGTGTGCGTCTCATTTTGTCGTTTGATATGTATGTACATTTACTGTCTTTGTCGTGGGGCGGTTAGGGCGGATGTGTATTTTGTACGTGGTGCTTAATGCATGACTCATACATTTACTTTTTGAACGGAATGTTTTTTTGTGCGATCGCCGGCTTCTACACACAAAAGTCGTTAGCTCAATTATATGTGTTGAAATGTATACCAAACACACACACGCACAAACACACAAAAACATACATATAACATCGACCAATCAGCTTACATTTTAGGCAACTTGAGTATGCTCAGGCGAGCTTTTGAGCTTGTTCCCATCCGTAACAATTACTTTAAACGACATTTCTTCTGAAAATACAAGGCAAAATATAACAAAATTTTACAGAAATGATCTTTGAGATTGCAGAATCAGCCTCCACGTAAAATCTCTCTCATAGCAGTATAAAAAAACATCTGTGACAAGTTGAATACTAATAACCTGCCGACATATATTATTCCAATAACGTACGAATAGTTTATTCTCTTTAAAAATAGGTATACTTCTGGAGTTCATGTAGATAACCATGTTTCCGACCATTTAAAATAAATGAAAAAGGTAATAAAGTAAAGCCGGAAAAAACACACACAATACGCAACCACTATCAAAACACCTATAGAAAGCAAGTAACACACATACACAACTACACATACATGCACGCGCACGCTCACAAACACACGATATAGACATTTTAAACACCAACAAGCGCACAAGTACAAAACACACACAAAACCACAACATGAACAAACGCACTGGTACAAAGACATAAAACACAAAAGGAAGATAAAGAGAATACCGTCTTGGAACGGTCATCGGCAAAGTCACTACTGGGGCTTTAAACCGGTTCACTGACGTTCTAACCTCACGCCTATCTCATAGTGACCCTAGCTTAACAAATAGTGTCAACAAAGGTATCCCCGCCAGACTACTCCACATCATAGAACACGGTAATCACAGGACAATGTGTAAAGCATAGCATGACAACAACTGTGAAAGTCCCTCAAATATCTACTCAATACTTTTGTTGAAGACAGAGCAACTGCAGGGAAACCATTAAGGGCACGACAGAGAAAGGACAATACTTGAGTCTGGTAAGCTCATCCCGTTTCTGGGTTTAAGGGTATACCATCATAGAGTACAACCCTCGGCCTGTCATCGTGCAAGCAAAGAGTGAAGCGTAGCTACCGACTGAAAAGGTGTCGGTAACCAAACATGCAGTGCGTTGCAATATAATGGGTCATAACCTTTCTTCCTTAAAAAAATAATGCGTTTAATAAACAAATAATGAAAAGGTATGACGTAATGCCTGTTCACTTGTTTCCAATGAGTTTGGCTGAGGATTGGTTGACGGCGCTGTTTTGAAGGCTATAGTTCTGGTTATACTCTACTTTTCGTGTCATTTTCTAGTTTCCCGCCTTACGTCTAGATTTCTGTTATATAAAATATTCAAATTGCATTGTAATTCTAGTGATGTTATGACCTTTTACAGTTGGCAATCACGCTGGCCTCTTTGCATGTACGCCGACAAGAAAGGTTTAGTACTCTATGAAGGCGACCTCTTAAATCCAGAAATGGAAGGAGAACGTCGGATATCTGTACTATTTCGTTTTTGTCGTACCCTTTATTACTTTTCTACAGTTACTCTGTTTGCAGCTCAATCATTAAGTACACTAGCGATAGGTGGATACAGTTTGTTCACTTAAATGTTTTCGTTATACATGCACTTTACCACTGTATTTGCCGTCGCGGTTGTTGTAGATTAGTCGGAGAGGGGATACGTTTATTTACACTGTTTGTCTTTTAGGGTGGGGATGGAATAAGTGTGAGGTTGGGCGCCCATAAACCGGTTTAACCCCCCAGTGATTTTTGTCACTGACCGTTCCAAGGCGATGCTTCCATCTTCCCCCTATTGTGTGTTTGTTTTGTCTTTGTGCGTCTCTTGTTGTTTTTATAGTTATGTACATTTGCTGTTTCCTTGTGTTGCTGTTCGGGCGACTGTTTGTTCTGTATGTGGTGTTTCCTGCATGACTCATTTTTAAACTCATATACGTTTTGAGTTGAAAGCAATTATAATCCAAATGTATTGATGACGTTTCATAGTTTCGGACCGAATGTAACCCCAGACTATATCAGTCTAAGCAACGCTATTTCAATGCCTAAGCTAATCTAAGCTCACTATGAAAATAGCAGTATAACATTATTACCTGGCTGCTGGACAGTCTAAACGTATATATTTCATGCCCAAATAGTAAATTCAAGGGGCAGTCGAACAGAACGGGTAACTGCACAAATACGACGCCATAGCAGCCGATATATTTGCCCGTTGTTAACCTTAATGATTGCAATACCCTATCAGTCAACAGCTAATGATATAGATTTTATACATATGTATATGAAACCGTCACTGGAGATTCTAATGAATATTCAGGTTTATGATCGCAAAATAAGCAACAGCGTCCGTTGAACCAGTATGCACCAGTCTCAGCATTTAAATACAGCTTCCATCACAATGTGTAGAAGTAAAACAAAAATAGCATATTAACAATGTTTCGTTCATAATAATTAACTCGAAGGACCAGCCGACTCCCACGGTTGAATGTGAACTTTTATTTGGTATAAAACAAATAAGATGAAGTTTAAAAGTGAACTGACTTTGATACACAACAATCAACACACTAACTATTAAAAGGGATGTAAGTACAAAACTGCAGAACTAAAATTGCTTATCTAACGATATTTACTATAGGTTATTTTGACAGCTGTCGATGTTGGGCGAACTCGGATGTTTCGGCGGTTTGCAACCCCCATCTGTTGAATAGACACGAGACTGTATTAGTTCATAAGGTCATGTAATCACGTCATCGGAATCATCCTCAGAGTCTAAGGATGTGGAAACACTGAATTGGTTTGTAACATTAGCTTTCTGTGATACCTGTTGGTTGATGGATGATGCAGAGCTTCCAGTAAGGGACATATATCTTGGATTACCATTCAAAAGTACAAATATGAGTCATGCACGAAAACCCACATACAAAACACACAGCCGCCCAAACTCTCAAAACACAAAGAGACGCTGGCGGTTTAAACCGGTTTAGGGGCACACAAACGCACACTTATTTCAACCCCACCCTATAAGACAGTGTAAATGAACATACCCCCTCTCCGAGTAATCTACAACAACCGCGATGGCAAATACAATGGTAACTTCTAAAACGAAAACATATTTTAGTGAAACAAACTCTATTCACCTATCGCTAGTGTACTCAATAATTGAGTTGCAAACAAAGTAACTGTTGAAAAGTAAGAACGGGTACGACAAAAACTAGATCCGACGTACTCCATCCGTTTCCGGATTTAAGAGGTCATCTTCATATAGTACTAAACCTTTCTTTTAGGCGGACATGAAAAGAGAGAAGCGTGATTTCCAGCTGTTAAAGAGTTGACAACCAGACATGCAGTTTGGTGTAAACTATGGGATCATATCCGTTTGTAATGATTTTTAACATATTTGATAAATAAAGTGAGAAAATTGGTATGTCTTATAAGTTTACGAAGTTAGGTTTCCTGGATAACCTATAAAACTGAACGAATTGGATTGTGGCCTTTTCAGTTGTGTACAACGCCCAGAGTCTGCGCCCATCCTGTAGAAATCTCCTTTGAATTGTCCTGACTGTTGCACGTACTGTGTTTGCACTTACGGCTGTATGCATAGGATCGAATGCATTGAACGTCCTCTATGAAACAGGTCATAATCGGTCTACTTCTGTTGTTTATCAGTGCATTTAAATTGCATACACTTGGTATTTGAAATTTATTAAGTTATTCATTGTGACGCGATTATCACGCCTGTATATTTCAGGTATATAACGAAGGATTCTATTTAGGCAGCGACGTCTGTGTAATTCAAGTGTTGTTACGCAGCTGGTATTGTCGACGTTTCATTCACAGCGTTTCAAAGACGGTAACCTCGTTCAAGTCGAACATTAAAACCCATTGTTCGTGCAGACATTGGCAATGTGTGGTTGCTTTCAACCTTGTCATCTAAACAAAGTGACCCTATCGCCACCATGTTTTAACCATCACCACTCGACTGACCAGTAGAACGACTGTTGTTGCACTGCTGATACAACGAAAATCTTTAAAACGTGTTTTCAGTTTTTAAATGTCTCTGAACTAGCTGAAACGCATGGTACCAAGCTCAATAAAAATGTCCATGCGTACCCTATATCACGAGATGCATAAGCAAAGTGTTAAATAGATCAATTGGACTATAATCTGGTAGAAAACGGTTGAGATTGTTCAGCGATATCCGACTGGGTTTGTCATCATATCACCTATATGGCAATCAGAAGTTATTATTATCATTTAAATTCTGAAAGGGGGTGATCCCCGAGAGCAAAAATTACAACACAAAAAGAGAAAATTGCAGACTCGGTTTTATTGAGTCTGTTCATGAACAGTAATTGAAAGTGCAACACTGTTCACGCCCCCTAGCACCGGCTTAAGCGGTATTCAATTTTCAGAACAAGAAGTACTGAAATTCATGATCTCGAAGGATCAGAAGTTATAACAACACTGAGAATGAAGTACGGGGCGACGTTTTACGGCCGCCACACAAGCACTTAACACCTGCTGTTGTGAAGATTATAAATTCTGAAAGGGGGTGATCCCCGAGAGCAAAAATTACAACACAAAAAGAGAAAATTGCAGACTCGGTTTTATTGAGTCTGTTCATGAACAGTAATTGAAAGTGCAACACTGCTCACGCCCCCTAGCACCGGCTTAAGCGGTATTCAATTTTCAGAACAAGAAGTACTGAAATTCATGATCTCGAAGGATCAGAAGGTATAACAACACTGAGAATGAAGTACGGGGCGACGTTTTACGGCCGCCACACAAGCACTTAACACCTGCTGTTGTGAAGATTATAAATTCTGAAAGGGGGTGATCCCCGAGAGCAAAAATTACAACACAAAAAGAGAAAATTGCAGACTCGGTTTTATTGAGTCTGTTCATGAACAGTAATTGAAAGTGCAACACTGCTCACGCCCCCTAGCACCGGCTTAAGCGGTATTCAATTTTCAGAACAAGAAGTACTGAAATTCATGATCTCGAAGGATCAGAAGGTATAACAACACTGAGAATGAAGTACGGGGCGACGTTTTACGGCCGCCACACAAGCACTTAACACCTGCTGTTGTGAAGATTATAAATTCTGAAAGGGGGTGATCCCCGAGAGCAAAAATTACAACACAAAAAGAGAAAATTGCAGACTCGGTTTTATTGAGTCTGTTCATGAACAGTAATTGAAAGTGCAACACTGCTAATATTATACCACATTTATATAGCGCTCTTTTCACACAGGATATGTGCGTTCAAAGGCGCTTCACATAGATACATTTTATATACAGAACAGGGTATATTCAATGTGTAATTATAGAACATTTAAAATAAATATATTTAATACTTATAAATAGATAAGAAATAAGAATAATAATTTTTAGAACATAGGTAAACCAATTTGATCCTTTCCGTAAGTTTACCTGTCTGTATTATGCTATATTATATTGTGTCAACGCACTCACATAATAAAACAAAATAAAAATTGAATGTAATATTCTATGCGCAGTGCCAGTACACCACACAGTTTTGACCCAGACCCAACATAATTGGGTACATGAAACTTCTCTCACCGTATTTTACCGTACGACTTTTTGGTACAACTAACATCAAATAACTACTTGCTGATCTTAATTCTCTGCGGGGCCTGTACGCGTCAAGCATGTCGACAATGTACTTGGCGGATTCATTGTGCATGGCTTTATACGTAAGTGTCAGAATTTTGAATTCAATCCAATGTTGAACCGGAAACCAATGAAGTTGCTTCAAAACCGGCGTGATATGATCATATCGAGAAGTCCTGGTTATGATGCGGGCTGCTGTGTTTTGCACTCTTT
Source organism: Azorinus chamasolen (assembly GCA_963576725.1). Classification (NCBI taxonomy): domain Eukaryota; kingdom Metazoa; phylum Mollusca; class Bivalvia; order Cardiida; family Solecurtidae; genus Azorinus; species Azorinus chamasolen. Next base: position 5,236,522 of record OY755248.1, on the reverse strand, counting down.
GAAGTTTCCGCAGTGTTTTGTTTGAAATTCCATGCATCAATGAGTTGCAGTAGTCTATTTTTGATGTAACCAAAGTTCACCACAGTCTTGGTAGCAGTAGGTGAGAGGTAGTTTCTTATGTGGCCTATTCGTCGGAGCTGTGCATAACTAGACCTACACACGGAATTGATGTGTGATGTCATATCCATTTGTGAATCGAGCCATGCACCGAGATTCTTTATACACAAAGATGGCTTGATTTCTTAGGGTCCTACTTGCACATGAATCTCTTCAGGTACTTCTGTGTTTTTTTGTATGAAACAGGATGACCTCAGTTTTGTCAGTGTCGAGCTTCAGCATGTTCTGGTGTATCCAAGAGACTAGTTCTTTGGGACAGTTCTCAACTCGTGATAAAGCTTCTTGTTGACAGGAAATGTCCTTGGGCTTAAATGATAGGTATAACTGTGAGTCATCGGCATAAAAATGGTGGTTCAGCTCATGGGTTTTTTTCAGATTGAGCCGACAGGTTTTGTGTACATTATGTAATGTTTTGGTCCTTGGACCGATCCCTGTGTCACGCTATATCTCATGTTAACTGAAGTGGACAATTCCCCATCTACTGACAATATTTGATAGCGGTCATTTAGATAGGAGGTCATCCAATGATTCTGAAATCTTTTTCTAGGCGTTTCAACGTTTTGTGATCGATAGTATCAAATGCAGCCGATAAGTCAAGCATCACCAGAATTGTAATTTCGTTTTTATCTAGGGATTGAAGGATGTCGTTTTGTTGAATGATGCTTTCGGTATGCTGACTGATGCTGTTCATGTAGATTGTTTGAGGTCAGGCGGGACTCAATGCGTTTGTCAACCACTTTTTCTAACACTTCGGAGACAAATGGCAGACTTGATACAGGCCTATAATTTTTAAGTTCATTTGAATCGAGATCAGGTTTCGTTAAAAGGGGCCTGACATGTGACCTCTAGAAACTTTTTGGAACGGATGCAGTGTCTAAAGAGGAGTTAACAATGTTTGTCAATATCGGTAGGAGTTCATTAAGGCATGCCTTTAGCAGCCAAGTAGGTATTGGATCCTGTTCGCAAGACTTACAGGGGGATGCCTTAATGATCTGTTCTACTTCTTCCAATGTAGCTGCACCAAACTAAAAAAATGTTGAATGCTGCATCTCAGTGGTAATCGGCACACTGGATACAGTGCCTGATGCAATATCTGCCCGTATTTTGTCCACCTTTTCAACGAAAAATTCACTGAAGTCTTGTGCAAGTCGTTTTGTCAAGTCTTAGGCAATGAGCTATCATTGGTTGAACCTAGCAGATGCTTAGTGACTTTGAAAAGACTTTTTGAGTCTGCCTGGCATGATTCAACTTTCTCTGAGTAGAAATCAATTCTCGACTTTATCAGCAGCTTGTTGACTTTGGCACACTGTTCTCTGTATAGCTGATGGTCTATTGTGAGCCTGGACTTTTTATACGCCCACCTAATAAAGGTGGTCGTATATTGTCGTGGCCCTGTCCGTCCGTCCGTCCGTTCGTTCGTTCGTTCGTCCGTCAACATTTTGTTTGTCCGCTGTTTTCTGGGAAAACTATTTGACAGATATTAATGAAACTTCACACAAATGTTTAATGCATCAAGATCTGAAGCTGACTTGATACTGAGGTTCATTTGATTTTTCATTTCAGAGTTATGGCCATTGTCCTTAAAAAGTATGCAAATAGTTTGTCCGCTGTTTTCTGGGAAAACTATTTGAGAGATATTAATGAAACTACACACAAATGTTTAATGCATCAAGATCTGAGGCTGAGTTGATTCTGATGTGCATTTGATTTTTCATTTCAGAGTTATGGCCCTTGTCCTTAAAAATATGCAAATAGTTTGTGCGCTGTTTTCTGGGAAAACTATTTGAGATATATTAATGAAACTTCAGACAAATGTTTAATGCATCAAGATCTGAAGCTGAGTCAATTCTAAGGTTCATTTGATTTGTCTTTTCTGAGTTATGGCCCTTGTATTTAATAAATAATGCAAATACATGCAAATAGTTTGTCCGCTGTTTTCTGGGAAAACTATTTGAGAGATATTAATGAAACTTCACACAAATTGTTAATGCATCAAGATCTGAAACTTAATTGATTCTGAGGATCATTTGATATTTCGTTTCAGAGTTATGGCCCTTGTTCTTAAAAAATAATGCAAATACATGCAAATAGTTTGTCCGCTGTTTTCTGGGAAAACTATTTGAGAGATATTAATGAATCTTCACACAAATGTTTAATGCATCAAGATCTGAAGCTGAGTTGATTCTGAGGTTCATTTGATTTTTCATTTCAGAGTTATGGCCATTGTCCTTAAAAAGTATGCAAATAGTTTGTCCGCTGTTTTCTGGGAAAACTATTTGAGATATATTAATGAAACTTCACAAAACTGTTAAATGCATCAAGATCTGATGCTAAGTCGATTTTGAGGTTCATTTGATTTGTCGTTTCGGAGTTATGGCCCGTGTACTTAAAAAATAATGCAAATATATGCATATAGTTTGTCCGCAAACTCGGGCAAAACTGTTTGACAGATATTAATGAAACATCACACAAATGTTTAATGTATCAAGATCTGAAGCTACGTCGATTCTGAGGATCATTTGATTTGTTCTTTCGGAGTTATGGCCCTTCCACTTAAAAAATAATGCAAATCTATGCAAATATGAGGATGGCCATAACTTTTTCATTTTAAATATTTCATTTTTTTATATGGTTAAACCTTAATGTGAATTTTCACATATATTGCGGGGGTTTTGATATGTCATTTTATTCTAAAGTCATAGTCCTTGAACTTTGTGTATTCGTTGCTTTGTTTGTCGGTCAACTTTAAGTTTGGCTGTTGTTTTCTGGGAAAACTATTAAAATGATATAAATGAAACTTAACACAAATGTTTTAACCAACAAAATTTGAATGGAAAAGTAGTAAAGTCAAGCAGGCAAAGCCACATACAAGACGGAACCACCACCAAAACACCGATAGACAGCATGACACACACACACAACCACACACCCAAACAGGCTCGGGCAAACCTAATAAGTTGAGAAATATAAACCCCATAAGATGTAGTACGTGGTACATCTCCATCTAGAAAAGGATAATTAACAATTTTAAAATTAAAATCTTCTCTTTATCGTATACTTTGGACGAAACTTTATCATTTGTAATTGAAAGATTCAAATCTAAAAATGAAGCATTAATGTCAGATTGATTAGCCTTGTTTAAAGATAGTACTTTTGGGTAAATTGAAGAAATCATAGTATCAAAATAAGGGTTATCTAAATTCAAAATATCGTCTAAATACCTTGAAGTTTTATTAAAAGCATTAACAATATCTGTCTGTGTATCAGGTTTTAAGCTAAACATAAAATCCCTCTCGTAGCAATACAAAAACAAGAGGGGCACAATTTGTACGCATGGGTATACCAACAACTTGACGATATATGGTATCCCCATAACGCACAAATATTTTATCTAAAAGAAAGGTAAGAGATCTACAAACATCAAGGCAAGTCCACATTGTGTAATGTTCAACTTCTGAATTCGAAAAGAATGAACGTTGAACATTACAAGCAATGAACATTTTGTTTTCTCTGGCAAAGGTATTTTCTATTAATTTAATAAGTTTATCCTTTATAAGATGGTGAGGTAGAGTAGTATAGAGTGTAGAAATCATAAGAGCTCAGTAAAGAAATGTTATACTGTTCATTTTCAAGTTTTGTTAAAACATCATTTGAATTTTTTATGGACCAAAAAACATTAATACCAGAATTTTCATATATTTTATCACAACAGCGTTTTACATGTTCTTTGATCGTAGTAAGACAGGACGTCAAAAGTATAGATACTTTAGTAGTGGTACAACAGCTAGAGTTGGCAATAAAACGCGCCTTATAAGGGTTTTTATGTAGTTTCGGAATCCAGTACAAAGTAGAAAGTTAATGTTGTTTTATGTTAGGACCAGACTTAAAATTATTGCACATTTTTAAATGTTCCGAGACTATATCTTTTTCAGGTGTTTGAACTGTTATATAAGTGAAGTTGAGTTTATTTTGAGGTTCATTAAGTTTGTCTTAACAGAGTTATGGCCGTTGCACTTTACAAAAATCTGCCAAAATGAGGATTAGCTTTTTATTTAATAAGATATTCACTTCATTTTTTTAAAAACAAAAGTATAACCTTAATATGGAAATCAAGATCTGAAGCACAGATTAGAAAATGTCAACACTTATAAGGCATGTTGAATCAGAGAAAGTTTGCAAGTGGGCGTATTATGTACCGTATGTGGTAATCTTGTTCCAGTTTCGTTCCAATTTGCGCCTTACATGTTTAGCATCGTGCAGTTCCTGGGTATACCAAAGACATGATGGTCTGAGCGTTATGGTTTTAGTACACAGTGGTGCATGTGTATTGACAAGTGCCACCAGTGTCTGTGTATATGATTTAACTAGGTCATCAACATCTCTCATTGGCATACTTGCTTCGATGGGTTCTGAGTTGAGATCTCTTTTGAACGATTCGACATTAATTGTTCCGAAATGAAACATTTTTCCTCACTGTTGGAGGTTTTGCGGCTTTTGCTTCGAAAATTACAGAAAAATGATCTCGCGAAATTTTACCACTACTGTCGGACAGTCCAGGATCTGTGACTTCGATGTTTGACACCCAGTCGTCACCATCCCGTGTAAAAACAACATCAAGAGTGTGTCCCCCTATATGGGTGGCTTCATTCACATGTTGTCGCAGTCCAAATGATTCGAGTGTACTAATAAAGTTAGCAGTGGTTCTGTCATTTGGAATGTCAAGGTGGATGTTTAAATCCCCTACAATGACGATCGGTCTGTCGGTGGTCGCATATTTAGATGAGAAAAATGGCCACTCATTCTCAAGCAAATCTCCAGTTTTTATACCATTACCACGTGATGGTGGTGGTCTATAAACAACTACTAGGCGCAGAGTGAAATTTCGGATACTTATAGTGCAGTCCATGTACTCAAAGTTTGAGAAATCATTATGTCTTGTTGATGTATGGAGGCGAAGTCCTATCGAAGCCTTATGTATGATTGTTACCTCGCCTCCACGGTTGCCATTGCAGCGAGGGACATGTTGGATTTCGTAATGAGTAGGAACCAGTTCACTTAAGCATGAATTGTCAACAGAACTACCGAGCCAGGTTTCGGTAATGGCTACCACATCAAAGTCATTTGAAACGATATAGTCGCAAATAGAAAGAGCCTTGTTTTTGACTGATCTAGGGTTTATACTGCATACTGTTACAAAAGTCTGAATTCTCACTGGCATTGGAGTTTCGCGTTTTACATGAACAACAGTTTTCGTTTTCTCAGAAAGGGGCACTGTTGAGAATTTACTCGTGTACCGGTGGGGTTTTGAAACAATGGGGATTACCTGGGGAAACTCTTTCAAATTACTGAGATTTACGCCATCAGATGAATCCCTACTTTCTGTTTGACGGTTTCTAGAAACAATTGGAACTGACTGAGGTATTTCCCTTAATTTGTTTAAATGAACACCTTTATTTTCATCCCAAATACGCTTTGGTTTTGAGTTGCCCCTCTAGAGCCTCTGAATTTAGCTAAGCCAAATTGACTAAAGTCTAACAGCCCTAACTCTTTTAACGTGGACAATACTAGCTTGTTGGGTTTTAAAATAGGCGATAATTGCCCTATAATGGAGAGATCGCACCTGGTACACTGTAACTGTAGCTGTGTTGTACTAATCCGCTCTTCACCTGTATATCCTAATGCCTGAGGCACACCCATTTGAATTAAAAAAATCCAGTACTGCACAAAACATGATTTATTAATTTCACTTTTATCCGTCAAATCACACAACGGAATCACTTAAAAAGTACACCAATCTATTAACACTTCCTTCATCACAATAGTGTCACGTTTCAGAAAGTTTTACGAAGTATTTCCCTCTTTAAACTATGCAAAGCATCAGAGCGAAATCAATGCAGCCTTCACACTTTGGCGCATATAAAGAATATATATGTCAGAAGTATGATGGACGTAATCATATGCATGCCATAACAATGAACAGGGCACTTACAATAACCTTTGATTGACAAATTGTCGACGGCAGATCTTAAACATGTTTCTATTAGAATTTCAATTCAATATCGATGTTTTATTTGTTACTATACCACAGAATACCGTATCTGGTAGCTGCATTAGAGTGAATGTATATATATGAAAACAGCTTAATCTTTTGCAGCTTTAGATGTTAATTCATATCTATTCCTGTATGAAACTGTCACTGAAACACAACCATTACTGCAGAACATTAATTTCTAATCCATCGCTTAGTGTATAATAAATAGCAATTGTCACCAGTTGTTATTTGAGAAAAGGTATACGAGTTATTAAGCGAACTTTTGACGAGCTAAATACCTGTTTTGGCTGGACGAGTTGAATAAAAAATTATCACAAGCTATAACGAGTGTCAGATTCTTTTTTTTATCGGATTCGTTCATCTTCGTCATTTAGACAAACGGGAAGACATTCTCTTCAACCTACTGATGATACTGGCTAGATTTTATACGAGTCCCTGCCAGCGCGGAATGGTAATCAAACGTTTACTACTGTGCACATCAAATTGTATCAAAATACGATATGTACCAGTCTACACATCTTACAATACACGTGTACTTTTGACCCGTGAGCTGCAACTTTTTAAATGAATGTATCCTGCAAGGCACATACGCTGAATGTATATGTATAATGGGTTTTATGTTGGAATGGTTCACCTAAAACCATGGCAACTTATATTATTTCAATGCATACCTTTCGAAATACACTTAAGCGCAGATGACAAAGCAAAAGGGTATTGAACGTACTACAGGTTTGGCGTCCATAAACCGGTTTAACCCCCAGTGACTTTTGTCACTGACCGTTCCAAAGCGGTACTTCCATCTTCCCCTTTTTGTGTGTTTGATTTGTCTTTGTGCGTCTCATGATATTTTTATAGTTATGTACATTTGCTGTTTCCTTGTGCTGCTGTTCGGGCGACTGTTTGTTCTGTATGTAGTGTTTTCTGCATGACTCATTTTTGTACGTTTCGAATGATGAATTGAAATTGCTAGTGTTTTATTATTCAAAAGGACTGTAATTGGATTATTGTTTGGACTTTAATAAAGTCTGTAAAGTTGCTTTGTTATCGCACCAGGCACTGTATCCAGTGCGCGAGTTACCACTGATATGCAGCATTCAACGAACGTTTAGAAATATTTGCTATAGCTTCTGTAGAAGAAGTAGAACAGATCATTAAGACATCCCCTTGTACGTCCTGCGAACGACCTGGAGCCAATATCTACATGATTGTTAAACGCATCCCTTTGATGAACTCATACCGACTTGGACAGAAATTGTAAACTCCTCTCTAGACACTGCTTATGTTCCGAAAATTCCAAATGAATATAAGAATTATAGGCCTGTATCGAATTTGCCATTTGTCTTCGAAGTGTTAGAAAAAGTAGTCGACAAACGCGTTGATTCCCACTTGACATCAATCAATCTACATGAGAACAATCAGTCGGCATAACGAAAGCATGATTCAACAGAGACTCCTCTTCTGAAAGTTCAAAACGACATCCTACAGTGTCTAGATAAAAACGAAATTACACTTCTGGTGATGCTTAACTTATCGCCCGCATTTAACACTAACGATCACGAAACGTTGCTAAAACATCTAGAAAATGACACCAGTACCATCGAAAATCCCCTTGAGTGGATGACCTCCTACCTAAAAGACCGATTTCAAATAGTCTCAGTAGATGGAGAACCCCAGTTACGATGAAATATAGCGTGCCACATGGATCGGTCCTAGGACCGAAACACTACACCATGTACACAAAACCTGTCGGCTCAAACTGCAGAAACCATGGGCTGAACCACTATTGTTATGCCGATGTCTCACAGTTATCTGTCCTTTGAGTCCAAGGACATTTTCTGTCCACAGGAAGCTTTATCGCGTGATGAGGACTGTCTCAAAAATATTCTATTGGGATGCACCAGAACATGCTGAAGCTCAATACTGACAACTCAACTGAGTTCATCCTGTTTCATCCAAAAGTACATCAAGAGATTCATTTGCAAGTAGAACTCTCTAAAATCAAACCATCTTTGTGTATAAAGAATTTCAGAACATGGCTCGATTCACAACTGAATATGACATCATACGTCAATTCCGTGTGTAGGTCTAGTTATGCACAGCTCCGACGAATAGGCCATGTAAGAAGGTATCACTCAAGACACTCACGTGATGCTGCAAAACATTGGTGACTTCTCTGGTTACAACAGAAATACTACTTCAACTCAATGCTGCAAAGAATTTCAAACAACACAACTGCGGAAAATTCAAAGAGTGCAAAACACAGCAGCCCGCATCATAACCAGGACTCTTCGATATCATCATATAACGCCAGTTTTAAAGGAACATAAATGGCTTCCGGTTCAACATCGGATTATACTCAAAATTCTGACACTTACGTGGGTGATTCTTCAAAAATTTGTAATTTTGCCTACAATTTTTTCAAAAACATTTTGCTCATAAAACCGTTTGCTTAACACGTATACCATAACTATGAACTGTCTTTGACTTATAAAGAGTAATGTCCGTGCTGATTGTTCAATAGAAATTTTATTTTTACATTTTATAAATTGCCAATGACATGAAAATGTCATTGCCGCAACGATGTATAATTGGACCTCGTTTTATCTTAATATTTAGTTAAAGGGTGTTTATCGTTCATGATGTGTGTAAATTATGAATATGAATAACGTAATTCTGTTTCTTTTAGTAATACATCTTGCAAAATCAAAAATTGTCTCTTAAGGTGATGGAAACAGCCAATTTTTAAGATTTTGATGTATCGAAATTGTCTCCAAAGTGTTACTACATTTCTTTTAATTAACTAAAAGCATGCTTTATACTAGCTTTAGGACTAATTTATCGTAAAAGTATACAGTTCAAACATTCCCATTGCTCAACTTTTAAAAAATGGCAAAAAATGCCAAAAAATGAATGAAAAACGTTTCGGTAATGACGTTGCGGTAATGACGTTGCGGTAATGACAGCAAAAAGTAAAGCCAAATGGTACTGAATTTATTCAGAAATATTATTTATTTTGTTTTTGGATGCAAGTTAAAGTCGTATTTTCACAAAATAGTTGTAAGATACCAAACTAATTAAGGGTTATGTCAGTACCGAAACACAGGCCGTTTCGGTAATGACCGTTTCGGTAATGACAATTTTGTTTATTTTTCATAATTTCAGGCATTTACCCAGTACATGTTTCAATTATTTTATGCATTTAAGCATCGTATACACACAGCGTATACGACAAGATCTGTTAACATGAATTTATAGTTCAGCTTGCCTGGTTTGAGGGCGTTACGGTGTTGACGGCCTAAAAACATAATCAATAGAAATAGATGTTTGGGAGGCCATTTCTTATAATAGAACTGGGATTGCTAATTCGAAGTGTACCCTATAATGACTGCATGGGGAAAACCTTCTGATGACGTCAGAAGGGATTTCCCTTAATTTCAAGATAAAATAGGTACAGGCTAAAACACCATACCGTTTCGGTACTGACAGGAAATCGAGGGACAAAAATCAGCAGCTGAAAAAAGCCACTAAAGATTAAACTAACAGCTATATTTTGTATTCATTCATTCTATGATAATATAATGACATTATCAATAGAGACAAATTATCAAATTTATGATGATTTAAGGTCAAGATATCTCATTCTATTATGTGTTGTATCATGAGGGACATGGGAATTTTGCACCCCCTTTCATATTTCAAACTCGATTCCAAGAAAATGAACATAAATTCTCACTGGTTATCACTATATTCTCACTAAGGTATGTCATATTAACTAGGCAAAGATAAAATATTCTTATAAAAGTAAATTTTTATGACTTTTAAATCATGTGAAAGGTGAGGGACAGCATATTACACATTTTTGAAGAATCACCCACGTACAAAAGTATTGAAATGAGTCATGCAGGAAACACCACATACAGAACAAACAGTCGCCCGAACAGCAACACAAGGAAACAAATGTACATACCTATAAAATCATTAAGAGACGCACAAAGACAAAACAAACATACAATAGGAGGGAAATGGAAGTACCGCCTTGGAACGGTCAGTGAGAAAAGCCACTGGGGGTTAAACCGGTTTATGGGCGCCCAACCTCACACTTATTCCATCCCCACCCTAAAAGACAAACAGTGTAAATAAACGTATCCCCTCTCCGACTAAGCTACAACAACCGCGATGGCAAATACAGTGGTAAATAGCATGTATAACGAACACATTTAAGTGAACAAACTCTATCCACCTATCGCTAGTGTACTCAATGATTGAGTTGCAAACAGAGTAACTGTAGAAAAGTAATAAAGAGTACGACAAACATGAAATAGTACAGATATCCGACGTTCTCCTTCCGTTTCTGGATTTAAGAGGTCGCCTTCATAGAGTACTAAACCTTTCTTGTCGGCGTACATGCAAAGAGGCCAGCGTGATTGCCAACTGTAAAAGGGTTGACAACCAAACATGCAGTATGTTGTAGTTCTACAGGATCATATCCCTTTTTAATGATTGTTTTAACATATTTGATGAACAAAGTGAGAAAATGGGTATGTCCAATAATTTTACGAAGTTTGTAAATCACATCACCATAAAATTCAGGATGTGAAACACCGTGTCGCAGAAGCGCCTTGAGATTACATTGGTACTTGCCAATAAGCGAGTGATTTCGATAGTAAAATTTAGAGAAAGTATTTCTTAGTTTATGGTATCTATATCCTTGCTTAATACGAATAATACGAATAAGTTCAGATATATAAACCCCGTAAGATGAAGCACGGGGAACATCCCCGTCAAGATGAGGAAAATTTACGATATTAAAATCAAAATCATCTCTTTTGTCATATATTTTAGAAGAAATCATTCCGTTATAAGGTCTAGATCAAGAAACGCTGCATACTTGTCGGATGAGTTAGCTTTATAAAGCCATGCACAGGGAATCATACAAGTACATTGTCGACATGCTTGTATGCACTAGCTTCGTAGAAATGTAGGTCAGCAAGTACTTCCTTGTCGTACCTTGTACCAAGAAGTCGTATGGTAAAATGCTGTGAGAGAAGTTTCACGCACGCAGCTGAACAACTATGGAATGCTCTACCGTCAGGCATTAGAGACGCAAGCTCATAAGCTGTTTTCAGAAGATGATGAAACGCATGTCTTCAATATTTATTACTAGAACAGTTTGTGTTACATCTGTCATTGGCCTGATAGACAACCGTGCTGTTCCTTCCGGTTAGTGATTTCATATCTATTGCATATCTATTATATAACTTTCATTGACCGGATAGACATCCATGCGGTTCCATAGTGATTTCATCTCTATTGTATTTCTACAACTACTGGATAGGCACTCGTGTGGTTTTCTGCTCAGTGGATGCTTTGTTGCCATGTCTCATTGATTAGACAGGTGGTGGTGGTCCCTTTTGGTCATTGATTATTAGTGTGTTTATATACGTGCATTGATTTGGTAGAAAACCATCTGATTCTATCGTCGAATGAATGCCTTAATATAAAAACACACACATTAAACACAAGCCTTCGGGTATTTGTGCTGCAGTTAAACAAAATGACCTGTTAAATACTGACCATGGCATAACATGTATCATATAAGCAGGGAATTATTAATACCAAGTCATACATTTCTGTTACTACTGACGAAAATACTATTGTTTTTTAGACCATGTCAAAAGTGTGAACAACTTGGAACTGACATTAAAATTACACAACATAAACTTCCTACACTGTATTGGTTACTGCAACTACATAAAAACATATAAAGCGCGTTTCATTGCTAATTTTAGCTCTTGTACAAGTACTAAATTGTCAATACTTTTGCCTTCCTGTTTAACGAAGATAAAAGAACAAGAAATAATGACTTATGAAAATCCCTTCTGGCCTATTAAGAACTCTCTTCTGGTCTATTAAGAACTCGTCAGTAGTCTTAAAAAACTTAAGAACCAACGGGTTCTTGCATCCACTGTAAGTACAAACGCTGTTTCTACTTGGTCCATAACCCTTCCTCATTATTAATTAAGGATAAACTTATTAATTTAATCCAGAAAGTATTTGCCCGAGAAAAAACATATCTGGCATGTAATGCGTATGTATCATCATGTGACTGAGTGTCAAGTACTATTAAAACATTCAGGCGACCTTGACCTCTGACATCAAGGTCAAATATAATTATGTACCTTAAATAGGACGCTATTGTCAGGACTGAACTGTTTTGTAATTTAACCGTGGCCTTAGACATTTGACAGGTGAATGTATCAATATGAGGCCCAGTGTCTCATACCATGTTGACCTTTGCTTGACATTGACATTTGGCGTCGAGGTCTAGTTTTTTGTATGAATAGGAAACTACTGACAGACCCATGTTTTTTGTCCTTTGACATTTGATTTATATGCTATTATAACAAATAGTCAATTAAATGTTGATGAGGTCAATATATCTTAACCGAATATTCAGGAAGTGTAGAGTTGAATCCAAAGGGAAAGAAAGACATGTTAGTGGACTAATACAATTCTTTTTACATATCATAGCGGTGAAACTTATAAAAACAAGTAAATAGTGTTCAATGTGGCATCGTTTGATATATAAGGTCGGTCCAAACCTAATGCTACTATCATTTATAATTCGGTCGTGGTCTCTTATCTTTTGATCATCTTAGTCCTTTCAACCATACACTTTCAGCTTTAATAGTCCATCATTGTTTCAGTATAGCGTCCACTCAGTATCACAGTTATAAACTTGTTAGAAGAGTTCGAATGACAAACAGTTCATGCGTATTCTGGGTTAACACCTTAATTTTTATCTCACCTCCAGCTGTAACCAAACTCATCTTTTGCTCTCGCTCTAATCCTACTAGCAGCATTCTCTCATTCTATGATTTTAAGGAAACTGAGATACAGTTAACATTTGCATCGTCTATCAGCATGGATGGTATCGATACATTCAATTTTGCAAATGTTTGCGTGGTAGCCTATTATCATAAATCTTACGTTCACATTTCCATTAAACAAGAATCAAAGCTAAACAATTATAACATAAAGTTATAAATGCCAACTATAATTCACCTGAAATGTCAAAAATGGTTAACTTAATTGTCAAAACCAATTTAAAGTATCGATTTATAACATTTGTGGTTTAAAGAGTTATTTTATTTATTATTCAACCAATTCGTGAGTTAGAGAACTATATACTATCCATATACCACATATTTTGTAGTAACATCTAATTCAAACAAATTTACATCGCTATTAAAACTATTCTCAACACGTTTGGAGTATCTTTTAAGACTAAAAGCAGTTTAGATTTCTTCACTTTAACGTGTTTAATTGTATATGTTGCTTTAGTTCTAGATACAATGTAATCTAGAAATAGCTACATAAACCAAGTGAATGTACAGCGCTGTTCTTGTCTAAAATAGCTTTCGAGATAAGCATACGTCTTCCCTTACATGCAGTCAGTACTTATGTCTTCCTCGTGCAGGAATTGTTCTACATTCAACGCGTTTCCATATACCTTAACACCGTACTTTTCACTCCATGGTGGCTTCGGTAATAACCGAAATATTGTGTGACTATTTTAATATCCCATTTAAGATGAATGCCCTTTGTGGATTCTCTTGTATAACTTTGAGATCATGAATTTCAGTACTTCTTGTTCTGAAAATTGAATACCGCTTAAGCCGGTGCTAGGGGGCGTGAGCAGTGTTGCACTTTCAATTACTGTTCATGAACAGACTCAATAAAACCGAGTCTGCAATTTTCTCTTTTTGTGTTGCAATTTTTGCTCTCGGGGATCACCCCCTTTCAGAATTTACCTTTCTCGTTTTTTTACTTTTTACCCATTTAATGTTTTCCTTCATATCCTTAAAGTCTCCTTTATATTTTTTGTCGTAACCCCTTGTATATTTTTATTATTTACATAACTTTCCTTTCAGTTATATATTATACAAATGTGTAGTCTACCTATATGACGCTGTTTACGGGAGGGTGCTACAAATACTACAGAAATAATGAATAACCTCCCTATACTTAAAATCACAAACTTAAGTTACACTCTATGTCTTCTATTCAGATTCCTCATAATCAGGCTAATTTCCAATCACTACAGCCGTCAGTTTGTATGCAACGCTATGTCATTCAATATGTAGGTCACACAGGTCGTAGTTTAAAAACTAGGTTTCGTGAACACAGTTACCACTGCCGGATCAAAGACGTACGCAATTTTCTTTACAAGCATTTTCGTCAGTCGAAAGTCACATACAAGACGCAATCACCACCAACACATCAATAGATAGCATGTCACACACACACACACACACACACACACACAACCAAACACTCGCAAGCATACGAGAAGAACACAGAAAACCCCACAAATACACGAGCACCAGAGACAAACATGAACAAAACACAAGCACAAAGACACAAGACAAACAAAAGTAAGGGTGACAAAGAGAGAACCGCCTTGGCACGAAAACACATTAAACATTAAGCATCTTAAAGAACAAAGTTGACCATAGGCTGAAAGTAGGAGTACCGCCTTGGAACGGTCAGTAGCCAAAAACAGCTACTGGAGGGCTTAAACCTTGTTTACGGGTACCCAACCTCACCCTTATCCCACTTTCACCAAAGTCAAAATGTGAATAAAATACCCCCTCCAGACAACTTCACAACATGAATAACAATGTCTGCCAAAATGAAATGATTTTTAAATAAACGTTAGAGGTAAAGTTACATACAAACTGTTCTTGGTCCTTCATTACGAATCTGAACATAAAAGGCATTTTCTGAAACTTCAATTCCTAAATGAAGGTATCGATTTTATTGACATTCAATGTATATTTCGTGATAATAATGTAATCGATAATATTCCCAAATATTCAATCAACTCTGAACCATCGATCATCTGTTATAAATATAATAAACCTATTAGGGATGTTATTTTTAACTACAATAAAAATGTCTCTGACTTAAATATTGATAGCAATACCCCTACTTCTTTATATGTATGCAGTGATGTTAAACCTGTTATTTTTATTTTCTACGTAATTTATGGTCTTTCATGCGTTTCAACTTATTTCCTCTTTTATGTTTCGTTTCGCTAGAGGACGGCGGGTGATATGCATGCGCTGGAAATAATTGAAAAATAGAAAAGTAATTCTATACAATTTCTATGTTGTTAATATGTGTATGACTGTATGTATATGATCATTTATTTTGGGTTCAATGTATGTATTTTGTTTCACATTGTAAAAATATTATCTCCGTGAGTGGAATATAATAATAATAAATAAGGGAAGCTCGTCCTGAGAAGCCCTTTTCAAATCATTTTTTTTTGCAAACGGTGTATACCCCTTTGGAGGACTCCTGCGCTAGCCCCTTGTACGGGATCTGTACTGTTTGCAATTTTAATATCCCAATTATTAAGCAACCTTAAGAATTTCATACAGAATAGACTCTATACTTGTAAGAACGGATGGGCTATTCAAGGTAGAAAAGGTTAATTGCGGTCGGCTGAACGTTAGAAGGCAATATTCGAGTTGTAGCTCTTATTTGTGCCATAGGTCTAATGGGTGATTGCCAGTTTTCAAGCAGTAAACGTGTTCGTAAATGGCGCGAAAATATGACGTCACGGGAAAACTTAGAACTTTGAAGTCGGAAAGTTGAAGTAGGAAGTCGGAAGTTGGAAGTAGGAACCTGGAAGTCGGAACATTGGACTTGGAAGTCGGAACATTGAACTTGGAATTTATAGTCGGAACATGGAACTTGGAAGTCGGAACATGGAAGTCGGAACATGGAACTCGAGACGTGGAACTCGGAACTATGAAGTATGAACTTCACCACCAGTTATACGTGGATATCACCCTTGAATGCGACTTCCAAACCATACACTGCTAGTTAGCTGTCGTTTTGTTTACTTTCTTTCAGACGTCTTATAAACAAGCTTGGTAATTGTATGCCCAACATATAAATGTGATGAACTTTGTTTTAAATAAACGTTGTGTTTTGTTACAACCATTGTTGCACATGTGAATCTTCATAAACATAATTGATTCCGATGAGATACCGTGTAACTCTACATCAAATCAGGATACAAACTGTTTGTACCTCTGGTAAAAGTTTCAGTGACGTTAAGAAACGCGAAACTAAAATCCAATCAGAATTGAAACATCTGCGCATAACATCTGGGTCTCTGACAGGGACATTTTGTCATTTAGTAGCGTTTAGTAGATCGTTTTTCTTGCGATATACTTCTTTTCAGCATATAAACAAGTGATTTTGTATATTTCAGGAATATTTGAAGTCGAATGTAGAAACTTTCCCTTTAACAGTTCTATATTTTCATTTCTATAGTAGGATGGTGTGCATAGGGTTAAGAGATAGTCAGATAAACGATTGCATTGTCGCCTATTTCGAATACCAATATCCATTTATACCATATTTATATATGTATAATTGTTATGAGTACAATGGTTTACTTTAGCTGGCCCTTCGCCGTATATGAATTGTAATAATATTCTGAAAATGGGCGATCCTTCGAAAACAAAAGTAGAAATGCAAAAAGATAAAATTGTAGATTCAGTTTTATTGAGTCTGTTCATGAGTTGTAATTACAAGTGCAACACTACTCACGCCCCCTAGCACCGGCTTAAGCAGTATTAATAAAATATGTTGATGACAAGAATATGTGCATTTGCAATATGGAAATAGGCTATCAACTGTTGACTAGTTTGTGTATTTAATCTGCAGTTAGCAAATATCTAATGAGATAAATAGCATGATATGCAACCGCTACTCCCTGTTTGATAAATCTCTCCTCTTGAACATGTTTAGGTCAAAGGGTACATGCCACAAACAGTTCCACAAACAGCTCTTAGAAGTTAAGATGACAAATTCGATTCATGTGCAGTTTTATTGCCTTTGTAATATCTTTGAAAATGTTATCGAACTGGCGATTTTACACTTTGGTTAACATATTGAAAATACGCCCCAATAAATACATTTTAGTAAAAAGACTATATTGAACAAACACGAAAAGTCAACATTGAAGTAATACCACTACTGATTTATGCGATATGAAACCAAACAAAACATGAATGTATAGAAATTCTGGCCATTAATCCCCAATCCTGCTAATCTTCTTACGTTTGGATTTGGGGAAAGTTTGCCTACTTCCGATTTCAGAACACTTTTGAGATACTCGGTATTTCATCTGGATCTAATCTGTTTTCAAATGCGAGTCATGTCCAAAGCTGCTGGATAAGGTTAAATGCATTGCAAATGCATTACAAATTCCCGGTTATTTTGTATTTGATAGCATTATGTTTTCTCTGACAGCATCGTAAAACATTACACTAATTAAACACATTGTAAGGTCAAAATGGTGTCTCAGGTTTCAGTTGCTCGTAGATTTAAAAACAAAAACAACAACAACAAAATGATATCCCTGATAGCTATACTCTTGGCATATAATGGCTACATATAATGAAAATTAAAGGGTGTGTACGATTTAGTAACCTTGTTTTGGATAATCTATTGCGAACAAAATAGAACGAACTGGGTTAGTACGTCTGTGAACCGGTTTAAACCCAGAGTGGTGGTTTTGCCACTGACCGTTCCAAGGCGGTTCTCTAATTGTCCTCCTTGCTTTCGTGTTTGTTTTGTGTCTTTGTGCCTTATCTACAAACTTAGGAAAATTCGGGGTCATATTCATTTTCATGATTTGTTTATAAAACGCATTAAAACATTTAAGAAGAAAGGTTATGATCCTATTATATTGCAACGCACTGCATGTTTGGTTATCGACCCTTTTACAGTCGGTAGCTACGCTTGCCTCTTTGCTTGCGCGATGACAGGCCGAGGGTAGTACTCTATGATGGTATACTCTTAAACTCGGATACGGGATGAGCTTACCAGACTCATGTATTACTTTTTCCCTAGTCGTGCCATTTAGGGCTTATCTGCAGGTGCACTGGCTTCGGCAAAGTCATTGAGTACATATTTGACGGATTTTCACAGTTATTGTGCTATGTTTTACATGTTGTCCTGTGTTCACCGTCGTCTATGTTGTGGGTACGTCCGGCGGGGATACCTTTATTTACACTATTTGTAAAGCTAGGGTGACTTTGGGAGAAGTGTGAAGTTAGGACGTCCGTAAACCGGTTTAAACCCCAGTGGTGTTTTTGCTACTAACCGTGCCAAGGCGGTACTCTCTTTGTCACCCTTCCTTTTGTTTGCCTTGCGTCTTTGTGTTTGTGATTTTGTTCATGTGTGGAGTGTTTGTCTCTGGTTCTTGTGTGTCTGTTGGTGTTTTCTGTGTTCATCTCGTGTGTGAGTGTGCGTTTGGGTATGTGGTTGTGTGTGTGTATGTGTGTCATGCTTTCTATCGGTGTTTTGGTGGTGGTTGCGTCTGGTTGACTTTACTACTTTTCCATTTATGTTTGTGCAATTGTTCGTGTTTGATGTTCTTTGTCTCGCGCGTTTGTGTGTGTGCGCGCGTTTGTGTTTAGTTGTGTGGATGTGTTGCTTGCTTTCTGTTGGTACTTTGGTGATGGTTGCGTTTTGTATGTGTCTTTCCCTGCTTGACTACTTTTTCGTTCGAATAGAATGGTATCATCGGTACATATATTTAATCAACTTGAACATGAAACAGCCAGAACGATCTCTTTAATAAGGTATTATTATCTTATCTTACTGTTATCGCATCGCAACTTGTTGTTTCGATGATTTTGATTGTTTGAGTTTGACTTTATGGAGTTCTGATACAAACTTGCCATATGTCACCGAATGTCGATGGTGAGCAGTCACGGAACAGCTCTGTAAATGGTGTGTGTGTGTGTGTGTGTGTTTTGGCGCAGTCACTCCATTTGTGTTTCTAGGGTTCCCGTGTACTTTTGTGCGACAACATCTGCCTGCCTTCCATTCTTTTTTAGATCTACCAGATGAACATTTTCAAAGAGAAGAAATAGAAAGCACTAACTACTTTTATATTATTACCAATGTAAATATGGAAAAATAGTCAAACAGGGAGAGACACACACGAAATGAGACCGCACCAAACACCATCAAACAGGAAACGGTACGGCCACAAGACAAAACATAACGGGACGCATATCAATTCTGAAGAGGTGATCCCCCGAAAACAAAAATTGCAACACAAAAGGAGAAAATTGCAGACTCGGTTTTATTGAGTCTGTTCATGAGCAGTAATTGAAAGTGCAACACTGCTCACGCCCCCTATCACCGGTTTAAGCGGTATTCAATTTTCAGAACAAAAAGTACTGAAATTCATGATCTCGAAGGATCAGAAAGTATACCAACACTGAGAATGAAGTACGGGGCGACGTTTTACGGCCAGAAAACATTAAACATTCAGGATATTAAACAACAAAGTTGACAATAGTCTGAAAGCAGGAGTACCGCCTTTGAACGGTCAGTAGCCAAAAACGGCTACTGGGGGCTTAAACCTGGTTTACGGGTACCCAACCTCGGTCTTATCCCACTTTAACAAAAGTCAAAATGTAAATAAAATTCCCCCTCAAAACAACTTCACAACATGAATAACGATGTCTGCCAATACTAAATGATTTTAAAATAAACGGAAGAGGTACACAACGACGTCAGTTTACTATAACCACGCTCACATTTGGACTTGGTCCAATTAATAAACAAAATATGCCATTCGAATCATGCTTCATCTACATGTTTATTATATTAACATTAGGACCAAACACTCAGTGGATAGGTGAATATAGTAAATACAAACCAATGACGAGTTACTTGAACATGTTAATATCGTTGATAGCACATGGCCATGGGAAGGGTAATTCATATTCGATTTGACTAATATAGTCCCCTTTGAGCTCAGTGAAGAAATGTTATACTGTTCATTTTCAAGTTTAGTTGAAACATCATTTGAATTATTTATGGACCAAATAACATTGATACTAGAATTGTCATATTTCTTATCACAGTAACGTTTTACATATTCTTTGATTGTAGTAAGACGGGACGTCAAAAGTTTAAATATTTTAGTAGCGGTGGTACAACAACTAGAGTTGGCAATAAAACGCGCCTTATAAGGTTTTTATGTAGTATCGGTATCCAGTACAAAGTAGAAATTTTATTTTGTTTTATGTTAGGACCAGACTTAAAAGTATTGCACATTTTATATGTCCTGAGGAAACTATCTTTTTCAAGTGTTGGAACTGTAATATAACATTGTGAACAAGCAAATTCAAAGAATTGATATCCCCTGCCAAAGGTACTAGGTTTATACATAGTATACAGTTTATTCTGATATAATGAACTATTACATATTGCATTGGGTGTTGCATTGGTGACATGGTTGCAAGCGATCTGGAAAAGTAATGCATTAGAACAATGCCCCAGTTATAACAAATATTCATGTCGAGTATCATTGAATTCTTTCAATCCGTCACAGGGATATGGCATCTGACGGGGAAAATGCCATTTTTGTATATAAAAGGGCAATAACTCCTAAATGCCACAAGCGATCTGGAAAATAAATGCATGGGAACGATGCCCCAGTGATAACAAATAGTCATGTCCAGTTTCAGTGAATTCTGTCAATCAGTCACAGAGATATGACATCGGACGGACAAAAATGTGATTTTTGCATATAAAAGGGCAATAACTCCTGAATGCCACAAGCGATCTGGACACGTAATACATGGAAACGATTCCCCAGTAATAACTATTATCAATGTCTAGTTTCATTGAATTCTGTCTATCTGTTACAGAGATAAAAAATGTAATTTTTGCGTAAAAAGGGCAATGACTCCTAATAGCCACAAGCGATCTGGAAAAGTCGTACATGTGAATGATGCCCTAGTGATAACTAATATTCATGTCAATTTTCTTCGAATTCTGTCAATTCATTACAGACATATGACATCGGACGGAAACCGGACGGGCGGAAGGACGGAAAGACGGACGGACGGACGGAAGGACGGACGGACAAACCCAAAACAATATCCCTCTGCTATTGGCAGGGGATAACCAGTTAGCTCCTTCTTTAAAATATCAACATACCGTGTGTGTGCGTTTGGGTGTGTAGTTGTGTGTGTGTGTGTGTGTGGGGGGGGGTCATCCTATCTATCTGTGCTTTGGTAGTGGTATCGTCTTGTATTTGGCTTTGCCTGCTTGACTTTACTACTTTTCCAATAATACAATCTTCAAATAATTATTACATTATTTGATGCCTTGTCAGCAAGAAGGAGCAAGAACAAAATTTGAATGAAAATTAGAAGTGTTTACAACGACTCTAGGTCGAGGTGGTAAAAGCTTGTAATTTGATTTGAAAAAAGCAATACGCGTATAAATAATATCAAAAATACATTTCTTCCTATCCGAAAGGGCAATAGCATAAGCATATTCTCGTCGACATCATTTGATGCCGAATTCTTCAATAGCTTCCGCAATATGAGTTCGGCAAGCGTCAAAATCAATAAGGGATCTATATTTAATCTATAATTAAGTCATAATAATATAATTATAAGTATAATTATTATTATAATTATATTTAAGTCATTTATACCCCCATTCAAATGAGCGGCGATTCCGCTACGCTTCGAAAATTTGGTAACAACGCCGCGAGTCATAGCAGCGCAGTAGAAACGCCCTGGTCGTAGTAGAAGCGTAACAGAAGCTTCTTGATCTCCTCTTCACGGCGATTGATTTGACCTTGCTCAAAATAATCGTAGCGGCATCGCCGTGGACTCGAATCGCCGCGAAAGCGTAGTAAGAGATGCATGAACGCAGCAGTATCGTAGCCGCAGCGTTAACTGCGCACATAAATGTAATTAAAGATATAGATTCAGATTTGTCATCCAGTGACGTGTCGTCTCCTCAGGATCCAGGATGACACTCGGTTAATATTGTTTCAAAGCTGGAATAAATAGTAGTAGCTGTAACTTTGAGCAGACATTGAGGTGGATAAAGTATGATTTGCTGTGTAAGGATCATTGGATCAAATATGTCTATTTCGTGTTTAATCTAGCTTATTATAATTTGTTAACACTTAGATATTATAAAAAAAGCAAAGTACCTAGTTATAGTCTACTTTCAGTCCGAATGACCGCTCAACCGACTGTACATTTACTCCCCTGGTCATTGAGTCATTAGCCTAAATATTGAGCACTGCTAACATATGGCGCAATCATGCAGCCGCAGTACCGGCGAGTGACCCTCACAGGTACCCATTTTAACCCCTGGGTGGAGAGGATGTGCGGGTGGGAGACACGGAAAAACGTCTCTGAAATTTCCGGGAGGGACCGGGATTTGAACCCCGGACCTCCGGACTGATAGTCAAGCGCGTTACCACTAGACCACCGCCACCTGCAAAATACGTTATTTAGTAAGCCTATGGGGTATTATGCGTCATATATTGTTCTTATTTAATTAAATTGCAACACGAAACAGCTGTGTTAAATTATATCTGTTTTGGCAATTCCAAACCACAAAAGCAAACAGCCATGTGGATAATGCAATTTAAGCGTTAGAATGAACTTTATTCGCATTTCTCCAAACATAATTTCAATATATATTGGTAAATAGTAGATGACTAATAAATGTTTATTACTACTGTGAACAACAGCTAGCACATTCCAACTGTCGATTTAAGTATTAATCCTTACCAAACTGTAAAACAAAACATGCCAATAGCAACAGATAATTGTGAGTACTGAAAATCAAAATCGTCTCAAACCCTACACTGTATATCGAAGAGTCGCTTCTAAAGAATTGTCACTCGATAGAATAACGTGGAGAAATAAAAGAAGTTTAACCCGTCGCTTGCCATTCGCGTCAATATACCTACCTGTAAATAGTGAAGACCCAGATGAGACAGCTCCTGCAGGAGCTGTCTCATCAGGGTCTGCACTATTTACAAGTTGATTGTGCAACCAGTGCACCCCGCAGCAGTGATCACACAGCGACATACTTGTACACAGTGAAGATATATGTAATTATACAACAGGGCATGGGTAAAGAAGGAGAAATGTATTTTTAAATTCAGCAAGCGAAGTGTTAAAATAATTTTCTCTTGAAATTGTTTAAATTTACGTTTTATATCTGGACCTCTGATGTCTACTCAAAGTAGTTTTTTGTGCAATTTGGACTATTTTCGATCGAGTGTCAAACATATTGGATCCGTATCCGGTGAGATATAGCATTAACTGGTGTCTAGTCTGGATCCGCGATGTTTGCGAATCTGAGCGAGGTCGTGGGATAAGGTTTAAAAGTGTACTGTTCAATTAACAAAGCATTTTCTAATACACGACGAACTGTTGCTGTTTCTGTGAGCGGTCCGTTGTTGAGTGTTACTGGAAACCAATTGCGATAAGAATATATGCAAATATGTAGGAATTAGACAACTGCATTTTCAGCAATCGAACGCCTGTAGATTCAATCTATTAATCTATAAAGCTAACCATAGGATTTAAATGTGAATAATAATTGATGCAAATGATACATAACTGTGCATAAGGGCTAAACATACGCGATTATCAACTGATAGCAGTTTACTAGTTGTACTAATTAGCAAACACGTTTCTTAGTTAAGGTTCGATATTCAACGGACACAATATATTCTTGTTCCTTCTTGTAAAATAAGTACATATAATACAATGTTACTATCCTGTCTAATACACAGGAAACACACAAGCCATGGTATTACTGACATTCATATTTATTCATTGTGTGGTCGCTTAATAGGATTGTTACTGTATTTCCATAACATAATTTAAACCGATAATAATCATAATAATCGGATGGTTTAATTACTGTTACCCTAGTTTTTTTATTACCCCCTGCCAAAGGCAGAGGGATATTGTTTTGGGTTTGTCCTTCCGTCCGTCCGGTTTCCGTCCGATGTAATATCTCTGTAACGGAATGACAGAATTCAATGTAACTCAAGATAAATATTTGTTATCACTGGGGCATCATTCCCATGTATTACTTTTCCATATCGCTTGTGGCATTTAGGAGTTATTGCTCTTTTATACACAAGAATGACATATTGTTCCGTCAGATGCCATATCTCTAACGGACTGACAGAATTCAATGAAACTAGTCATAAATATTTGCTATCACTGGGGCATCGTTCCCATGTATTACTTTCCCAGATCATTTGTAGCATTTAGTTAATATTGCCCTTTGATTTGCAAAAATCACATATTTTTCCGTCCGATGCCATATCTCCTTAACGGACGGACTTAATTCAATGAAAGAATATTTGTTATCACTGGGGCATCGTTCCAGTGTATTACTCTTCCAGATCGCTTGTAGCATTTATGATTTATTGCCCTTTTATATGCAAAAATGACATTTTCCCCTGTCCAATGCTATATATCTCTGTAACGGATTGACAGAATTCTATGAAACTCAACATGAATATTTGTTGTAACAAGGGCATCGATCCCATGTATCACTTTTCCAGATCACTTGCGGCAATTAGGAGTTATATTCCTTTGATACTCAAACATCAAACATCACATTTTCCCCGTACAGTTCTACGGTAATGGATTGACAGAATTCTGTAATGGATTGAAAGAAACTCAACATGACTATTTGTTATCACCATTGCATCGTTTCCATGCATTACTTTTTCAGATGGCGTGTGGCTTTGAGGAGTTATATTCCTTTGATGCGCAAAAATCATATATTTATTGCCCTTATCCCCTGCTGAAAGCAGAGTGATACTGTACTGCATTGAATACTGTTTTGCATTAAGTACTTGACTATGCTTTGTACAGCTTTAATATTCAAGCAATGTCAAGATAAATTATGCATTATTATTCAAACAGTTCAGAAACAGATTAGCAACCACGTCACCAATGCAACACCCAATCTGATATGCAATAATTCACGATATCAGAATAAACTGTATAGTATATACAAACTACAACCGTAGTAGACTGGATCAGACGCCACAGTGGAGACGCGGCAGCCAGTCTAGGTCTATACTTTTGTAATACAATAATCACATCCCCTTGATGTAGCTCATTCAGTTTCAAAACATGTGCACTATTGTTAAAGAGTGCCGTAGAAAGCAATAATTTGTCCCAATATTCAAACAGTTTGTCAAAATATCTATTTACGGTATTGGTACGCATCAAAGGCAAGGAAAACCTGTTTGAGTATTACAGGGTTATCATAGCCCTCATATTTTAAATTGAAAACTGATTATCTAAAGACCCCCTCCCCATTGTTTGACGTTTACTAGGCAGTACCTTTGGCAGGGGATATCAATTCTATGAATTTGCTTGTTAACCCTTCGCTTGTGGAATTTTAAAATACCTTTCTCCTTCTTTACCCATGCCCTGCTGTATAATTACATACATATTCTCTGTGTACAAGTATTTCGCTGTGCAATCACTGCTGTGGAGTGCACCGGTTGCACAATCAATTTGTAAATAGTGCAGACCCTGATGAGACAGCTCCTGCAGGAGCTGTTTCATCTGGGTCTTCACTATTTACATGTAGGTATATTGACGTGAATAGCAAGCGAAGGGTTCATCTGCAGGGGTTCAGATAAGGTGCGTAAACTTAAACATTTTCAACAATAACTTCTCTGGTTTTCCACCAAACCCTTTATGGTGGCCACTCTTTAGTCTCGTCTCTTTGTGGTCACCGTATAGGGACGAATTACCAATTTTAGTATTGGGTAACGCACCTTTATCTGTAGGTCTGCATCTGCTTTGTTTGTACTAATGACCCGTATACATTATGTCAATCGACCCGTAAACATTATGCCTAACGGATGAGCATTTCTAGTCGTTAGAAAACACAATATGTATATATTCAAAGGGGTACATTTTTTTTAAAAAAGTACCTAGTTATAGTCTACTTTCAGTCCGACTCTCCGCCAACTGTACATTTACTCCCCTGGTCATTGAGTCATTAGCCTACAATATTGAGCACTGCTAACATATGGCGCAATCATGCAGCCGCAGTACCGGCGAGTGACCCTCACAGGTACCCATTTTAACCCCTGGATGGAGAGGATGTGTAAGTGGGAGACACGGAAAAGCGTCTCTGAAATTTCCGGGAGGGACCCGGATTTGAACCCCGGACCTCCGGACTGATAGTCAAGCGTGTTACCACTAGACCACCGCCACCTGCAAATTTTAACAATATTTAAACAAGTTTCATCCCGCTCTCCGCGACTTCACTCGCATTAGCAAACAGTATGGATCGAGGAGAGACGCCGCGCCTCATCACAATCAAAACCTTTTGATTTTCACACCTTTCAAACTCGTTAAAGTAAATAATACGCTGTTAACATCACCGTAAAGTGTGATACGCAGAAAATTAGAAATCAGTATTATAGATACAAAAGGAGATGATGAGGCCAGGTATTATTTTACGAATATAGAACCATATAATAATACCTTTTCAATTTTAAACATTTATGCTCAAAATGATAAGAACACATGCAATGTATGTTTAACCAGCATGGGTAATTTACTCATAGAAAATATATTGTGTATTAAGATAAATGCAGGTGACTTTAATGCAATCAATAACTTAAAAGATAGAATAAGCTCTTCAACAAAAATACCGAAATTAAATAAATGTTTGATCAGACTTAAAAAGAACACAAACTCGACAGATGTATGGAAATATTTACACCCTGAGAAATATTAATACACATGGAGAAGAAAGAAATAGAGTCGGAATAAAGTCGCATAGACTTTTGGCTCACTGACACTAATATCATACACAGATATACGACCAGCAGTAACAAATTCAACTGATTACGTAGCAATTTCATTTAAAATTAAAAACACTTTTTAGAAGAGGTCGAGGATTTTAGAAAATGAATAACCAACATATAGAAAATGATGACCAGTTTAATATAATGAAAGATATTATTGAAAAATGCAAATATTTAAATGCCAATAATACACTCAAGAGGGAAATTTGCAAATACGAAATTAAACAACAGTCGATGCAGGGAAAAACACTCGGCTACATACGTTAAAAACAATTAAAAACTTTTCTTATAGATCGAAATGCAGTAGAGGCAAATATCATTGAAACAGAAAATGAAATATATAAAAAGGACAATTGGTGCACAAGTAAGAGCTAGAATTGAATTATTTTTATAAGAAGAAGGTGAGAAAACACAAAATCCGACGATGTTGCAAATATTTACGAAGGTCATATTACGTTAAAGAATGTTTTGAAGCCTTTCAGGGAATGAACATGAATTAAAGTCCAGGTCTCGATGGTACAACAGTAGACTTTTATCTCAAAGTTTGGCCTAAACTAGACATATAGGCTATAATATAAGACAAATACAAGATATAATTGATTACTCAGAAATTCTAAACATACACGGTGTTGTGTTATTTCTTGATTTTAAAAGGGCCTTTGATACATTTGAATGGGAATTCATGTTTGAAGCCTTAACACATTTTATCAGTTGGGTAAAATTTTGCAAAAGAATACTTGTTGCTCCATAATGAACATTGGCTGGCAATGTTTTAGGATATCACGTGGTATCAGATAATTGTATCCTTTATCCGATTGACCTATTATTATTATAGCAAAAGTATTAGTCAATAATATTAAAAATTGCAATGGCCGTATTTGACTGGGCTTGCTATTCCTTCATATAAACTTTTCGTTTTCGTTACTCAACGCGAATGATATTCGACTGGGCATTATGTTCGTTGCTTATTGATACAAGGCCAGTCGAAAACGGCTATTGACATTCGTGGTAATGCAGTGCAACTTAACACATCGCTACACTGCCTAACAATAACACAGCCGACGACACATTATCGTTAGCTCACCAGATCAGAAAGTGCTCTGGGTGAGATTTTGTGATCGCCTGATGTCCGTCGTCCGTAGGGATGCATCATCCGTCGTCGGTCTTCAACAACTTTATCCTTTAAAAATCTTCTTCTTTGTATCTACAGGGTTCTCAGGTTTCATCTTTGGGACATGGCATCACTTGTAGGCCCACTACAAAAGTTACATAAAGTATTCCCTGGTGTCAAAAATGTCCAATATAGTGAAAACTTTGACAAGTTTCTCCTCTGAAACTGGACTATTCTCAGATTTAATGTTGGCCCTTAGTATAATGTTCAGGTCCTCTATAAAAGTCAT
The DNA here is from genome assembly GCA_963576725.1 of Azorinus chamasolen. NCBI lineage: Eukaryota > Metazoa > Mollusca > Bivalvia > Cardiida > Solecurtidae > Azorinus > Azorinus chamasolen. Next base: position 5,208,213 of record OY755248.1, on the reverse strand, counting down.
TTACATTATGCTCCTGGTGTCACAATTGGCCCCGCCCCAATGCTGGCCCGTTTTCTATAGAAACATATAGTTAATATTTTTGAAAAGCCTTTCCTCTGAAACTAGAAGGTTCTCAGCGTTCATATTTGGCACATAACATCATGTTTAGGTACTATACAAAACCTAAAACAATTATGCCCCTGGGGTCAAAATAGACCCGCCTCAGGGGTGGCCAGTTTGCAATAGAAACATATTGTGAAAACGTTGAAAATCGTCTCCATTGACTGTCTAGTTAGCGATATCAGGGCCATCAAGGCACTCTTGTTAATAGCTGCTACAGAAATCCCGGTAGTTATTGGTACTATAGAAAAAACTGGAAGGTTCTCAGGACTCAGATTAAACAAAATTAAAACGGAAAGACTACTTATAAACTTAAAAAAACAAAAAATGAACACATATTTATGATATTAGATTCGACGCAAAAACGCTTAAAACATATTTTCGAAACGACAAGTATGAATGTAAATCATTAAATGTGTCAGAGAGTAGTGTTTTAATTACTACTCATGAACAGATTCAATAAAACCGAGTCTGCAGTTTTCTTTTTTCTCTTTTGCTTTCGATGGATCGCCCACAATCAGAATATATATATTCAGAACTCCAAATAAAGTCATCAAATATAACTCACTGATATTTACCTTTTTATTGGGAAGATAAAGGGACATATTAAAGGGGAGGTCTCTACATTCGGCGCGTTTCAAAATACTTAAACTATACAAAACTCATTTGTTTATATGCTGAAAAGTAGTATATCGCAAGAAAAGCTATCAAATAAACATTGAAAATGGCAAAACATCCATGTATTTGATATCGACGATCCCGATTTTTTATCCGATGTTTCAGTTTTATTCGGTTTGGGTTTTAGTTTCGTATCTGTTTGCGGTTTTCGGGTCTCTCCAACCACTTCCGAGAAAAGCTGATACATAAACAATGGAGGGATCGGGTGATCATCGGCAATACTCGGAAAATTTGAACGGAAAATGCCGATAATACTTTGTTGTAGATAAAAAATTATAGGTATTGATGAATCTGTTTATTTTGTATCACAGGGGCATTTTTCGATATAAGTTCAAATTGATAATCTTCATAATAATGATTGAGCATAACAAATACCAAGCTTTATGATATTATTGAAAATATGCGTTCATTGTAGGGACTTCCTCTTTAAAAGAAACACGTTAATTGGAAACACATTTGATGGAGAACTTGAAGTAGCGGCTATCGAAACAAATATCAAAACTTTAAAGCTAAAATGAACTACATCTCTTTGCTACATTCTCCTGATATTTAAAATCAGCATCGGTTCTATAAAACCCCTTCCCTCCATAAAATATGACATCCCAACCCTTGATAAAGATATTTAAGATATTATGTCGCATTATGTCGCATTAAACAACATCAATGGCATCTCAAAACCACAATCGTTCTATGATGCCAGAACACAGGTCATTTGGGGAAACCAATTTATAAAATCTAAAGGGAAATGTTCCGTTTTTAAATCATGGTTAACATCAGGATTAATCTTTATAAATAACATAATCAGCAAAACAAATGGTGATATAAAAGAAACATTAATAAACATAATTCAAAATAAAACAAACTGGATATTTGAAATAACAAAAATTAAGCATTCCAGACAGATGGAAACAGATATTGAAAACGGATGTCTCATTCAATTTGCTAGTAAAGACATATAATAAAAACATGTTCGGTAAAACCTCAAACATTGATAAATTGAAGAATAAAGATATAAAGCAAAAACTAATTAAAGACAAATTCGAACCTCCTTACATACATACATTCTAGGAAACAACTTTCGATAGGAAAATTGATTGTTGTTTGCTATTTTTCTGATGGTGTTTGCTACTTTTCTGATAAACAATGTTTTGGTTGAAAATGAAATAAAACAATTGAAATTCAAACTTATTCACAGAATAGTTCCGACAAACGAAATCCTTTTTAACCCTTCGCTTGCTATTCACGTCAATATACCTACCTGTAAATAGTGAAGGCCCAGATGAGAAAGCTCCTGCAGGAGCTGTCTCATCAGGGTCTGCACTATTTACAAGTTGATTGTGCAACCAGTGCACCCCACAGCAGTGACTGCACAGCGAAATACTTGTACACAGTGAACATATATATAATTATACAACAGTGCATGGGTAAAGAAGGAGAAATGTATTTTAAAATTCAGCAAGCGAAGGGTTAAATGGAAACTAATCGAACTCCCTCTTTGTGAAATACAAACCATATAGAAGTATTAGTTACCGTATACGTTTTAGCATGTTTGAACTGATAGTCGGTTACAATATCCAATTAAAACAAGATGTGTTTGTGAAACACTATGCCCCCTCATATATTTGACCTCTGACCTTGAAGGATGACCTTGACCTTGACATGTCACCCCTCAAAACGTGCGGCTTTATGAGATACATATGCATGCCAAATATCATATCTCTATCTGTACTGGCTCAAAAGTTAAGACCAATGTTAAGGTTGCGTTAAAGTTACAGACAAAGAAACAGACAATTTGACCTTTGACCCTGAAGGATTGCCTTCACCTTGACATGTCACCTCTTAAAATGTGCAACCTCATGAGATACACAAGCATGCCAACTATCAAGTCTCTATCTCTACTGGTCCAAAGGTTATGGCCAATGTTAAAGTCGGTGATTTGACCCATATATTTGACCTCTGACCTTGAAGGATGACCTTGACCTTGACATGTTACCTCTTAAAATGTGCGGCTTTATGAGATACATATGCATGCCAAATATCAAGTCTCTATCTGTACTGGCTCAAAAGTTATGACCAATGTTAAAGTTGCTGACAAACAAACAAACAGACAAACAGACAGGGCAAAAACAATATGCCCATTGACTATAAAAATACCAAGAAATAATGTTGGTAGGTCAAATAGTCTATACGATATATCAAATTACATGAAAAGTGACAGAAGGAGAACCAAAGTAAGCTTACTTAGAATATTTTTTATATGATGACTTACTTACCCTCACTAAATATCTTGAATACGAAAACTCATCTACGACAATTATTATAGGTAACTTGTAAGACCTTAAAAGAAATTATTTAAAGTATTGTTTACGAAGTACTTTTTGAAATAGCACCAGTCACTAGATATGATCTACTATGAGAAGCATTCTGCTGCAAAAAACCTTCATGTTTATTAATTAAGTCGCTTTAGGTTTAACTGTACGGTAATTTCACAGTTATAAACTGAAAATACATGCTGAATATGAGATAGAGGTCCAAGCAAACGAGTACACATACGTTAGAGGCGCACACAAGATATGTATTAAACAGTTTCGGTAAATGTCAGTTGAAATTTATAATATAGTTTTTCTTTTTCTATTTACGTTCCATATTGTTGGCCGTATGATGGAAAACAGATATACTTATATTAAGATTTAAACGGTACGGATTCAAATTTTCAAATCTGAGGTCTAGATAAGATTCGTGAATTAGAATAATTTCTTGGTGACGATTCCAAAGAGTGGCCACAATATAGGGCCACATGGACAAATGACGATGTTCGTACGCACATTTATCTATTGCTTTGTTGGAATTCAGTTAACCCTTTTGGCGCCAAATTTCTAATTGTTGTCTGCAATCTAAATTTGTAAAATCATTCGGCACAATAAGGAAATGAGATAAATACATGTAAATTTCAAAAGAATAAAGCACATATATAGAAATAGAGAATGAGACAAAAAGTGAAGTCCCTGATCAGACGCCGCCTTGAAAAGGCGGCGTCTGATCTGGGACTGCACTATTTGTCATGGTGCATTTATGCGACTTCAACGGTGAAAGGGTTAACCCTTTTTCTGTTATCCATGACTTGACTCACATTTTCAACCAGTTTGGATCAAGATGACATGCGGCGTCTCATCAGGATCCAAACTGTTTGGCACTGGGTTAATAGTTACTTAAAAGCTTGATCAAAACAAAAGTAGACAAAATAGCACTATATCGCTTTGAGCAGAGACTGTTTTTCACAGCAGGGTAAGCCTGTACACCCATTACCTCATAGGCTATTTTTAGATACAACCCCTTTTAGTAAATCTACCGGAAAGGAGGATTAACTAGAGAAAAGGAAAAATTTAGAATTTTGTAGTTTGAAACCATTGTGATAAATAGAGCAAATGCTCTATTTGTCACAATGGTTTCACAAAGTGACTTTTACAGGGTCGTCAAAAGTCGTCAATATGAGGGAATGGGTTAATATGGTTGTTATAGTATATGATATTGGCTTTGACAGATATACGCTCGTAGATGTTATAGTATATGATATTGGCTTTGAGAGATATACGCTCGTAGATGTTATAGTATATGGTATTGGCTTTGAGAGATATACGCTCGTAGATGTTATAGTATATGGTATTGGCTTGGAGAGATATACGCTCGTAGATGCTATAGTATTATGGTATTGGCTTGGAGAGATGTACGCTCGTAGATGTTACATATATGATATTGGCTTGGAGAGATATCGATGTTACAGTATATGATATTAGCTTGGAGAGATATAGAGAAAAGCAAAATGAAAGGCATGAATTCGTGACTGTTACAATTATTAACTTACTGCTTTTAACATTTGGCTATTAAAGGAAATTGCTTTAATCTCAATAATGCGCACTGGGTTAATATTACTAATATATTTGGGTCCCTGTTCAATATTCGATTAATTATTTCGCTTTCAATATCGCATATGTTATTACCGATGCAAACTGTTTGGATCCAGTTGAAATACCGAGTAAATCGGCATTTCAGCAGGATCCAACTGTTCGTTGCTAAGAGTATTTTTATTGAAACAAATAGAATATATTCTAGCAGAGGATTAAATTTACAGACGACAATGTCTGTGAGAGAAAGAGTTTAAATGTTTGTTATATATTTAATCTTATAAAAATCATCATTATATCGTGACCTTTATTGTTATGGAAACATGAGCTCGTATATATTATTTACTACATTTGTTTGGCAGACGAAAATAAATACATTGTCTTTCCTCGCTGTAAAACAAGTCTTCTCAAATTTGGAATTGGTGCAAATATTTCTGATTGGACAAAGAAAGTGGTGCAACTATTTCTGGTTGGACAAAGGAATTGACGCAAGTATTTCTGATTGGACAACGCTTTGGAGAAACTATTGACCGACTATGGAAAAGATTGGAACCTGACCAGATGCCGAATTACTCGGTGTCTCCTCTGGATCCAGGTTGTCTGCAAACGTGAGTCTAGTGACAAATGGCGGGATATGTTGATATCAATGTAGTTGCGTTAAATACCTTATATTGGATAAATCCATACCTAACTGTCATACAGTAACCCCCATCTATACTGGAATAATACTAGAGAAGAATTAGATACTTTTAGGCATGTGGCTGATTAATGCAGAGTGAAAGTCCTGCAGAAAACTCCTTTCTGCAAGACTTCTACCCTGCATTAAATTGCCATCTATCCCCAAGACCGATATTTACACTAAATGTAATGTCCGGTTTAGAAGGATTCTACTGTCGTATTTCAATTAGCGGCGAACTTGAGATTTCCTATACAAGTATCTAGTCCCTATACAAATAGCTAGTCCCTATACAAGTAGCTAGTCCCTATACAAGTAGCAATTCCCTATGCAAGTAGCGATTTCCTATACAAGAAGCGATTTCCTATACAAGTAGCAAAATCCCTATACAAGTAGCGATTCCCTATACATGTATCGATTTCATAAATGAGTAGCGATTCCCTTTTAACGTAGCGATTCCCTATACAAGTAGCGATTCAATATACAATTAGTCATTTTCTATACAAGTAGCGATTCGTTATACAAGTTGTGATTCCCTATACGAGTAGCGATTTCCTATACAATCAGCGATTTCCTATACAAGTAGCTCTTCCCTATACAAGGAGCGATTCCATATACTATTAGTCATTTCATATACAAGTAGCGATTCCCTATGCAAGCAGCGATTCCGTGTGTAAGTAGCGATTCCCTATACAAGTAGCGATTCCCTATACAAGTAGCGATTCTTTATACAAGTAGCGATTTCCTATACGAATAGCGATTCCCTATACAAGTAGCAATTCCCTATACAAGTAGCGATTTCCTATACAAGTAATGAGTCCCTATGCAAGTTGCGATTTTCTATACAAGTACTGATTCCCTATACAAGTAGCGATTCCCTATACAAGTAGCGATTTCCTATACAAGAAACGATTTCCTATACAAGTAACAAATTCCCTATACAAGTAGCGATTCCCTATACATGTATCGATTTCATAAATAAGTAGCGATTCCCTTCAAGTAGCGATTCCCTATACAAGTAGCGATTCACTATACAATTAGTCATTTTCTATACAAGTAGCGATTCGTTATACAAGTTGGGATTCCCTATACGAGTAGCGATTTCATATACAAGTAGCGATTTCCTATACAAGTAGCTATTTCCGATACAGGTAGCTATTCCCTATACAAGGGGCGATTCCATATACAATTAGTCATTTCATATACAAGTAGCGATTCCCTATGCAAGCAGCGATTCCGTGTAAGTAGCGATTCCCTATACAAGTAGCGATTCGTTATACAAGTAGCGATTCCCTATACAAATAGCGAGTCCCTATACAAGTAGGGATTCCCTATGTAACTATTCCATAAACACGTAGCGATTCCCTATACAAGTAGCTATTCAATAAACAAGTAGCGCTTCTCTATATATGTAGCGATTCCGTATACAAGTAGCGATTTCATATACAAGTAGCATTCTCTATAAAAGTAGCGATTTAATATACAAGTAGCGAGTCCCTATACAAGTAGTCATTCCCCATACAAGAAGCGATTTCCAATACAAGTAGCGATTCCCTATACAGGTAGCGATTCCCTATACCAGTATCGATTATGTATGTAAGTAGTGATTCTCTATACATGTAGCGATTCCCTATACCAGTAGCGAGTGCCTATACCAGAAGTGCCTATACAAGCAGCGATTTCACATACATGTATCGATTATCTATACAAGTAGCGATTCCCTTTAAAAGTAGTGATTCCCTATATAAGTAGCGATTTCCTATAGACGTCGCGATTTCCTTTACACATAGCGATTCCCTTTACAGGTAGCGAGTCCCGATACAAGTAGCGATTCCCTAAAAATGTAGCGATTCTCTATACATATTGCGATTTTCTATACACGTAGTGATTCCCTATACAAGTGGCCATTTCCTATGCAAGTAACGATTCTCTATACATGTAGTGATTTCCTATACAAGTAGCCATTAAAGAGTTAATCAATTTGTATGATATCACAACGAAATTTGTATACCATTGTATTGCATAACGGGCCCAGAAGAGCAAGCTAATCCCTTACCCAGCAGTGAAAATATAGTGTCTGCTCACATGCAAATTTGGTTCATTACAAATCGATGAAGCGTTTCAAAAATTATTGACCGATTGTCAAACAGCTCGCATAACGAGAAGAGATGCCGACTCACTCGGAGTCTCTCATATGGATAAAAGCTGTTTACAAATTCGAGGCTAGTCGATGACAATAGCGAGATCAGAGTTAGCATAACGACCATATGGAAATAAATTCAAATGAAATATTCAAAGTTTTGCTTTAAACATCGACTAGTTTTTGTGCTATACGCTACTATCGGATTGATTCAATTTTCTCAATTGTCAGACGACGTTTGATTAGAATGTGAATACCATGTGTGAAGAAAACAGGAAATTGCAATTTGCATTTAGAGTGCATTTGATATCAGTCTATAATGCTTACAAGCATTTCCATAGAAATATATGCAAATATAAAGAGAAAATATACAATTGTAATATTTTACGTATTAAAACATGATTATTTAAGTATGAATAATAGCATATGGTTTCCATAATTACTGATCGTAAGCTGCTATTGCTAAAACGTTTACTTTTTGAACCAATTATTACATGTTTACATCGAAATCGAATATAAACAGTGGAAGATGTAAGGAATGACATTCATCTCCTAAATATAAGGGACATATTGATGCAAGCATTGATACACGAGTTATGAAAATGGAATGATCTTCCTGATGTCAGCCTATAGGTGGATGGTGTTTTGTATGCTGTCCTATTGGGTGTTATGACAGTGTGATAGCACTTATCTGTTCCAAAAAGACTCCCAGTCTTTAGATAAATGAAGTACTATAGGTGCGTTGTTACATCCAACTCTCATACTTACCATCTAACAAAGCATTCTCGAAGACATGCGCACAGACACGCACATAGACGCAATAACATAATACACATTAAACACATACATACACGAATACACACACGCACACATAAAACACGCGCACATAGTCGCAAACATACATGGACAGAGGCACAAAGACGACCAAATACACAGAGACGTACTCTCTCTTTCTCTCCCACACACATACATACACACACATACACAAAAACACACATACGCACGCACGTACGCGCGCGCACGTTGGCACACACGCATGTCCAAGATGTCAAGGGTTCCCATATGATAATAATCTAATTAATATTCCCGATGTCATTATTTCCTATTTGAATATTAATCACGGTAAAAGTTAATCGGCATATCAATCAATTTTCGAGTGTGGACATTATCGTTTCAGATGCGTTGTGCATTGGCTTGTAAGATTATCTGTGAGGGAAACAATGTACCTTTAACTTGCTAATGCTAAGCTCGACCAAACAAGAATAAGTTAACCGCTTGGTTCCAGATCAGACACCGAATAACTGGACGTCTCATCAATATCAACGCTTTTGACACTTGGTTAACTCTTTTGGTGCCAAATTTAAAAGTGTCGTCTGCAATAATAATTTTATTTTAAATATAATTCTGAACTAAATAATAAAGGTATATTAGTAAAACATTTATTTTTAAAAATCTGTATGCTTGGGCTAAAACAATACAGAAAACAGTGTGAAGTCCCAGGTCAGGTGCCGCCTTGAAAAGGCGGCAACTGACCTGGGACTGCACTGTTTGCAATGGTGCCAACAGGCGACATTGGAGCCGAAAGAGTTAATAGTTTCTCAAAAGCTTGATCGAGTCGGAAGTAGTCCAAGGTGCACGAGATCTAAATTTGAACAGACCTTATTGTTTTCAGAGGGGGTTATAATGTTATGCATGATATCGGGGTCAATCAATACATTTAGTATTTCAGCTACTGTAAATATTACGTAGCAGTCTGATCCAATCACTAATTGATAGAAATAATAAATCGTTCAATAAATGTGACACACATTAGAAGAAGATGAAGCTCCGGTAAAATCGCGTCAACTGGCGGACTGATGGATGGCAGTACAGAGGGAAGGGGGAAGACAGACGTTAATACAGATATTCAGGGAACCGTATCTCCGACGCAGGGTTATAAAATGAGCATTACAACAACACATATAATACAATTAATCTGAAATCTGAAAACATACAGCTTAATGTAGGATGAAAGCCACGAAGAAATATACTTTTTGAGCCTTCTGTATGACTTTCACCCTGCATTAGGCAGCCACCCGTATTAAAGTTCTAAAATTCTTCTCTAAACTATTCCTGTCTAGACGGGTTTTACTGCAGACCAAAAATCAGCATTTAATATAATATTATTAGGAGTACATAGTAATATTCACTTAATTCTGTTATGGCTGACATAACCTGCCTGAATCCAGACCTGTTATAATTTCTACATCTGGGCCCATGCTTATAAAACTTTTAGTTGAGTCTGAGTTCGTTCTCAAGTTTTTGATTGGTCAGATTTGAGCCTCTGGCTCAAATCTGACCAATCAAAAGCTTGAGAACTCAAATCTGACCAATCAAAAGCTTGAGAACGAACTCAGACTCAACTAAAAAGCTTACATAGACCCAGATTCTTTCAAGAAACTGTTGATCGAGTGCTAATCAAATTGAAATCACGCTGTTTTCAAATGCAAGCAAGGTAGTGTATAGCGGGGTAAGGGTTGGTGAAACTTGTCTTACATGCATAACTGAACTACGGTAAACCCCCTCTAATGCGACTACAAAAAACAGGTATGTATCTAGGTCCTAAACGCAGGTGGTAGCTTAACCCTTTCCTTCATATAAATGTGTTTTCTTGCACCTGCAAACAGAGTAGACCCAGATATAGGTCAGTGTCTGCTCTATTTGCCAATGGAATTTGATAAATCTGTCTCTTTAGTTTCTAAAAAGGCTACAATATTCCAACTGCCATATTTCATTATAACTATTTTGTCCATGAATATTCAATAGGTATTGAAAATTTGAACAGAAAGATTATGCAGAATCTTTCTGAATTACGTTCACTCTGCGTTAAGAAATCATATGCGTGTAACCCTTTCCCTACTACTGTTCACGCATTTGCAAACAGAGTAGACCCAGATGGCTCCTAGAGGAGCCGTCTGATCAGGGTTTGCTCTGTTTGCTAATATGATTTGATAGATCTATTTGTTTTAAAATTTGATAGATCTATTTATTTACTTTCTAAAATATCTAGAATGTTCCACCTTCCTTATTTCATTATAACTATTTTGTCCATGAATATTAAGTAGGTATAGAAAATTAGACAAAACATAGAACAGGGAAAGGGTTAAATATATCTATGTTTATTCATATATTTGTCTCATTAGAAAACTTTATGTTTGGCGTATGATTGATACAGCGTAACAGACAGAGTTTAACCCTGTCCTTGCTGTTAAAGAATTGTCTGCTTAAAGTTGAACCTGGTACAATTTTGTATATTTTCAAAACGATCAGACTACTTGTCATGGACGAAATGTTTTGGAAACTAAGTGCCAAACATTTTGGATCTTGATGAGACGCCGAGTTACCTCCCCGTGTATCATCTGGATCTAAGTTGCTAAAGCGACTTAAGTCGCTGTTAGTGGGATAAGGGATAAATTAGGTAAATGCACAGTTGTTAGCAGTAATTAACGTAGTTTAATTAGATCATTAAATTAGCAATTATTTTGTTTTGCTGTCAAATTAGACTATACTTTATTTCGGTATTTATAGTACAGTGACGCTCATTTATAACGAAGTCCTCGTGACCCTCTGGTTTCTTTCGTTATATCCAAATTTCGTTATATCAGGTCCATTTTACTATATGTTGATTAGAGAGGGGGGGGATAAATTTTGTTTTGTTATAAGCAATATTTCGTTATATCAAAGTTCGTTATAGGTGAGCTTCACTGTAGTCTGTTGGACTAGTTTCGAGATAGACCTTGAATTAAGCCACTGCATCATATCATCAGTCCATAGAGAGTATTCGTGTTATCATACACTCAAGGAATATTCATGTTCACCACACTGGTTGCATTAACCCATTCGGTGCCAAATTTCTAATTGTCGTCTGCAATCCAAGTTTGTTAAATAATTCAGTAAAATAAGGAAATGAGATAAATAAATGCAAATTTCAAAGGAATAAAGTACATATATATAGAAATAGAGATTGAGACAAATAGAGAAACCCATGATCAGACGCCGCCTTAAAAATGCGGCGTCTGATCTGGGACTGCACTATGTGTCGTGGTGCATTTACATGTATGCGACTGCGGCGGTGAAAGGGTTAATTAACTGCTGAATGTTGATAATGTCATTTTACCATGGTATAGTCCGACAGGGAATTCCTGACACTTACGTCATAATTAGTTTACTTGAATATTCATATGACATGTTATTTCTTAAAAGAGAAGACTGTGACTATTTGATTATGATGGCATGCTTGTGTAGTCCGTAGCCGAGTGGATAAAGGCGCTCTCATCCGTATCAAAATGTACCTGGTTCGAAACCCACATAAGTCAAATCTGTTTTTCTTTTCTTTTCGTTTTGCCTCAACAACACATGTGTGAATAAACAGAAAGCAGGACCAAACAAGAACAGAAAAAAAGATTAAAAGGGAATAGATCCTATAGAGAAATTGTACTGACAAAAGTATTTAAAGATATTTAAACAACAGACAAATAAAAGTATAAACGCCGGTGAGTTTCGAACCCGTGTAGCGCGCATACAAAGCCGTATTCGCGTCCTTTAGACCACGGAATCGGATATCCACTGGTGTAATGTTTGTCTTATTTATTTATTATCCCATTCACATCATACATTGAGGAAAACCCGTCTATGTTTAGCTTTGTTATTGTGTTGACGTAACTGCCAGACCTAGTTTGTTTATCTATAGAAACTGTATTTTTCCATGTTATTCAATAAGCAAATGGAGCAAAAAAATCTACTGAAATGGAACTAGCAGAAAAGGAAAATATTTAGAATATTGTAGTTTTTAAACCATCGTGATAAATAGAGCATTTGCTCATATGGAGCTATTGTACTATCTATCACAATGGTTTCAGGAAGTGCATGTTTAAGAGGCGTCAAAAGACGTCAATATGAGGGAATTGGTTAAATGCGTATCTATGGTGTAAAGGGTTACGTGGGCTTGTATGAGGAAACAAAATTATTGACTTCAAATATACTTACTTAGTTTTCAAAGTTTCTGTTATCTAAAACCACAGTAAAACAAATCTAAAGCGCAAAAACGTCTTTTGCTATAGGAGATACAATCATGTGGTAGCCTAATACAGAATAAACATTATTCTGAAATCGCTTTCTACAATACGTTGGTACTGCATAAAGCAAGCGTTGGCTTTTAAAACACCTATGCTTAGATGGTCGCTTTGGAAGTGTTTTACTGTATAAAATCATCCACTTGTTATAAATTATATGCTGTGCATTGCTGAGTGTGTAAATATACAATTAGCTAATAAGGTAACAGGTATAATTACAGCGATAGTTGTAAATCATTACTAATAATGACTTAGAAAATATCCAATAACATCTGAGAATAATTAGTTGCTGTGGCCCTCACATTCAAAACCATCTGTCGGAAAGACACGCCGGTTTTGTATGAATATCTCATGACTATTCCTAAATATCTTCTAGAACTAGACAACTACTATACTTAAAAACATTTCAGGAACTATTCGACTGCCATGCACCAGCTGGCTAACAACTGCGAATAGCTTGGATAAGGATGAGTCACCAATCACGGCATCTGATCAGGAACAATGCTGCTTGACACTGCGCGAATACAGTAAAACCTTTTTATAACGGCCACTGAATTACATCAAGTATTTTGTGTTAAAGGCAGATGATTGCATAAAGCAAGGTGAAAGTAAAACAGAACACTCCTATTGGAGCGTTCTGTTTTACTTTCACCTTGCTTTAAGTGACAACCTGCCCTAATATACTAACTAACTATCACAATCTAGTGGCCGTTATAGAGAGGTTTTACTGTAGTTTCTCAACGTTTTAATCACATTAAAGTTACTCATGGTAGCAGATCACAGTAGCAGCAGACCAATTTATTTCAGCAGGTTGAGGCTTAAAGCAAATAATGAGCACTAATAAGGGCAGTGTAAATCTTTATAATTAAAGAAAACATAAACATGTGAATGTACAGTACAGCAACACTTCTCTAGGTATGAGCATGTGAATATATATGACAGCAACACCTCTCTAGGAATGAGCATGTGAATATACAGTACAGCAACATCTCTCTAGGTATGAGCATGTGAATATACAGTACAGCAACACCTCTCTAGGTATGAGCATGTGAATATACATGACAGCAACATCTCTCTAGGCATGAAAATGTGAATATACAGTACAGCAACATCTCTCTAGGTATGAAAATGTGAATGTACAGTACAGCAACACTTCTCTATGTATGAGCATGTGAATATACATGACAGCAACACCTCTCTAGGTATGAGCATGTGAATTTGCAGTACAGCAACATCTCTCTAGGTATGAGCATGTGAATATACAGTACAGCAACACCTCTCTAGACATGAGCATGTGAATATACAGTACAGCAACATCTCTCTAGGAATGAGCATGTGAATATACAGTACAGCAACACCTCTCTAGACATGAGCATGTGAATTTGCAGTACAGCAACATCTCTCTAGACATGAGCATGTGAATATACATGACAGCAACATCTCTCTAGACATGAGCATGTGAATTTGCAGTACAGCAACATCTCTCTAGACATGAGCATGTGAATTTGCAGTACAGCAACATCTCTCTAGATATGAGCATGTGAATATGCAGTACAGCAACATCTCTATAGATATGAGCATGTGAATATACATGACAGCAACATCTCTCTAGGTATGAGCATGTGAATTTGCAGTACAGCAACATCTCTCTAGGTATGAGCATGTGAATATACAGTACAGCAACATCTCTATAGATATGAGCATGTGAATATACAGTACAGCAACATCTCTCTAGGTATGAGCATGTGAATATACAGTACAGCAACATCTCTATAGATATGAGCATGTGAATATGCAGTACAGCAACACCTCTATAGATATGAGCATGTGAGTATCAGTACTGGTCTTTAAGAAGATGGCAGCTTAATACAAGTTGAAAGTTGGCATTTTACAGGTAATTTGCCATTGTGTTTGCCATTGCGGTTGTTGTAGATTAGTCGGAGATTGGATACTTTTATCTACACTAGAGATGGAATACGTGTGAGGTTCGGTGCCCCTAAACCGACTATTGTCACTGACCGGGCCAAGGCGGTACTTCCATCTTCACATCTTGTTTGTTTGTTTTGTCTTTGTGCGTCTCTTTGTGTTTTATAGCTATGCTAATTTATTGTTTTCTTGTTGTGGTGCTGTTCGAGCGACTGTTTTTTGTATGTGGTGTTTCCTGCATGACTTATATTTGTACGTTTAAGCAGTCACCTAAACAGTAAAAAGGCCTGAATAGTTCTTCAATAAAAATTCGATTAAGAGAGTTTACTATATAACCTATCAGAAGGGGTCTTCCAAAGATCTTGTTAGTCTGGGTATTTAAGACGAATAGTAGCTTCACGCAGGACGAAAGTTATTCAAGACACACATATTTGAGCTTTCAGCAGTACATTCGTCCTACATTAAGCAAACGCCTTTTTGTGATTAGCAGGTTCTACTGTAATCGTCAAATAAATACTAATCACTAACCATATAAGCATTATGTTATATAAAATGTTGTAATAGAACGTTTATACAATGCATACGTAATGTCTCGCAAATACCACCACTCAGAATTCTGGAATAATGATTATGGAAGTTTAAAAATGGTAGTAGCTTAACGCAGTTCCCGCAGATGCTTTCTGCAGTACCGTATCCTGCAAAAAGCTACCATATGTTTTTACAGATGTTGTGTTAAATAAATAATGTGGTTACATTAGCGAGACTTTACTATAATTTTTTACTGTTATAAGAATTTACATATATCCCTATGGAAAGTGCACCTATGAGAGAGATGCGAAATGAACATTCCCTATAGGTTTATATTCAAAAGATTTTGATACCTGCTGAACTTAATGCTTCAATCGAATTTGAAATATTCCCTCGGCACCTGCAGAAGGTTCAACTAATCCGTCTATCAAGCAACCTAAAACCTTATCCCGCTACGTGTGAACTGACTAACATTACAAAGAGCTTGGACCTACATGATACACCAAGTTACTCGACGCCTCTCCAGGATCCAAGCTGTTGAACACTCGGTCAGCAGTTTCCCAAATACGCAAACGAAACAGAAATCGGTGAATGGTTCATCAGAACAGAGACTGAGTAAACTTCTTTTTTTTATCAGCACTTAAAGGGTTAATGATGATTAGATTTTCACAGTAGTAGGCAAACAGTAGGATAAATGAACCGGAGATTCAAAAAGTGATTTAACCCTTAGCTCGTCAAAACTGTTTACTGTTAATCCTTATTCGGCTACTCGCGATCTGACCCGAATTTATAAAGAGCACGGTTTGAGTTGAAACGCCGCATCATTGAGCATCTCATCAGGATCCAAGCTGCGTGACACAATGTCAAGTATTTCTTTTTAGCTTAATAGGAAAGAGTCAATATTGCACCATTCCCAAGTTAGAGCAAGCATTATTTTTCTAGAACGCTGTGGGAGTTAAACCTGATCGGCTTTAATGTGCGGTGTACGTACGGTGATGCCAATTCTGAAATACATTTCTCAGATTAAAACAATTTCGATACCTTAAATACACTGATAAATGAATTCATTTGATCTAGACCCGAAATCTTTCAAAATTTGGTGAAGAGATTTCCTACATATAGACCATTTATAGAATTGAAGTTTCACACACATGTGCCTGATAGAATTGATGTCCACTAACGAAATTTAATTTCATTGTATATTAAATATCGCTATCCTTCTATACCGAAACTGTTCGGCGGAGATCAATGGTTAAGTTTCTTCGGAATACGGTGCGTCTATTGAAGTATCTCCTCTTATTTATTAACAGCAGGGAATGACCATCTTTGTCTGTTGATGCTAAGCTAGTAGCACATACAACTCACCATGCATCTACTGTTGTGGATACAACTCTAAAACGTTAGCGCAGAAGGATATGGTTGTTTTATAGTTGTTGTGCGCCATCTAATCCTAGGATTGGTCGCTTGGCGATGGACAACAATTTTACACTACGGTGGGTAAACATAACATTGGTGAAAGTAATCCGACTATACCAACACGTATGATCTATCGGCAGACGAAATAACTAGACATTAGCCGATGTATCCCGGAGGACTGGGTTTCCAACAGTCCTTATATCATCAGTAACTGTTGATCGCGCATACAATGAAGTCATCTCATCTAGATACAAACTGTTGACATACTATCTGGATACAAACTGTTGTCATCTCATCTGGATACAAAATGTTGGCATCTCATCTGGATACAAACTGGAATCTGATCTGGATACAAACTGTTGACATCTCATCTGGATACAAACTGGACATTTGATCTGAATACAAATTGTCGGCATCTCATCTGGATACAAACTCTTGTTATCTCATCTGCATACAAACTGTTTATATCTCATCTCGATACAAATTGTTTGTAAATCTAGCAATATTGGCCACTAGTGTGTACAGATTATTCGACCAATCAACTACGTACCATTGTTGATCTTTAACACAGATGGCAGCTTAATGCAGAGTTTTTTAAAGGCATGCTCCTCTAGGAGCTTTCTGCATGACGTTCACCCTGCATTAAGCAGCCATATGCCTACAATGACATAAAACCCTCCTTACTAAAAGTTCGTAGTATCGAGTTTTTACTGTAATGTGTTTGACATTCTGTTATCAGAATCAGATATCTGAGGTTCTTTTCAAAGCAAGTGTGATTTGAGCTGTCAACAAGAAAATTATCTATGCGAAGCATCAAAGTTCGCCTATTACTGAATAGTGATAATCGAGTATGAAGACGTGGACATGTAATACAAACAGTTAACCCTTCGCTTGCTGAATTTTAAAATACATTTCTGCTTCTTTACCCATGCCCTGTTGTATAATTACATATGTCTTCACTGTATACACGTATTTCACTGTGCAATCACTGTTGTGGAGTGCACTGGTTGCACAATCAACTTGTAAATAGTGCAGACCCTGATGAGACAGCTCCTGTAGGAGCTGTCTCATCTGGGTCTTCACTATTTACATGTAGGTATATTGACGCGAATAGCAAGCGAAGGGTTAATTTGTGTTAAATTTAGAAGTATTGTCTAAGTATTGTGTCTGGTAACTTCAGCTGTTAACAAGTAAATAATTAATGTGAAGATCTAATACTAACCTGACTCTGATCCTTTGGATGGTTTAAACGAATCCATTCAGATTAATCATTGATTGGGGGGTTGACGTATTTGGGTTTGGTTCCAATTTGAAGGAAAGTCTATAGATTTGGAATTTAATTATCAGTAAAGAACAGCAGCATGAACATGATATTAAATATCACTGAGAATAAATGAATTTAAAAGTGAAATCAAATCAGATAGTAGCTTTATGAGTAAAACTGTATTTATTCCGGTCATTGTTATGCGTAATTATTCAAGTTTTATATAATTTCTATTCATTATAACTTATGTTTCGAAATGACATACCTTACACTTTTTATAATATAAACTATAAGCTGATTTCATGAATATTTCAGTATCGCATGTTAATAAATAGGTTACTTTTACTGCGGAAGAGCAGAACAGACACTACCTGTTTAACGGAGGTCACTCCGAATGAAAGTGCTGTTGAACAGCTATTATTTTGCTTAACCATTTCCCTCATGTAAACATGTTTTCACCCATTGCAAATGGCGTTGACCATGATCAAACAACTCTTAAAGGAGCCGTAAATCTGATAATGGTCTTCTCTATTTGCTTATGAAATTATACTAGCCTCGACTCTAGTTTCTAACAGAACCAAAAAAATCCTGTCATTATAAAACTGGGCTAATAACTATTCATGGAGTTATTGTTTCTTACGTGAATATGCAACAGGGAAAGAGTTAATGTAATAAACCCATAAGCACAATCCAATCTGTTTAGAATAAACGAGCCCCAGACGAGCGCATTCAGTACTTTAATTTCTGTTCTATTTTTTAGATTAATTTCGACCAGTCGTCGACTAACGTTCCATTCAATTACAATCCGATCACAGTTTGGTTAGAAAAAACATAATGCACTAAGTATTCAATAACATATGACATCATATCTTTCGGTTTCGAAATTGTAAAGCACCTTTTTCCTTTGTTGCGGAGTGATCTCCGTGCGAAGGTGTCGGTTCCGTTATGACATTGATATCGTGACTGGCTTCAAGTCGACAATAAACAAAACTTTTTATTTATACACCGTAATTTATAGGATATTTACCATTACATAGGCCAAACTTTAAAAAGAAAATATACGTTATTTCTTAAAACTAGTTTTAAATCGGCATTAAACCAAAACAATACATAGGAATGTGCATTTACTGACATATGTCGACATCACTTGTGGCAAGACTATTACACCGTGAATTCGAAAGGATCGGCTATTTATTATCATAATGTATTGCATTTCAATAATACAAAAATATGTTTATACTTTATTTCATCACTTATGATATGTTATTCATAACTCTTAATCGATCAGTATATGCAATCTGCATTACCCAATCAAGCAGACTTTTATTTTTCAACGTTACTTAAATGACTGCGCCTACCATGAGCCAAAATAATCATAAGCCCATATTGTCAGCCCGCTGAAATGCGGGGCGACCATGAAACTACTAATTTAGAATAAATTCAGATTCATCATACCCGATATTTATTTAACCCTAAGAAGTATAAAATTATTATAGTCGATCATTGATAAACAATAGAGTCATTCCGTATGGAGGGGATACATTTTCAGAATGTTTTGAATGACAAACGCTGCATACCAAGTTGAGATTACCCTCTAATCTGGATCTACACTGTTTTCAATTGCTAATTCACTAGTTTCCAGCAACTAAAGGCTTTATTAATCAAATACTGAATGTTCTGTGTAGAATGAACCCGTATTTCACTTGATCCATTAGATCATTATTCATTATTTTGTAATAGTTTTACTTCTGTAAATTATTTGATTAACTATTACAAGGACCCGCTATCCTAATATAGCTAGGAATATCACTGGAAGGTAGCCTTGCTCGCAAATCCAACGGCAGATAACTCATAATAAATACCATATGGATACCATGTGTATAAACTTTCATTTAATTTCGTTCACATTTTCCCTCACACAAATGATTTCACGCATCGCCCTTGCAAATCCAGTAGACCTAGATCAGATGATTCCTGTATGAACCGTCTGATCAGGATCTGCTCTGTTTGCTTATAAACTCATCATATATATTACTCTACAATTTCTACCAATACCAAATATACCTGTATACATATACCGGTACCATAAATATTCAGCTAAAAAATATTCATGATGTCATTATTTCTTACATAAATAGAGAATGTATTAAACGTAGAGAAGCGGTTCTTGTCACAAACTCACACGTGCCCCTACATATCATTTAACCCTTCGCTTGCTATTCACGTCAATATACCTACCTGTAAATAGTGAAAACCCAGATGAGACAGCTCTTGCAGGACTTGTCTCATCAGGGTCTGCACTATTTACAAGTTGATTGTGCAACCAGTGCACTCCACAGCAGTGATTGCACAGCGAAATACGTGTACACAGTGAAGATAAATGTAATTATACAACAGGGCATGGGTGAAGAAGGCGAAATGTATTTTAAAATTCAGCAAGAGAAGGATTAAGCATAAGATCCAAGTAAATAAAATAGAAGTCAGACAGGACATTTGAACATGGCACATGGCAGTGCACAATAACAGTCAATGGTATGCACACTCGCAATACACATTAATCGAACAACACTCATACACAAATGCCACACATACATGCCCAAAAGTGCAAATGGGTGAAAGATACAAACACAAAATAGGGTGAAGATAATAGTACCGTCTTGGAACGTTCGGTGGTACACCTTAAACAATGGTTAGAGGACGCGCCCAACCTTACACCCATCCTATCTACAACATATCGGACTTGTAGGACGTTTAATTCATATATATTCAAAAGAAATTGCTATTATTATTATTGGAAAAGTAGTAAAGTCAAGCAGGCAAAGCCAAATACAAGACGCAACCACCACCAAAACACCGATAGACAGCATGACACACACACATAAACACACACACAACCACCCACACAAACGCACACCCACACACGAGATGAACACAGAAAACACCAACAGACACACAAGAACCAGAAAAACACTCAACACATGAACAAAATCACAATCACAAAGACGCATGGCAAACAAAAGGAAGGGTGACAAAGAGGGTACCGCCTTGGCACGGTCAGTATCAAAAACACCACTGTTTTTATATAGCGCCTTTTTCAAACAAGATATGTGCGTTCGACAACGCTTCACGTGAACAAATTACATGTACATGATCTGAGTATATACGATACGGATATAATTGAAGAATCATATTTATATTAAAAAAAACAACTAATTATTTCCGTATGTTTATATGCCCGTAAATCAAGGGAAATAGACACATTATGTGATTATATTGTAGCAGCTCACTCATATCACCAAAGCTCAAATGTTACATACTATGTACAGTGCCAGTTAGGCATACAGTTACGACCCAGCACCGCGTCACCTAGGGGTATGTATTACATACAACACTACACATAATGTCATGTTTAACCCTGGCAGAAAATTTATGATCAGGTCTGTACTCCATAAGTAAATAAAGCACACACTGATCAGATGGATATTATTGTGTCAACCATGATTGCAGCGACGTGCTTCACTATGACAAAACGGGTCAACGAACCGCCCGTCACTGACGAGCCTGTTCGTAAGCATCCTTTGATTTGAATTATCATAGGGAATGGTTTGTGCCTAGATCATGTACAGTGTTCAGAACATAACAATGAATTGTCGCTATATTCGTTCTCCAAGAGGTACGGACTAGAGAATACATTTTGCCCCGAAATTATTGACAACATAACATTTCCTTTCCTCAGCAATTATTCTGATTGCTAAGTATCTTGAAATATAGGATAAATCAAATGCTATAGTACATGCTACTTTGTAGATTAATTGATCCAATGACAATTTGCTATATTACGTAACACGTCGAGTATCTAGTTATGCATTTCGTTCGATAGGTAGAGACTGTCCTTCGCCGTCAAATACATCGGAGTAGCAGTATCGGGCTGAGATTTTATATGATTAATTTAGAGCCTAAACAATTTAAAGTCTCATTATGTTTTAGCTTCACTTCCTTGTGAAAATTTGAAAAAATCGTTTTTTATGTCTGAAGATGTTTTATTTAAACATTTGTAAACAAGTTTCGATTCTCAAAACGGTTTCAGTTCAAAGAAATGAATATGATGACCAGATTCTCCACTAAATGCCAATGCGCTACTGTATTGTGATCTCAAGTGATGTCTGCTCTATAGGTAAGTAAACAAACAGCGACGAACGTCATATATCAGGGGAGAATAGAAAAAAATAGTTATAATGAAATATTGAAGGTGGAACATTGTATCCATTTTAGAAAGTGAAGAAACACATCTATTAAATTCCATTAGCAAACAGAGCAGACCCTGATTAGAAGGCTCACATAAGAGCCGTCTGATCTGAGTCTACTCCGTTTGCTAAAGCTCTTTTCCGACTGCGAACAGACTAACATCGGGTAAAGAAACACCCGTTTTTAACATAATCCATGCTTGATTCTATTATTATATACAAATTACAGCCCATGGACACGTGATTCATTGTAATAATATAAGTGATGTATAGAGTTTCTGCTTGTTCCAAGATAGTTTCCTGTGTCTTTTTAGAACAAACAAACCGTTCATGAGGAATGCACCTACATTGTATGTTAAAAACCCCATATGTGATCATATGAGGGCTAACTGGGCGTCGCAATTAATTCAGATACAAATATAGGGCCTTTAATTAAGTCCAATCTGATGCTCGATTCTAATTATAGGTAATCATTGACAGGTTTATTCCTGTCTCCGTCGGCCCATGATCCTCATTGACAGGGTTATTCCTGTCTCCGTCGGCCCATGATCCTCATTGACAGGTTTATTCCTGTCTCCGTCGGCCCATGATCCTCATTGACAGGTTTATTCCTGTCTCCGTCGGCCCATGATCCTCATTGACAGGTTTATTCCTGTCTCCGTCGGCCCATGATCCTCATTGACAGGTTTATTCCTGTCTCCGTCGGCCTATGATCCTCATCCGGATGACCACCTCTAGTGAATTTATGACTTTCCTTTGTTTCAAATTTTAGTGACACTGACGTTAGTTTATTATTTCTGTTTCCTTTCATTGTGTTTCCTCATCTATATCTAACTAATCAAAGATATATCACGCCTAGATATATAACATTGCATATTGTACATGTATCGGGAAATTGTCATGTTACAGACACTTTCGTATACCCTTTCGTAATGTTATTGTCGTATAGACTTCTACATAAAAAACGTTACGTAACATGTACAATGCGACAAGGAGAGGGTCTTTTTTGTTTCGATCCATTCTAGAGTTATTGATGTTCCAAAAGATTAAAACTAGCAAAACTTTTGACTAGCTAACAGGACAAAAAAATCAATACTTCTTAGTTTTAAGTCCTTTTTTCTTCTAAGGTGAACTCTGAACTTATTCTCAAGTACTTGATTAGTCAGCGTTGGAGCTTACATACATTCCGACCGGTCAGATGTCAAAATAAATCCAGACACAAGCTAAATGTTTGATATTGCTAAACCAGGAAAGGCTTCTAGTAGCTTGCTTTTCACAGGAATTCACTCGACTTAATGCATTTGTAGATGCTTTATGGAAAACACATTTAGAGGACAAAAATAACTTGATAACTGATTTAGTTTGATTCATTATGACGCCACCTCAAATCTTTGCTATTCTCCGGCTGGTCATGTGATTACTGGTAATTTTCAGATAATTAAAGATAAACGTCTACGATCTAGTTGGACAAAACTAATTTTTGATATAATTGACAAACGCATTTCCTTTTATAGCTCTAATAAACACCTTCCACCTAAACCTAGAATTTCTTTTAGACATCTTAAAAAGGGTTTACAGGATTTCCATTAAAAATACGTTTTTGTTCCTGCTGATAAGGCATCGAATAATGTGATTATTATTTGACGATTACATTATATCTATGTCTTGAAACAGGGAATTATTAATACCAAGTCATACATTTCAGTTACTACTGACGAAAAGACCATCGTTTCAGACCATGTCAAAAAGTGTGAACAACATGGAACCGATATTAAAATTACACATCCTGAATTTTATGGTGATGTGATTTACAAACTTCGTAAAATTATTGGACATACCCATTTTCTCACTTTGTTCATCAAATATGTTAAAAAAATCATTAAAAGGGAATATGATCCTGTAGAACTACAACATACTGCATATTTGGTTGTCAACCCTTTTACAGTTGGCAATCACGCTGGCCTCGTTGCATGTACGCCGACAAGAAAGGTTTAGTACTCTATGAAGGCGATCTCTTAAATCCAGAAACGGAAGGAGAACGTCGGATACCTGTACCATTTCGTTTTTGACTTACCCTTTAATACTTTTCTACAGTTACTCTGTTTGCAGCTCAATCATTGAGTACACTAGCGATAGGTGGATACAGTTTGTTCACTTAAATGTTTTCGTTATACATGCACTTTACCACTGTATTTGCCATCGCGGTTGTTGAAGATTAGTCGGAGAGGGGATACGTTTATTTACACTGTTTGTCTTTTAGGGTGGGGATGGAATAAGTGTGAGGTTGGGCGCCCATAAACCGGTTTAACCCCCAGTGACTTTTCTCACTGACCGTTCCAAGGCGGTACTTCTATCTTCACCCTATTGTATGTTTGTTTTGTCTTTGTGCGTCTCTTGTTGTTTTTTATAGTTATGTATATTTGCTGTTGCCTTGTGTTGCTGTTCGGGCGACTGTTTGTTCTGTATGTGGTGTTTCCTGCATGACTCATTTTTGTACTTTTAGTGCGAAACATTTTACTCACATGAAGTGCATGTACTGCATGAACATGTAACGCATTTCTCGGAAACTATTTATTTAGTCTTGAATTCGAGATGATAAGGGCAACTGGGTTTCGTCTGTTCGAAACATTAGTCTGATTGAACTGCTTCCTTCTTCAAATAAGTGGTATCGAAACGGTTCTAATCGAGGGTAGAATTTGCATGAAACAACATGTTACTTCGTTTTGCTTAGTCCTAAACCAAACTTGAGGTTAGGACGTCCGTAAACCGGTTTAAACCCCCAGTGGTGATTTTGCTACTGACCGTGCCAAGGCGGTACTTCTTTGTAACCCTTACATTTGTTTATCTCATGTCGTATGTGGTTTGGTGTATGGTTGTGTGTCTGTGACATGCTGTCTATCGATGTTTTGGTGGTGGTTTGCGTCTGTATGTGGCTTTGTTGTGGGTAAGTCCGGCGGAGATACCTTTATTTACATTATTTGTAAAGCTAGGTTGACTTTGAAAGAAATGTTAGCTTAGGGTCTGTAAACCGGTTTTAACCCCCAGTGGTGATTTTGCAACTGATCGTGCCAAGGCGGTACTTTCTTTGTAAGCCTTACATTTGTTTGTCTCGTGGCTCTGTGCATGTTCTTTTGTTCATGTTTGGAATGTTTGTCTCTGGCGCTTGTGTGTTTGTTGGTGTTTTCTGTGTTCATCTCGTGTATGCTTTTGTGTGTGGTTGTGTGACATGCTGTCTATCGATGTGTTGATGGTGGTTGAGACTTGTATGTGGCTTTGTTGTGGGTAAGTCCGGCGGGGATACCTTTATTTACATTGTTTTCGTGTAAGTGCGTGAATTTGGGTGTGTAGTTGTGTGTGTGTGTGGGGGGGGGGTGGGTATGTGTGTGAGTGAAATGCTGTCTATAGGTGTTTAAGTGGTGGTTGCGTCTTGTATGTGGCTTTGCCTGGTTGATGCTACTACCTTTTCATTTGTATCATAAATGGTGCAGTAGGTATAGGAAAAACAGTGTAGGACTAAGCACTGCGCCGCACCTGTGTATGATTTAATGGTAGGGTTCAGTATCAGTTATGTTTTCCTTAACCGAGTTCCTTGTGAATAATCATGTATGAAATTATGACATCATGACTATTGAGTAGCTGTTTTTTTTTAAAACGGAACAGATCCTACAGAAGTTGCCTTATGGAAGTCTTGTCTGTTTACAAAGATATTAACAGGCGTATCGGTGGAGTAAAGGGTAAGCTGTATGTTGGTAAATCACAAAAAGGAACGCAAGTGAATCCCATAGTGTATAAATATTTACAAGACTGCAAACGATTCACTATGTTAAGTAAGTATACAGCGTGTATAATCATGGAACATATTTTTTTTCTGTTCCAAGGTAAAACTGCAAGTAAACAATCATCGTAAAAATCTAAAAACTGATACTAATACATTACTGCCAAGTCAATGAGCTCTACAGATCAAACAGATTCAACAGCGTTTGCAAAACGAATGCTGATTGCCATAAAACACCAGGAGGCTTATTGAGTTAATCTATAATAGATCTGAAAAGAAAATTCTGCCTGTGGGAGTAATTTTGTTAAATTAGGATTTTGTACAAAAAGCATGAGACATCGCGACATGAAAGTTTGGAAAGTGTTCCCGCATCTATTCCCAAATGCAGCTCCATAAAACTAATAACTAGAAAAAAGATAACCAGCAAATCGGAGCTGCACTGCGTATCCGTACGATGTATTAACCTTTCCCTTATGCTTTGAAGAATATTAATGTATGCTCAGTTTTGGATTTGATGCAATTTTAACTGCTTCCGTTTTGATAAAACGTTTGCGAAACTACTGACCGAATGTCAGATAACCGAAATTGTTTCAATCTGGTCGCTAGAGCAGGTTAGGTCGCAAATGGATACTATTGGTTAATGCATTAGCTGTATTGAAAAAAGAAATTAATATGGCCCAGGGTATCTTCGAAATAAGTGGCTAGATTTTGAGGAGAAAGTGATTTCGTTCAAACAGAATGTATTTCTCAATTCACGCTATAATTATTCATTACTCAAATTCTGAAAGTAGGAGATTCTTCGAAAGCAAATGTAGCAATGTGAAAAGAGACAATTGCAGACACAGTTTACTGAGTCAGTTTATGAGCGCTGCGAGTTGACTTCCATATTTAAATGTGTTTAAACAGACAGCAGATAAATACACTAAGCAGATGTACATGAACATGAGAGAACACAATGTATATATAATGATATATTGACGCGGGAAAATTTAGACAGTGTAGTATCAGCTACAGCAAGCGTCACAAATACTGAACTGATGCAAATGTGACCATCTTTAGAGTAAAGTGTTGGGACCGTGCATCACATTATTTGCCCGCCTGCGACACGGTATTTCACACCCGGAATGTTATGGTGATGTGATTTACAAACTTCGTAAATTTATTGGACATACCATTTTCTCACTTTTCTTTATCTAATATGTTAAAAAATTCATTAAAAAGGGATATGATGCTATAGTACTGTAAAATACTGCATATCTGGTTGTTAACCCTTTTACAGTTGGCAAACAACATGCACTTTTTTCATATACGCCGACAGGAAATTGTACCACTGTATTTATCATCACGGTTGTTGTAGGTTAGTCGACGAGGAGGTATGTTTTTAAACGGTTTGTCTTTTAGGGTAGGGATAGAATAATTGTTAGGTTGGGCGTCCCTAAACCGGTTTAAACGCCCAGTGACAATTCCCCCTGACCGTTCCAATGCGGTACTTCCATCTTCCCCTAGTGTTTATTTGTTTTGTTTTTATACACAATAATGTCATACAAATTGTGTTGTTCTGTTAAACCATAACGAGAGATAATTTACAATAAGCGCACAACAACTAATGGAAGTGTGTTCTAAATGAAAGGAGATCGCATGCCTGTATTTATCTCTTTAAATGCTGAAATGGCACATCGGTGCTTAGCTACTGAGTAAGTATAACATGCTAAAATATGCTAGAACGATTGACATGATAAAGGACTCTTCTGCCAGCCCCGTTTTAATATGATGCACTGTATTGTTTAAATTCTAAAACGTGATTAAAGTTATGCTGATAATATACATGTGTTTCAATCATGTCTAATGTGTTTAATTTGCATAGTGGTACTATTACGTTGAACAAATAATATCTAATATCACTATTTCTCTATCAGTTATATTAAACAGTCCTTTTATTGCAAGTATGCAAGACAATTTTAGAGTTACGAAAATAAAATCGAAAAATATTTTATTGAATTGCAATATAGTATTCAATTGGGATTATAATCAAAATAAGGAGTTATCATACTTTCTTTTAGATAGTGTTACATTGCATTTCAACTTTTTTAAACTGAACCACAACAACAACTGAAGTCTTATACCTTTCGAGGCGGCGGATGTTCAGGGTTTCAATGTTTGCCTACTTAAGATTTGGTATGCACCCAGAACCATTCCAGATTAGTCTGCGATTACATTATCACTTAAAAGCGCAGCTATATAAAAGTACAAATATGAGTCGTGTAGGAAACACCACAAGCAGAACAAACAGTCACCGGCACATTTCAATGTTTCATGCATGGTGTCCTGACAAGTTTGTAAACTGGTGTTAAATGCAAGTGTGACTGCGGCAAAAAGCCGCCCCGTACTTCATTCTCAGTGTTGTTATATTTTCTGGTTCTTCGGGACCATTAGTTTTGATGTTATTAGTTTTGAAAATTGAATACTGCTGAAGCCGTTGCTAGGAGCTGTGAGTAATGTTGCACACTTAATTACTACTCACGAACAGACTCAATAAAACTGAGTCAGCAATTTTCGTTTTTGGCATTGCTACCTTTGCTTTGTATCACCCACCTTCAGAATATATGTACTTCACAACAGCAGGTGTTAAGTGCTTGTTTCGCAGCCTTACAAAGTCGCCCCGTTCTTCATTCTTAGTGTTGTTATATTTCGAGTCATTAGTTTTGATGTTAATAGTTTTGAAATCTAAATGTTGCTTCAGCCGGGTGCTAGGGGGCGTCAGTAGTGTTCACATTTGATAACTACTCATTAACCGACTCAATAAAACAAGTCTGCAATTTTCATTTTTCTCATTGCTACTTTAGCTTTCGAAGGATCACCCACTTTATGGCTTCCTTTTAAGATTTGAACCTTCCATCACAAAGGATAAATTCTGACAGTAGGAGATCCTTCGACAGCAAAAGCAGCAATACAAAATGAGAAACCTGCAGACTCGGTTTAATTGAGTATGTTTATTAGCAGTAATCCAAAGTGCAAAACTACTCACGCCCTCCTAGCACCGGCTTAAGCGGTATTCAATTCAAGTTTCGAAACAAATATCATCGAAACACTGGGGGTTTAAACCTGTTCACGGACGTCCAAACCTCATACTTATACCTCAAAGTAACTCTAGCCTAACAAATAGTGCGAATAAAGGTATTCCCACCAGACTTCCCCACAACACAGGAGACAGTAAACACAGGACTATATGTATAACATTTGGTTTGCCCGGGCCTGGTCTTTGCTAGATTTTAACAGCCGTAATTTAGTTATAGCTTTTAAACTGCTTAAGCAATGTTACAGATATCACAAACTTCAGAAAACTTTTCTAAATGTTATTTTCGAAATTTATTTCTCATTAGTAAATAGAATTGCAATCTACAGACATTACTGTAGCAAAGCAGTTCTCATCCAGAATTTTATGGCGATGTTCAACAAACTTAGGAAAGTTCGGGGTCGTATCCATTTTTATGATTTGTTTATAAAACGCATTAGAACCTTTAAGAAGAAAGGTTATGACCCCATTATATTGCAACGCAATGCATGTTTGGTTATTGATCCCTTTACAGTCGGTAGCTATGCTTACCTCTTTGCTTGCACGGTGTCAGGCCGAGCGTAGTACTCTATGATGGTATACTCTTAAACTCAGAGAAACGGGATGAGCTTACCAGACTCATGTATTACATTTTCTCTGTTGTGCCCTTAACGGCTTCACTGCAGTTGCTCTGATTTTAGAAAAGTCATTGAGTAAATATTTAACGGATTTTTACAGTTGTTATGCTGTGTTTTATATATTGTCATGCGTTTTCCGTCTACTTTGTTGTGGGAAAGTCCGGCGGGGATACCTTTTTACACTAATTGTTAGGCTAGGGTGACTTTGAGATAAGTGTAAGATTAGGACGTCCGTAAATAGGTTTAAAACCCCAGTGCACGTACTTTAATTTGTCTTCTGTTTGTGCTTGTGCATTTGTTCATGCTTGGACTGTTTATCTCTAGTACGTGTGTGTTTATTAAGGTTTTATGTGTTCTTCCCATGCATGTGCATGTGTTTGGGTGTGATGGTGTGTGTGTGTGTGTGACATGAAATCTATCGATGTTTTGGTGATTGTTGCGTCTTGTCCTGCTTGACTTTACTTCCTTTTTAATAGCATGACAGCAACTGTTAAAGTCCGTCAAAAATGGAAACATTAGTAAACATTGAAATAACAGTCCTACAGGGAGTGCCTCACACAGAAGAGCATGGCTAAGCGTCATGTTTCAACATGACTAATTCTTCAACTGACATCATGCCAGAACGATTTATACTTGATTGGCACAGAACGTGATATGCATTGCTTCATAAGACATAACATATATATTAAGGCGCACCCGCTGAATGTACATTAGTTATTTAAATTGTTTGATTTTAAATCTATATTTAGCTCAACAACATTTATCATGTAGAATTACATAAAGATAAATGATACTTATGCGAGTATACGAATATTATATTTTCTTTTAGAAACATATGCTTGTCACATACTATGTGACACAAATTGCACTTGTGGACAAGTTACCAACCCATACATAACAATGCAGTATACACAAGTCTTACTTACCGTTATGAAACAAACATGTCACAAACATGTACAGATGCCAACACATTACATTTTCAACTATATATAGTTTGTATATGCAACTTTACCCAACCAAAACATATATGCTGCTCCCTTGTAGCGACGCACGGAAGCTTGGCATCCTGTGGTCCAATGCTAAAGTGCAAGGTACTCGAAGGGCGTCTGTCTCTAGAGACGAGGTACGCAATGCCCACATATGGATCGGAATGCATTAACAGATGACATATATACGTCATTGCAGAGTAGTTATAGTGCAAGGGTACGATGAGAGGATGTTTGCCTTCAATCTTACAATAAGTTTATTGAAAGGATAAAGCCATGCATCAGCACAAATGCTCAAGACAGACCACCTGACACATATCAAAATAAAAAGCAAACAATTTGTTCATTACACATCTGGCTGCGATACATTGAATGTGTTTCACTTGAGCTTTTGATGAGGGGTTCTAATTGGTTAACTATATTCTTTTCTTGGTCAAAAGAGCGATATGTAAGCACGCTCCATTCCGGTTTTGCGACAGTATTAGAACAATTTTAAACTGACTTATTTACAATTTGTGTTTAACCACGATGACTTTGGGACAAATGAGAGATTGGGTGTTTTTGCCTGGACCGTTTCAATGTAACCCTTACGTTTATGTTTGTCTTGTGCCTTTGTGTCGTTACTCGTGTTCATTTCATGGTGTTTTATATTTCTTTCTAGTATGCGTGAGCGAAGGTGTGTGTGTGTGTGTTGTCCGTGTGTCACTTGTTTTCTGTCGGTGATTTTGAAATGGTTGCGTCTTGTTTGTGGCTTTTTCTACTTGACTTTACTATTTTATGGTCTCCGGGCATACTGTTTCAGCTATGACTTGGATTGTCGGTTTGTGTCCAACTTTAACATTGGCGATAACTTTGTAGCCATTACACATACAAACTTGCCATTTTAGTGGTGACCTTTTTAAGGCCAATGTCATACATCAAGGTCAAAGGTCAAATCGGGCGGAGGGGTCTTGTTTCATTTAAAGATCAGGGGCTAAAGAAATCCCGGCAGAGGAGTAAGCTGATCTTAGATACGGCAAATGTAAAATGCAGTAGGTTATCAATTGCAGAAATATTATATAAAACATACACAGACGGTACTACTCTTATGACTGTCTTGTGTCTTTTGTCTTTTTACTTATGCATGTGTCGCTTGTTTTCGATATTAAGGTTGCGTATTGTGCCTGACCTTTCCTGCTTGACTTTACTACTGTTTCATATATATGTTAAGCACTTTGATATTGTGCGATATAACGGTAAATGGCAGAATTAGCAACGATGAATCTACATGTATATGGAAGACATACGTGTTCGAATCGAATTTGCTAGGCATGGTAAGGCCCAAAAAATATTTGTACCAGGTACATGCTGTACTTATATCTAGTTGTATTACATCTCATGTATGTGTGTGAGACTTGTACATTAATCGCCAAGTATGAGAGTCCATTACAGACACGTTTCTCATAACACACCGAGTACAACACGTATAAATGCACAAAGTCAAGCAGGAAAAGAAACACACAAAATGCAACCACCACCAAAACATCGATAGAAAGCAAGTAACATACATGTGGAAAAACCACAATTGGGAGTTTAAACTGGTTCATGGATGTACTAACCTCACACTGATCTCAAAGTCACCATAGCTTAACAAACAGTGGCAATAAAGGCATCCCCGCCATACTTCCCCGCAACATAGAAGACGGTAAAAACAGGACACTACTGGAAACATAGCATGACAACAACTGTGAAAATCCGTCAAATATGTAACCAATGACTTTGCTGAAGTCAGAGCAACTGCAGAGAGGTCGTTAAGGGCACGGTAGAGAAAGGCAATCTGGTAAGCTCACCCCGTTTCTGGGTTTTAGAGTTTACCATCATAGAGTACAACCCTCGGCCTGCCATCGTGCAAGCTAAAGCGTAGCTACCGACTGTAAAGGGTCAATAATCACACATGCAGTGCGTTTCAATCTAATGGGGTCATAACCTTTTTTCCTAAAACAATTAATGCGTTAATAAACAATTCATGAAAATTGATATGACCCCGAATTTTCTATGTTTGTAGATAACATCAACATAAAATTCTGGGTGAGAAATACCTTGTTGCAGTAACGTCCATAAATTACAATTATATATACTAATGAGAGGTCAACGTCGATTATAAGGTTTGGTCAGAAATTGTGTGCGTATACACGTGCACATTCTCAATATCATTAAGTGACACAGATTTGCCTTATTTGTTCATCTTGCTCGACCAAGAATAGTATAACATGTTAATACAATTCACTTATGAGATCCCGCGATGCCTTCTTTTTAGAAATTATCGTCTCTAAGCATTTTGGCATTTACAAGAACGACTGATGACCGATATCTCGAAATGATATCAGTCTCGCTGCTTCAATTTTCCAATAGTTTCACAATTGTTGTTTGTTTCTGCAAAACTCGGTTTACAGATAAAACTAATGGAATTTCCTGGTCGTCTGTTTAAAGTATTTTTTAAATAATCCTTACGGTAACGAAACACTTTATTAGAGAACATAACTGGGAAAATATCGCATACAAAGGATTCCCTTAACGATAAGAATCATTGTTATAAGATAAGTATCAAGCACATACAGAACTATTGACAAACACAGAGGTATTATTTTACTTTTCCTACCAGCATTTATTTGTCATTTTTGAAACACCCATATCTTCTAAAATTCAGATAAATGATATTTGAACAATTCGTTTAGGGAAATTCAAAAAGCTCAATTTATAATGTTTTAAACGCCAAATTCTTTTTCTGCCAGAATCGCAATTGATTCGAAAAATGCGACATGAATCATACCTTTGCAACCATTTAAACGATATATAATAATTCATTATTTGTAATATGAACATTGTTATCATCATTCTAATTATGTAGATAAGCAACGTAATAATCTGATTTAGTTATGCTGGCGGAGGGTTAGCGAGACACTATTTTTGTTCCCTGTGCCCATGATGTAATTATTTGTTTAAATTGTAGATCTGACAGGAATATTCAATATCGTGAACGCGATATTCATTGTCAATAAGTGGTTGCCTTATTCAATGTACTCATGTTAATATTCATTTAAGTTGTAGCGATCATAGTGATACAGACAAAGGAAAGTGAAATAAACATCACTGCTCTTAGAACAACTCCTTTGAATCAAATCGTCATTTCTCTTATGAATCGTTGTCATATATAAATGCATTGTCATATATAAATGCATTGACTAGCATGATAAAAAGTAAAACATACTTGTTTGTAATATAGTGAATTGCAGTAAATAACTTCATTTGCCCTTTGTATGGAGTTATGGATAACATGCTCTTGGTAATTGCCAACAGCATCTAGAATAACACTCCTTGAGACAATGAACACCTTTTTTGTCATACAGGCAGCACCACACACGACACGGCACGTCACCCAAACATGATCAAACATGGAACAGCACAATAACAAAGCGTGATAATATCTATTTCCCCAATAAAGACACATTTTAACGGCATTATAGAGTATACCAATATCAGACGGCCCCAGTGAGAGCTTTCTGATCAGGGTCTACTCTGTTAGCATATGAATATAATATTTATTATGTTTTGCCATGACAAAATGTCTTGTGTTTATGCGCACCTTTAAAGCTACTTTGATTAACATTCATGATGTTTTTATCTTTTTAATGAATATTCCGGGGGAAAAACTTAAATCATCATGATGGTGAGGTGCATGGTATTGTTAAAGCTATTCTATTCACTGTTTATTTAGCCACATATTTCGTTCCTGGAAAAGCGAATAACTAACATCAATGGATGGACTTAAATAATGTGAAGTGAATATCATAGTTATTTTAGTCACATATTCTAATCTAATTAGTTCCTGCAAGACCGTACTCTTTAGAAGTTGCTAGAAAAAGAGAATATTACTAATGTATGCTTCGTGTAGTCCATATCATGTAAAAAGTTGCCATATGGAAAAATAGTCAAACAGGGAGAGCCACACACGAAAAGACATCGCACCAAACACCATCTAACAAGAAACTGTAAAGCCACAAGACAAAACATAACAGTAAGCATATTAAACAACAAAATTGACCGTAGGCTGAAAGCAGGAGTGCCGCCTTGGAACGGCCAGCAACCACAATAAGCTACTGGGGGACTTAAACCTGGTTTACGGGTACCCAACCTCGTCCTTATCCCACGTTCACCAAAGTCAAAATGTAAATAAAATTCCCCCTCCAGACAACTCCACAACATGCGCCATGTTCGCCCAATATATGCTACATGCAAGTTACGAGGTCACCGTATGACTACACGTAAAGCACATGGTCAAAACCGATCCGTATTTCAGCAGCTATTCTAAGCAACAAATAAATTTAAAACATTGATATGTTAATATATATGCTATACAATATTACGTTCTGTACATTTATCTATGCAGACTCAAGTAAATCAACCAAATAATTGCATACAATTTTTTTTGACTGGTGGGGATTCTGGCACATTTTCTTAACCAATGTAGTTTCGAAAATATCCAAGATTACCATGGAAACCGTTAAATAAAACAGATTGGACAAAATTAAATTTGGTCCGAGGACCCAAACGGACAATTTTAAACCTAAACTTAATACTTTAAGTGCATTACTAGGCCTCTCAGACTAAACGACAAACCCCCTTTTTCTAAACACAAAGCATTGATTGCTTTAAGAGGCAATAGAAGGACACAACAAAATCCAAAGTAAAACTGAGATACGTAGTTTAAATATTATATGTAATTTTTATTAATAATCATAATGAATTCTCATCAATATTAATGAGGAAATAAATCAATGCGTTGTTATGACGCATTTTCTTAACCAAGGTAGTTTCGAAATTAACCTCGGGTTACCATGGAAACCGTTAAATATAACAGTTCGGACAAAATTTAATTTGGTCCGAGGACCCCAACGGACAATTTAAACCTAAACTCAATACTTTAAGTGCATTACTAGGCCTCTCAGACTAAACGACAAACCCCCTTTTTCTAAACACAAAGCAATGATTGCTTTAAGAGGCATTAGAAGGACACAACAAAATCCAAAGTAAAGATGAGGCACATAGCTTAAATATTATATGTAATTTTTATTAATAATCATAATGAATTCTCATCAATATTAAAGAGGAAATAAATCAATGCGTTGTTATGACGCATTTTCTTAACCAAGGTAGTTTCGAAAATTACCTCGGTTTACCTTGGAAACCGTTTAATAAAACATAGCTGGGATAAAATTGTTTCTGGAGGCAGGTTCCAAATGTATTCTATGGACCCAAACAAACAATTTGGTTCCCATGAAAAAAGTCTAGAGGGATGCTACTGTAACCATGACTAGGACCAAGCCTAATCCATTTGTTTTCAAATTACACTCGCTAAAAGATAAAACTCCCAAAATCGAGCACTTACGAAACAGGGCTCGAACCGCGGTCGAAACGGCAAGGGCCACTATCGGAACGCACGACCGTTCTATGAATGATAAAACTGCGATCCTGGTTACGTGAAAGCGGCCTACGCTGCAGACGCCCTTACTGTGGAACCGTCCTCACTGAACGTCACAGACGTGATTGTTTACAATTTGCGCACGTTCGGCATGTTCGTTTGACAAGAGTGGACTGGGCACTGGTTCTTTTTACCGATGAGTCCAGCTTCAAATTTGAATGAAAAAGACAGCCGCTTCCGAGTAAATCACAGAAGGATTACGCGACCCCTAGGCTGTCTAAGCAAATCGTTGACCGACTGGTATATTATGTTAATATTATTATTACTGCTGTATTCACCCAACATCTAAATGATACATTCTTAAGGTTAATAAATACAACAATAAGAAAACCTGATCTGTCCAAGAGTAGCAATGCCTTCGATCATACCAACAGTTTAAGCCCTTTGATGTATAGATATTCTAGGCAGTTTCCTAAATCAAAGTTCAACATGCTTGAAGTGGCATTAAATCATATTTCCCTGTGTTCTAATTAGGGGTAGCGGGTTCAACCAGTTCAATGTGCAGGCTGGTTTAAATTTCGAACAGTGTAACGGTACCCTTAAAAGGTAAATTAACAGGCGCTCTAATCAAAGGTCATTTTCTTCCCAGCCACATGGTTTTCGAAACATAGAGAAGACGTGTCACCTTAACGGGCATTCGGTCGATGAATAATTAAACTTTCAAGTTCAAGTGAAAATGAAATGTGAACGTACGCAAGACCACAAAGCAATGATTTTATATGTGCAGTCCGTTCCATTACACATAGCGTAAACAGCAAGTTTTGTGACTCTCGAGTTTGGGAGTTTTATCTTTCAGTGAGTGTAACTTAACAACAAACTGGATCGTTTGCAATAAAAAAATTACCGAATGTGCCTTATATGAAATTTATCATTTGTATGAACGTTCAAGTAAATTTTTACAGTTTTTTTTTTTAAAGAAAAATAAAGACTAAAGGTAGCGTTAGAAGTTAAGTGTATATTAATCGAAACGCAGCAGTATCTGTAAAAGTCAATGATATATGAAGAAATGGCCACATAACAATTATGACAATTATTTAGTTTTGATGGTTTTGACTGGTGTAATTATATAATTAGCTTTGGAAATATATAAATATTGCACCCAATAACTGAAATGAAAGATGCAATGAAGGTGAACTGTCGCTATCCTTTGGAATAGGTGTAATAACATTACTAACTACAGAAAATAGAACTGAAAAACTGAATGTCATTCGAAATTGAATTGAATTGTGTGTGTACAATATCTTATCGTTTTGAAGCTGTATAGAAAATAGCATTAACGTATTAAAACACTGGAATCTTAACAGCGGTTCTCAACAGTGGCCATGTCAATAACATATTCATTTGATATAATTTGGCAAAACCCTTATATCCAGTTGTCTGAAATAACATGTTGCATGTTTATTCTAATTTCATATTGGACAAAACAATAGAACAGAAACCTGCTACAAAAGGTCAACAGAAACAGAAAATACAAATGGAGTGCACGCACTCATTTACATACATACAAGTTTATCTTTGCCTTTTCACTACCAAAAGCGTAATATTATCAGTGCTGCATGACTAAAATGGTTCGCAGTGCCATTAAACCAAACCTCAATCACATTCATCGAAAATAAAAGACAAGACGCCTGGTAAATGCAAATGCAAAAGAGGAGTAATGACCCGAAATTGGACGATATTGGACGATATTTTTAACATAAATATCATTTTCTTTGATGTTATGATTCATATCATTGACCCAAAAGAACCTAAACTAGTAAGAATTGCTCAAGTCCCCTGAAACAGATGTTCCCCATCCCTTTGGATGCAACCCTTTGCTCTTTGATTTTTCAGTAAAGAAATAACTAGAACTATCACTGTATGTGATTAATAACACTACTAGCACATCTTACACATATATGTCGTTATAGAAAAAAAGCCCCCGACCGCTAAATCATTCATGCGCAACCAAAACCTTCAGATGGTGTTCAACAATATCTTACTAATAATTGTTTTAAAAAGTGTTGTTGAGGTATGACAGAAAAAAGCTCCGGCCAACAAACTCATTCACTAAAACAATCCAGATTTTGACAGAAAAAACAAAAGGCAATAACTCCAAAAAATACTGAAGACATAGTTATGGACCTTGTGCACTGCATTTGCGGTCAATCTGATCTATCTATATATGAAATTTGAAGTCCATAGTTTTTATACCTTGGAAGTTAAGATCCGGCCAATCCGGACGCATGGACAGACAGACGGACATTACGACTCCAGTATACCCCCAAAAAACTTTGTTGGGGGGGGGGTTAAAATGGTCATTAAAACTTTTTGTTTTAATAGCACATATATCTTAGGCTTAGGTCAAAGGATAAAGCACTCGGGTCATGACAGTAGTTTCCTTTTCAAACATGAAGTAAAAAGGTCAAGGTCACACGAAGACTAATATGGTATGGGATAATGGGACTCGGCATGATATATTCGAATGTCAAATGAGTTCAGGCCTGACAAAAGTTCCTATTTAAGGTACATATATTTGACTTTGAGGTCACAAGTCAAGATGATCTAAACGTCTGCACTCATTTAATGCTGATATATCAATATGTCAAATATATTTTAACTCGTAGGCTACATGTCAAGGTCACAATATTAATAATAATAATAATAATAATGTCCCCATGGTACCGGACACCTCGACTCGTAATGATACATCCAATTTTCAAATATCTAAGCCTTTGGTTAAAATAGTTTTCTTTAATAAATCCAGTTTTTCACCGCTAATAATTAAGAAGAATCTTCCTTTAATTTGTTCGTAATGAGAATTGTTATGATCTTATAATCGGTATTTAACGAACGCATGCTCCGCAGTTCTCAACAATAAAACAATAGTAAAGTCAAGCAGGCAAAGCCACATACAAGACGCAACCACCACCACCAAAACATTGAGGTTGGTAATCATTGTAAAAATTTAGTATGACGTTTCATATATTCTTTCTTCTAACATGTAAGTATTGAATCAGTTGAAAACTGTTTACTGGCTTTCCAACTATTTTGCCAAATTGGTCTAGTGCTGTGTCCATTTTGTTATTGACTAAAGCTTGTAAACATACATATTCAAATATCACATCTTCACGTGTGTTCTAAAATTGTATTCATATAATGTTTCACCTATTATAAAATAAATTATAAAAGTACATGTATGAGTCATGCAGGAATCACCGCATATAAAACACACAACCGACAAAGCCACAACGACAAACAGCAAATGTACATGCATATAAAAGACACAAAGAGACACACGGACATAAAAACAAACAATAGGGGGGAGATGGAAGTATCGCCTTGGAACGGTCAGTGACAAATGTCACTGGTTGGGGTGGGGGGTGGGGTTAAACCGGTTTAAGAGCGCCCAACCTCACACTTATTCCACCCCCACTCTAAAAGACAAGCAGTGTAAATAAACGTACCCCCTCTCCAACTTATCTACACCAACCGCAATGGCAAATACAGTGGTAAAGTGCATGTAAAACGAAAACATTTAAATGAAGCAAACTGTATCCACCTATCGCTAGTGTGATCAATGCTTTAGCTGAAATCAGAGTAACTGTATTTAATAAAGGGTACGACAAAAACGAGATCATTCATCGTTTTGTGGGCTATACATATTTAAGAGTAATATTGCCATGCTCGATCTAAATGTACGTTCAGGCTATCTCATTTTTTCGGATTCATTGGAATGTGTTTTGAGCTATTCAATTATAATATACATATTGCATTTCACTGCTGTGTATTTCTATATAGCTATAAGTTGCTACTATGGATTTTTGCTTATTTGATGGCATAGAACTATTGGTGGTTGCTTAATACACGGTAACACTAATGCAATAAGCTCATAAAAAGCCTTCTGTATACCAATTTTTGTGGTCGTAGTGGTGGATAATTGTGACTGCATTAATACATTCTAGCTAATTATACCAACCTCATTGATCAGTTTAGAAATTTATCATTCCAGTAACTGCATTGTAAAAATGAATACATCAATCAGTCGTGCAAATGTGCGCTTATTAGATGACTGAACAGCTATATCATTCAATTACCTGTAATGGCTATTGCAATTATACGTTTCCTTTGATCGCTCTTGCCACTACGATTGTAACGGGAGATTGGCTTATAAAAGAAAGAACAAAATGATTCACTGTGTATACGACTGAACTTAAATTGAACGAATGCAATACTGTTAATAAACATGAATACCGCTTTAGCCGGTGCTAGGGGCGTGAGCAGTGTTTCACTTTCAATTACAGCTCATGAACAGACTCAGTAAAACCGAGTCTGCCATTTTCTCTTTTTGTGTTGCAAGTTTTGCTTTCGGGGGATCACCTCCCTTCAGAATTTATTATTATAAGTTTGGTTATCGACAGTGTATAACCGTAACTTCTTTAAGTTTTTGGACACGTACAGTTTTCCCCAACCCCCTAACTGTTTGTAACGTTAAATAAGTATGTTTGGTGCGGTGTCATTTCGTGTGTGGCTCTCCCTGTTTGACTATTTTTCCATATTAACGAGTTTGATACTTTACATTGTACTGACTCTGTAGCAAATAGTGCAGACCCTAATCAAACGGTTCCCTTTTGTTAGTTACTAGTCACTGTAATAATAAGTAAACATATAAAGAGATGTTTATGACACAAGGTAGAACTGTGAAAACTGGTTCATACTTAGAAATTCTGAAGGGAGGTGATCCCCCGAGTGCAAAAATTGCAACACCAAAAGAGAAAATTGCAGACTCGGTTTTATTGAATCTGTTCATGAACAGTAATTGAAAGTGCAACACTGCTCACGCCCCCTAGCACCGGCTTAAGCGGTATTCAATTTAGGAAACACTATCATGATCGATGAAAGTGAAGCGAGTAATATATGTCAGTGGCTGGAACTCGTAAAGAAATTTTAAATCAGGTTTGCAAAAAACCGTAATTGCTTCTTTAAAACCCATAGCACATGCCTTAACGTAAAAACTGATATTGATTTCGAAAGGAAGTGAAACTGTACTCTCAACGTACACTTCTGTTTATAAATGAGCTGAAGCTGCAACTGTTGTACGGGTAATTGATTTAGATCATTAATATTGTATGACGCTGTCTCTGAACTGTTGTAGTGTTGTAATTACCGTAAGTTTATTGCTATTAAAACCAGTCCTGGCAAAACTAAATCACCTGTGCAAATTTGATTTAACAACGAAGGCAACGTAAAAATGCTATACAGTAGCGATTGATCCATCTGGTGCATGGATGCCCTCAGCGAATGACTGTAGTACCCTTACCTTCAAACAAAACTAAAGGCAGCTCATAGCTAGGGTGCAGGACTGTATAAAATTGGTGTTAATCTACTGCAAATGGTCCTACTGTCTTGCGAAATATGGTTGGCATAGTATTTTTTAATTGTAAGTTTAATTAATTCATCACAATATAAAAAGAGCGCCACACACAAAACGACACGGCACCAAAGCCGTATCAAACATGAAACAGCAACTTTACAAGACAAAACGTGACGCAACACACACGACATAAAACATTTATCATATACACACACACACACTAGTACCTGACTTGAAAATTGTAACAAGCATACACGCACATGTGCATATAACTATAGAACAACTGATCTGCCAAACACCGATAATATGTTTGTCATATTATATATATGCAGTGTTATTGTTTTACAAGTTTGGTTAAATTTGCTTCAGAAAATAAGTTAATTGTGTCACACACAACTATTAACAACAATACACATACCAAGTCTCTGTTTAATTGCATATAACACCTGATCAGTTGATCGTGTAGATACGTCTTGCATATTTGCTCTTTAAGGTGATTGTTGTAAATGAATATTTGCACTTTAAGGTGATTGTTGTAAATGAAAATAGTACCGTCAAGCAGGAACAGCCACATACAAGACCATTACCAAAATACCGACATAAATAAGTGACATCCCACACAGACGGGAGAGAGAGAGAGAGAGAGAGAGAGAAAAATATAAAAACACAAAGAAACGCACAAATACAAAGACACAAGTGCACTATACAAACGTAAAACGGATGAAAAAGACCATACCGCCTTTGAGCCGGTTTAATGACTTGGCAAGTACCAATGTAATCTCAAGGCGCTTCTGCGACACGGTATTTCATATCCTGAATTTTATGGTGATGTGATTTACAAACTTCGTAAAATTATTGGATATACCCATTTTCTCACTTTGTTCATCAAATATGTTAATAACTTCATTAAAAAGGGATATGATCCTGTAGTACTACAACATACTGCATGTTTGGTTGTCAACCCTTTTACAGTTGGCAATCACGCTGTACACCGACAAGAAAGGTTTAGTACTCTATGAAGGCGACCTCTGAAATCCAGAAACGGAAGGAGAACGTCGGATATCTGTACTATTTCGTTTTTGTCGTACCCTTTATTACTTTTCTACAGTTACTCTGTTTGCAGCTCAATCATTTAGTACACTAGCGATAGGTGGATACAGTTTGTTCACTTAAATGTTTTCGTTATATATGCACTTTACCACTGTATTTGCCATCGCGGTTGTTGTAGATTAGTCGGAGAGGGGATACGTTTATTTACACTGTTTGTCTTTTAGGGTGGGGATGGAATAAGTGTTAGGTTGTTCGCCCATAAACCGGTTTAACCCCCAGTGACCTTTGTCACTGACCGTTCCAAGGCGGTACTTCCATCTTCCCCCTATTATATGTTTGTTTTGTCTTTGTTCGTCTCTTGATGTTTTTATAGTTATGTACATTTGCTGTTTCCTTGTGTTGCTGTTCGGGAGACTGTTTGTTCTGTATGTGGTGTTTCCTGCATGACTCATTTTTGTACTTTCCTGACCTCATACTTGTCTCAAAGTCAGCCTAGTGTAATATTGTAAAAATTGTATACTCGCCAGAATTCCCCACAACACAAAAGACGATGAACACAGGACAATATGTAAAACATAGCGTAAAACAACTGTGAAAGTCGATGAGATATGTACTCAATGACTAACCCTAAAACGTGTATGTTTTAAAACAATCAATCAAATAACATTTATTTGTAGTCAATATTCAGACCTTCTGCATTTCACATAAGTTTAGTATGCATAGTCACGCGATCGGTAATGGTCATCGTTGTTTTAAAATATATACTGAACTGAAGTGATATTGGATTTTATAACTTATATAGCTCCACGAAGACGTGCAATACTAACCTTTTGCTTGCTACTTACCTCAATATACCTACCTGCAAATAGTGAAGACTCAGATGAGACAGCTCCTGCAGGAGCTCACGTCAATATACCTACCTAAATAGGAGCTGTCTGCACTATTTACGAAATGTTTGTCCAACCAGTGCACTCCACAGCAATGATTGCACAGCAAAATACTTGTAGACAGTGAATATATATGTAATTATACAACAGGGCATGAGTAAAGAAGAAGAAATGTATTTTAAAATCCAGCAGGAGAAAGGGCTAACTTTATATTAAACAAGAGTTTTAAACAAGTGTTGGTCAAACCATGTTCCGCTTCTCAACTTGCGTTACCGAGTCATATTGGCTAACATTGGAACACAGAAGAGTCTAAATCCATTGGCCCACTGATCTGTTATACATGAACATATATCATTTCCCTTCCGAATTGTAGTGGTAAATAACAATATATCATGTATAGAAGAACATCTAATATGACTGTAAATAAAAGCATGTACTCAGTGCAAACATGGTATAAATAATACACACTCACCTGAACTTTTGTAAACGTTGATCATGCCTTTGCAAACGGAGTCGTTCGATGAAGTGGTAGTAGAAACGAATTATACCCTTTAAGTGATTTGTAGTTATGTCTTGCGATTATCAAAAGACCTGCTACTCCAACGCATATTAGAAAAACACGGTCTCCCGAACAGTACCATGATAAAAAGAGAACGGTAAATGTGTATGCCTATCAAAAGACAAAAAGAGATGCACAAATATATAACAAACAAATATAGGGAGGGATTGGAGGTACCAGCTTGGAACGGTCAGTGACAAGTGTCTCTGTGGATTTAATCCGATTGGGGAGCCAAACCTTTTAGGGGATTAGTGGAGCCAAACCTTTCACTTATTATATCGCCACCCTAATACAAAACAGTGTGAATAAAAGTATCCACTCTCCGACTAAGCTACAACAACCGCGATTGCAAATTCGATTAGGGTTATGTATAACATGTACTTAAGTGAGACATCGGACGGACAAACGAACTTAGGAATTTTCATACTGAGTAACAAATGGACGGACAA
Organism: Azorinus chamasolen; assembly: GCA_963576725.1. Taxonomy (NCBI): domain Eukaryota; kingdom Metazoa; phylum Mollusca; class Bivalvia; order Cardiida; family Solecurtidae; genus Azorinus; species Azorinus chamasolen. The sequence goes on along the minus strand of OY755248.1, from coordinate 5,163,962 downwards.
ACTTACAGGTTTTAATATCAAGTCGGGACAGGACACAAGTTAATGTTGTATTGCCCTGTCAAATTTAGAACATAACTTGAGATGCACGTCCCTGGCAGAAATTTGCTTACATTAATTTATGGATGTGTTTGGGACTTAACAAACTGATTTGATTTGAGTTATATTGGAAGTTATATACGACATGTTGCTTAGAGATAAAACATTTATGTATAAGTTTATTTTTTAAATGTCTGGTATACCTTTTATATGCCAAAATACTGGTATCGTTTGAACAATGTACATATGTCGACTATGATTTTATCAGTCAGTATAATGTGTCATTAAAATGACACGTACAATGATAACTGATATGAGTGTGCATCTGGTTATAATGATATCATCAGCGGTTTATTGCATCATTATTGATTGAAGGCATTATAGTTGTCTAAAATACATATATAGTTATGTAATTAATGTTGCCATGACTAAAGATACCCGTTACGCAACTAATTTTGTCTCCGCTGTTTTAAGCTACACATCAGCTTTGATTAAAAACAACATTTCCAATGACAGTCAATCCAACAAACGCAAATAAATGAATCCTCTGTTTTGAGGCTTTTCATAACATGAATGTTTTTGTTTCTATTAGATCATTCATAGCTTAACAAACAATTGCACTGCTTTAATAGTATTGTTATTTTACCACAATAACATAGCGTTCTTTCACAGAGGCTATACGCGTTAATAAGCGATTCACATGAATATATTACATGCACACAATTGAGTATATTCAATGCATATAAAATAATTCAAACAATATAGTTCTTATATTGATATCGATAAGAATAATAAGAATGGAATTAATTTATGAATCATGATAGCTAATCCCACATCATCCGTTTATATGTTTATCTGCCTGTGTCATTTAATGCTATACTACATTGTGTCACCGCACTCAGATCACCAAAACTAACACATTCTATCATTCAATCATTCATGCCTCGATTATTAGTCAATATAATTCGCATTACGACTAAATTTAGTTCAGATGAAAACGTTATATTTCAGTAGACCATTCACAATCAGCGCACAGAAGGTTGAACAACTTATTTATTCAATATCTAAACTTATTGCTCTGGTTAGAAGTTTACTTTGATGGACCATTCTGCGTGTTATTGAACAAGAAATACCAATGAGAGTAATAAATGTAGCCTAATCAATTTTTTCTTTTGTCATAATTGATTTTGAAATTATAACGCGTCTGGTTGTAATAATAGATGGGCGGTTGAATGTCTGGGTTATGTTTAACTATTATTCTGCTAACTGCTCACTAGTTGCATTTGAACTACAGTGCTCCCTCCCTACAACGACCCTCTCAATAACGAGTCCCTCCTTACAAGAACGCATGTCACTGTTTCCGAACAAGGCTCCAGAAACAACATTTTCCATCGTATTTTCTTTATGCCTCCATCAAACCCTGTGTTGTGACCACTCGTTAGAATCGTCACGTTGTGACGATTCTAAAGAAGGGTCACAACATAGGGTTTGATGGAGACATAACGGTTTTAGTTCTCGAAATACACCTTATCTGGGGATCTTCAAACAAGCTAATTATGTTTGATTTTCCCTCCCTATAACAACTCCCTCTGAAAAACACATACAATCTTCGTATCCCAAAGGGTGTCGTTGTAGAGAGGGAACACTGTATCTTGAATCCAGAAGAGACGTCAAGTAATACGGCATCTCACAACGATTCAAGCGGTTTGACTCTTCCTCGATAATTTCTAAAACCCTGGTGTAATGAAACTTGGTTAATATTTTTTCCAATCAATTTAATCAACTCGAAAGTAGTCTAAATGGACCAGATTCACATTTGAGGCGATATTAATGTTTCATAGCTTAATTATGGTTAAGGTTCTGCGATGCTGACTATACCATTTAGCTACCAATTAAAGGACATTCAACAAAAATGCTTCCAACGGCACGCTACAAACGTTCGGCCAACTACCCACTATATTGCAGGCAATTAAACCATATTCTATTTAGTTCTTCTCGAGTCCATGTAAACGGACATTTACGTTCTAGATAAAGTCCTGTCCGCCAGCCATGCTAATGTATTAGCCGGTAAAACACGTGGAACATTTGCACATTCATCTTCTACTCTCGTTATATGTTGGTGGATCGTTCGAGGAAACGTTAAATATTATAAAAGCATAAGCAAGTCACTGACCATTTGCTAGATAACAACTTTTATAATTCAACCCGTAATAACCCTCTGCATTCGTAAAAACTGTCGTATGCAAAATTTGTGTTTTGAAAATATGGTCGCTTGCGTCAATGTTCAAGTTATCGATTGTTATATAATTTGCCAACAAATGACCAGAGTGTGTATCCTGATGATACTCTGTGTCTCATATGATTCATAACGGGTTTGAAATGCTTTCCGGAAACCATTAAGAGTATACTGTACGCAATAAAGGTGACACAACTAGCACTACCACTAAAGGTGATTAATACCCCCACTAGCACATTTTTCATAGAGATTGGGTTATAGAAATAAAGTTCCCGACCACTAAATTTTGAGTTGTTTAATTACGAAAAGGGAGATCATTCATTCATGCACGTAGCGACAAATCAAAACCTTTAGTGCAGAACTTCAGATGATGTTAAACAAGGATGTATGGCAAAGAAAAGGTCCGAAACAAATCATTTATTAAAACAAGCCAGATTTTGAGAAATTAAGACAAGACAATAACTCCAAAAATACTAAAGACAGCGTTATAGACCTTGTGCTTTGCACTTGTGGTCAATGTGGTATATCTGTATATGAAGTTTAAAGTCAATAACCTTTATACTTTGAAAGTTATGACCCGGACAAGCCAGATATTGAGAAAAATAACAAAGGCAACAACTCCAAATATACTAATGACGGGGTTACGAACCTTGTGCACTGCACTTGTTGTCAATGTGATATATCTGTATATGAAGATTGATGTCGATAGTTATTATGATCCTGACAAACCAGATTTTGACAAATATAACAAAGGACAATAAAATATACTTGAAACAGAGTTATGGACATTGTGCACTGCACTTGCGGTCAATGTGTTCTATATGTACATGAAGTTTAAAGTCAATAGCATTTATACTTAGGAAGTTATGATCCAGACAAGCGGGACGGTCGGATGGACAAACGGACTGACGAACATACGGACGGACATGGTGACTCCAGTATACCCCAGAACTTCGTTTGTGGGGGTATAACAAGGGTGTGTTTCAGACGACAGACTCAAATACAAACGTAGAAGTTCTACTTTATAAATGTATTTCCTGCAGCCTATTTTACTGTTGTTATTTCAATTGCATTTTAATGGGGGTGTGAGAGAGTAACCCGTATAGAGAGGACCTACTTCAGATGAGGATACATACTGGTATCCTGGCGTAATCTAAACGAGGGTTATTACGCCAATGTCAGAATAAATATAGACTGATGTTGCTAAATATCACAGTGCTTGCCATGGGCACATTCACCTTTCACTTAAAAAATAGTCGTGTAATGACGTCACTAATTTTAATTCGCAGACGTTTGAAGTATGTGCATGAATTAAGAAGTTTAAAAAAATGGGAAACGAAATTTGGTATATCCATAGTCGACTCACCATCGGATATCCCTTTGTCCTAGATAACAAAGTATGAACATTAAATAGTCAAGTTAGTAACACACCTAATGTAAATATGGAAAAATAGTCAAACAGGGAGAGCCACACACGAAATGACACCGCACCAAACACCATCTAACAAGAAACGGTAAAGCCACAAGACAAAACATAACAGGACGCATATCAAGACGAAACACATTCAACATTAAGCATATTAATCAACAAAATAGACCGTAGGCTGAAAGCAGGAGTGCCGCCTTGGAACGGCCAGCAGCCCATAACAATAAAAAAGGGCTACTGGGGGACTTAAACCTGGTTTACGGGTACCCAACCTCGTCCTTATCCCACTTTCACCAAAGTCAAAATGTAAATAAAATTCCCCCCTCCAGACAACACCACAACATGCATAACGATGTCTGCCAAAATGAAAATGATTTGAAAAGAAACGCTATTAGAGGTAAACAGGCGACGTTAAGTATAACTTAAAAGTACGGGAAAACTATTTGAAACACTTCTACACCGACATTTAATAAAAGATAAATCGCAAGAAGATACAATTACTAGTGGATATTAAGCATGCACAGCTGTTTTGTTTGAAAAAGAATAAACTTGACATCGTAGGCATGTACTCGATGACTATTCAGGTCAGAGCAGCTGTGGAGTAGTCATTTGGGGTACGACAGAACTGGCAAAATACAAATATCTAATTTCCTCCTTCCGTAAACGGGTTTCAGAGGGAATCTTCATAGAGTATTAAGCCTTTTCCGTCGTCGCACAAGCAAAGAGGAAAGCATAATGACCAACTGTAAAGGGGTCAACCACCAAGCATGTAGTGTGCTGCAATATAGAGGGGTCATATCCCTTTTTAATGAATTGTTTTATACGTTTGACAAACAAAGTATCAAAATATATGTGTCCAATAATTTTTCGAAGTTTGTAAATGACATCACCGTAAAACTCCGGATGTGAAATACCTAACTTTAGAAAAGTACGTAAATTACAATTGTATTTGCTGATGAGTAGAATATTACGGTGGTAAAATTTTGAAAATGTTTTACGAAGTTTGTCATATCTGTAGCCCTGTTTTAGTAGTTTTTCAGTGATAATAAGGTTACGATTGTTAAAATCATCAACAGAGGAACAAGCTCTAGCAAAACGAATAAGCTGAGAAATGTATACACCGTAACATGTAGCTCGGGGAACATCCCCATCCAAATGAGGATAGTTAACTATTTTAAAATTAAAGTCATCCCTTTTGTCATAAATTCCAGAAGAAATTGTTCCATTGTTTATAGATAAATTTAAATCTAAAAAGGCTGCAGATATGTCAGAACTATTTGCTTTATTAAGCTTGAGTTCCCTAGGGTAAATTGAGGTTATCATAGAATCAAAGTATGGGTTATCAATATTAAAAATGTCGTCTAAACAACGTGCTGTATTGTTAAAGGCATTGATGACATCCGCCTGTGAATCGCTGTTAAGGTTAAGCATAAAATCCCGTTCATAACAAAACAAAAACAAGTCTGCAATTAAAGGAGCACAATTGGTTCCCATGGGAATACCAATAACCTGGCGATAAACAGAATTACCAAAACGAACAAATATATTGTCTAACAGAAACGTAATAGCGTCACAAAGATCTAAACATACAAAAATGAGTCATGCAGGAAACACCACATACAGAACAAACACTCGCCCGAACAGCAACACAAGGAAACAGCAAATGTACATAGGTAGAAAAAACAACAAGAGACGCACAAAGACAAAACAAACATACAATAGGAGGAAGATGGAAGTACCGCCTTGGAACGGTCAGTGACAAAAGTCACCGGGGGTTTAAACCGGTTTATGGCGTCCATGAGGTATATTTATTTTTAACGTCATTGGTAAAGAACGCATGTCTAGAATTACAGGCAATAAATGATACTTTTTCTCTGGCAAATGTTTTATTTATAAGATTAGTAAGTTTGATCTTAATTAGATCGTGTGGTAATGTGGTATAAAGTGTAGAAACATCATAAGTGCTTATAGTGTTAGCTTGGTGTTGCTTGATTTTTAATTTAGTTAAAACCTCATTGGAGTTTTTTATAGACAAAAAAAGGTTAATTCCTGAATTCTCATAAGCTTTATCGCAGTAACGCTTGACATATTCTTTGACCGCTGTTAGACACGATGTAATTAGTTTGGATAGTGCAGTTGTTGTGCACGAGACAGAATTTGCTATGAAGCGTGATTTATATGGCGTTTTATGAGTTTAGGTATCCAGTACATCGTCGGAAGTTTATGATGTGTGATTAATATATCAGCATTGAACTGTTTACATTTATTAACATGTTCAGATATTATGTCGTTTTCAGACTTAGAGACCACAATATATGACTTTGTCTTAGTTAGTTCTTGTTCTAAAACATCCACATAATAAAGTCGTCAAACGATAATTACATTGTTTGACGCTTTATCAGCTGGGACAAACACGTATTTAGAGTGAAATTCTTGTATACTATTTTTTAAGAAGCGAACTGAAGTCTTAGGTTTAGGCGGAAGAAGGTGAATGTTAGATTTGTAAAACGCGATACGTGTATCCATTATATTTGAAATTTGTTTTATCCATTTTGTAAGGGCACTATTGTCTGCATGTTCTCGGCGACACCATTTTACACTGAAGTCTAACAAAGATTCTATACTTTTGCTACGGCAGATTTCGAAATCTATCAAAGAAGGTAGTCTGTATTTAGGTCCCTTAGTTAGTAAAGTACGGAGACGCTTGTTTTCGATAACGTCAAAATTGCCTGTAATAACATGACCAGCCTCAGCGTAACAGAACTTAGAAGAATTACAATTTCAACTAACAGGAGTATTATTTACAATATTAAGGTCCGATACAATTTCATTGTAATTAAAAATAGTATTCCTAATAGGTATTTTGTACTTATAGCAGATAATTGGAGATTCTAAGTTTTTGAAATAGGCTGGGATGGTATTAATTACGTTTTTATCGCGAAATATTGATTGTAGATCGATAAAATCTATACCTTTATTAACAAAAGGAATTTTCAAAAAATATCTTTTATGGGCAGACACTGAATCAACGTGTGGTCGAAGAACATGCCGAGTGTAGTTCTGAATGAAAGAAGCTGTATTATATAAAGGATCTGTTCGTAATATCACTTTGTCTGCTTCTATGTCAATGTCTCTTATAGAAGAAATAAAACTTATTGCATTGGTTTAATTTGTATTGGGTTTTCTAATGTTTGTACTGTGCGGATAGAGTACGATTTAATTACAGAAAGTTTCAGAAAACAATGCGAAAAGCTTACAATATAGCTATTTACATCACGTTTGTCTTAAATTAAGTTACCATCTGTTTTAAACTTATACTTCGTTTGAGTGTTCGAATAAGCGAAACTTTAACATACTGGCGGAGTATATTATCCATTTCCCAAATGAACATTTGTGCTTGAATTTATCACTTCGTAAATATTTACTGGCTCATTTTTTGATAAGGTAAACCTTTCAAGGAAATTTTCGGCAAAGACAAAAATATGTAACATCATATACAGTAAAACTCCGCTAATGCGAACACTTAATAAACAGCCACATGTGTCGTTTAAAGCAGGCGGTTTCTTAATGCAGGACGAAAGTTATACAGGAGCTTTCTGCATATATTTCGTCCTGCATTAGGCTACCACCGGCCTCTACCACCGAGAATTATGCCCATATTTGGTGGTCACATTAGAGGGTTTTTTACTGTATATTTAATACCGTAAACAAAGAGAACATACTTCGACAATAGAGCTCCTATCGGCGCTATATGACCTGTTCAGTGTCGCAGTGCCGTAAAACCCTACTCACTCATTCATTCCGATCAGAGAGCTCCTATAGGACCGTTTTATCTGGGTCTGCCATGTTTGCAAAGACGTAAAAGGGAGTTACCTCGGGAAAGAATTCAGCAGTAAGAACGATTATGATGATATATATTTAACCCATATACATGCACGGGGGCTTGCTTATTCGCACGCCGCGAATGTTGTACATTCAAAATTAGATCTTACGGCACACCTATCGTTATCAGTGTATCAAACACTACAGGTATAAACACTGCAGGTATAAGGACACAATTAAAACTGGTTTAACCGGTCTCTACAGGCATGGTGGCCGAGTAGCCAAATGGTAATATCAGTCACTATGTTAACACATAATATTGAAATATTTTGATGGTTGGTGGTTCGAATCTCACTGTAGGCAAAACCTTTGTCTTGATGTTTTTTAGCTCGCCTGTTCGTAGAACAGTAGAGCTTATGTTATATCCCCACCGTGAGCGTGAGCGTGAGATTGGGCGTGAGCGTGAGAGTGGCCAAGGTTAAACTGTTTTGGACGTGTTGTCTTAAAGCTTAATATTTGTACTAGGATACTGAAATTTTGTATGGAAGTTCATTTTGGGTCAAATAGTGCTTTTATGAAGTTAAACATTACAAATATTTTTCAATTTTATCAATGTTTTCCATGTTGTGGACATAGTTCTTTTTGCCACAAATCACCAGGTTAAAGGTGTTTGGATGGGTTGTTTTAAAACTTAATAATTGTGCTAGGATGCTGAAATTTTGTATGGAGGTTCATTCTGGGTTAAATATTACTTTTTTAAATCTTATTACATTGTTGACATGTTTTAATCGCCAGGTTAAAGTTTTTGGGACGGGTTGGTATGACGCTTAATATATGTGCTATGATGCTTAAGGTTAGTTTAGAACTTTCCGACCATGCCAACAGGTTTGCCCGTCTGACATTGACCTTGACCATTGACCTACTTTTGCAAAATTCTTTAAATGCATATAACAGTTGAACCAATGGACTTAGAGCTTCCATACTTGGTATGCAACTTGCTTGTGTTAAGTCTTTTCCAACAATATCATTGTTGCCCCTCTGACCTTGTCTTTGACATACTTTGTAGACATCTTTAAATGCCTGTGTTATTGGAACCAGTAGTCCTATGACTTCCATACTTGGTAGGAACATGCCAACATGTTTGCCCTCCTGAGCTTGACCTCGACATTTGACCTACTGTTGGCCTGTTGGCACCATTGAAAACATTGCAGTCTCAGGTCAGATGCCGCCTTTCCACTGTTTTCTGTATAGTTTTAGCCCAAACAAACGTTTTACTAATATACCTATATTAATTAATTTAGAATTATATTTAATATGAAATTATTAGTTCGAAACTCACCGGCGTTTATACTTATATTTGTTTGTTTTTTTAAGAATATTTTTTAAATACTTTTGTAAGTATAATAGTTCTCTACGACCTATCCTCTTTTTATATTATTTGTTCTTCTTTAATCTTTTTCTATTAAATGTGTTGTTGAGGCAAAAACAAAATTAAAACAAATTGACTGACGTGGGTTTCGAACCAGGTATATTTTGATTCGGATGAAAACGCCTTTATTCACTCGGCTACGGACTCCACTAGTCTGTCATCATAATCAAATAGTCAAAGTCTTCTCATTTAATAAATAACATGTCATATGAATATTCAAGTTAACTAATTATGGCGTAACTGTCAGGGACTCCCTGTTGGACTACACTTAATTACTGTTAACTGGGCGGTGAACGCAAATCACGTACACCTACCTCGACTAAAATGCAATCTTTAATGAAACTGTGTGACATATTCACTGTGGGACATCAACGTATCGCGAGAGGTGGTTCGCAACGAGGTCATGTGAACGGTATGCAACGACAATTGACCTATATTATGCAATCAAAACGTGATTGAAAATATAAAGTAGACATATTCCACATTTGTTTTGCAGATATCATTTGCTACATATAAGTATGGGCAATAATGGTTAAGAAACGTATTATACTTTTAAACCAGCAAAGTCATTGAGTTCATATTTGACGGAATTTCACAATTGTTATGCTATATTTTACATTTTGTCCTGTGCTTACCGCATTCTATGTTGTCGGGGGAAGTCCGGCCGGGATACCTTTATTTACACTGTTTGTTTAGCTAGGGTGACTTTGAGATAAGTTTGAGGTTAGGACGTCCGTAAACCGGCTTAAACCCTCAGTAGTGATTTTGTCACTTGCCGTTCTCTTTGTCACCCTTGCTTTTATGTTTGATGTTATTGTGTATTTATACTTTTGCGTTTGTTCATGTTTAGTAGTTTCATGCGTGTGTGTATGTACGTGTGTGTGTTTGTGTGATCAACCTTACATTTATGTTTGTCTGGTGTCTTTGTACTCGTGCGTTTGTTCATGTTTTGAATTCCATATCGTGTGTGTATGTGTATGTGCGTGTGTATATGTGTGTGTGTGGTTGTGTATTACCTGCTCTATCGATGTTTTGGTGATGGTTGCGTCTTGTTGATGGCTTTCCTGCTTGAGTTTTACTACTTATTCATTTATTTCGGTAATTTTTCATCAAACTATTAATCATGAGTAATGTATATACTTACAGACTCTTACCAGTTTGACTTCATGATAGATATTCTGAAGACAAAATAAGCACATTTGAAGGGGGTTGAATATTACGACTGTATTTGTTTCTCCTAATGTGTATGTACGGTGCTAAACGAATGTTACGTTTCATGTGTACGTTGCTTTCTGAAGTCAAACTCAATTTCAGGATACCGATCACGCGGTGGGTACGTACTGTCGGACGCCCTTCGTTACCTGTCTCTGTGCATATATTTGAACTCGATGAAAATAGTTTCATTTTTTATGTTAAGAATGTCAAAATCTTCAAGTGTATGTTCCTGTACATGTATATGCCAATCTCATTTTTCCCCATAATGGATCAATGAATCGAACCCATGACATCAAGTTCTAGAGTCAAACACAAGAACGTCTGAGCTAGACGGACCGGGCGTCAACAAAAGCACCCCGAGCCGGAGCTTATATGCCCCAAATTGATGAGTGCATATGAAACATCGGGAGAAGATAATTTTGGATCCAACAGTCAGATTATGTAATTGCGACTAATATTTCAAAGTTTCATTGAAATCGATTCATAAATGTAGGAGTATGCCGTACATGAAATTGCTAACGGATGCACCGCACCGTGTTGTCAGTTGCACTGCCTCCTACACCTCCGTCTTCAAAGGAAGTGTTTACCAAGTTCATTAAAAATTGATGTGGCCAATTCGAATATATAAATGTACATAGTTGACTTCACATCGAAGTATACACACCTTCTGTGAGTAACATATTCACTAAGAAGAGACATCAGTAGACACTATATACACTTGTCTAGTGGGAGAGGTCTTGTTAAGACAGCCAACAACATTCGATTCAGTCTGCTAAGCAGTGAGGAGATGCTAAAAGTACAACAATGAGTCATGCAGGAAACACCACATACAGAACAAACAGCCGCCCGAAGAGCAACACAAGGAAACAGCAAATGTACATAACTATAAAAAAAATATAGAGACGCACAAAGACAAAACAAACATACAATAGGGGAAGATGGAAGTATCGCCTTGGAACGGTCAGTGACAAAAGTCACTGGGGGGTGGGGGGGTTAAACCGGTATTTGGGCGCCAAACCTCACACTTGTTCCATCCCCACCCTAAAAGACAAACAGTGTAAATAAACGTATCCCCTCTCCGACTAAACTACAACAACCGCGATGGCAAATACAGTGGTAAAATGCATGTATAACGAAAACACTGTATCAACCTATCGCTAATGTACTCAATGATTGAACTGCAATGTTGACAGACATGATGTCAGTATCAATGGTGTTAAATATTATGAAAAATTGATCTCATCATCACAATCACTTTTTTGGGAAAATGCTTTATTACACAGAATAACGGGCAAACCGGGCATGATTTGGTGAATATCGATGCAATTATTGTATACAAAATGCATCCTACATCGGCATATACAAAATGAAAAATAATACCTTTCAGAAATACATAAGATCTATTTTTCGTCCTAATTTCGGTCATTTGTTTTAGAAACAAACCTGGACTGTTTGCATGATATTTTGCTGCGTACCGTCAACTCTACGTCGTAGCGAACCGCCTCTTATGATACTCCGATGGCCCTTAGTGATATTGGGTTCATTTCTTTTAAAAATACGGAGGCAAGTTAGTGCAAATATGCCAATAATTAGAATACCGTGATCTCACTGTTTTTCATCCTTTTCCACAGCACTGTTCAAATATCAGTTTTAAAACAGGTACCATGCATGTTATAAAGTCAACCATTTAAGTACGTTGTACAACATACACCAAGATCAAATATGGCAAGATTCCGAACCCTGGAAATCATCTGGGCAGCTGTTTAGCAACACTATCCACAACCGTATTTTCTACCTCAGTAAAACACTGTCCATCCTTTAATTCTATTCAACAAGCCGCCTAACGACACAGTTTCCGAAGATGCTGGTGGAAGCATAAAGTAGTAATGGTACTAGTCAATCGGGTATTCATTGTTTGCTTAAAACGGTAAGGTCGATCAATATATAGGAAGTTGTGCTAAACAAAAGGAATGCTACATCAGGAGTCATTACATATTGACGTATGTTCTTTAATTCGACGAGTTATCTGAATATGTGAATGATGTAAATGGTCAAATAGGCAGGTAACCGCGTCAAGAATTGGCCACTGGATGATTTTTTCAGGTTTGGAAAAAATTAACCGTTCTGAGCGGAGAAACGAGATTAAAAATGCATCTAGGATAGAAATACCTCACCCTCTGGATCAGACATTCACACGCATTTTGGTTCTCGCGCAAGTGTATGAATTTATGTGATCCTGGGATATGTCTATCTAACATTAATACCACTGAGGAATTCCTAAATGTTTCATAACATTTCATGTACCTTAACATAAAGACAATTGATGAGCATGACACCTTCAATGGTTCAAAGACTTCTGTAACTCCCTGAACTACCAATAAACAATATTACCTGATCACTAGAACTGTAGGGCATATGAATGGTTGAACAATTTTAACTCTGAATTGTCACTCAGACTTTTTCCAAAATTCAACCAGTACAAGCTTACCATGAATGTTAGGGTCTGTTTGGAAAGGTATATTCTTACTCTTCTTCGTATTATCAATACACCATAGGTACATATGGCTCTTTTCATACATGGTATATGTGTTCAAAAGCGCTTAATAAATTACATGTCCAAAAAGTGAGTAGTAATAATGTAATGCGTATATAAAATTTAAAACAAAATTGATAGATAGATTTATCAATGAGAATATTAAAAATGCAATTGATTAAGAATTATAGTTAAAATCAAAACATCCATTTCCGTAAGATTGTATGCCCGTAATCAAGAGGAACAGACGTGTTCCGTTACTATATTGTGTCCGCTCACTCATATCACAAAACTGAACTGTAACATTTGTTGCCAATAAACAGAATACCTTGATTTATATTCATGCAGTAGCTAGTCAATACGTGTCCAAGTACAAAAATGAGTCATGCAGGAAACACCACATACAGAACAAACACTCGCCCGAACAGCAACACAAGGAAACAGCAAATGTACATAGGTAGAAAAAACAACAAGAGACGCACAAAGACAAAACAAACATACAATAGGAGGAAGATGGAAGTACCGCCTTGGAACGGTCAGTGACAAAAGTCACCGGGGGTTTAAACCGGTTTATGGGCGCCCAACCTCACCCTTATTCCATCCCCATCCCAAAAGACAAACAGTGTAAATAAACGTATCCCCTCTCCGACTAATCTACAACAACCGCGACAGCAAATACAGTGGTAAAGTGCATGTATAACAAAAAAACATTTAATTGAACATACTGTATCCACCTATCGCTAGTGTACTCAATGATTGAGCTGCAAACAGAGTAACTGTAGAAAAGTAATAAAGGGTACGACAAAAATGAAATAGCACAGATATCCGACGTTCTCCTTCCATTTCTGGATTTAAGAGGTCGCCTTCATAGAGTACTAAACCTTTCTTGTCGGCGTACATGCAAAGAGGCCAGCGTGATTGCCAACTGTAAAAGGGTTCACAACCAAACATGCAGTATGTTGTAGTAATACAGGATCATATCCCTTTTTAATGAATTGTTTTATATATTTGATGAACAAAGTGAGAAAATGGGTATGTCCAATAATTTTACGAAGTTTGTAAATCACATCACCATAAAATTCAGGATGTGAAATACCGTGTCGCAAAAGTACCTTGAGATTACATTTGTACTTGCCAATAAGCGAGAGATTTCGATAGTAAAATTTAGAGAAAGTTTTTCTTAGTTTATGGTATCTATATCCTTGTTTAAGCAGTTTTTCAGTTAAAATGAGATTTCGACTGTTAAAATCGTCAATAGATGAACAAGCTCTAGCAAAACGAATAAGTTGAGATATATAAACCCCGTATTACACGCATTCACTCTACACTGAATGTTGTTTGTGGATTGCCATGAACATACATTGCTTCACTTGTGGTGGAAAATAAACAGCCGCTGTGTCAGAAATAAACATATAGCATTCATGTTCAACTTGTTTTACAATATTGTAAAATAGAATCTCGCGAGTGGTTTTATAGCAGAGAACGAAACAACTACAAGAAAATACTATTGTTCTGCATGCAACATAAATTTGGTGTGACTCATGTTTCTATTTTATTACACATAAAAGGGGTACTGCTTAATACAGAGAGAATGTCATAAAGGAAGTTCCTGTAGGGGCACTGTACTGTGAAGAAAAGCAAGGAACCGGTAAAGAAACATTGGTTGAAGATGTATAAAATGAGCCTCTAATTTATTGCTCATGTGTATTTAACTAAAGAATGCACTTGTGAGTTTGGTACTGGCACTTGAAATTGGATTTTACTGCCCGTAATTTATGGCAATATCAAGTGTTTAATTATTGTTTAATGTTTTCGAGAGTTTACAAGTATTTGTAATATTCATAGTATCCCCTAATCCTGCATGGCACGTTTCCTTATAAGTTTCGTCCACCATTTGAAAACAGTTTGTATCCAGAGACAACTCGAATACTTTTGCGTTGCATTAAGATTCAAGCTGGTTTAAACTCGCTCTCAATAGCTTGTCTGAATCGGTAGTAAAACCTTAAACAGACATCACTTGTATTGCAGTGTAAAGGCTAACATAGGGAATTGATAAAGTACGTCAGCAAAACTTTAGTTGGTTGCTAAAATCACTTTTAATGACACTAAATATCGTTTACAGCTGAATATATTATTTTGAAAATATAATTGCGTATTATCATCGTAACTACTGTGTTGCTGTCTGCTAAAGTAATTCTGTATATTTATAAAATAAATTATTTTCGTATTTCAAGTGCAAACATAAGCTGTAACTGTAAAATAACCACAATTTGCAAACCGGGTTTGCCCAGCAGCAATAAAGTGTAATATTAAACACGATGCTTACGCAATTCATAACGGTTAGTTTAGGTGGTTGCCTTATCATTGTCAAGAACATAATAAAACAGAACAGAACATCTTTATAAGCATATACACGATAACTATACAGTTGTAATTTATCATTTAGTATGTAAGATGCCATTTTCACCTCTTAACCGAGCAGTAAAATGTATTTTAAGACCACAAATTGCAAACCGGGTTTGCGCAGCAGCAATAAAATGTAATATTAAACACGATGCTTACGCAATTCATAACGATTAGTTTAGGTGGTTGCCTTATCATTGTCAAGAACATAATAAAACAGAACAGAACATCTTTATAAGCATAGACACGATAACTATACAATTGTAATTTATCATTTAGTATGTAAGATGCCATTTTCACCTCTTAACTGAGCAGTAAAATGTATTTTAAGATATAATGGAATAAATTGCATGTACTACACTGCGTCTGAAAAACCAACTTGTCGTCAAACAAATTGGCTGTAAGACAGTAAGATGGAAGAAACGGCAAATGTATGACAACAGCTGTCAAGGTAATTCACTGTGGGTAAGATATTTTAACTGTCTTGGCTCGCAGTGTATCAGGTTACCCTTTGGCTAGCCTGATAATTCACATTGGTCCACCCATTATGGTCTATATAAATTCAATTAATGGTGTGAGCTTGCATATTTTATTTCGGGTCTTGTCTTGTTATCGAAAAGCAAATATCGACTGTTTGATATTTATTATGACTTCAGGTCACCGAAAACGCTGGATTTTTCTGAACAATGTTCTCAGTGTTTGATGAGAGTTAAAAGTACCTACAATACCCCCACAAGCGAGCGCTCGATGAATGTACGCATGTGCGTTAAAAGTAGGTGACTGCTTAGTACAGGATGGACGAAAATATGACAACAAAGATTTCTGCATAACATTCCTCAAACATTAAGCTGCTAGCTGTCTCTATGACCGAAACTATTTATGGCAATCGTTAGAAACATATCTACTTTGATCTACACTTTGATAAAGAATATGCTTTTATTTCCGCAGCATAACGTTAACTACTATATATATCAACAACACTGTGTCTATTGAGAGATGCTGGCACAACGTGTTCGTCATTGGTGTTATAAGAGGCTTGGTAAGGTTATTTGTGTTTCTATGAGCATGAATAAGAAAAAACATCTGCTTTTATCATGTTCCCACAACATGCTGTGACTATATCTGAGTAGTGTTCATGTTTGGCATTCCGTCGTGTTTAACCCTTTCCCTGTTCTGTGTTTATTCAAAATTTCAATACTTATGGAATATTCGTGACAAATTAGTTGCAATGGAATATGGAAGGTGAAACATTGTAGTCATTTTAGAAAGTAACAACACAATCAAATTCCATTAGCAAACAGAACAGACCCTGATCAGACAGCTCCTATAGGAACCGTCTTATTTTGTACTACTATGTTTGCAAGTGCGTGAAAAATCGTTTATATGAAGGAAAGGGTTAAATAAAGTGTTTATTTGTTGTTTGGAAACTTAAGATATACATGGTACGAAGGGCGGTAAACCTAATCACGCTAAAACAATTTATTACACTTAATTTATATTGCAATTGCTTCATATATAGATGGGAAACTGGGTAACGTAATGGTTCGTCAGTTTGTTCGATTACAAATAGTTCAGAACGCTGTTTTAAATGTGGAATTCAAAATTACTCTGCACATTAAATGAGTTTACCTCATATTCAAGACGATGGAAAACATATCGACCACCTTCACCAACTGACTGAAGAACATTCATGTAGGAAATAATGACGCGATGTAGGAAATAATGGCGATGTAGGAAATAATGACGCGATGTAGGAAATAATGACGCGATGAAAATACATTATTGTTTATAATGGCAAATGGACACAAGAATGTAAGCAGTGACAGAAACATTAGAATCGATCTATAATTTTCATTATCAATTAGAGTAGATTCAGATCAAACGGCTTCTTTAGAAGCTGATTGGTCAGGATCTACTCTGTTTCCAAATGCGTTTAATAGCGCCCCTATGAGGCAAACTATTGATCGAGCTTGTTAGATCAGGGTCCATGCTTATAAAAGTTTAGTTGAGTCTGAGTTCGTTCTCAAGTTTTTGATTGGTCAGATTTGAGCCTTTGGCTCAAATCTGACCAATCTTAAGCTTGAGAACTCAAATCTGACCAATCAAAAGATTGAGAACGAAACTCAGACTCTACTAAAAGCTTTATAAGCACGGACCCTGTTTCAAACGAAATTTGTTTCAATATGGTGTGGTGTTTCGCTGTACTTCGCTGAAATACGTTATAATGACATGGTATTGACACTATTAGTTACACGGTTATTTGGCAGGGTGTACGGCCTGATATGGCCGAAAAATGTCCCGTAATCTCGGGATCTAACCCGGTCACACCAGCCAGTACACCCTGTCAGATTAACGTGTAACGAATTTATTACCCGTCAGAGATCCAATTTACCTAATTTAGAACAGAACACCCCTTATTGTTTCAGCTGACATTGTTTGATCTATATAGGAACTACATAAGTGCCGATATGACAAGGGAAACACGACGCCATCAGAGAGCAAATATCACGTCAAAAAGCAATTACGAAACAGAAATTCAAACTTTCACAAAAACATGACCATGAGCTTAAAAGCTAACACATTTTACTGACAATAGTGATAACTTGATAGAAAAAGAAAGCAGTGTATCTATTGGATCTTAATTTCATCAATATTAACTAGTTAATCTAACCTAATCTAATCTAAGATTGTCTTATATAACTCGATCTATGTGATTTACAAAGACAGTTTATTTTGCTTAGTTGATGACCACCTGCACAGTGCCACTGAACATCGATGCAGGTCGTCCAGCAATAGTGTTGACAATAATTGATGGCTGGTCGGGAAAAAGTCTGAGAAAAGTTCACGCAGAACAACATCTTTCAAGGTTTCCAGGCTGATGGCTGGTGTCTCTGTGGTACAATTTTAGAACATTTGCCCATCGTTTGTTGGCCTTTTCGGTGATTTTGGCAATAACATTTGCCCGTTTTTCTTCAATTTCACGATCACTATGAGACACAAACATTTTCACCATTGTTTATAATGAGCGAGCAGCAGACGGTGGCATGTATTTCCCTTTTAACATGCAAAATACCAGTAATTGTAACACAGTTTCAATTCTGCTAAATTCAGCATATATATGCTGGTTGTATGCAAACTAAACCAATAAAACCAATATCGCAATCCATTTCTTTATTTACATCTTAGAGACAATTCCGTTAATGTGTGAGAGGTGGTCTAGTGGTAACACGCTTGACTGTCAATCCGGAGGTCCGAGGTTCAAATCCCGGTCCGCTCGGAAAATTTCACCCACACGGGGTCTGAGAAAAACTGTCTGTGGGGCTTGAAGTGCCCAAAAGTAGTCAATAGCCCACATTGACTTGTGACACGGCTTGTCACAGTGAGTCACAGTGAGTCCGAAAGTGCATAGCCCGATTGGAAAAGAGCTATGTATGTGCGATAAAGTGCAGAGTAGATTCCACCAGCATATGAAGAGGCAGTCTATCCGAACATTGGTGTGAAAGTACTCGGAGAACCATGACTAGGATTGACAACTCGGAGAAAAAAACCGTGGAGACAAAATCACGAGTAACCATATACAACGCTGAGTACGAGGAGGCAAGAAACGAGTTCGACGCATAGCGATGAGCCAGCGGAGGTGACTGTGGGCGACGGGCGAAACTCGGGCATGAA
This sequence comes from Azorinus chamasolen, assembly GCA_963576725.1. Lineage (NCBI taxonomy): Eukaryota > Metazoa > Mollusca > Bivalvia > Cardiida > Solecurtidae > Azorinus > Azorinus chamasolen. Next base: position 5,145,190 of record OY755248.1, on the reverse strand, counting down.
TACGCCGCAGACAGAAAAAAAATGTGTGAACACTTTTACTGTTTACACCGTTACACTGACCGGAAGGGTCAACATGAATAACGCGCGTTCAGTACTCCTGTAGCAAAAATCCGAAACAAATGTTTATGGAAATACGAAATAGATATATTTATTTTTGTGTTCATTATAGATTATTTATTCGCAATTAGTTCAGACTCCTAGTTGTAGATGCGTCAAGTGTACGTAACTACAACATAGGTAAACACTGGTGTTTACAAACGTTGTGTTTCAAATATAACCATTGAACTCATTTACCGACATACAACTGACGGCGGTTAACTCGTCCAAACTGAAATTCAGAATCCAACGGTTGGTAGCGAGTCTCCGGAAAATAAATGTATATTATTAAATACCTTGACATGAAGTGATATAGCCATTGTCATTGGTCCTGGTTAGAAAGGATTGTGGGGAAATTTAGTTTTACATTTTGACTTGGGTTGAGGTTGAGGTGGGATAAGTGTAATGTTAGGTTTCCGCAAATCTGATGTAAGCCCACAGTAGCCATGTTTGATTACTGACAATTTCCAGGCGGTACCCCTACTTTCACCCTATGGTCAACTGTTGGTTTGGTGCTGTTCCGCCGACTGATTGTTTTGTATGTGGTGTTTCCTGCACGACTCATGCTTACATTTGCACTTTTGTTATTTTATATGCTTAATGTTTTATATCTTCATATGCGTCCCGTTAGGGTTTGTCTTGTGGCTGTGTCGATATCAAAGAATGTAGTTACAAAATGTTTGCGCTAGGTCCTATATATATACTTATGATTACTATAATTTACTAATTCAACAAATGTTCTCTGGAGCATTTGGCACACGTACGCGATACTGATTTACTGCATTCATAATGCATTAGCCTTTCTCCATAAATCGGGAGAAGATATATGATTATCGAAAATGTATGTGCTTTTAAACGAAAATCTAATGTATTATTAGCAAAGATAAATCAGGTATGCAATTTAATTTTGTCAGTGAATAAGTTGTGCTTACCACAATTGTGACAAGTAATATATAATATAATAGTTCATAGACTCAGACACATTGCGTAAATTAACACATGTTCAAGAATAGCTTCTTTATTTTTCCACAAAAAGTCTATGTTATGGCTACTCTTTAGAGTCGACTCGTCGAGGATTCTGAACAGGTTTTACAGCATAGGGTTTGATGTATATTTATATACACGTGTATAGGTTGCTCTTTAATACCAGTGAGCACATAATATAACGATTGCAGTAAACCCTTCCAAACTGGACATTTAACCATTTACCTCATAGGCTATTTTTAGATGCAACCTGTATGAATAAATCTACCAAAAAGGAGCATACACTAGCGAACAGGAAACTTTTACAAATTTGTACTTTGAAACCGTAGTGATAAATTGAGCATTTGCTCCTATAGGAGCAAATGCTCTATTTATCACAATGGTTTCACAAAGTGACTTTTACATAGTCGTCAAAAGCCGTCAATATGAGGGAATGGGTCAATAACGAATATACAGGCAGGTGGCCGATTAATGTAGGGTGTATGTACATCTGGGTAATCTAGCGAACATAAATGTTAATCCTGCGAATGCAATATATAACACTACATGTGCCCAATGTTCCTTTAAGTGAATACACAAACTATCTGTTCTGGGTCTACGATGTTTGCTGCAGACATAATATTCAAAAATAGGCCACAGAAAATGCATAAAAAAGAAATATAAATTGCTTAAGCTTAAATATTTGGTTAAGTGCAATTAGAAACTAAACAACAAGTAAATGATCGTTATGCCTTATGTCACGGTCTGATCTTAACAGTTGAATGCTCTACTAGGAACATAAGCGTTGTGGATGGGCATTTTCTGATTTTGCCCAATTATACTGGTATGGCATACAAAGTTTGACTTATACTGGTACTTTCATTATCACAACGATATTGCCGGTGCCGTGTGGCGCCCGTAAAACGTCCCCAGTACACGTAATATATGTTGCTATCATTCTCTTGTAGTATATGCAAGTAATATACATCATTCTCATCCGTCTATTTAATCATCATAATCATGTCCCCCACCTCTTGGTAGGTGTTGTGTTCACCAACAATTTAATGCACTTTGTAGCTACACTATTGTATTGACGTATTGACATGTTGATGAATAAAATACAGGTGGCCCTCCATCCCTTTCCTATATGAACAAATTTAAAATACCTTTGATATAACTCAAATCCATAATGATGCACTCTGTGTCTTTTGTGCAAGTACCAAACAATATTTCTTATTTCTCTTCACTTCAAACCTTACGTACGTTAGAAACAACTTAACAATTGAATTTATGATAAAAGAGACAACTTTGATTTTAGTAATGTAAATTTCCCTCATCTTGACGAAGATGTTCCCCGTGCCACATTTTACGGGGTTTACATATCTCAACTTATCCGTTTCGCTAGAGCTTGTTCGTCTGTTGACAATTGTAACAGTCGAAATTTCATTTCAACTGAAAAGCTGCTGAAGCAAGTATATAGATATCATAAACTAAGAAAAACATTATCTAATATTACCATCGAAATATTTCACTTATTGGCAAGTACAAGTGTAATCTTAAGGCGCTACCGCGACACGGTATTCCATATCCTTAATGATATGGTGATGTGATTTGCAAACTTTGAAAACATACCCATGTTCTCACTTTCTTCATCAAACATGTTTAAACAGTCATTAAAATAGATAATGATTCTATAGTACTACAACATAATGCATGTCTGGTGATCAATCCTTTTACAGTTGGCAATCGCGCTGACATATTGTCATGTACAGCGACAGAAACGGCTTAGTACTCTATGAGGGCGACCTCTTAAATGCGAAAACTGAAGGAAGACGTCGGGTCTTTGTCTCTTTTTTGTCTTACCCTTTTTTACATTTCTACAGTTACTCTGGTTGCAGCTCAATCATTGAGTACACTAGCGATAGGTGGATACAGTTTGTTCACTTAAATGTTTTCGTTATACATGCACTTTGCCACTGTATTTGCCATCGCGGTTGTTGTAGTTAGTCGGAGAGGGGATACGTTTATTTACATTGTTTGTCTTTTAGGGTGGGGATGGAATAAGTGTGAGGTCGGGCGCCCATAAACCGGTTTAACCCTCCACCCAGTGACTTTTGTCACTGACCGTTCCAAGGCGATACTTCCATCTTCCCCCTATTCTATGTTTGTTTTGTCTTTGTGCGTCTCTTGATATTTTTATATTTATGTACATTTGCTGTTTCCTTGTGTTGCTGTTTGGGCGACTGTTTGTTCTGTATGTGGTGACTCATTTTTGTAATTTGTTCAATTAATAGATGTAACATTTCAAAGTTTAAAGGAGAAAAGTGAAGGAAAATAGGGAGCGATGGAGAACAAGTGAGAACAAAGAGGTGAAAGGTGAATGGATGTAAGAATGGTAGACACAAACGAGAAGCATACATACAGCAAGTCTATATTCATATCATTTTGAATTAGGTTCTAATTCCAAGATTGTTAAGTATCATTTTCTAGACGGAGATATGCCGCGATCTACATTTTATGGGGACTACATTTCTCAACTCTTTCGCTTTGCCTGAGCCAGTTCTTTGATAGAAATTTAGTCGTCATTTAATTATAGCTGATAAACTGCTTAAGCAAGGTTACAAATATCATAAAAATAGGAAAGCTTTTTCTAAATTGTGTCATCGAAATTTACCTCTCATTAGTAAATGTAATTGCAATCTACGGACGTTACTGGAACAAGGTATTTCTCATCCAGAATTATATTGTGATGTTATATACAAAGTTAGGACAATTCGGGGCCATATCCATTTTCATGATTTGTTTATCAAACGCATTTAAACTTTTAAGAAGAAAGGTTATGACCCCATTATATTGCAAAGCATTGAATGTTCGGTTATTGATCCCTTTATAGTCGGAAGCTACGCTTCCCTCTTTGCTTGCGCGATGACAGGCCGAGGCTAGTACTCTATTGTGGTATACTCTTAAACCCAGAAACGGGATGAACTTACCATACTCATGTATTGCCTTTTCTCTGTTGAGCCCTGAGCGGCTTCCCTGCAGGTGCTCTGGCTTCAGCAAAGTCATTGAGTACATATTTGACGGACTTTCACAGTTGTTGTCATGCTATGTTATACACATTGTCCTGTATTTACCGTCCCATAAGTTGTGGGGAAGTCTGGCGGAGATACTTGTATATACACTATTTGTTAAGCTAGAGTGATTTTGAGATAAACGTGAGTGAAGTGCTTTAGCCACTGGCCATTCTAAGGCGGTACTCTCTTTGTCACCCTTTGTTTTGTGTTTGTCTTGTGTATTTGTGTCTTTTTGCCTTTGTGTTTGTGCTTTTTTGTGTTTGATGTTTTGTGTCCAGTGTGTTTGTATGTGCGTGTGTATGTGTGTGTGTATTTGGTTGTGTGGATATGTTGCTTGCTTTCTGTTGGTGTTTTGGTGTTGGTTGCGTTTTGTATGTGTCTTTTCCTGCTCGATTTAACTACTGTTTCCTCTAAGTTATGGATGCAAGGTGTTGTAGAAAATGTTTCGATTTCATGTCATGGATATTTAGCTTATCAAGTGTATCCGCTATTAGGTGTTCAATGCTTATTCTGTGTAATAGGCAGTGTTTAAATCCTGAAAAATCGGTTCTCCTTCATTGTTTGTTCGAAACATGAAATACTTTACTAAAACAATTATAAAATGTATAATCTTTGTTTTTATTGCTTTGTGTTGTCAGCTTTACCAAGAGATGTTTACTCGAACTTTATCTTTACGCCCAACTGAGTATTGTTAAAAGGGTTTAATATATTGTTCCAGAAATGTGGGCATTCCCAGACCATATGGCGGATTGTTTCAACTAAGTAGTGCCTCGTGTCTCTATTGTAAAAATGAGTCCTCAGATCAGGGTCTGTACTATTTGCTGAGCCCATCAATGTCATTGTCTTACCCCATAAAATAGGGTTTTGCTGTTCCCCCTCAATATGGAAGATTTGGATGTGTTCTATCTATGAACACGTGTGACGATGTAAGCTGGCGTGTCTTCAAATCAGTGATTATGAAAAAACGATTCAGTAACACATATGTATGCTAAAACAGTAATATTACCCGATAAAGGCGATTAAAAAGGAAAGTTTTATAATAATATACATCACTCTGTGTTTTACTATTTAATCTTTGCTTTGTCTCCGTCATAAATTCAAGTGAGAGAAAATATGTCTAGAAACTCATTGTTTACTGTATTGACCATGGGCTAGTTTCACGATAAATTTCACCACCCTTGGATGTTGGCTGATACTAAAGATAAAAAGTGTGTCGGAAATAATGACATCATAAATATCAGGTTGGTGATTTTTCTATAATGGTGGTCCAGTGGTAGGACATTAGACTTGGGATCGAAGTGTCCCCGGTTCGAATCCTGCCATCGGACTAAAAAATGCATCCCACGTTTGCTCCTCTCCACCCAGGTGTATAAATGGGTACCTGTGAGGGAAATAAGCCAGTGTGCCATGGTTGCCCTGGGTGCCGAATGTTAATGGCCCACTTATAACCAAGTGATCAGGGGGTAAATTGTGAAGTCGGGAGAATATGTACATTGTATATAGTTCCAAAATATAAACCTCATATTTACCTTTTAGGGAATAACTATGTGGTTTGAATACAGTAGTCTGACAACATCTTAACAATGTTCATGCTCATAGCGTATATATTAATATCAGTATTTGCAGATAGTGTAGTCCCATAAGATACAACCTTTGGGGCTATAGTTGAACACTACCGTTAAATGATTCACATAATTAATGTACACGGTGCATGTAATTATACAGCTAAAAAATGTATTACATGTTTGGAGCTTATTATTATTTATGTTGGTGCAGGAAACAACATCTTAAACATATAAAAAATAATGTATAATATTTATACGAACGACAGTGGTCTCGATTGATTTGGAAATGCAGCACATACGTAAAGAATCAATATGAACACCAGATAATCCACCCATACATCAGACTATAATTAACCATATTTACCATAAATCGTATATCTTAGCCAACGTGTCCAAAAATACGTTGAACAAATCCTATTTTTGTTAGTAGGATAGAATGTAACAAGTATCGCGGACTCTTGTCAGGTCGGTATGTTTTACAAGAACCAATTGGTATGTGTCTATACCTTTGCCTATACGCAATGCACCACTGGTTTAACAACTGGAACTTTAAAACGTGAACATGTTGGACACACACCACCTAAGATTTAAGTTTCCTAAACACAAACATGTTTGTCTGTTACATGTTTCGGTATGCATACTCATTTGCTTTCTTTTATATGTTCTACATATTGTGATCACTGCAATAATTGAAATAATGTTATATGGATTAATAGTAATTGTATTTGATATGAAATGTATTTTATAAGTAGTCGGAAAATAGAACCCCTTGGTGGTAGCTGTGAACAAAGTACATCACAAGCAATAGTGTGAAAATCATTCAGCAAATAAGTTCCATATTTGGACAACGTATAGAATACTTCAAACCTGTATGGTGTAAAGGATTATAATATAGTTTGTGTCACTTCCGTATCGTTTAGCAAATTAACAGAAACACCAGGTATAAATGCTTATCAGACATATCTTGATGCGTCATCAAATTAAAAGGTTATGCCGACTCATTTCTCTAAGTGTCATCGGAACACGAGTATGTATTTTATCAATTATGATTTATAATTTTTCTTATGTTACATAAATATGCGTGATTAGTTGAGGAGAAAATTGATAAGTAATTTAATTAGATCAAATTTATTTCGAGCATATTCATTATTGATGGAATTTTGAATGATTTTTTGTTTTCAGATCTCGAAATCAGTTCTTAATAGTATCAGTCTTTTCCTGCTTAACATTAACAAAACACGAACTATTATTGTAATGTGAATAGTATGAAAGTATTTGTCTAACAGCGGTCCGTATTACCAAAGAAAGTGAAACCTATGGTTCGAACATATGACGGCCACAACCAAAAGCATTGTATGTTAGCATATACGATTACGTATGTCGTACGAGATTAGACATAAGTGTTGCACACTGGAATATACAGTAAACCCTCTCTATAACGGCCACTAAATTACAGGCAGGTGGATGCTTAAAGCGAGGTGAACGTAAAACAGAACGCTCCAATACTTCCACCTTGCTTTAAGCGGCCACCTGCCCTAAATACCAAATAGTAAATGAATTTCATCAGTGTCCGTTTTACAGAGGTTCCACTGTACAATAATTTCGGATATACGAGTAATAGCGATATTAGGACTACATGTATGTCGTGCGATCTATAGCATGAAGGTTCCTAGTATCATATCATAAAACCGCCAGGGGGAGAAATAATGTAACAAACCAATTAATAAGATTGCTCAACAAAGCGATGTTCAAAGGTTTATACTCTCCGTTAAACGAAGCACCGCATAAATCGTTATATTCCTACTGTATGGATGTTACTTCGTAATAAGCATCAATTCTACTTTATTAATAATCCTGGGTGGTTTTAATGTCCCTGATTCAAATACTGCATAATAGTAGGCTATCCTACCGAGGGAAACAATATACATTCGTTCTATAAACACACTCGTAAAAATGTTGGTTATTTTTCGTTCATGTAAATACAATAAGGTTCTTTTTTATGGAAGGTTCGCTCATGATAAGAAGTTGACATCCTGGATGAGTGTAATCTGCTTTACAGTATTTTATCTGGGTCAGTTCTGACTACTTTAGATTCAATCAAACCCAAAAAACAAAGCCGGGTGGAAAATAGCTTGGAGCCCGATGAGACGTTCAGTTACTCGGCGTTTCATCTGACTCCAAACCGTCTGCAAATGCTAGTGATGTGTTCAATAGATGGATACAGATTAACATACTGTGTCATCAGATGTTCTACCACACGTATCATGGCAAAATAATTCATGATTACTGTTGTCCATGTTTGCGCTTGGCAAATCACATTTGTCCTAGAAATCCATTTCAAGAATGAGAAACACTGAACGACGATTCAAATTATGAAGGATGGTGATCCCCCAAAAGCAAAAATTGCAACACAAAAAGAGAAAATTGCAGACTCGGTTTAATTGAGTCTGTTCATGAGCAGTAATTGAAAGTGCAACACTGCTCACGCCCCCTAGCACCGGCTTAAGCGCTATTCAATTTTCAGAACAAGAAGTACTGAAATTCGTGATCTCGAAGGATCAGAAGGTATAACAACACTGAGAATGAAGTACGGAGCGACGTTTTACGGCCGTCACACACGTACTTAACACCTAGATTCCATTTCGAAATGAACAGATTTTCGATACAACCACAGAAGACAGCAAGTGTGTTCGTAGTTGAAAGGTTTGTTGATTGACCTTCACCAGTGGGACATTTAATGTGTCAAATACCGGATTATACAGTGCATTCTCTATAAAGAGACCATCAAACAAATAGGGCTAATTCAGATTAATAAGGCAGTTGGTGAATTAGGGCAGGACCAAAGTAATGCAGAAAGGTTTCAGAATAACTTTGACCATGCATGAAACACTACCTACTTTTAAAGGCATACCTGTGTTCGTTGTGGTCGCTTTAGAGATGTTCTACTGTATACTGTATGATTGTGTCCGCACTACACAAAGCTGCGTTATTATTTTTGGAAGTGTCATATGAAATAGTTCAAGTTCAATCTAACCGTCAGTACAAAGTCGAATTATGTTTACTGGTAATTTAATCGGTTAGTTGATCATTCTTCTTAGCAATTAACGTCATTCAAAATTGTTTTCAAAACAATATTACTGATGAAATTCATTTACTATTAGATATCATTGATATGTTGTGACAACGAACGTAATTCCATTTCATCACAGCACTCGTAATTGTTCTTCCAATAAGTATTCCATAATTGAATGGTTGAAATGACCATATAGATCAGTCTTAATACAAAATTCATTTAGAAGTAGTCCAAATGGCACCAGATCCAAACTTAACCCATTCCTTCATATAAAAACTCTTTCAAGTGTTTGCAAACAGAGTAGATTCAGATAAGACGGCTCATAGAGGAGCCGTCTGATCAGAGTATAGTCTGTTTACTTATACAAATGAAAGCATTATACCATTTCAAAACTTCAGCTATTTACGGTGTCATTATTTTCTTGAATTTATGCAACAGGGAAAGGGTTAAGGAACATATATATATATATCTATCAAGTGGGGTAAGCGTTTAGACATGTTTTGTCTGTTTTAGTTCATACTTCACAAGATGCTGTGTATTCGCAAGCACTGTTAACCCTTTCCCTGTTGTATATTCATGTAAGAAATACTGACGCCATGAATATTAATTAGATTATTTGTTATAATGGCAAATGAACACAGAACATTTTGGCTCAAGCAGAAGCTATAGAATCAGATCTTTATTACACCATAAGCAAACAGAGTAGGCCCTGATCAGACGACTCCTAAAGGAGCCGTCTGATCTGGGTCTACTCTGTTTGCAGATGCGTAAAAATGCACTTACATAAAGGAAAAGGGTTAACCTAGATTAGTTGCCGAGGAACTCGGTATCTCATCATTCGGCATCTCATCAGAACTCAAGTGTTATGTTATCCAGTCAATTTTGTTTAAAACGTATGAATGAATCAGAAGAAATTCGATACCACACCAGAGTATAAACAGTCAGGATGTTTTAAGGCATTAGAGTTAATAGTTCAGAAGTACAAGTTGGATATTGGTGGTCTGATAAATACAATCAAAGCAAGTAAGATGTTTGTTGAAAGGGGCAACATATTCTAAGATATTATGCTTTTATATCTGTTTCCGTACATTGGAAAAAAATATGTCAATGAATAGTTCAACCAAGGTATAATTGTTTTCTGCAGTAAGAAAAATCCCAGACGAAGTATAAATAAAGTCGCACTTTACCACCTTTGCAAACAGAATATACCCATACCATATGAGCCGTCTGATCAGGATCTACTCTGTTTGCTTATGAATTAATATAAATTTGAGTTTACATTTTCTGACATGACCAGAATACCCTGTGTACACATGAATGTCTTTATTTCTAACATAAGTACATGAAGGTATAAGAACCATTTGCATCGCCATGTTTTCACTCCTTGACATGTTTTACAGATGTCGTTATATATGTATCGAGGTTTTTAATCGCATTCTTTTGAACGCCTCTGATACAGCCTGGTCATGTCAGTCATATCAATTTAGCAAGGCAATTACATAATTACTTGAATGCTCTAATAACTATTTTGTATCTACTTCAAGACGATCGTTCTCTAACAGGACGACCGAACAAAGACCTTAATAACTAAGGGCAAGTACATGTACAAAACGTTATAGTTACCAATATTATTGTAGATAGATGATTTGCTTATAAGGATGTAAAGTACCTAGTTATAGTCTACTTTCAGTCCGAATGATCGCTTAGCCGACTGTACATTTACTCCCCTGTTCATTAACCATTCGCTTACAATACTGAGCACTGCTAACATATGGCGCTATTACGCAGCCGCAGTACCGGCTAGTGACCCTCACCGGTAACTGTTTTAACTCTTGGGTGGAGTGGAGAAGATCCAACCTCGTGTGGGCAGGAGACACAGAAAGGTATCTCTGACGTTAACAGGAGGGACTCCGGACCTCCGAATTGGTAGTCAATCGCGTTACCACTAGACCAGCGCATCACCACAAGAATGCGAATATGGTCATGGATAATCAAGGGTGCCCTTTCGCCGTTGCTCTGTATACATGTTCTATGATATGTGTTAGACGTTTAAGAGAAATCACCATTCCTGAGTGCAGTAAACATGTGCGCAAACGGTGAAGATTTAGATTTGAATGCTCGAACTGTTTATCAATACAATAGCAAATCTACGTATTTCAGACTAAATAGGTTCTGCTGCTACATGTCAACGATGATTCGTCTTTCCGATATGAAATTGTAGCATTCAAAACATTTGGAATATAAACATCGAGGCTTCTAGCGCTTGAACATTTTACAACCAGTTCCTACTTTGTTATTGTCCATATTTGATTTTAATAATTACTTGCCTATGTGAGTTTGGCTAAATCATTTGATACTGTTTTTCCAAGAGTCAAGGCGGCTTCGATGTTCCACTTGTTGTTGCCAAATCTATTCCATCAGTGCAAACCGTATTAGAATAAGATACCACGAGGAAGCCGATACGTGCAAGCGTGTAAACATGCCAATGCACTCATAATATTGCTGGTATTAATATTGAATGGAGTTCCGGTGAAAATTGAACAAATATGCGTAGTTACGCAAAGTTTATTGGCTTAAAAAACTGTTCTAAAGCGGTTAGGAAACAAACATGAGATGTGATTTAACTTCGGAGAAAAACAGGGACGTTTTAGAAACAGTGACAGACGAATGGGCTTCATTATTTGTCTTAATTTTAAACGAAACTAAGTCAATAAAGCTTGACATAAAATAATGTTAAACCTAATCATATTTAATGGTCCGCTCCTCCTGAATCAGTATATTGAAAATAAACACTAACAAGTGCATATGGACAAAATGTCTTACAACCTTATTTTAGGTCAATGTCTAACCGAGAAATTCAGACTTTCAAGTACGACAATCATTTCTCAAGATTTCGATTTAGTAAGGTACAAAGTATGCTCAATACCAGCTGGTCGACCGGTATATGCTAATAAATTATGCAGAAAAACATAATCTCATTGGGACAAACCGTTTTTGACATTTTGGCTTTCGGCTAACAATGTCTCGATGCGTTAACAACACAGCCATGTGATATCGGTAATGCATACATTCAGCAGTGGGGTCGATATGTATATATCAAATATGTATTGAAATAATTTAACTCATTCATGTCTAATGTCCCTAAAGAGATATGAGCAAACATTTCGTACAAATATCGACATATATAGGAATATTATAAAAGCAAAGGCATATTTTCGCCGCTGTGAACTTCGGGAAATTATTTGTGAAGAAGAACTTGCAAAACCATATCAGAAAAGTCAAACACTGTTTTCTCCGTCGGCAAAATACACAAGTAATGAAAAAACTATGAGAACTTACGAATGGGTAACAACTCGTTTCTGTCTCAATAATCAATATCAATATTGAATTTATATTTAATTTGCTGGAAAGCAGTCGACACAGAGGTTTGAATCACTCTTTGTCAATAACGATTTTAAAATACTAAACATAGCTTCAATTTCCTGTCACCAAGAGGAAAATTAATGTAAGATGAAAGCCGTTAAATGATCAAACGATAGCTATGATTTATATGTTTAAGGACAAGTACGGAATAATATAAAGCATGACACATCTGAGATTTTCCATAAGAAGTTCAAACAATAATAATGTGCGGCAAATGATAAAATAATTCCATTTCTAACACAACTATTTGTTTTATAGTTACAATCGATATAATGAACCATGCCGTACCGGGAATGTAAGCAGATATAAATGCGTAATCTATATAAAACATTTAGTTAAACACACGTAATTAACCCGTTCACTAACGTGTATTGCAAACCTTTTATCTGCAAAGCTTTTCTCACATTTTCTTTCAAAACTCATAAGGAGTAACAAACAGGGTTTGATCCTGATGAGACGCCGATATACTGAAAGTCTTATCTGGATCCAAGCTGTTTAAGAATATCGTCAGATTCGCCATTGGCAGTGGAAGAGTTCAAGCGCATTACAAGACACTATTCGGCATTGTTGTTCAAAACAACCTCAGGGTTTGGCCTCTCACGAGGTTTAGGTGAAATAAGAGTTTTGTTTATGTCAGTATATACACAGTAAATACACAGACAAATTGGTTTCAGTTAAAGGGTATACTACCTGGTTTCTTCGGTTATCTTATGTGGTGTGTAAATCATTTGAAGAAATCTGTATAACGACGGTACCTTTTGGACAATGTTTCCATATTATAATATCACGTTTGCATGAGTTTAAACGCTGATTGCTCTACTTATTGTATTGTGCACATTACCTATAAAGTAATGGTCGGGAAAATACGTTGTGCATACGACATGATGAGTTGTGCACAAAATATAATAAGCCGTACGCTTGAAATAACAATAAATTACACGTTTCCCGCACGAGATGAGAAGTTGAACGCACGAAATACCACGCGAGATAACAAGTTGTGAGCACAATTTGACAAACAATAAGTTGTACACACGAGAAAAAAGACGGGGTACGCGAGGTAACAAGTTATGTTTATGAAAATAATGAAAGAATGAAGCGTTATATATATAATAAGGTGTGCACACGAAAAGACAAGTATTGCATACGAGATATTATATATCACTTACTTGTATTTTTTGAAACGTCTTTTTATTTCTACGTAATTATTTATATAATAAACAATGTGAATTACCTCCCTTTAATCCCTCTTATATACACTCACATGACTTATAGTTAACTTATAAATAATTATGTAACTGTTTATGTACTTAGTCTTTAAAACTACATTTAATATTTTGGTATCAATCTGATCTGTATCTATATATAGATGTATTCGATTGTAGCGTTAATATTACAAAAAATACTGTGCGACCATACCGAAATATTTCGCATGCTTGTATTATAGAAAAACATCTGAACCAAATGCTACCAGTCTCTACCGCATACCTGCAGTAACGTAGAAAGCACATAAAAGTTTCAAAGCCGGATCTGCAGTGAGCAAATTTTCAGACACCACTTACAATTTAGAGAAAAAATGAAGGAACGTCAACTCTGAAACTTGAAGCAGACGACATTATTTGCAGATGATAATTGTTTTACGCAAAATGAGTTAAGCCAATATTTCCGTATTCTTATTACCCCCCTGCATTAAGCAGCCGCCTGACTAAAAATACCAAAACCCCGGGTTTACTATACGCCCACTTTAGACTAGTGTTTACATTAAACCTTTGCGCGAACATATTGAATATTTACTTTTTAAAAGCTTTCCGGACAACCTTAATGATATCAATACGCATTTACATTGGACGCGATAGCAGTACTCATTTTTTGCATCTTACTGTCTCAACTCTATACTGCATGTTTATTTATGCAATAGTCCATCCATTATGAATAATTCAATTGTAAGTTGACATCAAAAGTGTAAAAAAGCAGTTTACTGTCAGGGCATTAGGTAGAACATCTGTAACATATAATCCAACAGAGCACACGTGAATGAGATATTTGTCTTAACATTTAGCCTGCTGAGCAAATTATTTTTACAGAATCGGTCACCTACTATATTTCCAAAATTCAAAATTCAAGCTATACTCAATGTGCCTACCAAAATGCAATCAGGGTTTTAAACAGTTTGGACCCCGATGAGACGTCGAGTTACTCGGCGTCTCATCTGGATCCAAACTGTTTGCATAGGTATTCACTCATCCGCCCATAGCAGGCTAAAGGTATACTTTATGTACTTCCTAATTAAGGTTCTGCATAAATATGCCAAATACATCAAGATACTACGGAATGTACGTTTTAAAGGTCCATTGAACATTTGCTTTCGCGTGTTCAGGTCTCAGTTAAGTCATACCCCTGATCATAGAAATAATGACATAATGATACGCATTACCCTATTTGTATAATGGCTTATGTATACAGGACACTTATGCATTGGTAGAAACTGTAGGGTGTCAGATATATTTCAATTTCATAGGCAAACGGAGCATACCCTTGTCAGAGGACTTCTATCGGAGCCATCTGGGTCTACTGGCGGCAAAGGCGTGAAAAAGCGTTTGAATGAAAATTAGATTTCTGAATTGTTGTCATACAATATGAACAATGCAAGTTTGATCACGACTGAAACAGTAGCATCAGTTCTATACAATTTTATAAGTAACAGGATCAGACCCTTATCAGATGCAGGAGTTTTCTGATCTTGATCTACTGTTTGCATAAACGTGAACATGCGTATATATACAGAATAAATGGTTAAAGTAGTTTGTTCCTTACCTAGCGCTCAACAGGTAAAGGTTGAACCAGAACTAATTAGTTCGATGTTTTATGTTTATGAAAGTACAGTTGAACTTCGATATCTCCAACAATTCAGAAATCTAATTTTCATTCAAACGCTTTTTCACGCCTTTGCCACACATTAAGGGACTATATAAATTAGTTCGAGATAACGGAAGTTTGAGTTATCTATTATCTGATCTTGACAATTTATCACGTTCAAAGCTTAATGCATGTCTACAGTAATGCTGAAAGCTCCTGTAGGAGCTTCCAGCATTACCGTAGACATGCATTAAGCTGTAAAATGGGTTACTAGAATTGCGTAGTGATACATTTTAGAGCAATTCTGTATTGTAAGATTTTGGTAGGACCTAACTTTAAGTCGAGTTATACCGAGTTATCCGAGTTCGAGATATCGAAGTTCAACTGTATGTTGATTCGAATGTTCTTTTTATCTGATACTTTACAGAATCAACATATAAAGGGATGGCAACTTATCTAGCCAAACTGCATAGGCAATCACTCATCCATCCGCAGCAGGCTAAATGATAATAACAACTTACGGACGTCTAACCAGCCAGTAAAGCTAAAAATACATTTAGCTTTAGTTTAATGGCGAACGGACGATGACATAATCATCCTCTAGAAGCTTTCTGCGTTACGTTGTTGTACCTGTATTTTAAATACCCAACCAAGAGACGGCTTTGGGCAGGTTCTTCTACGTTTTAATTGTTAGACATGTCAACAGTGCGTTTCGTTTTCATCCTGGTGTTAAATCTGTTTTAACATAGAAACGTGCTCGCAAACAACTTGGATATTGCGTCACATCAGAACCCAAACTGGTTGACGCTTGGTCAATAGTTTCTCCCAAAGTTGTAAGTCACTAAATTAGCATATTGCAAGTCACTATATTGCTTTATAGGAGCAAATGCTCAATTTATCACAATGATTTCACAATGGTTTCAAAACTACACACTTCTAAAACAAATCATTTTCTCTACTAAATGCTCCTTTTCGGTAGATTTATTCAAAGGAGTTGTGCAGGACGAATGTAATGTACAAACATCCGCAAGGGGTTTTATGTACAACATCAGTCCTGCAGTAAGCTATAACTGGTCTTAAACCACTAATAGCAGTGTAGACCCACATGAGAGGTTCCAAGAGGAGCCTATACTGTTTGTGAGTGTTACTTATAGGTGTTAAATACTGTAGTGACAATATTCAGCACACAGACCTGCCTGCAGCTGTAAACGTAATAGTAGAGCCCTAGCTAGTTATATGGCATGGTGTTGCAATTCTAGTGATGTCTTGTAACGTCATGTAATAGATGAGATGACGATTGTAGTGATCCAATATCCCCTTTGGTATAGTTTGTAATGTTGAATATTGCAATCTGACATTGTGTTCTATGCCTTAAATAATAGCAAGTATTCCTTCATTGGCTGTTTGATCTGAGTCTACAGTATTTTCCAAAACAAAAAAGTCTGCCAAAATAGTTATCATTAGGGTATGCTTTCGATTAATCTCAGACATTAGGAAGCAGCAGCTGATATCAATGGGACGCTTCATTCCTGCAGTGTAGTTGCCAAACCGGAAGTATGTGCTAAAGGCATAGACATATGAACAATGTCAATTAAGCCAAACAACTACGATAAGGAATGAAGGTCTGTTGAGGCATTTAATGTGCAGTCTGTAATAAAAAAGATGATAAAAAAGGAGAATCCATTTATTCATGCAATTAAACTGCTGCGCTCAACTACAGAACGTTTCTTATCTTTTAATAGCGTTCCATACCGTATAAGGCCGTCAATACGCAGTCGCTCGGAACGTGATAGCGGTACTCATTTAGTTACATCTTAACCCTTCTCGTGCTGTACAAAATGATGCCTGCTCAAATTTTGATTTGCTGCAGGTTGTACATACCCTCGATTCATTCAAGCTTTTTGGAAGCTTTTGACCGAGCAACAAGAATAATCGGGTACTATTGCAAATACTATTAGGTGGCGCTTAGCATAAGGGTTAATGCCATAAGACAACTTGCACCATTAGCATTGCGACTGAATTGAGATACACATGACACATGCCGACTATGTATGTACGCGAATGTATGGTTTAAAAAAATAGAACCTTAATAATTGAAACAGAATAATATAGAATAAAAAAACAATTTGTGCAGTTTATTAGAGATAAAAGCACAGACCATTGCTGATGATCATACTCTACGCGACTTGGTATTAACCTTGATCTCGCTATCCGCGACCCCATCCTTATCTGCAAAACAAAAACTGGAATCCTATCAGGATTATCATGATCCAAACTGTTCGACACAGTTTTCTTAAACGCTTGAGAGAATCGGAAGTAGTAACAATTATACCATAAGCAAATACCCTACTCTGTATACAGCTGGATATACACCAGAAGCAAATACCCTAGTCTGTATACAGCTTGATATACAAAAACCAAATACCCTACTCTGTATACAGCTTGATATACAAAAACCAAATATCCTACTCTGTATACAGCTGGATATACCAGAAGCAAATACCCTACTATGTATACAGATGGATATACCAGAACCAAATACCATACTCTATATACAACTTGATATACGTCAGTAACAAATACCCTACTCTGTATACAGCTGGATATACTAGAATTAAATACCCTACTCTGTATATAAATGGATATACACCAGAACCAAATACCCTACTCTGTATACAAATGGATATACAACAGAACCAAATACCCTACTCTGTATACAACTGGATATACACCAGCACCAAATACTCTAATCTATATACAGCTTGATAACCAGTAACAAATACCCTACTCTGTATACAGCTGGATATACCTGAACCAAATACCCTATTCTGTATACAGCCGGATATATGTCATATCCCCAAACCCTTTACCTTATACATACTTATTTCCACGCTTTGCGAACAGAGTAGATCCATATCAGACGGCTCCTATAGGAGCAGTTTGGTTAGGTTCTACTCTGGTTGCTTATGAAATAATATGGATATGATCCTACAATTTCTGCCAAACCCAAACATACTTGTCCATGTGCAATTATAACACTAATCTAATCAATATTCATGATGCAATTATACCTTACATGAATATGCATCGAGTAAATGGTTAAGTGCTTCCTAAACCTAAAAGTGAGTTGCAAGGATGTTTACATAGTATCACTTAGTGACTATACTTCTATTAAAGTGGACCATTTCGAATTCTATCTCCAGTGAATTTGATTATGCAAACATACACGCTCTAGTTCAACATATGTAAGTAAGATTAGTATAAACATAATATATTTGTTAAATGATCCAATATGTTTAAAGATCTTAACAATTCACAGGCATTTGGTGTGCAATCCTAGGTGAGTAACATTAAACATTTGAAAATGATTATTCTCTTGCTGAGTGCTTAGCATATGTGAGCGGTCCCAAAACCAGTTGATCCAATATTAAGATCAGGTGACATAGTGTGTGTCAAATATGCTTTTAATATGTTGGCACATCTTAGAATAAGGACTCTCGGTTCCTCTGGCCATGTATTCTAATCTACCATACGTCCACCAGTCCTATATTACAACACATCAACGTTAATCATACAGGCAACACATTTAACTATCCAACAAACTACGAATTTTGAACTTTAAAGATGCAAGAGCATGTTCTTACCAAATATATCATATAACACTCCAATGAATTGTTTTGAACAGCTGTCTTATACCATACAAGTATTATAGTGTGTACAATGACCATTATGTTATCCGACATGAAATCTTAATGTTCTTTTATCAGATAGGTTTCTTTGATTTCACATGATAATATACCCCTTTGAAAACCTAATTGGCCCAGCTTTAATAGATATTTACTTCTTTGAATTTGTTGTCAAAGACATGCGTCGAAATTGTGATTTATTTTTACTTTGATCTACAGTAGGATATTATACATATATAATTGTATGGTTCGTGTCTGTAGCTAATTTAGTACACAAACAGGAATTATTTGTGGATATTTATGGAAAATAATACAAAACTATAGTTAGAACAAAGCGTATCGAAAGATCAGTAACCTTTACTAAATGTTTGCACAGCTGATAAATATACCCACCCGAGCAGTATTTGATTTTTATTTCCAAAACCAATTTCTTTGGCATGTTATTAAAATCGGAATTAACATGTTTGTTTTCAGTTTTATCTTATTACTAATTATTGTATACTTATTGCATACCATTATGCAAGCGACCATACTCATCGAATGACTCATATTTACATGTGCATTTGATAATTGATTTAGGAATATTTTGAATATCTTGGTCGTACGTATCATCTGGGCCATCACAAAAGCAACTGGACAACCAGACGCATGATATACATGTACATTGGCATTAAATGGTGATATGTTTTGGCTTGCAACATTACATGTAAACCAAGTCGCATTGATATTTACAAAGTGAAAACCAGTTACCGTGTAATATAATACAATACAAAGTTAAATTAATATGCATTTGTGTTAGGTATGTATCATGAATCAAACTGAATTATGACACATTCAACTGTATTTATACACATATGTTGCTATAGTTTGATTTAAGCTGGAACGCGCTTAGAAAAGGTAGCCCGTTGCATTATGAAAAACTCATCACTCATGCCATGATTTGTTTACAACATCTTAACATAGGTTATATCCCCAACAACTATGGTATACGAAGACCAATTGGGA
The DNA here is from genome assembly GCA_963576725.1 of Azorinus chamasolen. Taxonomy (NCBI): domain Eukaryota; kingdom Metazoa; phylum Mollusca; class Bivalvia; order Cardiida; family Solecurtidae; genus Azorinus; species Azorinus chamasolen. The sequence goes on along the minus strand of OY755248.1, from coordinate 5,125,452 downwards.
TATAAATGGAAAAGTAGTAAAGTCAAACAGGCAAAGCCACATACAAGACGCAACCACTACCAAATCACCGATAGATAGCATGGCGCACACACAACTACACACCCAAACGCACACACACACACACACACACACACACACACACACACACACACACACACACACACACACACACACACACACACACACACACACACACACACACACACACACACACACACACACACACACACACACACACACACACACACACACACACACACACACACACACACACACACACACACACACACACACACACACACACACACACACACACACACACATCACAATATGTAAAACATAGCATAATAACTGTGACAATCCGTCAAATATGTACTCAATGACATTGCTGAAGTCAGAGCACCTGCGGGAAAGCCGTGAAGGGCACGCCAGGGAAAAGGTAATTTATGAGTCTGGTAAGCTCATCCAGTATCTGAGTTTAAGAGTATACCATCATAGAGTACTACACTCGGTCTGTCATCGCGCAAGCAAAGAGGGAAGCGTAGCTACCGACTGTAAAAGGATCGATAACCAAACATGCAGTGCGTTGCAATATAATGGGATCATAACCTTTCTTCTTAAAGGTTTTAATGCGTTTCATAATCAAATCATGAAAATGGATATGACCCCGAATTTTCCTAACTTTGTAGATAAGATCCCAATAAAGTCTGGTTGAGAAATGCCTTGTTGCAGTAACGTCCGTAGATTGCAATTATATTTACTAATGAGTGGTAAATTTCGATAATACAATTTAGAAAACGTTTTCCGAAGTTTGTGATATATGTAACCTTGCTTACGAAGTTCATCAGTGATAACAAAATTACGACAGTTAAAATATTCTAGCAAAGAACAGGCTCGGGCAAACCGAATAAGTTGAGAAATATGAACCCCATAAGATGTAGGTAAATTGAGGAAACCATTGTTTCAAAATAAGGATTATCCAAATTCAAAATATCGTCTAACTACCTTGAAGTTTTATTAAAAGCATTAACAATATCGGTCTGTGTATCAGCTTTTAAGCTAAGCATACAATCCCTCTCATAGCAATACAAAAACAAATCTGCAACAAGAGGGGCACAATGTGTACCCATGGGTATACCAACAACTTGACGATATATGGTATCCACATAACGCACAAATATATTATCTAAAAGAAAGGTAAGATATCTACAAACAACAAGGCAAGTCCACATTGTGTAATGTTCAACTTCTGAATTCGAAAATAATGAACGTTGAACATTACAAGCAATGAACATTTTGTTTTCTCTGGCAAAGGTTTTTTCTATTATTTTAATCAGTTTATCTTTTATAAGATGGTGAGGTAGAGTAGTATAGAGTGTAGAGAAATCATAAGAGCTCAGTAAAGAAATGTTATACTGTTCATTTTCAAGTTTAGTTAAAACATCATTTGAATTTGTTATGGACCAAAAACTTTAATACCAGAATTTTCATATATTTTATCACAGTAACGTTTTACATGTTCTTTGATCATAGTAAGACAGGACGTCAAAAGTTTAGATATTTTAGTAGTGGTACAACAGCTAGAGTTGGCAATAAAACGCACCTAAGGGTTTTTATGTAGTTTCGGAATCCAGTACAAAGTAGAATGTTTATATTGTTTAATGTTAGGACCAGACTTAAATGTATTGCACATTTTTACATGTTCCGAGACTATATATTTTTCAGGTGTTTGAACTGTTATATAATTTTGTGAATCAGTTAGTTCCTTCTTTAAAACATCAACATAATACAATCTACAAATAATGATTACATTATTTGATGCCTTGTCAGCAGGAGCAAGAACATAATTTGAATGAAATTTAGAAATGTGTTTCTTCAAATAGCGAAATGTAACTCTAGGTCGAGGTGGTAAAAGCTGGTAATTTGATTTTTCTACACTTTATACCACATTACCACACGATCTAATTAAGATCAAACTTACTAATCTTATAAATAAAACATTTGCCAGAGAAAAAGTATCATTTATTGCCTGTAATTCTAGACATGCGTTCTTTACCAATGACGTTACAAATAAATATACCTCATGGACATGTTTAGATCTTTGTGACGCTATTACGTTTCTGTTAGACAATATATTTGTTCGTTTTGGTAATTCTGTTTATCGCCAGGTTATTGGTATTCCCATGGGAACCAATTGTGCTCCTTTAATTGCAGACTTGTTTTTGTTTTGTTATGAACGGGATTTTATGCTTAACCTTAACAGCGATTCACAGGCGGATGTCATCAATGCCTTTAACAATACAGCACGTTATTTAGACGACATTTTTAATATCGATAACCCATACTTTGATTCTATGATAACCTCAATTTACCCTAGGGAGCTCAAGCTTAATAAAGCAAATAGTTCTGACATATCTGCAGCCTTTTTAGATTTAAATTTATCTATAAACAATGGAACAATTTCTTTTGGAATTTATGACAAAAGGGATGACTTTAATTTTAAAATAGTTAACTATCCTCATTTGGATGGGGATGTTCCCCGAGCTACATGTTACGGTGTATACATTTCTCAGCTTATTCGTTTTGCTAGAGCTTGTTCCTCTGTTGATGATTTTAACAATCGTAACCTTATTATCACTGAAATACTACTAAAACAGGGCTACAGATATGACAAACTTCGTAAAACATTTTCAAAATTTTACCACCGTAATATTCTACTCATCAGCAAATACAATTGTAATTTACGTACATTTCTAAAGTTAGGTATTTCACATTCGGAGTTTAACGGTGATGTCATTTACAAACTTCGAAAAATTATTGGACACACATATTTTGATACTTTGTTTGTCAAACGTATAAAACAATTCATTAAAAAGGGATATGACCCCTCTATATTGCAGCACACTACATGCTTGGTGGTCGACCCCTTTACAGTTGGTCATTATGCTTTCCTCTTTACTTGTGCGACGACGGTAAAGGCTTAATACTCTATGAAGATTCCCTCTGAAACCCGTTTACGGAGGGAGGAAATAAGATATTTGTATTTTGCCAGTTCTGTCGTACCCCAAATGACTACTCCACAGCTGCTCTGACCTGAATAGTCATCGAGTACATGCCTACGATGTCAAGTTTATTCTTTTTCAAACAAAACAGTTGTGCATGCTTAATATCCACTAGTAATTGTATCTTCTTGCGATTTATCTTTTATTAAATGTCGGTGTAGAAGTGTTTCAAATAGTTTTCCCGTACTTTTAAATTATGACGTCATTTACATGATGACGTCGCCTGTTTACCTCTAATAGCGTTTATTTTCAACTCATTTTCATTTTGGCAGACATCGTTATGCATGTTGTGGTGTTGTCTGGAGGGGGGATTTTATTTACATTTTGACTTTGGTGAAAGTGGGATAAGGACGAGGTTGGGTACCCGTAAACCAGGTTTAAGTCCCCCAGTAGCCCTTTTTTTATTGTTTTTGGCTGCTGGCCGTTCCAAGGCGGCACTCCTGCTTTCAGCCTACGGTCTATTTTGTTGATTAATATGCTTAATGTTTAATGTGTTTCGTCCTGATATGCGTCCTGTTATGTTTTGTCTTGTGGCTTTACCGTTTCTTGTTAGATGGTGTTTGGTGCGGTGTCATTTCGTGTGTGGCTCTCCCTGTTTGACTATTTTTCCATATTGAAAAAAGCAATACGCGTATCAATAATATCAAAAATACATTTCTTCCAATCCGAAAGGGCATTAACATCAGCATGTTCTCGTCGACATCATTTGATGCAGACTTCTTGAATAGCTTCCGCAATATGAGTTTGACAGGCGTCAAATTCAATAAGTGAAGGTAATCTATATTTATGTCCTTTAGTTAGGAGGGCCCTGAGATTTGTATCTTTAATGATATCAAATTTACCAGTAATGACATGACCAACTGGTTTATAGCAAAATCTAGAAATGCTACAATCTCAAAAAATAGGGATATTGGCATCAATATTTAAGTCAGAGACAATTTTATTGTAGTTAAAAATAACATTCCTCATAGGTTTATTATATTTAAAACAGATGATAGGTGATTCAGAGTTGATGAAATATTTGGGAATAGTATCGAGTACATTCTTATCACGAAATATACTTTGGATATCAATAAAATCGGTACCTTTATATAGGAATTGAAGTTTCAGAAAATGTCTTTTGTGTTCAGATTTTTTATCAATACGAGGACGACGAAGATGATGTGTGTAACTTTGTATAAGTGAGGCATACACAGTACAATGTGGTGCCCTTACTCAGCAATGTTTACAATGTCTCTATACACATATTTCAAGGTAACATTTCTCTCTTTAAATGCATAATATATATACATGACACAAGGTCTTATCAATCAATAGAACGTTTTTACAGATGTATATAAATTTGTTTCAAGCATTTTAGTTCTTCTTTCGCACCTTTAACGTTTGTTAGGTATCATATCCCCACGTTTTTCAAATACTATAAATATATAATGTGTTTCGTGTTACGCCATGCGTAACGAAATAAATGTATTTGTGAGCTTAGACAGATTATGCATAGGGCAATAAAAATAATCTTTGTATTCAAACATCATCTCGCTTCTCAGAAATTTTCTCTATACGTCAGAAAAATCGACAACGATGAGTGAACGAGTAATGCTTATGCTGAAATCGTTGTGAAGCCGTACTGTGGTGTCCAACGCACTATGGTGTCCAACGCCAACGTATATGTTTGTCCACATTTGGATACCAAAGTACATTGCATTACAACATATGATTTGAAACAGAACATGCAGGCTAACGCACTTTGGTGTCACCGCGTAGACATAAACTATGCAAAACATATATTAAACTTTCTTAATTATGTCTCCCGTTCTGCTCGGATAATATTGGCAGATTTATCACCTTTATAGATCTATTTAATATTTAGAATCTAAACATGATATGTCTGCCCTTAATCATGAAGTGTAGCACACGTTGATGTACGACATATCATGCGTTTTTAACTATGGATCCCCTTTCCGCTCAAATGAATTTGGCAGAGTTAGCAACTTTATTTTTAACCATGAGAAGTCAGCGTTTTATCTCCAAAACAGAAGACCACCTTTCAGTCACACTTCGCATGAGTAATCGGTATTAAACCAATACCGACGCCGCATCTAAGCTTCGGTTAAATTGGGTCTACATTGCTGACAATCAGTAAAGGTTGGTTTCATACAGCTGATCACATCTACAACTGGGAATTCTGTTGAATATATATACTGCCGTCAAATGTTCTTATTACTTTAAGGCATCCTCGATGTGAACTGTATCAGGACATCCTCCATGTGAACTGTATAGACAGGAGTCACGGTTATCAAATCCTAAAAGCTTACGACTTTTATGGACAGAAAGCGTTTTTGAATGTTTTATAATACATGTGTATATTAGTCCTATGTGGTTTACCATTCCGTCAATTTAAACACACGAGGAAAAATGGACAGCAAAAGAGTTGAACACAAAAGTGCATTACACAGCACACCGCACTTTATTGTCATGCATCAAAGTGCGTTTTTCAATTTGATGTCCGACAGGAGAGCTGTACGTGCAGGTTCCATGCCTATCGTTCCTTTACAGCTCATATGCTGTATAGACAGAGAGCGGTTATACAGATATTTTAGCAGATAGTACTACTCTTGTTTTAATGACAGTTTAAACTAAAGAAAGGGTTCCTTAATCAATCCGAACCGCAAAAGAAACGCAGCAGTTGCAGAAACATATATAATTCTAAACTAAACAGGTCCAAATGATAAATAACGGTTGTATTTCAGTTTATAGGTACCTTATCTACAAACCGTGTAATGTTCATTATAATATATCAATAAATAACTCCGATTTCATCATGTTAAAGTTCATTACCCATGAGTTTCACACATTATCAATAGCCAATGGAGGATACACGAGGCATTGACAATGTGTGAAAATTGAACTTGTGGGTAATGAACTTTGACATAAAAAAATCGGGTGTATTTATTGATACATTTTAATGAGAGTATGTAGGTAAGATACATATAATATTAAATAAAACCGTTATTTATCATTTGAAAAGTTTAGTTTTTAATTATATGTGTTTCCCCAGCTGTTGCGTTTCTTTTGCGGTTCGGTGTATATGATCAGATCAGATATTACCTTTTATCTCAACGTTTAAAATATGATTGTTTACCTTTCCATCAGTTAAACCCTTTCACCACAAATGTCGCATAAATGCACCACGACATACAGTGCAGTCCCAGATCAGACGCCGCCTTTTCAAGGCGCCATCTGATCAGGAATTTCACTTTTTGTCTCAGTCTCAATTTTATATCTGTGCTTTATCCCTCTGGAATTTGTATTAATTTTCTTATTGTACCGAATGATTTAACAAATAATGGATAGCAGACGGCAATTAGAAATGTGGCGCCGAAAGGGTTAAACACACATGGAAGAATGGACACAAATGTGCGTTAGACACAAATATGCGGTACATAGCCAACCGTACTTTGGTGTCGGATACCAGAGCTGTATGGACAGGTATCATGCCTATCATACTCTAACAACTGATGAGCTGTAAAGACAGAACGTACTTATTCAGCTTTTCGGATTATTTGGTTGTTCGTTCGACTTTTGTTTGATGCCAGTCTGATCTTAACCAAAAGTAAGGGTTTGCTGATCAATTGATATGATTCAAATTAACTATAAAGTTATTTCTGAAATTTCACCACATATGCGTGTTAATCACATGCCCTTCCTTCAGATTTATCAAATGTAGACAAATAGACACCGAAATGCGTTGATGTGATACATGCCAACGCACTGGGGTGTAAATGTTTTCTACATGAGGTCCAAGGTGCCTTGGATATCAGTGTGCGGTACATGGCCTAATGCAATTTGGTGTCGGACACGTACGTCCAGAGACACCCAAAATATGGCTTCATAAAGGGTCACCGCTACCTATTTAAGGTCCGTTGTCGCATGTTTTAAATGGTGGACATCATTTAGAATGAATGCATATTCAGTGTACGCATAGATATAATATTGTAATAGCCAGGAAATACATATCGTATAAAGTTAATGACATCTCTTCGTTTATTCTAAGTGAAATACGTCGAATGTATAGTGCATTACAAACATGATCTTACAATGATACGAGTTGTTGCATTCAGATGAATAAATACTTTTAGATATTATTTTTCAAACATGATACCTCATATTTTAATTTAGAGCAATACACCCCATATTGAATTTAGAGCAATACATTTTGACCTTCGTTTTTTTTTAGCAACTTAATCAATTCAATGTTTTAGAAATAACCTTAAACAAATGTAGTCACTATCTATATGAGAATTTCAAGTAACAGATAAAGACTTTAGCATACTTAATTGGTTTCAACATCAGAATGATTAAATATTTTGAAGACTCGATATCGATAGAGGAGGCCGACTAATACGAGCGGCCTGCTTGTCACTGAGTAAGAGATTATTAACCCTTCGCTTGCTAATCACGTCAATATACTTACCTGTAAATAGTGAAGACCCAGCTGAGACAGCTCCTGCAGGAGCTGTCTCATCATGGTCTGCACTATTTACAAGTTGATTGTGCAACCAGTGCACTCCACAGCAGTGAGTGCAGAGCGCAATACTTGTACACAGTGAAGATATATGTAATTATACAACAGGACATGGGTAAAGAAGGAGAAATGTATTTTAAAATTCAGCAAGCGAAGGGTTAAAATGTCATACAATACTACAGAGCTCAACAGACGACACAAGTCTGTTCCGGTCTGTAGTATTGCAAGGCTTCTATGTTCCATCCGCTTTTGATCAGCAGTATGTCCTGACCATTACTAGATCGAAACTGAGCAAACAGAAACTTTTTTTACGACGGTGTAACGGTTCAATATATGAACGGATATCTCACTTATAATGAATGATTAAAATTGCGTGGCATGTTACAATAAACAACAAACAAATAAAGAAAACCTATCAATCCTCAAAAAGAAAAGAAGACAAAAAACAATAACTCCACTGCACAAAAAGGTCATACTTTAGAAATTGAAACTCACGAGCATTTCTGTCAGACTAAACACTATCTGCTAGTGTATCAGTTTACTTTCAAGTCATCCAAATGGTGTTTTAGTTTTCAGAATCCAAGACGAGAGACTGACACTTATGATAAGTATGGTATGTTTTATAGTAAGCGTACATTACCAAGTTTATAAGTATATACGGTGATTGTACTTTAATGGTGCGATCGGAATTACAAACTTTATATTAGTGATGTTTGAAGATCCCCTGACACTCGTCTTACTAGTATTCTCATAACACGTCTGCATTTCTTCTTATTTAAGATCTGCATTCCAGACGCCCCACCAATCCGTTATCCCACTTTTCGCAACCCGGCTTGTTTGCTCAAAGCCTTGGTCCAAATGAGGTACTGAGCAACTCAGTGTCTTATTAGAATCAAACATTGTTTTACATTCTGGAGATAGTTTTTCGAAAAGGTGAATCGTTTTACAAAAGCTTAATTGGATCAAAAGAATGTAAAGTTGAATAGATATAAAATTGGCAGTCGTTAGAGTTTGTTTTACAGCAGAGGTATGGCTAGCACATACTCCTTTTATCCTCTTATGTGAGTGTTTTACGAACCCAGATAAATATGTAGTTGGAAGGCATTGAGTTATTCCTCGTCTGGTAACTGCAAACAATTGTATAATCGAAGACTAGATATAAATAATTAATCCAGAATTCACTATCAGTCTTCCTTGGCGCATTTCCTTTTTTACTTGATAAAATACAACAGTAAATACTCGATTATTCGAACATTTAAACAAGTATCATTATCGGTTCTTAACACAGGGGACTGTTTAACGCAGCGTGAAAGTCATGCAGAATGCTCCTGTAGCAGATGTATGTATAACTTTCACATGGCATTAAGCAGACATCTTTCTAAAAATGCATCAATTGTTCATTAGTTAAGTTTCGAAGTATCGAGATTTTACTAAATCAAGTGAAACCAGGTATTTAAGTTTCTACTGAGTTTGATACCTAGCTGACAAGTTGATTGATCGATTTGTTTCCTCTAATACCAGCTAGTGCGGATGGTAAAGTGTGATTTGAAAAACACATATTATCAAATAAACCACTCACTGCGATACAACCAACCTGATTACATTTACAATGCAGATGAAACAGATATTGTATTGAATTATCTTATGCACTGTATTTTTTTAGCAAACACGCGCTATGAAAAGCTTACTTATCACGATATAAAATAAATTATAACTATACTATCTTTCCTTACTTGCTGCGTCGCTAAGTCCAACTTGTGAAATGTGTTAAATAAGTAACCAGAAAATATATCACACTTTTGAATTTTGGATGGCGGCTTAGTTTGTATTATACACCGGTATGAACGAGAAAAGCGTTGTTTACTAATCAACTGGCGCAGGCAGCTCTTTATTCCATATATACGATTATTACGCCATATCATGCCTTTGCAAACAGAGTAGACTTAAAATCAGCTGCTCATGTAGATTCTAGTTTGCATGTTTATGAAATCAGATTCTAGTTCCTGCTCGCCTAACATTTTCCACGTCAATAAGTCATTAAAAGAATAATAAATATGTGTTCAATAATAGATGACAAAAAATCATTTATGAAATGGTGCGAAAGATCATGTCTCCTGCGTAATATTTTTTTCTTGCATGTACATCATTGTTTTGCAATAAAATAACCATTTCCTTACCATGCTCAGTTTAAAGTTTCATAGGTCCAGATTATGAAGTCATTTCTTACGCATTTGTTGATCTTTGTTGTTTTGTGCAGGATATATTTTGACATAGATTCTAGTAGTATGTTAGAGCAGCCAGACACATGTATCAACAGTTGTTTCCGTAGAGAAATTGGAAACCTAAGAAACCGATCTCGCCAGAATCTTAAGGAGAATACAGACTAGCATGAATGCCATAATTTACAATATCAATGTCTTATAAAAGCAAATGTGGTAACACATTGACATCTTAACCCATTACCTATTTTAAGCCCAACCTCGTTGAACAAACCACACTAAAATGAGCATTTTAGTTTCTGACTATATAGCTCCTTTTGCAGGAGCAAGATGAGGTTTTATTTGTTATAATTAACTGCAATCTTGTTCTTAAAAATATGGCTACCTGAATTTGGATCTGTTTCAAGTTTGACTACTTCTGGTCCCATTTTTGAATCTATTGAGCGATGGCCAAACTCTCTCTAGGATCCAAGCTGTTTGCACATGTGCGTCAATCTGCGAATATCGAGATACGGGTTACCCTATTATCAACATCAATTGGGTACTTGCACTAATAATGTTACACTAGGGTACTTACACTAATATTGTTACAATAAGGTACTTACACTAATAATGTTACAATAGGGTACTTACACTAATGATGTTACACTTGGGCACGTTCACTAATAATGTTACAATAGGGTACTTACATTAATGATGTTACACTAGGACACGTTCACTAATAATGTTACAATAGGGTACTTACACTAAGGATGTTACACTAGGGTACGTTCACTAATAATGTTACAATAGGGTACTTACACTAATAATGTTACTCTAGGGCACTTTCACTAATAATGTTACAATAAGGTACTTACACTAATGATGTTACACTAGGGCACGTTCACTAATAATGTTACAATAGGGTACTTACACTAATGATGTTACAATAGGGTACTTACACTAATAATGTTACACTAGGCCACTTTCACTAATCATGTTACAGTAGGGTACTTACACTAATAATATTGCAAAAGGGTACTTACACTGATAATGTTAAGCTTTATTCATAGAAGAACATACAATAGCTATATATCTAGATTAAGATAGTTTAAGCCATGCAGTGCTAGTAATATGGTGACCTTTTACTGAGTGATAAGATCTATCAGACACAGAATAATTCTAAAACCGTAAAACGCATCTGATTTAAAAAAAACTATTGACCATGATAGATTGATTTCCTTGTATGAGTGCCTAATACTGTAAAGTCTCGCTAATAATACGACCACTCAAATGAAGTATAATTCTTGACTTTTTTCAAACCGATTGTAGCTTAATGCAGGACGACATAGGTATATGAGTTTTCGACATCAATTTTGCACTATAATAACCAACCACCTACTTTTACAGCCTCATATGTTACTAAATCAAACTAACGCATAAGCGTGACTTTGCTGTTATGTTAATGAAGGATCATCATTCGTTAAATCACCGATGCATATTACACTCCTAGTTACTTACCACAAATATTTCAGGAATATGCACACTCAAATCGTACCTTGATATAGATGCCCCTTCATGCATTTACAAAGAGAGCAGACCCGATTAGACGTCTCATGTAGGAATCGTCTGATCCGGATCTGCTTTGTTTGTTTATAACATTATACAATATCTGACTACAATTTCTACCAATAACAAAACTAATTCGGTAAGCATATGCCATAATATAATTTCAGCTAATAAATATGCATGAAGTCATTATTTCTTACATGAACATTAAACAGTTAATGGTTAAATTGTCCTGCTTCAGTCGTTATTGACAGTCAATCCTATGCTTACTTGTAGACGTTGTCTTCCTTTTCCTGATTGATATCGAACCACGAATTAACTCTTCGGCTGCTTCACACAATCTGCAAACTGCTTGACTTCCAGATGAGACGCCTTGTAACTCGGCGTCTCATCAGCATCAAATATGTGCGAAACTCGGGCATAGTTTCTCATAGACTCGAATCAAATGGAAGTAAGTGAGAATTGCAGCAGACTGGAGTTTAAGTAAGCCGATTTCATGTTTATAGGCGACTCAGTGTTAATGTTTTCCAGGCAAATAACGTCTCCTATGGGTGAGCAAATGAATCGCATCATTGAGAATCCATTTTACGTGTTTTAGTTTACACACAATGCTCTCTATTAGTCTGGGTCCTTGTCAAATTGCCCTCGGTCCTTTTACCTAGTGCTTCAAATAATGTCTAAAAGTAGCAGGCAGACATATCATAGTCGATATTGTGTACGAGTATTTGTAAAACTGTACTGAAAGACACAAATGAAATATTGATATCGTAAAAACGTTCACTTATCCTTTGTAACCAAATGCTTGATTAGTATACACATAAGCATGTTGCTTCTTGTTCCGATATATAAATCCTTTCATTTGTACATTCAATTAGGTATACCTACTGTTTAAAGTCGTCTAAGACAATACAACTTCTTGACTGGTATTTGCAAAGAGTTTCGATCCAAGTCGCATTTATCCTGTAAAACTTTAACATTCAGGAAACCAAAGTAAGGACTGCTTGCGCAAACAAGAACATAGTGAACAAACTCGGCAGTCCCTGATCAGGCGGCTCTTGTAATTTACTAGAGGAAAGGCAAATTTTATATTTGTATAGTTTTCAAAATATTGTTATAAATAGAGCATTTGTTCCTATGGATCAATGCTCTATTTATCACAATGGTTTCAAAAAAGTGCTTTTACAGAAACGTCACATGGTGTCAATATGAGGGAATGGGTTAAATGTGTAGCATATGTATTTTGTGTAGAGGCCGGTGCCTGGATTTGCAACAAGCGAATGTTTCGCTATATGAATCATTATAACGCTTGCTACATGTCGGTTTTAAATTAACCCTTCGCTTGCTATTCACGTCAATATACGTACCTGTAAATAGTGAAGACCCAGATGAGACAGCTCCTGCAGGAGCTGTCTCATCAGGGTCTGCACTATTTACAAGTTGATTGTGCAACCAGTGCACTCCACAGCAGTGATTGCACAGCGAAATATTTGTACACAGTGAAGATATATGTAATTATACAACAGGGCATGGGTAAAGAAGGAGAAATGTATTTTAAAATTCAGCAAGAGAAGGGTTAAAAGACTTAATTGGAATGTGTATAATAACCATGTACTCTATGAATATCTCTGTACAATAATGTATATTGATCATATACATGTGTTAAGTGGCATATAACTACAACAAACATTTGCATTTGCTGATACTGCAACATCAGATTTAAAATACTCCATAAGCAAACAGTGTCATTTGATCAGGTTATACTCTTACTGCAAATGTGTTAGAATAGAGGGTTAATACACGTTTTTTCGGGCAATAACATCTGCAGTGTCCCGGGGGACTGTTGTTGGCTCGAGCCCGAAGGGCGAGGGCATCAACATTCCCGAGGGACACTGCATATGTTATTGCCCGAAAACAAACGTGTATTAACGCTATTCTTGTATAAAACCAAATTTCTGCTTTCCTGCATCAATTTAATTCTTCAAAATACAAGCAAAACTACGGCAGCAGAACTATACACTTTTTTGACACTTCGTCGATTTATGCTGTTTTCGGGCCACTGTTTTCTTTTCGACGTCAATTCATGATTGTATCAAATACTGTTTACACGGAATTTCATTCAATATGTCTATCACTAAAAACAGTTCATTGTCGGTGCTCCTGGAAATACTCACACCCGGCTTTCACCTAGTTTAGACCAAAACGCTATAGCATTCGCGTCCATTGTTTACCTTAGGCCCCGAATAGGTATAATTAAAACCGGCCAACAACAGCGCGTGAGCATGAGAATCGTCTTGTTAATACATGGTCTAGCGGGACTGCAACAACACGTTTTGTGCAAGAATGTGTGTTTATAGAGTAAAGTGTTAATGTACCTTACTGTATATTATGTTTTATCACATTGCACGGTACAATGCATGTAGTTTGATAAAATGTTTAAAAAGTTTTACGAGGTAGGAACTAACTACCATATCTGAGTTGTAAATAAAAAGAAATTAACTGTGCATATTCATTTTGTTAAATTTACTGGTCATTGAAGCAAAATGGTTTTCATTTTCCTCTTTGAATGCTTTATGTAACACACTGGTTAAAATAATCAGTCACAAAGATATATTAGTCATGTGCATCATTCATATTTAATAATGGCTTCTGTCAAATTTCGCGTGATTGAACAAATAATTTTCAAGATTGCAAATTGTTGAGTATTGGGTACGTGTAATGGCTTGTTTTGTTTGCTTTCTGTTATTGTCATTTTGGAACTAGTAGTATGTCATTTGGTTGTGTCAAGAGAGCCATTTCGCAGACAACATGATGTATCGTCGTATATTTGTTTATGCTCATTGCACATTTATTGCCTTGTTGACTTTGGCTCGCTTGCACAAATGTCCATGTTTGCAGTAGAGTCATCTCAGGATACTAAACATAGTCATATTATATTAGATATAGTACAGCCCACTGGTGGCCTTATTGCATTATAGACACCTACCAGTCAACCATAAAACTATTTCTAGGTTGACTGTTAGGCCATTATATAATGCAATTAGGCCCGAAGTGTGCTGTACTATTTCTTATAGTTTACCGCACCTCTTTGTTCACGAACGTATTTTAGCAGTTCTGTGTCGCTCCGTGGATACCATCCTTTTATAAGTATTTCACATTGTGTCAGTCGTATTGATCTGCAAATCAATTGTTGCATTTACAAAAATTACTAAACATCTGAATAATAAGTATTATTTTCAAAATAAATAGAAAAATGAAAAAAAGTATATTTTGCTTTTAAATTCATTAAATAATATATAACTTAGAATGACGTTATTAGTTTATAGGCGTTTCCGTACCTGCGGAAACTACCGGAAATTACCGAGCACAGCGGGCCACATAGGCGGAGACTATCGCAAATATTGACCGGTATGACATAATACCGTAACTGTCAAACATTCCGTGACCCAGGATCGAGTCAAGCCCCATGAGTATACCCATATTTATCACTTTACCATATCTTACATGTTTTAGATAGAGAGTTAACAGTTTTAGATAGATAGTTAACACTTAATAATGTCAATCAAAGAGCCCTTATACCGCTTTGGAATATAGAGATAACTCACATTTGGATCTGGTGCAGTTTTGACTATTTCCAATTAGAGAAACTATTGACCGAATGTTATACAGTTTGGATCCTTACGAGACGTCGAGTTACTAGGTGTATCACCTGGGTGTAAGGTGTAGGGTGACACATGACAGTTGGGTTGCAGATAGCGGGGTGAAAGTTGACTGCCCTGTTATAACAGTATGCGTTAGTAATACCACATAGATTGCTAACCGAGTTTGAGGATAATTGTCAAAATGCGATGAAAACATTTGAAATTATTTATTTATGAACTGGTAACCAACGAAGATCACATGTAACATGAGTATTTAGTGGTGACAACCCTTTCCCTTATGTTTAACGTATGTTTTACGCATCTGCAAACATAGTAGACCCAGATCAGACGGCTCCTAAAGGAGGGATCTGCTCTGTTTGCTTATGGTGTAATATAGATCCGATTCTACAGTTTTTTACCTAAACCAAAATGCCCTGTGTTCATATTCTATTATGAAAAAAGATTGTTATTAATGACGTCATTAGTTCTTGCATGAATATAGAACAGGGAAAGGGTTAACAATTTGGCGACAAGACAAGGGTGTACTGTTGTTTGCAAACAGTGTATACCAGGTTCAGAGTGCTCTTGAAGGTGTTCTATGATCAGGACGTACGCTATTCGTGATGCAGAATAGGCTAGCACATCTAAGGTTTTATACTGATTGGAATGTCGTTAAACAGTGGCGGGCTATTCCATTCTGATAACTCAGCATTGGGATTGTTGAGTACCTGTTTCATTATATTTTGTTAATATTTTGTTAATACAGGTAACACATTTTATTCTAGTAATTTAGGTAATTGATATGTTATTCCTAAATAAACACCAATTTTAATATATTACAATTGTATTTGTTTGTCTAATATCCGCATTCAAATCTAAATAAATGAATATGTTCATGTGTATTTACGGATTTAATAGTAAACCAAAATCCAAAACGCCACCAAGTATTCATGCAAATTGTCCGACTAAAACAAATATTAGTATCACTATTTAGGACAGTTAGAAGCTTAATGCAGGGGCTTTCATCGTGAACTTCACCCTGCATTACGTAAGTAGCCACCTATCGAACGCCTTGATTATATATTATTTAGTTTATGTGTATTTAACCCATGTTGATATTGTTAACAAGTTACATGACTTAAGTATGATAGACGATGTACTATGTACAAGTCTGAATAAACTATGATCTGTTATGTGCTGGTCTACATCCGTTTCATTTCTTCGATACTAAAGTTTCTACCTATCCAGGTTTTACTGTTGTCCACATTAGACGAAATGAGGTCAGAATGTGCATATTTCACACCATTTTATTTCCAGAGAGCGATTTCCCAATAATTTCTAAGGGGTTGCAAAACATCAACAAATTTCTAAAACCTACACACATGGACAATAATTTTGTATGTAACTACTGTAACTTGTGTAAAAATAAAAATAAATGCCATAATGAAAATTGGCGATTTAGTAAATCGTTAACGTACATGTAAGAGAGGGGATGAAAAAGGTTGAGCTAGTGTCGATATTTTATTATAGAAGGAACAAGGACTCATGCTGTTTGTGATTTGGTTAAATTTGACAGCCAGTCACACAAGGCACAGAAATTGTGAACAGGCAGTGACAATCAAGTTAGCCCCCATCCCAACCACCCGATGTATTGTGATAAAACTAGACGGAACTACTTTGTTTACATGCATCTAATGCAATCGAACTCTTGTATTAATCAACGAATTACGTCAACCGATTTATCAAGTTGAATATTGATCGAACAATGGTTTGTTTTAGCATAAGTATAGCCAGGCTATGTTGATATTGTGTTATCTGTGATCTCTATTTTGCCTGGCTATATAATTAGAGTCATAAAACAAATTTTACGGTTCTAATTGTTGTTGTTACAAACTCTAAAAGTAGAAGTTTATTTCGAAAGCACTGGTGGCAACGGGCTAAGGGACTCGGTTTTATTGATTATGTGCATTTAATTACGATGCACCACTATTCACGTCTCCTAGCACCGGCTTAAGTTTCATAACTAAACACTGATAATCCCGAAGGACCAGAAAGTATAATAATACTGAGAACGACGTATATGTCGCACTTTTTACGGTCGCCACAGGGGAACTTAACACCTCCTATTGTGAAGTAGGACTGTGAAAAGAGACTTTTGCAGACCATTATTCGGCTAACCGCCGTCTGGGCCCTTCTTATGAAAGATCATACGACCAAAGATGCGATAAGTTCTAAAATACGACAGTCACAACTTCCAGTAATACGTTAGAACTTTCGTTTCTGTCGTTTGAGGTTAGCCTACTAGAATGTAAGATACTTTGGACTATAGTATTAGTAGCGATTGTGGTAACCAATTGCTTAAGATGCGTTTGGTCTTGTGATCATTCATGAAACTGACCCTGGTTAATATTTGCATATAACTGGGTTTTATTCAAGCTTCTTAATAATCTGTAAACAGTTTCTTAAAAGCTTGAACCAAATGGAAAGGAATATAATTGCTTCAGGTCATAGTGTGTGCATATAGTATCCTTTAAAGAACGATAGGGGCTATGAGATAAAAGGATATTCGAAACAAGTAATCTGACAACAGATTGGCGTGTAACCATCCTCATGCTGGAAAAAAATAAAGTCTGCTTAATCTCTGATCTGCTGATTTGCTTCCTTCCTTTGAGAATCTATTGACCGCCTGATACACAGCTTGAAATCTGGACGCGCTTAGCATGAGAAGGACAACACTTTAATACATAAATAAGTATCAAAATGAATATAAAATAGCTGGATATTTGTAATGATAATATGAACATGTGAATGTTTGACCAAAGTACAGACTGTAAATTCAGAATCATATAATTTGATAAGCAACTCGAGCAGGCTCTGATCAGATGTCTCCTATAAAAGTCCTCTGATCTGGATTTTCTCTGTTTGCCTAAGCATATACAGTTCTCCCTCTCTACAACGTCACCCTTTTTTAGGATACGAAGATTGTATGTGTTGTTCAGAGGGAGTTGTTATAGGGAGTGAAAATCAAACATAATTAGCTAGTTTGCAGATCCCCAGATAAGGTGTATTTCGAGAACTAAAACCGTCTGATCTGGGTCTACTCTGTTTGCAGGTGCGTCGAAACGCGCTCACATAAGGGAAATGGTTAAAAGACCAAGAATCAAGTACTTGTAATACAATTAGCTAAGATTTGATGAAATATGCCCTATTTGTAACGTCCATTCATAGCTAGGGTTAACACAGCTTATTTTCAGGTAATCTCTGCTGAAGCTCGAGGAATAGCGAACACAATACTTACCAACTGATCCAGAGGGAGAACAAAAACATATTAGTACTCCAAAATATCTCGAGGATAGCAGGCACATATTCGGATTCCATCAGACCTAGAGGGACAGTGGACACATAATATTGTTCCAACAGATCACGAGGGATAGCTACACCATATTTGTGTTCTAGCAGATCAAGAGGGATAACGGACACATACTCGTGTGCCAAAATACCCCCAACATATTCCAAAGGATAACGGAAACAATCCCGGGTCCCAAAAGATTCCAGGGAATTCAGTGGATGTCACCATATGATAAAACACCAACGATAATTGTGGTAACTTTAAATGTATTTTACTGTTTTACACGCGTCACTATGATACATGACAATCGACCCCTGTGTTTACTGTAATGGCAGAACAGGAAAATGACAATCGTAAATATGTGGCTTTAATGGAGTCAAGAAGTTTGAAAATGAATAAAAACGAGATCGGTCGATATGTGTTTTGTTAACTATCGTAAAACTTCTGAGATGTCTGATTGATTATTTTCAGTTATGTGAATATGATGGATGTTTTATATCATATTATATATAATAGTTTATATGTCATACTATAAAGCATGCACCAACCTTGTTGTTACTGCCACTGTTGTTTGTGTTAGCTATGATAAGCTTTAAAACTTGTATCTTTAACTCATGTTTAGCACACGGAGTAGTATATTTTATATCTTCACAAATCTTATGTTAACACCCTTTCCATGTGGTTTGCTTTTATAAAACAAATGTTTTGGGGTTGTTTTAATTTGAATACGGTGCAAGCTTGAGTCCTGGTGCGAAGCCAATGTAATACTTTTATTCGGACCCATGCTGTGTACTAATGTTAGTGAGCTCGCGATAGGCGGAATAATGCCTGACTTATATTCTACATACTGAAAACTGTAGAAATTCAAAAAAGTTTAAACCTTCAGCATGAAACAGAAAAATACGAATATCAAGCCTGTCATTCGTACAAACGACAATAATTTACTGATGAAGTCCATTTGAATTAACTTTTAACTGGTTATATTAAAGTAGAATTATAAGATAGAACTTATTGTAATACACGTTCATCATTACCGATGTGGCTTTTTGAGCAGTTAAACCGACTGAATGTCACTTAATCCTTTTTAAAGAAACACACTGTCACGCCTATTCGTCTGATCTGGGTCTGCTCCACTTGCTTATAATATACAGTGAAACCTTTTAAAGCGATCATCAAAAAGAGGTCTAATTATGTTTATGTATGTAAAACAGGTTATGCAGGTCAAATGTAATGCAAAAAGCTCCTATATGGCAGTTCTGAATTACATTTTGCCCTACATTAAGCAACCACTTGCTTTCTTAGACGCCAATGGTCAATAAATGAATGGCCGCCGCTTAAAACAGATTTCTCTGTATGAAGACTGGAGTCTAAAGTTTCTACTACGAACAAACTTCCATTGTTCAGTGGCCAATATAAAATCTGTAAATCAACATTCGTGACGTATTGTAGGAGCTAAAATTTACTGTGCTGTAAAGCCGATATATACTCAAACTAAGATAGATCACGTGACAATTGGCATGATAATGGTTAAAACGATATCACTTTATGCAAATATTTAAATACGGGAATACTGGTGTACGGTCCTAGTAATCAGTCTTGGTTCTTCATATATAAAGACACAAACAAATATGATTGACCCTAGAGTGTTAACATATTAACCGCCTTGCCAGATTAATTCTCACTGAAGGCAGTATCATGAACATGTAGATTTTATTGTTATAATTCATACTTCTACTTGATTTGCAAACAAGAAGGCCAGTCTTACAATTTTTTTATCGTACATTTCGTATTCATTGAAAACATAAAATGCAATATTAGATTTTACCTTATCTACAACGCATCCTAATGCACAAATGAGCCTTTATGACTTATCTAAAAACAATATGATTAACAACAGTGTGCAATGCGAATAGGGAATGTAATTACCCCACACAGTGTCTGAGATCATACGATATGTTAGTATCAACGAGTATATGAATATATGAGTATCTATATATAAGTATCACAAGGAATGTTAAAATCACAATGCAGATTAAAATCTCTGTTCACGATTTATGCTGTTTGCTGAAACTATCGATGGCGTCGTTTTATACCAGAGTGTTTGCTGTTTGCGTTGTCCCATCAACTCGAAAACTGATCAGTTCCAACATTTTGACTGGACAAGTTTACTGTACACAATATGGAAGTAAATATGTCACTGTTTAGAAAAGAAACGTCTGGCAATTTGAATAATTTGCCTTTCATGCCAATGGATATACGTTCTTAAATTTCCGTTCTGTTCCTCAGCATGTTCACCGGTCTGTAATGCATTTAATTTGGTTGACAAATGTCTGGCTGAGACTTCCCGGTTCCTACCTCTTGGAATGCTATGCAGAATCATGTTTTCACGCATTTGCATCCACTCCATTTTGAAACTACCGTGAATAGTTCAATTTATTTACATTATATTTAGTGTGTCCTACAGTCTATATCTTAATGCGTCACCAGATGACATCGGATATAAATCCAAACTGTTTGTGACTGTTTGTTACCAGACAGTCGCCACCAACATGAATAAGGATAAGTGCAGAGCAATAAATAAACACTTTAACACTCCTCTATATACAGAATAGTAGTTGTTACAAATATACTCAAATGATAGAGATAATGGTTTTAAGTAGGTATTCTCGTTTCAGTATTGTGGTATATAGATTTGGTGTGCAAAAACTGTAAATCCAAGTTAACACACCAGCAATTGTATTAATCTTTAATCTGCTAAGTGAACTGTTAGCAGCAAAAACGGTTGTCGTCATCAAAAAAATTATTTATCTTGCATTTCGTTCCAAACGTAACCAGTGTAAAACAGTTTTGATCCTGATGAAATGCCAAGTTACTCGGCTTCTCATCTTGATTCAAACTCGATGCATAAGGTAACACATCCACACGCAGCATGCTAAAGGTTAAGGTTAGATGTTGCAGTGTAGGTGATGGATATCGTCTTCCCAATATGCTATTACGCTTTTATAGTTACTATTGAATCAAATAAAACGCTTATCAAATTAATCGCTAGTACATAAAATAGATATTTCACAAATTTTACATCAACTATTTGTACAATAAGATATCAATACATCGTTATATCAGCAACATTCAAATACTGAATTTTGTGGAATTAAAAAGCATTGTTTAAATGTAGAGTCCATTCATTTTAAAAGGCTTTATTTTACTAGATAACATAGAATGACAAACAGCGCATACCCAAATGAGAGTGCTCCTCAAGGGACCCTTTGATCTGGGTCTATATTGTTTTCAAATTGCTATTTTATCGCGTCAACCCATTCAAAGAGTTAACAAGATTTGATACATCCGGCAAACCTTTCTATAAATGCAGACGGAAACATATCAACTGAAGTATTTAGATATGTATAAAGCTATTTAGATAAGATTAACCTTTATCCCGTTATGAATACCTGCTTGCTCAAATATGGATCTGGTCCAAATTGGCCACCATCCGATGCGGTTACGTGTATGAGAAAGTACTGATAAAGTGTTATGATAAAACCTTTTGGAATTCTACTGACCAAGTGTCAAACATTTTGAATCCTGATGAGACGCAATACCTACTACAGATCAAGTGATTGAGAAACCCTAGTTTCAAACCCTTTCATACTTGATGAGGCACATAATAAGTCGGTGTTGCATAATGGTAAACGCAAGTCAGGGTTCATGGTTATAAAACGTTTTAGTTGAGTCTGAGTTCGTTCTCAAGTTTTTGATTGGTCGGATTTGAGCCTTTGGCTCAAATCGGACCAATCAAAAGTTTGAGAACAAACTCAGACTCAACTTAAAAACTTTATAAGCATGGATACTGATTGTGGATAGCAGAATTAGGGTTAAGGATGAGCAAAGTTCACTATCCGCTTTTGTTGTGTTAATTTGTCGTGCTCTTTTCATAATGCTATATAATTTCAGTTATGTCAAATATGCCTGCCTTTTATATTTGCCTCTTCGTTTCATGAAGAAATGTTTCCCATATAAATTAAATGATATATCAGGCAACCATTTCCATAAAGTAGAACCTGTCTTAAGCGAACATCAAAAGAGGTCTTATGATGGGTCTGTAAGGCAGATGGAAGCTTAATGCAGGTTAAATGTAATGCAGAAAACTCAGCCGCTTTCTGCATTAGTTTTGTTCTGTATTAAGCAACATCCTGCTTAGTACAGGTGCTACGGTATTTAGTTCATGCTGCTCTGTGAGAGGCATTCCAATCCTCACACTCATAATTATGTTGAACCCTTACTCCTGTGAAACAATAATATAGACAATGAAATTATGCTTAACTGACCACCAATTTAGGTCAGGATCATTATTGCTACTTTGAATTATTGCTTATAATAGACTATCTGTTATCTTATTTGTGAGATACCAGCCGATGTTTAATTATTTCCAAAGAAACAAAATCCATCACTACTCGCTACTTACACTACCAAGTGTAAACGTATAGACATTTAATGCCATAATAACCGTTCCCATGCTGTAACAAACACGATAAATGGTCAAACGTATGTCTGATGCTATTTATACTACTTACGAATTTATCAAGATTGATAAAGTGTCACACAATATAAATTCTGGTGAAATGCCGGATTTCTCGGTGTCTCATTTGGTTTGGACCAAAACTGTTAGAAATTGCCAGCTAGGTGGTGCTTAGTAGGGAAAGTGTTAATTTGCTTAATAAAAATACTTTATTATCACGTATTTGATTGCGTTGAAGAAAAATTAATCATTATTGTCTAACCCAATTAACAAAGTTTAATTGAAAATCCCAGAAATTTCAATTAACATAGAATGTGAACCTTGACCTTCTGATCACTGTCTGCACTGTATGCTAATTAAATCGATGCGAATGGTTAATACCAGTATAGGCGTTATTTGCGATATATCCCCTAAACATGGACACTGGAGTCAATAGACTAGTTTACAGTTCAACATATTGTAACACATGGGTTTTAAATATGGATGTAATACATGGCTAATCTTTTAGAACGTTGGATGTGATCACAGTCAACTTTAGCTGCAATGTTCTATTTGGAAGTACTGCAAATGGACGAAATTGCATGTTACGGTTTATACTTATATTGCATCCATGAAACATTTAAAACATATGTTGTTTTTATAACTGGCACTGACCAAAGCAGTTTTAAACACAATAGCGTTGGTGTATCTTTTTTAATATTTGTCAGAGGCGTGGTTATCTGTATTATCTGTCTCATATTGGTCTGCATTGTTTGCCATGGTAATTCAGTAGCTATATTTGATCTACATGTAAAAACATTCACTTAGTTAATATTCGTAGTAACTGACTTCATATTTGAATATATAGCATGAATAATGTTAAGGATTACCAGCACGTGGTTAGATATATATGTACAGTAGAACCACTCTAAAGCGACTACTTAAAGAATATACATGGGTGTCTTTAAAAGCAGATGGGTGCTTAATGCAGAAACAAAGTAATGCAGAAAGCTCCTCTAGGAGCTTTCTTCATAACTTTTGCCTACATGAAGCTACCACCTGCCCCTATGACCGAAAAATCAGATAATGTTTTGATGGTCGCATTAGAGGAATTTCACTGTAGTTGTAGTTGTATTGCAAAAGTCTTTTCTAACGCATACTTTGAAATTAAGAATGTTTGCCAATATAATCATCGATTCTAATGTTCGCGAACCTGGCGATGTTTGGTAAAGAAATTATTTCTATAACAAATGCGCTTTAACTGAATATGTTTAACAATGTGGTAAAGGAAAACTATGTAGTGGATTTATATTACAGCGTCGCTCATCCCACTATTCCAATAAGATTCGGTACTGATCTGTAAGACCGATTGCAATGTAAAAGTAATGCAGCTACCTGCCTGAAAAGTTCCAAATCCTTATTTACTTAACGTTCGGTGTAGCGAGATATGATATACTTTCTATTCAACGAACATTGCCAAACTTGTTTTACTATTCAGTAAATGCTCAAACTTGCAGTCGCCCTGACAGTGAAAATGATAGAAACGACAGCGGTACCTTTGCAAAGTACAACTATTAGTCATGCAGGAAACACAACTTACAAAACAAACAACCTTTCTTATCAATTATTTAAGAAGTAATCAGATTGCCCTCTCAGTTTCTTCGATCTGGACATTGTTCGTTTGCATAAATAGACGTATAGACGTGTGTCGCTACTCTCAAACTACATATATTTGTATTTATTCAATCCGTTCGAATATTCAGTCAGAGTTTCAAACAGTTTGTATCCTGGTGAGAGGATATTAACCCCAGTGATCAACAAAAACCTAAACGATTGTAAACATGAATACATAATTCGGTCATTCTAGCAATTCTACACTTGAAAATGTCGTAGAAGTTGTTTCGAACCAATAAATACATGTGAGAGATTTAAAAATTAACAGTTTACTCACACTTGCGAATAACTTGGATCCCGGTGTGGCCGGAAAAACGTTGTCACACTAAGACTCAAGCTGTTTATCACATGATCATACGGTGGTTTGTTTTTTCAGAATAGTGTTACCGGCGATGGTATAAGTGAAATAATCAATTCAATCACAGCTAGTATCCCACTAATAAGATCATATATATCTATTATTATAAGTTCACTATAAAACATGAAAGTGGAAGCAATGATCCTAACATTAAATAGGGTTAAATGGTTAGTATTCAATTATCTATAACGAACATTTAAATCATATTTTCCCTTTCACTGAAAAAGTAAAACAATTGCTCATGTCTCCATTCGATGTCATTAACTGTATAACCCTTTATGCCATTAATATCCATACATGACATAATGACGTCTGGTTATTAATAAAATAATTGAAATTTGTGAAACAGACAAGGCACACTTTTATACAGGTGTGTATTTATGCGTGCGTATTCCATTTGTGCTGTTTATATTGCTGTGCACTTTCTTGTGTCATGTCCAAATGTCCTTTCTAACTTTCTATTCAATTTTCATACCGTTACTATGAAAAGGGAGTTTTTATCTTGACATAAACTGTAAAATCATATCTATATTATTATTTCAATAAAAAACCGCCGACCCTGATAAGACGGCTCCTATTTGCGTAAACGGAATACCTGTTAAGTAAAGGGTGATCAACGCCTGTGGTAATTTAGTATGAATTTTATTCACATACATTATTATATGCATCGGCTCGATATAGACAAGTAATTGAATATTCAAGAGAAATTATTGCACTGATGTTATTGCGTAACTGCGTATGTCCCACTGTACGAGTATTCATTGTTTTGGTGGCGTCCCATTTTGAACAGAAACGTTTATTCCTTCCGGAAACTCAAATAGAAACATAGTGTCAGTATTTAGTCCTTTTGTGTCGATTACTATCTATGTGTTCCAATACAGATATGTTTAGTCTCGAGTTCATTGAGCTAAATGGTCTTTAGCAGTCTATTGTTTTGTTTATGGAAATTTAGTTAACAATCTTCCTGTTGACAAGGCAAATCAAATTATTGATATTTTCGTTGGAAATAAATAGTGTTGCATGCGTTAAATTATATAGTCTGTTAATGTTTATCAATTTTTCTGATAAAAAATAAGAATAAAAGAGATGAAAATAACATGGTCACTATGTGGTAACATGAATAATTGTACTGTATCAAATAGAAATATCTTAAGATCGCGTTACAAATACAATAAAAAAAATAATTTGCCAATACTTTCAGACGTAGGCCTAAAGTACACCATAAAATACACTCAAAACATCATTGTAATTGATTGATCCGTGCTACTGTTGTATCTAGAAGATAAATATACGTTTACGGCATGCATTTGAACCCTATTGGTTGCAATTCGCAATTAAAAATCTAAAAGAAAACGTTGCACTTAACCCTTTCAATATTTATGTATGCAACAATGACATCATGAATATGATTTTTTATACTACATGTAGCATATGTAAACAGTATATTTTGTTATTGGCAGAAACTGCAGAGTCGGGTATATTTAATTTCATGAGCTAACAGAGCAGACCCTCGGTAGATGGCTCCTGAACTCTGTTGGCAACTTGCGTGAAATAGGATGCACGAAAAGGCGTTTATAAGAGAAAAAGTTTCAAAACCGCATTCCGTCAATTTCAATTCGCTAATACTTGAACTCGTTTGCTTCGATGTTGCATCTTGGATTACCTAGGCGTACAGTTTGGATTCAGCCTTTCATCGAGATCCGAACTGTTTGTTCCTGTGGTAATGTTGTTGGAAGAAAGCGGGCGGTGGAAAATAACAGAAGTATATTGTAGGGAACGGCACGGTTTGCAGAACAATACAATAATTGGCAGTGGAAGAATAAAGTAGAAACAAAAACAGCTTTGATTTCGACCAGACGCTTTGCTTCCGACCAGACGCTTTGCTAACTTCCTAATAATATAACAATGGTAATGATATACATGTTCTTTCAAGATATAAGTAACGAATGCCAATTTCTCGCATAACTTCCCTTATCTCCGGGTTAGAACAACGGGTTAAGATTCTCTTATCAGTAACACGTGTAAGATCACTTTAGAATATATATTTCGTCATACGTCATATATGACTTCAAACTGGGGGAACACCGATGTTTACATGTCATTAAAAGGGCGAAAATAGATCTAGATCTAGACTGTTTGGTTATGTAAGAAAAATAATCTAATGCTCGTTGTATTTTAAGATCACGTGTTCCTAACTCACCAAGAAAATGTTATTAAGCTCGCCATAGGCTCGCTTAATAACATTTTCTAAGGCTCGTTTAGGAACATGTGATCCTAAAAGACTACAAGCAACAAATCCTCAATGTATAATTCGGAAGGAACAAAACATCATAGGTATAGTGTCAAACTGTCATAAATGTAGTAGCCTAGATATAAACATGTAAGGGTGGGGTTAAAAGACTCATTTTACGTCCCGGTGTACATCACAATTTAACCCCTAAATTATACATGACTCATTCCGTTTTATAAGTATAAACATACATATGTTTGTCAAATCATTATCAACACAAACTTTCAAAATGTTCATTTGAGAGACAGAAAATGAATTATACATACTGTAAAATCCCGCTAAACCAACCACCTAAAAAGGTATAATTATTGGTGCTAGATGCAGGTGGTAGCTTAATGCAGGACAAAAGTAATACAGAAAGCTCCAAGAGGAACTTTCTGCATTACTTTTGCCCTGCATTAATCAACCACCTGCTTATAAAGACAATCATGTTTATTCATTAAGTGGTCGCATTACATGTACAAACAAAATGTGTTATTGTAATGCAATACAAGGCCACACAATCGTATCAGTGCAATGATCGTATCAGTACAATTTATGAAGGGTAGCACATCTTTGTTGTATAAAGATTTAAAATGTGTAGTTAATAATACACCGGAAATTCGTCCTAAGCGACTATTCATTTATTGAAGAAGTTTTAAAAAACAGAGGGTTGCTTAATGTAAGACAAAGGTAGTGCAGAAAGCTCCTATAGACACTTTCTCCACTACGTTTGACTTACAACCTGCCTTATAGATCCATAATTGGTCCTCTTTATGTTGACAGCTTAAGACAGGTCCTAATGTGTACAGGCAATTTATTTTGATAAAAAGAGGCACCATGTAAGTAAATACAACCAAATATATTTCGACCATCTCGAAAGGCATGCTAACCCTTAGCTTGTTGATTTCGATTATAAATATATGCATTTCTCCAGATTAGAGAAGCTCGACGTACGATCAGTATAATCAACTGTTTTACATAGTCCACCATCCTCCTAAACACTTTTTCAAGAGACCCGGGTTTGTCTTAAATGTCTGCCCATGCCAAGAACAAAAAGCAATGAAGGGATGCACACCATTTCAAAGCAATGAACAGGGAAAACAAAGCTGTTTGAAACCAAATTTTGAAAGAGCCCCATTGGTTTTGTGAATATTATTATTATTATTATTATTATTATTATTATTATCATTATTATTATTATTATTATTATTATTATTATTATACCACATTTATATAGCGCTCTTTTCACACAGGATATGTGCGTTCAAAAGCGATTCACAAAGATACATTTTATATACAAAACAGGGTATATTCAATGTGAAATTATAGAACATTTAGAATAAAATATATTTAATACTTATATATAGATAAGAATAATAATAATAAAAAGAATTTATTTAGAACATAGGTAAAACAATTTCATCCCTTCCGTACGTTTATCTGTCTGTGTGCTCTATTATATTGTGTCAGCGCACTCACATCATAAAAAACCAAAATTTGAATGTAACATTATATGCACAGTGCCAGTACGTCACACACTTTTGACCCAGACCTAACAGAATTGGGTACAGTTTTTGGCATACAACACTACGCATAAAATATTGCCGGAAAATTGGGTAACAGAACAGATCAATTTGAAGTTCATGCATATAAACTAAGTAATACAAATAAACAACTGTAATACACGCGCAATATGCACCCCCAGTCAAACACCATTCGACCTGCCATGGCAATGAGGGAGCACACAAGGGATAATCCATTCCGTATTTTAACGGATCACCGTTTAGTTAGTGGGCACATTCGGAATAACGTACAGCACGCACTCAAACAACAAACACCATAACAAAAATATATGTAAAGTATGAACTCTCCAGCAGTTAAACATAATTCAGATTAATATTTCGTTATGGATCAAAGTCATCTCTATCTGCAACAACATACTTTTTCAAAAATTTGAAACTCTGCCGAAGGTCATTGTCAATGTCAACTCAACCGTTATTCTATACAGCCGTCTATAAACCGTCTATGGTTGATTTACAAATGATGCAGTATCATATGTTAATAATAATAATGGAACAAATATGTATAAGCTCAAAGTTTCGCTATTGTTACGATACCAATGAATCAGGTAAAGCGATCACTTGGTCCGCGTATCTACTTGGTAATGTCGTAGTTATTACAAAACTGCATATTTGTATGTCGTATTAAATTCGGCTCATTCGACTAGAACTCGTTAAAACCTTTCCCTGAAGTCACTTTTATAAGAAATATTGACGACTTGAATATCTATCGGCTGAAGTTTTACGATAGAATATGAGGACAAGGTGTTTTGGCCACGACAGAGATTGTAGAATCCGAACATTAAAAATCCATAAGCAAACGGAGCAGTCCCCTACATGATATCTATGTCTATTCTGTTTACAATGGCGTCAAACGGCGTATCTAATTATTTAGTTTGCCCAATGTTTCAATTCAGTTACATTTGATAAATTGTTCGAAACGTATAATACCGAATAACTCGGATGATTGTAATGCAAACTATCTAACAGAATAGCATGATACGGAATTCGGCAGAGTCTTAAAGTAACACAATTTCACTGCGTGTAAATTCTAATACATGTTATGAATCGCCCTATTCAGGTGTAGCATGTGGCACATACTATGTTAACTCTGTACACAGTACAATACTCCAACGCTTTACGCTATGCCTTTGCAGAGAGTGTAGATCCCGAAATTTAATTCTCTAGTATTTTTGCTTTTGAAATAATATAAAATCTGACTCTACAGCATTAGCCATTTTAATTATTCTAAGTAACATTCATGGTGTCATCTTACATAAATATTCATGGTGTGAAGGGATAAACACAAATGAGCACATGTAAACTGTATCCTGCTGTACCAAATATGCTTAAAAAATGCTTAAACTTTGAACTGGAGCTATATTACTTCCTTCATGTTGTTGCGAAATTATCAATCGAATAAAGGAACTTGGATCATGTTGCATGGCGTCTCATCTGGAGAAAAGCTATTTGCAAAGTCCAGACTCAGGTGGCGCTAATCATGATTTAGATTAAATTTGTTATATCGATTGTGATACATAAGTATGTCAATTATGTCCGCCAGATGGCCAGCTAGTGCGGTGGTTAATGATCTCGCTTCTCAACAATGCGGCCATGGTTCGGTCCTTGATTTAATTTGTGAGTACAGAAGTTGCACACACGGTCTGTGTATTATTTCATACAATATGATATTTGTAATAAAAGTGACATTTAACCCCTATCCCGTTGTGAACAAAAAGCAACAAAGTCCGTTAAACAAGTCAATTAGGTTCAAGTATGAATACTTGGATGCGACAAGGGTTTTGAGAATCAATTGACTGAATATCAAACAGCTTTGAATATAATAACATATATAATATGTGTAACATGTCGTAGAATCTGGGTTCAAACAGTTGCATTTAAACGATCCAGATGCCCAATCGTGAGATAATGGTTAATAGACCACATGTCAACCATTAATTGGAGAAATGCTGTTGTGATTAAGGGACATCGCTCGCACTGCTATGATTATTACGTCAATACAATCTTTCATCCTGTCACTTAGTAATGCTCATGTAAAAAACGGCATGAGGTATCAAACTGAGACTTGAGATAAGTTTACAATATAATAATCAATGTAATATATGTTTGAAATAACTTTACACTTAACCATTCACCCAATGAATATTTATGATATTTACATCATGAATATCAATTAGATTAATGTTTATTATGACATATAAATGCAGGAACCGTTTACTATGTGTCTTCTATGTGACCAGGTATCTGGAGAAATTTGTTCAGTATTACTATAAGCAACGGATAAAATATTGCAACAGTTCCCTAACTGAAAAAGGAGAAGATGTTCGTTGTCGGCCTTATAAATAAACCAGACCAGCACCTTCTGAAAATGACAGTATATTTTACATATCTAGTAAAATACCAAACTACAGGAAATTGACCAGTGCTAGCAGCATATAAATTACATTAAGCCATACGGGGAACAAATGAACACAAGTATTACATAGCTGTTTTTTCTATTTACATGTTTTGACAATTCTTAATTTCTCAGCAGTTATGACCTCATCTAATATTTCTTTAATGAAACCCATACATTTGTTTAGCTGACAGTTGCATCTGTTATAAACGAGGAAGCATAGTGCTTTTATCTGAATTGAAAACAATAAACTATTCGGCGAACTTCTCGTACTGATGGCGGGTTGTGTTTCTCGTGACAAACACAATGAAGCATGGCCGTCTTGAACAACAAAAAGCTGCGGTTGTACATATTTAATGTTTTATATGTTTGAATGTGTTTCAGGGTGCACGTTCTTCATTTTCAAATATTATTACTTTATTCTTAGAAGCATATATTTATTCGTTTACTGTCAGCTTCTTTTGGATTCTACATTTGTGGAATGATGGAACCAATGTAGTCACGTTTGAGGAGAAGGACTCTGAGTGTTCGATATTTTGTTTACTCATGCGTAAACTGTCTGCATGTTTAAATTGTTAGAGTTCCTCTGTGTTCCACCGTCGCATGCTACAGACATATCGTACACAAAGCGACATCTGTAGCTTACACGGCAATGCGCTTTCCATACATGTTTCGAAAGTTTAACATGAATATTGTTTCAGCACAGTGGTGGTTTTGCCACTGACCGTTCCAATGCGGTACTCTCTTGTCACCCTTACTTCTATGTTTTTTCGATGTCTTTGTACTTGTGTGTTTGTTCATGTTTAAAAGTTTCATCCCTAGTATGTGTGTGTTTTTGCGATGGTTGTGTCTTGTGTGTAGCTTTTCCTGCTTGACTTTACTACTTTTTCATTTATGCTTGACTCGTAAACGATAAATGAAAACTACAAACGCACCACCTGCAAAACGGTTCTTTATTTCATTTGATCATATTTCTCTGTATGATCAACTGGAAAAATCATTATTCCTTCCAGCATCGTAACAATTTCCTTGAGCAAAACGGCAATATTATCAAAATTACAGAAATAAGTGTAAGGTAGATATATTCTGAAAATGGGTGATCCTTCGAAAGCAAAATAGAAATGCAAAAGAAGAAAACTGCAGACTCGGTTTTATTAAGTCTGTTGATGAGTAGCAATTAACAGTGCAACACTTCACATGTCCCCTAGCACCGGCTTAATCAGTATTCAATTTTTAAAACTTATAATATCAAAACTAATGATCCCGAAAGACCAGACAATGTAACAATATTGAGAATAAAGTAAAGTCAAGTTATTTTTTTTAAAACAAATGGCCTAAACATTTATTCACTGTCTGCCCACCAGCAGCATTGTTGACTGCTATGGATCTTCTCATAGAGTGGATATACTTTCGAATAACTGGCAATGGTGTGAAACCTGGTGTTGTTTTGCTGAAATATATTCTGTCTTTCTGATCAATAGAAAACGTTACAATGACAGGAACAACACAAACTCTACATATATGTGTGCATTTGAATGGGTGGGATAATTATAAAGCCGACATTATTTGTGTAAATTATTCATCCCGTACCTTATCACTGTGCTGAAACCTACTCATCTGTTTAACACAAGCATCTGTAACACGTACTCCAATTCGACGATAATCACGTATGCGACAATCCTTGTGGTACAGCGAAAATCTCATCACCGAAACGTACTGATTTATAGTTGAGTAATGATGAAGATGGTTCCATTTCATATGCGCACGTCGGTGTCTAGGTTCTAATACTGGTCCTACGTACTGCCGTTGAGCACGTACCCCTCGTTTACGTAACGATTACGCACTGTTTGACCAGACATTGCGCGTAGATGGTGTCAATTGGTGCAGGCGCTGTTTTCTCTTCAGCCTGTGTCCTCAGCTTCGGTTGCAGATTCGGTTGTCCTGTTCACAGTTTTTACCCTTCTCTGTGGTGTTCGCGGAAGGTCGATACTTCTTGTAACATAAGCACTGGCGTTAGGTGACGTCGTAAGTGGATGAAATTGCGATATATAGCAACAAGACACTTACCGGTCATTTGAACTTTTGACCAAAGTTTTCTAATTGAGATGTGCGCATAATGCATCCTTGTAGCAATGTTACGTTGGCTGACCCCAGCTTGCATCAGACCAATCGCAGGAACACGCTTTTCATGGCTGCTCAGTATGGCCATATTTAAAGCACTGTTGTTTGCTTTTCAATTATACAAGTTTGTAGACGACCCCTTGTGTATCCTTACTAACCTGAAATTTTCACATCTGCACGTGTGGTTGTAAAACTGTCTTTAATCACGGGAGTATTGTGGATTTGTCTTGTGGAATTCATCCATACGTACCTTGGGTGAACATTATACTAAGATTCGTCGTAATATATGCATAAAATTGACATTGTTCATTGTGCATTTCATTATGCAATGTAATCAACCTGAGGATTGAGATAAAAAAAAATACATGGATGTTGTTCCACTTTTGCTCTACTTGAGTATATTACGGAATGACAAACAAGGTGACTGTCTGTAAAAGTCTAAGATAGTCAGTAGCATGTGGGCCCCCGTTTTGTTATAAACACATTCGCACTCTAGATCGCATAGACAAGCAAAGACGTCTTAATCTCATTCATGAATATCATTCCAACTATTCCTAGAGGACATTTGCCAGTATCGCTGTGTGGGGTCGAACAAATAAACTAGCATATGAGGCGATTACGTCGACCTCTGATTGACGACACATGATCTGCGTGTAGAATATAACGTTTGTATAACGTCTAGCATTTCCAATTTCCATCAATGGTGATATGCTTCAAGTTGATGTCATAATTAAACACATCCAGACTATTATAGTGTCGCACCATAACCCGTCAAGCTCAATGAATGTGCTATCAGCGAATCGTTTTCATTCTACTGTCGTTGTGTTAAACATTTATTCCAAATGAAAGCAAGTTTCCAGGTAAGACTAGTATCCGGGCATGATTTTTTACTAGTCTGACGAAGTAACATGTGGCGCCTAGTCAGTATATATGTAGTTATTGTATATTAGTGCACGTTCACAATCAGCGTTTAATTATCCTGGGCAACATGATTTAAAACCAAAACCAAAATAGACAATGTAAGATTGAATACGTGGTTGCCTTTGCAAACTGTTATATTCCAGATAAGACAGCGAGTAATTCAAGTTCTTGGAAGGATCTATGTTTATGTATATATATTATATGGAAGTGAAATGAAGGCATTTTACTTGATAATGCTGTGGTTTCTACGTTTTATTATAGTTCATTTTTATCGCTTATAAGATCAATATATTACTATCAAATTCAGCAGAAATGTGGCATATTAAGATACCAATCTGTTTACCCTTTACTTGATATACGAGTAAACCCCAACTAACGACAATGGTAGTATGAGCCGTTTGGGTCAGGGTATGTGCTGTTGATTAAAGTCATTTGGATCCTAATGAGGAGCGCAGTTTGCAAAGAGCATTATAAACCTGAACTGCGATCTGAGACAAATTTGTAAAAAGATTGGATCCTACTTTGTTGCCCTTGGCCAAAAGTCTCTCAAAAATATATCTCATTACACTTGTTCAGAAGTTTATAAAACGCTTGATCGAATCGAAAGTAGTCAACTTGCACCAGGTCCACATCAGCAGTCTTTTGATTTAAAGAAAAGGTTGATGTTACTTTATCTGACGGGCACCTTGTTAGTTTAAACCACTTTTCCTGATCACTATTTATGTAAACCATCTATATTAACTATATCAACTTTTGTAATGGAATATAAACACGTAACAATTTTGCTCAGGCAGATATAGTATAATCATATCTATATTATACCAAAAGCAAACAGAGCAGACCCTGATCATACGACTCGTAAAGGAGCCGTCTGAATACTAGTCTACTCTGCTTGTAAATATGTTTAAAGGCGTTTGTATGAAGAATAGAGTTAAATCCCTTGTCACCAATTAATTGTCGTCTACAAAGAATGTTGTCCAGTTTAAATTTCAGACTAAATTTCTGTTAAACGTGAATAGTGTATGCAAATATTTAGTGTATTCTGGTGAGATGTTGTGCTACTCGGATCTGGATCCAACCTGTTTTCAATTGTTATCACATATCCGCTTATTACAGCAAGTCATGAGGAATTTAGGCGGTTGAAAATTAACCCTTCTCTTGCTGAATTTTAAAATACATTTCTGCTTCTTTACCCATGCCCTGTTGTATAATTACATACATGTATATCTTCACTGTGTACAAGTTTATCGCTGTGCAATCACTGCTCTGGGGTGCACTACATGTAGTTGCACAATCAACTTGTAAATAGTGCAGACCCTGATGAGACAGCTCCTGCAGGAGCTGTCTCATCTGGGTCTTCACTATTTACAGGTAGGTATATTGACGTGAACAGCAAGCGAGTGGTTAACTTATGACTGCAAATGTATCCTAACAATAGAAGTCAGACGCGCGTTTTCGGCGAACTATTATTGCAGTGTAGAATTATGTTTGTTTCAGGAATGTCGGAATCACTACAGACACCAATTTATCGTCTGGTATAACATCCTGAATATCTCTTAGAATAGTCCTATTTTACACAGAATGAGCTTTAGAGTGAAACTCTAAGATGCATATAATTGTGTTTTGTTTTCAGTATGCAATTTTCTGATTTAACAATATGAACTTTGCGTATGATAATGGGTGTATTACAGTACACCTATCTGTAAAGTAAGTGTTTGTTCTCCAAAACGTCAGGGGCAGATAAAACTTGGTGGCCATGACCATGGTTACCCAAAACCACTCATGTGCAAGAAAATAATTAATTACAGAAGCTGGGTAAACAGAATGAATTTCCATGTACAATTAATGTACTTGAGTATGAATAGAGTAAAACAGGACACTATCTAAGGCAAACTTTTGAACAGTTTTACAAAGAATCTCACTTGATTAGGAACTTGATTCTCGGCCCTTTGAATGACAGAGAGAGTGTGAACCTTGTCAGGTTTTTTCTAGTATGCGGCGGATATAGTGTATATTGAAGGAATAGAGCCTTCGTTCTTGTTGAGTGTAAAGATTCATTGATTCACTGTGGAGCACACGCACAATGCATGCCGTGTAGATAAGAACTTGTGTTCTTTCAGCTTCTTGTTGGCTCCTGCAATCTTTGGTAGCCTAGTCATTATTGTGGCTGCCTTTCCAATCAACTTTTTTTCTTCCGTTATCCAATGAGATGTAAGAGGTGTGTACTTGAAGTGATAAACAATCTCCAAATAATACCCAAGGATGAAAAACAGTATCATCAGTAAACACGTAGCACCCAACCGAAAAATCGGCATTTGTTCTGGCCGGATATAATTCTCTTGGGACAGTCAAAATTACGATTAACTGTGCATGGCCGCAACAAGCATTGTTTCATAACGTTTCGTATGTTGAAGGCCTCGGATAGTTAACCATCATTAAGACAACGGTACACTGTTTATCAGGTCAAGTACTCAGAAACCACGCATGAAGTGATTGATTCCAAATATATTCACATAGGTTCAATAAAAATGAATCACCTTTTACCTGGATATAGCTACGGGCTAATTCATGGACGATATGGAGTGCGAGCTGTCGAACAGGGCCGAAACATACCCCCTCGCCTTTGACAGGGGAATAAGAAACCAGGATGGACAATAGTTTAGTACAACATAAAACTATGCATTTAGTCATAGTTTGTAATCGCAGAACAACACAATATTGTCCTACAGAACTATCTTAAAATGTGAATGAACGTTACATGGAGAATTACATTATGGAAAATAAGAGTACAGTAAAACCTCTCTATAACGGCCACTAAATTACATCAAGTATTTTGTGTTAAAGGCAGGTGGCTGCTTAAAGCAAGGTGAAATTTAAACAAAGCGTTCTGTTTTGCTTTCACCTTGCTTTAAGCAACCACCTGCCATAAATACCAACTAATAGAATTTATTGACCGCTATAGAGAGGTTTTACTGTATTGCAATGTAGATGAATACAACTGTAACTTTAACTGCGGTAAGACATCTGACCAACATGATATCAACAGCTGTAACCAATACCACTTCGGGAAGAAATCTGACAAACATGATATCAACAGCTTTAACCAATACCGGTGCGGGAAGAAATCTGACCAACATGATATCAACAGCATTAACCAATACCACTGAGGCAAAAACATCTGACCAACATGATATCAACAGCTTTAACCAATACCGGTGCGGGAAGAAATTTAACCAAGATAATATCAACAGCTTTAACAAATACCACTGCGGGAAAAAATCTGACCAACATGATATCAACAGCTTTAACAAATACCACTGCGGGAAGAAATCTGACCAACA
This sequence comes from Azorinus chamasolen, assembly GCA_963576725.1. NCBI lineage: Eukaryota > Metazoa > Mollusca > Bivalvia > Cardiida > Solecurtidae > Azorinus > Azorinus chamasolen. The sequence goes on along the minus strand of OY755248.1, from coordinate 5,087,957 downwards.
TGATATCAACAGCTTTAACCAATACCGCTGCGGGAAGAAATCTGATCAACATGATATCAACAGCTTTAACCAATGCCGGTGCGGGAAGAAATCTGACCAACATGATATCAACAGCTTTAACCAATACCGCTGCAGGAAAAAATCTGACCAACATGATATCAACAGCTTTAACCAATACCGGGTGAAGCAATACGATTCTATAAATTTAATAAGCATGAAAGATTTACAACGTTAGCCCTTGTCCCGAGTTCCGTTAATTGACTCGTATTTGCAAACAACTTTGGTCTAATCAGGATCCACGATTGTCACATAGATGTAATAGTTACTCAAAACATTGGCAGAGTCGGAAGTACTCGTGATTCAATAGGCCCATCTGTTAACAAACATTAAATAGGTCCATCTTTTAACAAACATTCAATAGGTTCATCTTTTAACAAACATTCAATGTATTTTGTTTTTCTTACAATAAGATAAGGATTAATCAGACAGTACAAGACCCACAATGTCCCTGTGCCAGTACGATGGAATATCGCTATTCTAAAGTGAGCCTCGTATAATATACAGTCACATTGCATGGTTTATTCAATATGGTTTAGAGGTGGACTAGTTATTGAATCTGTGAATACTGAACAGTCGTTTAGGCTCATCCAGAAACTGGTTAATGACATTCTTGTTTCGTTTAGACGATTACTCATATTTGTTCAACGGTCATCCGCCTGTTCTAGATGAGTGGCATCACCGTTTAAAAGCAGTCAAATGAGTCCAAACCAGAAGTCATTATGTCCATTATGTTCATCATGAACAGTTTTATTTCAACCCTACGTACAATGCTATTTCTTTTGAAATTATTGCAAGCGAATTTAGGGGAATGAATTTTGGCGATTATCGGTTTGATACAAGAAACTATATTTATCGCAGACAAGGGACGAATATACATGGATAAAACCTATTTGATAAAAGGCATTATTTATTTATAGATAGACAGATAGATAGATAGATAGATAGATAGATAGATAGATAGATAGATAAATAGATATTTTATTTCAATATTGTGCAAGTAACCTGGTTACAATAGCAATACACTGGAGAAAACAAAATACCAACATTGTGATAATTAAAGCAATGCATATAGAATATATAAACATCATAATATAATTAATGAACCATGTCAGTCACATCAATATCAAGGATGACACAATAAAGAGAATATGATCTTTTATTTCCATTGCAGTCCTTGGTGGTTATGGTCTGACATAGAGAGGCATGGAGATGATATAAAATAAAATGAATTGAAATACTTTGGTTAATGAAAATTTAGATGTTAAAAGAAATGTTTGACTCAGAACAAAACATGTAGGATCAAATCTATAAACAGAACGGTCCCTGATTAAACATCCCCTACGCGGACTGTTGATAAAAGTCTACCCTGTTTGCAAAGGCGCCAAAATGTTCTTATATGACCTGTCAAACGTGTAAACCCAAACTACAGCTAGGAATGTGTTATTAACTAGACATCAGTTTACATATATTGCTTTAATAAGTTAAACCAGATTGAAACTGAACACAAGGAAGGCCCTGGTTAAGCTAAATGTACGAATAAATGTTCTAGCTCTAGTTTCTATAATAAATACCTAAAACACATGGACTACATGGAGAAAATGAACACTTATTGAGCGTGTTGTATTTGATTAATTGGTTTCCATGACAATGTGGAGCACCTCAAGTCGAAGACGCTAACAGATTTCTGATGAATGTTATTTCAAATTCAAAATAATTGTTACTGAATTTGTTGAGTCACGTTTTATTACTTGTTTCAATATATTTCCATTAATACATTTGAATATTTTACTATACATATAACGTATATGTGACACACTTTGTGAATTAATTTACTATCAATCATGTCAAAACATGAAGAAGGAGTTCATTTTTCAACGCTGTTTTAACTCACGTTGTCATTCACTAAGCTCGATAGATATACATTATTGTTAAAACATTCCTTGATGTAATTACATGAAGTGAATAAGACATAAAACAGACATACCACATGCAAAGTATAAATTCCTAATGTAATTTTATGATTTAGAAATAATTACATTTTTTATAATATTAACTATTTTTACAACTTTCTCTAACCCATTACCTCATAGGCTATTTAGATACAACCTCTTTGAATAAATCTACCGAAAAGGAGCATTAACTAGAAAAAAGGATTTTTTTAGATTTTTGTATAGGAGCAAATGCTCTATTTATCACAATGGTTTCAAGAAGTGGTTATTACAGAGGCGTAGAAAGGCGTATTTATGGAGGAAAGGGTTAATGTAAGCTGTTATTGCAATAACGTTAACCCTACTCCCGCCAACAGCAGTATTATGCGTATTTGCGAACATATTGGATCCAGATCAGATGCAGTGTTTCCTCGACATCTCATTAAGATCAAATCTTTTAAACAGTTGATCAATAGTTAAAAAAGCTTATGTCGTTGGTCAATAACTTTAAAACGGTTGAGTGTAATCGAAATTGCACTAGGTCAAACTTTGTGCTAACATTTGTATTGTACAGTGGGATAATAATTTAGATTTACATTTCCGAGTTATTCAAATCAGCCAGGGAAATATAAACTTGTTATTTTAATAATGCATTTAATAGTGTTTATTGCACATGATGTAATGCTACATTGAAACCGTAATCTAATAGAGTATCTGGTACTTGAATCAATCAGGCAAATGTTTGAAATATATTCTGACAATATGTACAAGACAATGTATATTCTTCTAAATGTTATCAAACATGCTTTATTCCGTTTAGATTTTACGATCTACGATTTGTTATGGAATGTATTTCATTTCCTCGTACATACATTTTCTTTATTATTGAAGTTTATACAGTAAACCCCCTCTAAACCGCATTTCTAGTAGAGAAGAATTTAGAGACATTTAGAAAGACATGCAGAAAGCTCCAAAAGGAACTTTTTGTATGCCTTTCACCCCCATTAAGCTGCCATGTGTCTCCAAACCCGATATTTATACTAAATGTAACGTCAGGTTTAGATATTTTGTACTGCATTTACATTGCATTCCATGAGTAAATAAACGTACTATAACGCTAAACACGCTAGCGACGAAACGGTGATTACCTCTATACACAGTTTGGGGAGTTTCATCAGGAACCAAACTATTTGAAACCTTGACAACACTTTTGCAAATAAATGAAATACATTTTAGTTTAGTTTAAGACTGAAGCAGACGCCAATTGCTGCAGACGATGTCAATGAAGGTACAGTTAAACCTTCCTAAAGTGCCCACCAGCCTCATGGTGCCCAAAATATTAGAGAATGATTAAGGTAATTGTAAACGTTTTGTGAAAACATACTCCTTTATTACAGTAAAATCCCTCTCAAGCGACCACCTAAAAGAGGTATAATTCTGGGTGGTAGAGGCAGGTGGTAGCTTAATGCAGGACAAAAGTAATGCAGAAAGTTCCTAGAGGAGCTTTCTGCATTACTTTTGTCCTGCATTAAGCAACTTCCTGCTTATAACGACACCCATGTGTATTCATTGTGTGGTAGCATTAGATGGGTTCTACTGTATATTGAATTGTCGGACGTTCATGTTCACACAACGCTTGCCTTCTTGACCCTTTACCTCGTGCAAACTCTTGAACATTGAATACATAAATTCGTACAGGGCTATGTGAACACAGCATGGTTTGACTGTTCAGAAAACGTAGAATCAGATCTTTTTAATTCCAAAATCAAAAAGAGCAGACCCTGATCAGACGTCTTCTACAGGAGCCGTCTGATTTGGGACTTATGTGTTTGGAAAGGCGTGAACCTCGGTTATATCAGAAAAAGGGTTAAAATCTGGAACGGTTTATACCGGCTATGTTGATAAATGTATCGGCTTCTAACCATTTACTGCCATCGGTGGATCTGACATTATATATGCAGTCAGTTTGGATCCAGATTCTACAACAAGTAACCAGGCGTCTCATTAGAATCCAAACTAGTTGATGACGTGATAATTCTTGAGTGAAATTGAAAGAACATTAAACAGTGAAATTGTATCAGACGAAAAAAAAATTGAAGACGACATTGCGTGACAACGATGTGTATAGTGACAGCTTTGTGATTTAGTTAACCAGTTAATTCATGAATATTCCTATTAGATATAATGGCATTGTAAATATTAATTAGCTATTTTTTATTATTGCATAGGACTCAGGAATGTTTGGACGTGGATAAAACATGTCATATTCATATAATTCCATAAGTAAACATATATGTCTGCAATATATGCAAAGGTGTCGACATGTATAATTATACGAGCGTATATAGGACAAAGTAATCAATATATGATCAGGCATTCTTGAAAATTTGATAGCTTTTTAAAACGAGAAAATATTGAAAATGAACGTTTAGGACCTCCTTAGACAATAACTTTTTTTGAAAGGTTAAGTTATTTTGGTGAATTATTCAAAGTTTTACGAACATCACTTTGCACGTTTTTGTATAATACTTGCACTAAGCGCGATCTGACGTGCATTTGCAAACCAATTGGATTCAATACGGATCCAAGCTGATTGACACTCGGTCAACAGTATCTCAAACGCTTTTACGAATAAGACGTAAGTCAAACATGCAACAGATCAAAGGTTTGGCAGACTTAATGTTTTCAGCAGGGTGGGTTCACTTGTAATACAGTAAAACCTCTCTATAACGGCCACTAAATTACATCGAGTATTTTGTGTTAAAGGCAGGTGGCTAATTAGAAGCAAGGTAAAAATAAAACAGAACGCTCCTATAGGAACGTTCTCGTTTACTTTCACCTTGCTTTAAGCAGCCACCTGCCCCAAATACCAACTAATTAACACACTTTAGTGGCCGTTATAGAGAGATTTTACTGTATAACAAGTACCGTATATTGGTGTAGTGAGTGCATATAATGAGTACGGGTCTCGAGCGGAAAAACTCATTATCCTGGTGTATGTGGAGTACAGTACGGGTCTGGAGCTGGGACACTCACTATACTGCATGGTGTATTGAGCGTACAGTACGGGTCTCGAGCTGGGACACCCACTATACCGGTGTATTGAGTGATTAGTACGGGTCTCGAGCGGGGATACTCACTATACTGGTGTAATGAATGTAATGTACGGGTATTGAGCGTGGATACTTACTATACTTGTGTATTGAATGTATAACAAGGGTCTCGAGCTATACACTGGTTTATTGAGTGTATTGTGTTTGGTTTTGAGCAAGATGCTCACTATACTGGTGTATACAGTACAGATGTATATATAACTGGTCCTGGGCGAGGATACTCACTATACAGGTATATTAAATGTATATATAGCGGGGATATTCACTATACTGGTGCGTTGAGTGTATTGTCTTGGTCTTGAGGAAGATACTCTCTATACTGGTGTATAACGTGTATAGAACGGGTCTTGTGCGGGGATACACATTATACTGGTGTATAGGATTTATAGAACGGGTCTCGAGCGAGGATACTTATTATACTCGTGTAATGGGTGTATAGAACGGGTCTCAAACGGGGATACTCATTATACTGGTGTATAACGTGTGTAGTACGGATGTCGAACGAGGATACTCTCTATACTGGTGTATAACGTGTGTAGTACGGGTCTCGAGCAAGGACGCTCATTAAAATGGTGTATAGGGTGTATAGGACGGGTCTCGAGCGGGGATACTCACTATACTGGTGCATTGTTTCGGTATTGAGGAAGATACATGATATACTGGTGTATAACGTGTATAGTACAGTCCTCGAGCAAGGATGTTCGTTATACTGGTGTATAGGGTGTATAGAACGACACCTCGAGCGGGGACACTCACTATATTAGTGCATTGAGGAGTATATAGTACGGGTCTCGAGCGGGGACACTCACTATACCAGTGCACTGAGGAGTGTATAGAACGGGTCTTGAGCGGGGACACTCACTGTACTAGTGCATTGAGGAGTTTATAGAACGGGTCTCGAGCGGGGATACTCGTCACTCTGGTGCATTGACTTTATAATAAGAGTCTCGAGCGGAGAGACTCACTACGAGCCTCGAAAGGAGATACTTTCTCTACTGGTGTATTGAGTGTAAAGTACGAGTCTCGAGCGGGGATACTTCGCATACAGAGTGCGTAATGGGACACGTGTGTATTTGAAGTATCTCGCCAATCAAATATTATATTGATCTTAGATACGAGTACGTTCACTCTACAAATAGTCACTGCAAGCAAGTATTTTATGAGTTTAATATGACACTGTATAAAGCAATTTATAAAGAAGTGCAAAAGGTCAATTTGATACCGAAGATTACTTAAGGATCACTGTTTAATGTACTTTACCTTGTCAACTATTAACCGTATCACAATATTCGCGATTTCACTCGCATTTGCAAACAGCTCGGACCAAGATGAGATGTTGGGTAACTCGAGATCCCATTAGGATCCAATCTGTTTGACAAACGTTTGATCAAAACGAAATTAGTCGAACTGGCACCAGATCCAAGTTGGATCAGCATTTTGTTTTCCAGTGGAGTAAAGCGTAACCATTCGCATGCTGAATTTTAAAATACATTTCTCCTTCTTTACCCATGCCCTGTTGTATAATTACATATATCTTCACTGTGTACAAGTATTTCGCTGTGCAATCACTGCTGTGGAGTGCACTGGTTGCACAATCAACTTGTAAATAGTTTAGACTCTGACGAGACAGCTCCTACAGGAGCTGTCTCATCTGGGTCTTCACTATTTACAGGTAGGTATATTGACGTGAACCGCAAGCGAAGGGTTAATAGCTTATGAAGTATTTTTCCGCTGTAAATAATTTGTTGACTGATCAGTTCGATGTTATTGTATCTCCAGTATCGGACATCTGTTGACACAACTAGACTTCTGCGGACCATAAAAGGTGTGTAAATTTATAACAAGTTCAGGAATGCCTCTTTTATTTCTCCTCCAAACCATATGTCATGCGCACTCTTTAGAGTGGTCTCTCTGTCAATTACTCTGTAGCCTGTTTACTTAGGAGTCGCTCGCTATGTCATATTCGTAGTTGTTGAAATTATAATGAGAGCCTATAAACTTGTCAAGCAGGTTCAATACGTAGTACTCGTATCGTAAATGCCTAAGTACAATTAGTTTAGACCTCTTGAAACTGAGGTTTAAGATGAGGCTGGCTTTGATAGGAAATCACGTGAAAAATATTTGATCTCATGACGCAGTTTCTTAATAACAGAAATAATAAATATGAATATGGATATGGCTCCCAAATCTGTCAGTAGAGTTTTCTGTCATATTCAGTGTAGTGTGGACTCATTTTGTCTGCAGTTATTTTCCATCTACTTCGATTCTCATAGTCCAAACGACCGGTTCGTTTAGTTCATTAGGTATGTTGTCGGTGTTCGGGGCGGGAGGTTGCGAGTTCGATTGCGGTATACCAAACATTGTAGCAACTGTATCTAACGCTCGTCATTATGAGGAGTGTGCTACAGAATATGACTGGACGGCCTGGGTTACTTTAACATGTGACTGGGTTTGGTGTTTGTGGCATGCTATCACAGTGTTACTTTAATATATTTATTTATATATCGTTAACACAACGTCTGCATAAACCCAACTCGCTATCACTCCACCACCCACGCACACAAGCGCGTACACACGCATGTACGAACACACACACACACACACACACACACACACACACACTCACATACGCACGCGTGTACACACATATATACATACATGTACATACATACAGAGAGTCAAACAGATTGGATTAATTATAAAGTCACGACCTTTTCCTGGCGTCATTCCCACTATTCGTTCATTGCGTTCTAAGCTGATCATTATCACGTTAATAAACTATGCACGCCGTGCTATATGGGTTCCTATTAAATACTCAGAAGCTGGGCGTGTATTTTGATTCTAGATACATGTATATGTAAAATATCATGTTGATCTTAGGAGGAACATAGGTCGCATCATTTAACATAAACATTTACATATTTGAACCACCCGATTTGTGGAACTATTAGCAGCAAAGTATTACAACAAATGCAATAATAATAATAATAATAATATATATAATAATAATATAATAATAGTAATAATTCTTAAATATGCACACAAATGTCACTTCTACAAGATCACAGACTTAAGGTAAAATATCGCTCCAAATAGTATCGTGCCTGTCATGGAAATTATCATAAATACAAATACTTCAGGGGAAATAATAATAATGTCACAAGTATTCACATACAATAAATCGCATACACATGAAAATATGGTTTTACTTTATCTAAATTAAGTATTAGCATATCAAATGGTGTTTACAATTGAGGTGTAACAAACAAAAAACAACAACAGGATGTCGGCTAAACATTTTAACACGCACAGCGCATGTACGAAAGGTCGTCTTTATGAACTATTTAAGTATTTTTCTCCACAGTCAGAATCAACTTAAAGTTTGAAGCTAGAAATGTGGACAGTGAAATAAATGTCTAACTGCAATATAAAGGTACAAATGAGATATCAACAGAAAGTCAACAAAGTAACACTTATGGGTCATTGTCATTAAATGACAAATTCGTCACAGTTTAGTATACGCGACCACATAGTAGGCGAACACTAGTTTGAGTAGTACGATTGGGAAAGGGTATCTAAGGCAAGGATCTAGAAAATAGCGTCTTATTTATTATGTCAGATGATAAGAGCTGTATATGTTGATGTGTGTCTAGACCAATACTAGAGGTCGTTTTAAATTACAGAGTCTTCTGTGGGTCTACATTGTTTTCAAAATTCTGAAAGTACATATTCTCGCTACAGGACTCAGTTGTAAGCCAGATATGCAGGCCACTGTGTTCATACTACTGCATTTGATTAATATCCTGCGAGCCCAAGGTGAGTTAATATTTGCATCAAATCGATAGCACCCATGCATTGCATTACTTTGATTATCTTTGCATAGAGAAACTTACTAGATTTGCCTTTATAATTTTAGTTATTTGTATGAATTAATTTGAACATCAGTAACACCATTTTACACATTTTCAAACAGAGTAGACACAGATCATACTACTCATATGTGTTATAAATATAAATGTTTCAACAATTTCTGTCAAGACAAAATTCCCCCGTTTATTATGCAATTACAGTAAAACCTCTCTATAACGGCCACTAAATTGTGTTAATTAGTTGGTATTGCGGCAGGTGGCTGCTTAAAGCAAGGTGAAAGTAAAACAGAACGCTCCTATAGGAGCGTTCTGTTTTACTTTCAACTTGTTTTAAGCAGCCACCTGCCTTTAACACAAAATTATTTTATGTAATTAAGTGGCCGTTATAGAGAGGTTTCACTGTATATGCAATATTCAGGTAATTTATATTCACACAATCTTTTTTTTTGACATACATATTCATAGAATAAAGAATTAAATAATGAAACGTTAGCCTTGGCACTAGCGTCATGTAATCTTTATGCAGCACATTTCTGACAAGACAACAGTGATGTGCGATTCTCTTTATCACACACAACATGACAAAGTTAATGGTGGAATTATACAATATTTTTTTTCACTTTTCGCGATGTCCTTCTGTATGTCACAGACGGCAAAAGATGTAAAATGTCACTGTTAAACATAAACGATACAGCATCGATGTAATATAACCCTTTCGCGATGTTTTATCGTCTGCAGAATTTATCGTCTGCAACATGTTTTAACTTTTAATGTTCTTCCATATTCCTATTAGAAACACAGTCATAATATCAAACAATTTAGATTCTGATGAGACGCCGAGTTACTCTACATCTCATATGGATCCACATTGTTTGCATAGTTAATCACAATTCGATCACTGACACCGGAAGTGTTAATCCCATTTGTATATGACTTACGATTTGTAAAAAAAAGTTCTATGTGGCTGTTTTATGTGATATAAGTATTTATGTTCCTCTGGTTATTCTATATGATAGTTGTTTTTCACGTTTTCTGTCTGTGTATCACTAATTGCATTGTTTAGTAACAACACAAAAATATAATAGAACATGTCTTAAGCGGCCATTCAGTTAGTGAACGTAGGCAACTTAAAAAGCTACTACCTGTCTTACGTCCCAATAATTAGGCACAAGTTTGAGGGCCGCTTAAGACAGGTTCTACTCTTTTGAATTCGCAAAGTGTTTTGTTTCAACTAGTAGGTGGATTCAATCACAGGAGCCTGGACCGCTTCATGGGGGTCTATATGTACTATATGGGTTCCAACTAGCAGAACGGACATCCGTGTACCACAAGTACAAATATCAATGTAACTCTTTTATTTTCAATGATAATTTTGTAATTCTTTCGACTATTGAAAGTCAATATATTTTACTATCAAATAAATATAATCTTCTGACGGTAACTTATGCACAATTATCAATCCAACAATGATTTTCTAAAACTTTCACGTGTTTTCTGGGTCATTGACAAACGTTCGTTCACCTCGGTTTCACTATATCACAGCCAATTTCATGTACCTGGCGATTTTCAGTGAAACCGAAGTGAACGAACGTTTGACAATGACCCAAAAACACGTGAACTTATGAGAAAATCATTGATGGATTGATACTTGTTCATAAGTTACCGTCAGAAGATTATATGTATTTGATAGAAAAATATATTGGCTTTCAATAGCCGAAATAATTTACGAAATTATCATTTAGATTACAAAAAGTATGTCTGCTCATATTTTGATCTGGTGCAGTTTGGACTAGTTCAAGCATTTAGGGAACTATTGGCCGTGTCACAGCCTGGATCCTAATGAGACACCAGGTCACTGGATCTGGACTATTTGTTAATGCGAGGCTTGTTGCGTTTCGCGGAATACAGCATAATGAGGCTGTATATGTGTATAATGAGGCTGTATATGTGTATAATAAGACTGTATATTTGTATAATGAGGCTGTATAATAAGGCTGTGTATAATGAGGCGGTATATGTGTATAATGAGGCTGTATATGTGTATATTGAGGCTGTATATTTGTATAATGAGGCTGTATATTTGTATAATGAGGCTGTATATGGGTAAAATGAGGCGGTGTATGTATATAATGAGGTTGTTTATGTGTATATTGAGGCTGTATAAGTGTATAATGAGGTTGTATATGTGTATATTGAGGCTGTATATGTGTATATGAGGTTGTATATGTGTATATTGAGGCTGTATATGTGTATAATGAGGTTGTATATGTGTATATTGAGGCTGTATATGTGTATATTGAGGCTGTATATGTGTACATTGTGGCTGTATATGTGTATCATGAGGCTGTATATGTGTATAATGAGGCTGTATATGTGTATAATGAGGCTGTATATGTGTATAATGAGGCTGTATATGTGTATAATGAGGCTGTATATGTGTACATTGTTGCTGTATATGTGTATAATGAGGATGTATATGTGTATAATGAGGTTGTATATGTGTACATTGTGGCTGTATATGTGTATAATGAGGCTGTATATGTATATAATGAGGCTGTATATGTGCATATTGAAAAAACAACCAGCTAACCTGTTACTAAATGTGATGTAAATGTGTTACGCGTTGGGAAGTCGCGACCGTGTTTTTTTCTCAATACATAGTTCGTCGATTATTTACACTACTATCCGCAAATCCTCTAATTCGTTGGGTGTGCAATGATTACGTCAGGGAAATCAGGAAACATCAAAATATTAATAGCGAGTGAATATCGAGTGCAAATACGTTTTCAATTAGGTTCTGCACACTGCTCAAACTTCGAATATACAAGTGTTTAAATAATAGATTTCACATTGTAAACAGAGAGAGAGAGAGAGAGAGAGAGAGAGAGAGAGAGAGAGAGAGAGAGAGAGAGAGAGAGAGAGACACACACACACACAGAGACAGAGAGACAGACAGACATACAGACAGACAGGACAGACAGACAGACAGACAGACAGACAGAAAGACACAGACAGACAGACAGACAGACATACAGACAGACAGATAGACAGACAGACAGACAGAGCCATAGAGACAAAGACAGAGAGACAGGGACAGACAGAGAGACAGAGAGACAGAGAGAGGGAGAGAGAGAAAGAGACAGACAGACAGACAGAGAGAGAGAGACAGAGATACAGAGACAGTGACAGAGAGACAGAGACAGAGAGACAGAGACGAGACAGAGACAGAGAGACAGAGATAGAGGGAGAAAGAGAAACAAACAATGTAGATGGTAGATGCTGTTCAGTGTTCGCTGAGTTAACTTATGGAACAACCCAGATCTGATTTTTGGCCAAACAATTGGTGTGCTTATATATACCGTAATATACCGTTAATATTCCTTACTCGTTCATCAGGTTAACGTGGTTAGTCTGAAACACCGTCACGTATCTCTCCAACCAGGGTTAAAATAGGTACGGTTGAGGGTCACTAGCCGGTATTGCGGCTGCATGCTTGCGCCATATGTTAGCGAACTAGCAGTGCTCAATATTGTAGGCGAATGGCTCAGTGACCAGGGGAGTCAATGTACAGTCGGCTGAGCGGTCAGTGGGGCTGAAAGTAGACTATAACTAGGTACTTTACATATCGGTATTATAGCAAAAATCCGTTCACACTACCTTGACACCGGGTTAAACGACATGCTCCTCACACTATGAGAGCGAATAGGAGGAGACTTGATAGTTCTTTGCCTTTGGTAATAACCGACCAAGGATCGATACCTCTACCCCATGTTTCGAACGCCGAGGTTCAACAGACAGAACCAGATTTGTATGTTTCCCTCACTCTTTATTCCATATACATGTATACGCCTTTCTGCACCTTCGCAAACTGAGCAAACCCAGATTAAACGGCCCCAAAAGGAGTCATCTGATCGGGGTCTGTCCTTATGTTTCCTTATGTAATAATATAGACAAAAACCTAAGATTACTTTGATAACAGAGCAGACCGTGACTAGACTGTTGCTATAGGAGCCATCTGGGCTGGGTTTACTATGTTTACATCAGCGTTTTAATACGTCTCCGAGTGGCGCAGTGTTATAACTCATGGTTACATCGAGAGGTAAATTTTATACACATGGTTATAACACGAGATACGGGGTTTTACTCATGGTTACAAGAATTTATAGTATCTGATGTTATAAATTGTAGAAAACGTCGCTCTAGAGCAGGTCACCAATCAGCAGGAAGATCTGTTCTTTCAGGATTTCTTCTGGACGTCTAACAAGGCTGTGGATGGATGTGTCCAAAGGGATGTGCCTGATACTCAGCAATGTTGTAGTTGCTCTCTGGGAGAGGCTGACAATTTCTGGCGTGTTAATCTGTCACAGCCGGTGGTTGTTGAGAGCATTAGAGTGCTCGGTCGAGCTGATGGTGAGTGTACCTTAAGTTATATATGTTCTAATTCGCTTGTAATGCCGTTACTTTCATAGCAATGCTTTGCATTGCCAATATGATACAAGGACGATTAATTGAATGTATAGCGTAATAATATTTGTATATTTACATATTACACTTTTCATACTATTATATATAATCCCTCCAAACCGGATTTTGGGTAAAGATATTTTTCTGTTATTTGTTTAACCTTTTATTCCATGAATATTAATGTAATACTCCTTTGAGCAATACTGCCTTAACACATTCCCTCCTAGTGAAGCATTTTGACGTCTATGTAAAAGTCACATTTAGAAACCATTGTCATAAATAGAGCAATTGCTTCATAGGAGCAAATGCTCTATTTATCACAATGGTTTCAAAACTACACAATTCTAATATTTTCCTTTTCTATAGTCAATGCTCGTTTTCGGTAGATTAATTCAACGAGATTGGATCTGAAAAATAGTGTAGGAGGGAATGAGTTAATGAAACTTTATTAAATTAGTTTATAGTGATTGATGAACGCATCAATATCTGACAATGACAGATACTGTATACACGCATTTGTATAATTCCATAAGCAAACACAACACATCTATGAGGTAAAGTGTTAAGCAACCGTATGCTGTTTAATGAACCCTTGACCCAATAGCCTATTTCTAGTTTTGAAGACAGGTGACCACTTAAAGCAGGTTGAAAGTAAAGCAGAATGCGCATTAATGCGCATTCTGCTTTACTTTCAGCCTGCTTTAAGCTGCCACCTCCTAGAATATAGAAACTATTTATGATGCTATATGTTCATTATTGTAAAAATTGGAACTATTTTCTTCAGCGGAGGAATATAATAAACTCGCTTAAAGCCGCTTCTATCAGGTAAAGGGTTAATGAACGTTGAAAGACATACAGAAAGGTCCCTTGGGAGGTTTATATACGACATTTATCTTGTATTAAGCTACCACCTGTCTCAAAAACATTATACTGATACAGTATATAAATATCACATCGTATGGAGAGCGATAGCACGTACTACCAACCCAAGGTTGATAATGTCCACAGAAGCGTTAGCCGATAATTGTTTTATTATACAATCATCAGCACAATCAATTTAGTCAGCAAAAATATGTATTCAATGACAACAACAAACAGTTTATACTCGGTGTTACAAATCGCGGAACAGCTTCACATTTCTATTCATTACACGCTATAAGTACTGGCGGAATCCGTTTCACTGTCCAATCTTGACAAATCTCCTCCAAAATACTCGCATAACGCGACATTTCTCAAATATTAGAACAAAAACAATTATTGTCACAATCACGTGTGTTGATAAAATTACAAGTGTCGATGACGTCAGTCGATGACATCATTCGGATGACGTCACGCACATAAGTTAATAAGTGTTCCGTGCGGGAGACAGTATTTTTCCGACAATATTTTTTTCTGTTAGGTCTGACAGTATTTCTATGTCACGGTAAGTCTATGGGAGTTTAACATTGTAAATGAAATTGAGATATAATAGTATAACCTGTCCAATTATTGAAAATAGTAATAATTGCTTGATACATAGCAAAGGTGATTAATACAGAAAGTTCCTATAGGAACTTTCTGCATTAGTTTTGACTTGAATTAAGCTACTACTTGCCTGAGAGATCCGCAGTTCTAGACCTTTTTCTGATGACCTCTTAAGACAGGTTCTACCGTACTGATGTGTACATCCGGCTTGGACGGGTTTTACAATATCACTATAATACATTATGATATATATACATGTACCAGACATTATAGATTATAAATGTAATACGAGCCGTTTGAGCTGGATCATCTGTCTGCAGCATCTAATATAATATCTGTTAAAAAGTTTGATGTTATGTATGATCTTTCACCAAACCAATATTATCTCCATATTCACGTTCATGTACTCAATACGTATATGTGCCTTTAATGGCAGATACCTTATAATTATGTATACACTATTCCGCCTATAATGTATTGTAACTAATCATTATCGTTTATAGAATATACAATTATGTAATTCATTAGCACGACAAACACAAACATATCTGTAACATACATGTAAGCAAAGAGAGCAGACCAGACGGCTCTTCCAGTAGACGTCTGAGATGGGTCTACTGTTTGTAATAGCGTAAAAATGCGACATCATGTAGTATAGAGTTAATTTAAAACCACAACTGATTTATGATGACACTTCGAATGAGCTATGACCATAGATTATACATGTACTTAATAGTGATGTTTGACACCATTTCTATTTTACCATATACTATAGATCCCATTAAGTGCACATTTGTAATTAACCAATTTGCTCCCACTATCCCATATATGGGACGTAGGCAAACAGTGTAGACTCTGATCAGACGCCACATAATGCGGCGTCTGATCAGAGTCTACACTGTTTGCTGATAGGAAATGCAATATAAAACAAAATGAAAATGAAAATTTAGATCATACATCCCTTAGATAAAAGATAGACTAATTTAATATATGCGCATGGTTAACTCAACTATTTCAACCCACCCGGACACACATACACTGTCGTTTGTAAAGGAGGGGCCTTCTGATTAGGATCTGCATTCCGAATCATCTAGCAAGTTTATGCATTCCATACGAAGTGGTCTCTATTAAACACTGATGGGATAATAAATCAGGCATGGAAGGTGTACGTTTGCATTGAAGAAACAACAAGTAAGTCGACGTCACCTTCGAATCCAAAATGTATGAGACTCGGAATTTATCTGTACATTGAAAATAAACGTTGTTTTTGTTACGAACCCGGTTTATATTTAGCGAGTGGAAAATAATGTATTGTTGTTTTTTTTGTGTTTTTTTTTTGTCTCAACGGTGTATTCTATGAGTCTGAATAGCATTGCTATTCAAACAACTCGTTGCTGTAACTAGATCAAAATTATTTACATAACAACATGTTTGCCGAATTTATTCATAGTTTGAAAGCCTTAATACCATCGTCATGTTGCTTTATTTAAGGTCAAGGTGAAGATCAGCTGGGCGGATTCACGGTGTTTATTGCTCCTAATACACCTGATGATTTTGAACAGCAGGTGTACACAAATGCTGGGGTTGAATTTGGAGATGGGGATTTTATGATAACCCTAGGTGGTACCCTTGTATCATCTGTGATTATCAAGAGACCTAACATCCTAACGCTGTGTGAGGTGGAAGTATATGCAGGTAAGGGTAACTAGCGTACAGTAGAACACGTCATAACGACTCATTCATTATTTGAACACAGGAGTCTTAAAAAGCAAGTGGTTGCTTAATACAGGACAGAGGTAATGCAGCAAGTTCCCATGTGAGCCTTCTGCGTTGCTGCTGAGCCGCATTAAGGTCCTATATATTTTACAGATTGGACCTCTTGTTTATGACCTCTTAAGACAGACTAATCCAGGTTTTAGCGTAAGGCTATGAATGTTGCCTTTTCAGGTTGAAAAAATCCAGTATGGTATAAAAGTTAAGTTAATTCAGTATGAAAAGGTTATATTATTCGCGAGACGATTTCGAATGACAAATAATACAGGACCTGATCACCCGTTCTTCGAGGAGACGCAATTTTATTCATGCTTTCTTCTCAAGTTTTTACCAAGTTTGCAGAAAATGGTAGTTATTAATATTATCGTGGGTACTCGTGCACCTGCAAGTTTCGTTTTGATCTGACTTTGTTGCCCCCTGTGTACGGTTCTTACTATGTAGAAATACGTAGAATGGATATTCGTTAGCTCCCGGTTTACAGTATATTGTTTTACTTTCCTATCTAAATGGTACTTTATCCTTAATTTAAAGTATTAAACATGGTAGGATGAAATAAGAGTCTAATGTATGAAGAACACGCCCGTAACAGTTGGCAGAAATTCTGAAACATCGTTTGCATGTGTCTAAAGTGCCAGTCAAGAACAGTACTTTCTAAAACTTGCGGCCAATATATGGGTATAGGATGTTGTTTTCTATCTTGTTACTGAATGATAGTATGTCAAACACAAGTATTCAACTATATGTTACTAAAATATGCTAATACTGTCTTTCATTTTGAATCAGAACAAAACATAAACAATACTACGCGTTCGTGATAAAATACACCTCGACGTTAATTCGAGAACAGGCATTTCTGGTGAAATGTGATGTTTGTCGACACAAACTTTGTTGCAGGGGAATATTTGTCCAAACTTACGTATATTCTTCAAATGAATAAACTATCCATATAAAGATACCTTATACCTATAAAACGATATATAATAAAATTAATGCATTGTGATATTTATTTTAATATGGCAAAATGGCACATCTGGAGAGCATCCAATTTAAACACAACACAACGGGCAGTTTTTATTTTTACAAGGGAACAACAATTACTACAATCACGGTCACGGTGAATATGTAATTACGTCAGTCGTCTGCAATGTCTGTTACTGTAGATCGCCATTAGAATGAGACCTAATCCCCAGTACGGTTATCACACACAATTGCTTTGTATTTTGCATTTGTACTTCCATTTAATGGACAAAAAGTGAAAATACTAACGCATAGCAAAACTCCTATAAGAACGCATCTGTATCATACGTTTCTTTTTCAAGACCACGATGTCTTATGTCAAGCATTCACCAGTTGAAACTAACATTCCGATTATCCAATGATGGTCAAAGGTTCTTGTTGCCTGACAACAAATCTAATAGACGATTGACATTTTCTTTATCGACAATTCATGCTAAACCACCATGATTTAGAAACTTTAGATTCTGATCAAAAACAATTGCAGTCTGGTAATTTGTTTTGTTTATGTTCTACAAAGTAGTTACGGCATGCTGGTAGAAGGAAACTCTCCTTCACTGAACAGAGAATGCTGTGTCTTATTTCATAATATCGTTCGTGCATATAGGAGATAAATAAATGCCTACACTTTGTCTGACAATTTGAAGAAAAGTAATGTGTTCAGACGTTCTCTATTGTTAACGCAGAGCCACACTCTAACTAAGTACATGCAACTGAAAAACTGCATATAATACTACAGTGACTGATCTCTCTATAATGCGATGGATTTTATCCAGGACCCTGATCCCGCATTTTTAGTATAACAGAACTGAAGTTCATATCCCACTTGTGCTGCATGGTCAGCATGCAGATGTAGACGCTCATCGTCCAGGTTGTATTTAAATGCCATGACTTTCGGATTGGCATAAAACATTACTATCTTGTAAATTCGTGATACATCCACTTTTCTCTAACCACCAATTAAATGTTTGACACTTTTTACTTTGGAAACTCCCATTCTGTCTCCCAATACGTTTGTTGGTAATGATCATCATATGTTTGTCGCACTCTCTCGGAATCTCCCATGTAATTCAAACATGGTGTTTATTCTGTCACTGGCCTGGCCAATTATGCGAAAGAACAGTGATAATATTTAAGTATATCGTCTTTAGTACTGCATAACGATGTACCTTGACACATTTCTACAATAGTCAGTTTTGTCAACATTGAGTAAATGTATATTTTGCCGTGTATAAAAACAGTATAGTATAATAGGAGACGTTCGTCAATTTGGAATTTATTTATATTCTGTTATATATTCTTAATACCAGGTTTAGAAAACACGTTTTATTTCACCACAGGGTTACAAAATATGAAATATATACCAGACGCTGCCATCGATTCACTGCTATCACTGCTATAGGTCTCGATTGGTACCGGTAGCCAACATTTGAGGTTTTGCTTCATGGCCTATTTGCAAAACAGTCACACATTCGCTCATTGCAATAAACCCTTTCACCCGTTTCCAGCTATGAAATATTTGTATTTGATTACAGCAACAACGTCTAGTACATCTCCGTCCACCCCATCTACTCCAGTAACAAGCACAACTCTATCTACGACAATTCTCACAACAGCGACAATCCCCACAACAGTGACAACGTCCACAGTCGTGACATCCACGGCGACATCAACCACATCAATGCCATCTGCCGCAACTACTACAGCTGCATCACCAGAAGCATCTGCAACAACTGAAACAACAGCTACGACTGAAATAGCAGCAGTAGTTACAACTGCCGGCTACAACACAACAGGTATTTGTTTCCAATAATTGTTTTCAAAATTTCACATTTTGTGCTTTATAGTATCCTTAACATGGAATAAAAATGTTTTATCTGAGTTGCTGGCTTCTCTTTTAAAGTAATTACTCAATTTATCACCTAGTGGTGGTGCTCTCCCATAAAAAAAAAGATTTTATGACAACTAGATGTTGTTTAAATACAACATACATTTATAATGAATCTAATGTACTACTTAATCCTTTAATCCATATATGCTCATTATAATTTATTCCTCCACTGCAGAAAATAGTCCCATTTTATAGTCATAAATAATTATGCACTATAAAAAATATAATATTTCCTATATCCTGCGCAGAACATACTACCGAAATCGTCTTTAACATGCACACATATACATCATTTTGAACAATTTCGAAACTAATATGCAGGATATCATAATTCGTAGATTTTACATACATGACTGTCCCTTCTGTAACGCTGTTTACGCTAACTTTCCAAGTTAGCTATTCCTGAATTCAAATAGATCAAGCTAACCGTACCTTTCCGGAACATTTATAATGATAATGGTATCATGAGAAACAGCGCACACCCTGGCAAAAGGGCCCCTCTAGGGTTCCTCTCATCTTGGACTGCACTATTTGCGAAACACATAAGCGACTCGTGTCCTGGAAGGAAAGACGTAATACACTATGAAGGTATCATTTTAAACCCGTTTACGGAGGGAGTAAGCTGGATATTTGTATTTTTCCGGTTCTGTTGTACACCACATTACTGCTCCACAAGTGCTCTGGCCTCTGAGTGGTCATCGAGTACATTTTTACGGTGTCAGTTACATATTTAGTATCCACTAATCTTGTATTTATATTTTCTTCTGATTTATTTTACAATATCGGTGTCGAAATGTTTCGTGTACTTTTGCCGTCATTTTAAATAATGACGTCTTTTAAATAATGACGTCACTTGTTCACCGTTTCAGTTTATTTGAAATTTATTTAGTCTTGGCATCGTTACCCATGTTGTGTAGTTGTCTGGAGGGGGTATTTAATTTTAAATTTTGACTTGGGTGAATGTGGGACTAGTGTGAGGTTGGGTACCCGAAATTCAGGGTTAAGACCCCAGTAGTAATTGCTGGCTACTGGTCGTTCCAAGGCGGTACTCCTACTTTCACCCTATGGGCAACTTTGGTTTTTTAATATGCTCATTGTTAAATGTTTAATGTCTTCATATACGTCCTGTTAGGTTTTGTCTAGTGGCTGTGCCATTTCTTGTTTGATGGTGTTTGGTGTCCTGTGTGGCTCTCTCTGTAACAGTGTTTGACTGTTTTCCCAATATCAACGGTTTACCTACATTACAAATCAGTTTGCCAGACATGCAATAATAACGTACAAGATAACTCTATTGATCTAAAGTACAATTTTGATCTAAAGGCAACCCGTTAGCCTCAATAAATATGGGATATTGAAGCAATAATTCACAACAGAACGACCGGCAAGCATAATTGAAGATGAAAGTGAACTGGCAAACTTCACTGCAACATGTCCAATTAATATTGGACTAGTATACATAATTTAGACCTTAATGCATTGCGTTTGATATAACTGGTCTGTTCGAAACTTTAATCCATATATACACCTTTTTACGACATTGGAAATAGAGTAGACCCTGATCAGGTGGCTCCTCTAGGATCCATAAGACCAGGATTTGCTCTTTTTACATATGTTTACGCCCGATTCTATTCTACATTTCTGCCATAGCCAGAAATTCCTGTTAAACAAACACATGTATTGACTGCCATTTGTTTCCTTTTGTTGTTTTTGTCAATGTAGATGTGATATTTGCAAAGGACTTTGTGCAGCGTTTCTTGATCTAGACCTTAAAATTGATAATGGAATGATTTCTTCTAAAATATATGACAAAAGAGATGATTTTGATTTTAATATTGTTAATTTTCCTCATCTTGACGGGGATGTTCCCCGGGCTCCATCTTACGGGGTTTATATATCTCAACTTATTCGTTTTGCTAGAGCTTGTTCATCTACTGACGATTTTAACAGTCGAAATCTCATTTTAACTGAGAAACTGCTTAAGCAAGGATATAGATACCATAAACTAAGAAAAACTTTCTCTAAATTTTACTATCGAAATCTCTCGCTTATTGGCAAGTACCAATGTAATCTCAAGGCGCTTCTGCGACACGGTATTTCACATCCTGAATGTTATGGTGATGTGATTTACAAACTTCGTAAAATTATTGGACATACCCATTTTCTCACTATGTTCATCAAATATGTTACAAAATTCATTAAAAAGGGATATGATCCTGTAATACTACAACATACTGCATGTTTGGTTGTGAACCATTTTACAGTTGGCAATCACGCTGGCCTCTTTGCATGTACGCCAACAAGAAAGGTTTAGTACTCTATGAAGGCGACCTCTTAAATCCAGAAATGGAAGGAGAACGTCGGATATCTGTACTATTTCGTTTTTGTCGTACCCTTTATTACTTTTCTACAGTTACTCTGTTTGCAGCTCAATCATTGAGTACACTAGCGATAGGTGGATACAGTTTGTTCACTTAAATGTTTTCGTTATACATGCACTTTACCACTGTATTTGCCGTCGCGGTTGTTGTAGATTAGTCTTAGAGGGGATACGTTTATTTACACTGTTTGTCTTTTAGGATGGGGATGGAATAAGTGTGAGGTTGGGCGCCCATAAACCGGTTTAACCCCCCAGTGACTTTTGTCACTGACCGTTCCAAGGCGGTGCTTCCATCTTCCCCCTATTGTGTGTTTGTTTTGTCTTTGTGCGTCTCTTGTTGCTTTTATAGTTATGTACATTTGCTAGTTCCTTGTGTTGCTGTTCGGGCGACTGTTTGTTCTGTATGTGGTGTTTCCTGCATGACTCATTTTTGTACTTTTACTTATATATGATACTTAGCTAGGACATTGCTTCTGTAACCCTTAATAAATACGGTTCATATGAGTGACATATAGTACAATATGAAACAAAACAAAATACAACAGAAACCAGCTAAGGAACTGCCACACGAAAGTCCACATCAATTCAAGAAATGCAAATGAAGTGGGCGCAACACGCACGCAAGCACACAACTGCACGCACACACACACACACACACATACACACACACACACACACACACACGCGCGCGCGCGCACACACACACACACACACACACACACACACACACACACACACACACACACACACACACACACACACACACACACACACACACACACACACACACACACACACACACACACACGCACTCATGCACGCACACACACGGGCATGCACACACACATACACAAACATATATATGTGGACATATATATACATACATGTATATATATAATGCAACCTTCACATAACTTTTCCCTACCTAGTCAACACCAAGAACATAATACGCAATATGACCGAAATTTGTCGAAAAACGTTACAACGTGCAATACGATTGAGCTGACATTGGTAATTGAAATGCAATTTTGACATCTTCTGATTTGAGCCGTTTTCTCTGGATCTACACTGTTTGCAAATACGTGAACAGGCGTTTCTGTGAGGAAAGCATTAATCGTGTCATATTGATAAGGTGTTAATTGCTTTCGAGGCGGCCGTAAAACGTCGCCCCGTACTTCATTCTCAGTGTTTTTATATTTTCTGGTCCTTCGGGATCATTAGTTTTGATGTTATTAGTTTTGCAAATTGAATACTGCTTAAGCCGGTGTTACTATTCATGAACAGACTCAATAAAACCGAGACAGCAATTTTCTCTTTTTGCATTTGTACTTTTGCTTTCAAAGGATCATCCGTATTCAGAATATTAATCCTGTTTGTTCAAACTGTCTTGACATTCGCCGTTTGCATAACGTGTCACATTTTTGTGCCACCATTTGATGCACTGTTCACCAAGGAAATGTGTGTTTTTGTTTTTAAACAAATTAATTCGGCCTGTCACGCCAGGCTTAACACTGAATAACACTCAGACTATCAGTTTGTAGAAACATCAAATACAGACACATAAAACAGACTACTGTTGAACGTTATAAACTTTACGCGATGAGCTTGATTCCTGTAGTGCATAATTACTTGATTTGTATATTTTCATTTTCCTCTTTGCAGATATGGGCAATG
This sequence comes from Azorinus chamasolen, assembly GCA_963576725.1. Classification (NCBI taxonomy): domain Eukaryota; kingdom Metazoa; phylum Mollusca; class Bivalvia; order Cardiida; family Solecurtidae; genus Azorinus; species Azorinus chamasolen. The sequence goes on along the minus strand of OY755248.1, from coordinate 5,064,330 downwards.
GAGGCAATCGCAGGTTCATGCAGATATCATCGATATTTGTTATTCTTTTTATGGTAAAACTCGTAGCGGGGATGTTTGTTCATTCCTAGGTGATTTCAACACAGGATTAATGTCCGTATATGGGACAGTAACATAAGTAATATTTATTATACACCTGTAACCATAGAAGAATAAAATATTAGTATTACTTTAGTGGCTTTAATGTGTGTTGTTTCATTGTCTCACTTTTCGAAATGTCAATGTTAGATGGGTAATTATGTTGATGTAGATAATACATGTGTATATTTCTGTTTACCTACCTATAGTCGAGTAGCTTACACCATTCAGTAAAACCCCTATAAAACAACCTCTATATTAAACGCATAGAAAACTTTGACAGCAAGTGCTGCAGGACATTTCTGTTTAACATGTTCCTTGCATTAAAGTACCGTATAAGAAATTCAAGTAACATCCAGGTGCCCTTCTGTCGCACTCAGCTATACGCTGGATCCTTTCTTCCTTCAGCAGTTGTAGCCTGGAATACATTGTCCCCAAGCACACGTAATTCCAAATCGATCACTTCCTTTAAGAATAGTCTTAACGCCAACAACCCACAAAACACATGTTTATTATCACAGCTGCCAGGTGCGTGACCATTTCATAAAAAAACTACTGACAACATCTTCAAATACGTTTAGACATCATACTTTGACAGAAGAAAAGTTTTGATCTTTTTCCGTGTAGTATAATACGTTGTACAGGTATGTAAATGTACGGCAGAAAATAGCACCTACTACATTCCATGTCTTGTTACGATGGCATTTTCCGCTCGATTTCAATCAAATATGATTCATTACACGCGGACATGTCCTGTCACGCGCCTGCCACCTGTGTTTATTATTATGTTGGCGACAGAGAAGCATAACTATACTATACGCAGCTGCGAACTACATGCATCTCATTGAACTCTTTTTCAAAAGATCATTGAATTATTTTTCAACAGAACATTGTTGATTCACCTCTTTGTCATTGTGGCGAAATTGAAAGTACAAAGCAGTATTCCTTCATAATTATGCCCCTCATTTCGACAACCCGTGCATATTTAATGAATGATATAAACCCTATTCTAACAAATGCATCGATGTTGTCAGCTATACAGTAAAACATTGTTTGCACAAAAAGGCGTAAGTCTTAAACTACATATGCAACATATAGCGTGTCGATCTATTCAGCCTATTTTAAAAGTACTTGATTTGCAACTCGCATCCACCCCTTCTCCCGACTGCCCACTTTCCCCTCCTTTCTAACTGTTCTTCTAATTCTTATTTCCAAACACGTTATGCTTTGTATATTATAATTATACCACACTGTATGTATATGTTGAGATCATTGTGAATATTTGTTAACAGCTGCATCAAATGAATGTACTGGACGTCCGTAAACCGGTTTAAACCCCCAGTAGTGTTTTTGCTGCTGACCGTGCCAAGGCGGTACTCTCTTTGTCACCCTTCCTTTTGTTTGCCTTGCGTCTTTGTGCTTGTGGTTTGTTCATGTTGTGGAACGTTTGTCCCTGTTTCTTGTGTGTCTTTTGGTTGAATTCTGTGTTCATTTCGTGTGTGTGTGTGCGTGTGCGTTTGGGTGAGTGATTGTGTGTGTGTGTATGTGTGTGTGTGTGTCATGCTGTCTATCGGTGTTTTGGTGGTGGTTGCGTCTTGCATGTGGCTTTGCCTGCTTGACTTTACTACTTTTCCATTTACCACATAAACTTGTATCTTTCAGTCTAATCCTATAGTGATTCTCTGTGGTTATGTGATAAATGTATACTTTTCAAAATGAAATATATTTACACTAAAGTACCGTACACACCCTGAACAAACGTGTTTGGTGGTCGTAGGAGAGAACCTTTACTTTACATATTTGTTCCAGGCATGTAATAAAGCGAATACCTCGGTGTGCACTTTATTTCCGTTCTATGACAATGTTACACTATTAGACATTTGAGACTCTAAACATGGCTAGGAGACTACGAAAAGTCTTATCAATTATATGGAGAAACACTATATCTTAATCAAAGAATTATCATTACTCTACGGGTTTGCCTATTTTTGCTTTTCTCTTGAATAATGGACAACTTGGAGCACGTGAAAATCTCATTTAGCACTAATCCAGTCTACCAAGCTCAAATCTATAATGGATTGTTAAAATAGTTATAATTACGGTTATTATCGGAAGTCCGTCTGGTAATTTGAATAAAATTTTCTAAACGGCCTTGTACAGTACCGTATACGGCCACAATACCGTCCGAATATTTAATGTGGTTCATTCAACAGACACATTTAGGATATGTCTTACATTCTTCGCTCATCGGAATAGCGGTTCGTGTGATCATCTATCGACAATTTAGCTATATTCCTTTATAGTTTGTTATTTCTTTTTTAACAACTCAATGATTCAGACCTGAGTCTAGTTGAAATTTTAACAATATTGCTCAAACCGGAATTACTTTTTTATTACACACGTAGTCCAAGACAGTGCTTCAGTTCTTTACTTAAACTTTTAATGACAATCGACAGGACTACTCAGAACACCACATCCTACTGTTACAAGCTAGGGGGCGTGGGTAGCGTTGCACTTTTAATTACTACTCATGAACAGACTCAATTTTCTCTTTTTGCATTTTTACTTTTGCTTTCGAAGGATCACCCATTTTCAGAAATTATTACATTTTCTGAGATTTGGATTGGTACGAATTACACCAAACGACTCATACATAGGCCATTGTCTTGTCAATACATTAATACCATAGAGCATGGGGTAGTGACGGAGTGAATGACCTACTTAATGCACCGTATTTGTATGGGGGTTCTCATTGTTTAATAGTTTTTTGGTCATATCGCGACGTCCAACGAATTACTGTTGTGTGCACATAGCACCAGAATGGAACCAACGAACTACCACAAATCCTCTGGAATGTTTCCTCACATGAACAATCCGAACGCCTAAATCGCAATTTGACAACCATAACTTATCTGAAATTTGTTGTTGTTAGTAAGTCATTTCAAATAACAGTAATATAGTCTTAATTTATCCATAATATTATTATATTTCGAATGTTTTGTTAAATAATTTTTAACTTATTCCTTTAATACAGGAAACGAGAGCACTGTCATTGGCAAACAATGTAGCTTAGGGTATACACTGTCTGTCACTCCAAATTATCTCAAAATGTCCTTGTATCTTCAACAAATTTGAAATAATTGGCGAAGATTTTAAATTGCTTGCTAAACTACCTAACAACACTTCCGTTTCTAATCGCACGAGCTGCATATGACCAACTGCTTACAATTCTGTACCATGTGTTATGATTACTTTTTTCACATGCTAATACAACCATTCAAAAAAGTATAATTCTGGATTATTAAAATGGAGGTATGCAGACAGCTCCTGCACTACTTTTCTATAATCATTGCACCCTGTTTTAAGCTATTACTTGCTGTGACAGACTCCTGCCGTACGTTATCGTATCAGTGATGCCTTACTGTAAGATCAATTCATTACATGAGGATATGTAAATGTCGCATTGACAATGTAATGTGGAAGATACCACAATCAACTTTAAATGAAAAAAGTAGTAAAGTCAAGCAGGCAAAGCCACATACAAAACGCAACCACCACCAAACATCGATAGATAACATTACACACACACGTACGCATACACGCACGCACGCGCGCACACACACATACACACACACACACACACACACACACATACACACGCATACACACACAAATACACGCATACGAGGTGAACACAGAAAACATTAACAAACACACAAGTACTAGAGATAAACATTCCACTTATGAACAAAATTACATGTACAAATACACAAGAAAAACACAGTCAGTAGCAAAATCACCACTATGGGTTTAAACCGGTTTACGGACGTCCTAACTTCACACTTCTCTCAAAGTCACCCTATCATTACACATAGTGTACATGTGAATAAAGGTATCCCCGCCCGACTTACCCGCAACATAGAAGACGGTTAACACTAGACAATATGTAAAACAGCATAACAACTGTGAAAATCCGTCAAATATGTACTCAATGACTTTGCTATAGTCAGAGCACCTGCAGGTAAGCCGTTAAACGCACGACGGGGAAAAACATGAGTCTGGTAAACTCATCCCGTATCTGAGTTTAAGAGTATACCATCATAGAGTACTATCCTCGGCCTGCATGCCGAGTATGTACTATTCGCCAGGAAGCAATGCCAACACACACATTAAGCTATTTGTTTTCACGTGCATTTGAATGCTATAAAAGCTAATGTCTCCAGTTAATATGAACATATCAATCCGGTAAAGTCTCTTGAGAGGTGTTAAAATTACAAAAATAAGTCATGCAGGAAACACCACATACAGAACAAACAGTCGCCCGAACAGCAACACAAGGAAACAGCAAATGTACATAACTATAAAAACAAGAGACGCACAAAGACAAAACAAACACAAAACAGGGGGAAGATGGAAGCACCGCCCTGGAACGGTCAGTGACAAAAGTCACTGGGGGGGGGGGGGGTTAAACCGGTTTATGGGCGCCCAACCTCACACTTATTCCATCCCCAACCTAAAAGACAAACAGTGTAAATAAACGTATCCCCTCTCCGACTAATCTACAACGACCGCGACGACAAGTTCTGTCAATGAAAATGTAACGGATGTTATTATATTATAAGACGTACTGATATTTAATGTTTCGGATAATTGTTATTTGTATTTAGTTATCAAAATATTAATACTAGCTTAATGTGATTATTATAAAATTAGGTAATCAAACGGATGAGATATCATCACAAAATATCATATTGTCAGATGGAACATTGATCCAAATAAAAGAAAGAGTAATACACATTCACTCGTGTGATTTGAAAACACGAATGTTCTGTCATACACTGTTCAGGTTTTAAGCTGCAAATGTAATAGACATGTATATTCTTTTTGAGGTTCGTGAATAATCCACAATATTACCATTCATTTCAGTAATTTTGGATTAAACACGAACAGTTCGTTTTACTCCGACAGAATAGTTCACATGGTACCTTCTATCAATCAAACATAATGTAAGAAGAACAAGGAAGCATTTAGGCACGTAGGAACGTTCTGTATAAAGTTCCACAAGCATTATACTGACACCAGGGTCCGTGCTTATAAAACTTTTAGTTGCGTCTGAGTTCGTTCTCAAGTTTTGAAGCTGACCAATCAAAGGCTTGAGAACTAATTCAGACTCAACTAAAAAGATTTATAAGCATGGACCCTGGTACTAACTGGAGTACTCAGATTAGTGAGGCTGTACTGCAGTGTAAATGTATAAACAACGTTAACCCCTATCTAATAAAACAAAACGGTTTTGCTTGAGTCTGAGTTCATCTCATGTCCTGCTTGACTTTATAACTGCTTCATTTGAATCCAGTAAACAAACAGATTAGATGGCACGTACATATGTCGTGCATATGCTCTGTTTGCAAAGGCGTATTTATGGACAAAAGGGTTTAACTGGTAGTTTCGCTGGCAACAATTTCTTCTTGAAATATTAAACTTATGACGTTCGGTATTTTTCTTAGACTTGAAATTGCGAACATTGCGATGACATTGTTAATCTCTTGCACCATATGTACAAACATTATACGTTTGAAAATGTACCTCTAAGCCATCATGTAACGATAAAGATGATGACTTAAAGACTATCAGTTAAATGAATGTTTACAAAGGTACGTAAACAAATAATTGTTTAGCAATGGCCTAAATTGTACAATCAAAATACAGTAAAACCCCGCTAATGCGACCACATAAAAGAGGTACACTTATAGGTGCTAGATGCAGGTGGTAGCTTAGTGCAGGACTAAAGTAACCACCTGCTTATAAAGGTAACTATGCTTATTCTTTAAGTGGTCGCATTAAAGGGGTTCTACTGTATATAATCTAATCAGCCAACCGAGATGACCCTGATCAGTCGGCTGTAATGGGAGTTGTATTTTAAAGGTGTTAAAAGACATCTCTATCAGGCAAATGGTTAAAAAGTCTGTCATACCAATGTCATACATAAGAAATAGTACAGCCCACTGATGCCCTTATTTCATTATAGTATCCCTGGTCCATATACGCTTCGTCTTTACGTATGTAAAATGTACCGGTCAATAAATCATTATAGTACCCGCTACGCTCGGCAATTTCCGGTAGTATTCGCGTGTACGGAAACGCACTTAACTTACATCATTCTAAGTTATATATTAGTACATTTAAAAATAAATACGATTGAAACAAGTGAATCACTTATTTTAAAAAGGGGGGGGGGGGGTAATCACGGAGTGACAGACTGCAAAAAATTTTCCGTAAACAAAGAAATGCAGACTCAATAAAACCGAGTCTGCAATTTTCTCTTTTTGTGTTGCAATTTTTGCTTTCGTGGGATCACGACCCTTCAGAATTTATACTATAAGAAACAGTACAGTCCTTCGGCATCGGGACATAAACAATTTTCGGGCTGACTGGTAGGTCACTATAATACAATAAGACCCTCAGTGGGCTGTACTATTTCTTATTTATATCCCCTTGTTTAATGATTTACTATCACATTTCATAGTTTCTGTCATGGTCTCAAGTGTCTGTGTTTATTATGTCATCATAGATATTAATATTCATGCCAAATATTGTCTTACATGAGTATCCATTAGATAGAAGGTTACAGAAACTAGAGTTACGTGTAATGTAAAATAATCGATGCAAATGCAAACATATATTTGAATGTTGTATACTACAGATTCATGTGTAGCAATGTAATACTACGGCATGTTGCATGCGTTTGTGCTGAAAGAAATTAATAGCAGCTTAATCAGACAGTTTACATATTAAATTAACCAAATATCGTGAGCGGCTATTGTCGCACGAATGATGATACGTGAATAAAGCATTGGTAAGAAAGTTTGTTACTAGGAAAACCTTTTAGCTTTGCTCTTAGAGGTCAAACAGTACAGATACAACGGAACATGTAAAATGTAACAACGAGGATAGTCATAACTCTTGAACTGTCAAGTCTAAATCTGATATGTCCCAGTCCTTGACTTTCTTTAGAAAACGACACGCCGTCGCCTTCATTTTGCATTCAATATTGCACACTCAGCGTATCTGTCATAACGTAACTTAACGACTTCCTGGCCAAGTACAGGTACATGCAATGATACTGGGAGAAAGCAACTATGAAATAGTGAACTGCCCTAATATTCAAGAGTCAAGACAGCAATGATTTAAACAAAGAGAGCACATTTTATAATACGCCAAGTAATACTACTACTACTACTACTACTACTACTACTGCTACTACTACTACCACTACTACTACTGCTGCTACTGCCACAGCTACTACTACTACTACTACTACTACTACTACCACTACTACTGCTGCTGCTACTGCCACTGCTACTACTACTACTACTACTATTACTACTACTACTACTACTACTACTACTACTACTATTACTACTACTACTAATGATAATAATGTAACAGACCGGGTACATGTGCTGGGTTAAGAAGCAGTAAATGGTTCGCATAGCTCAATTAGTAGAGCACTCGCCCTGTAAGTGAGGGTCACGGGTTCCAGCCACGCTCTGGCTGCTTTTTTTCACCAGTACTGTTGCAGTTGGCGTCCAACTTGTAAATCGGACCTATGTGCATGCCAAGAATTTCTCGTGATTTACTGCGGGTTCCTCAGGGAAAAAAGGGAATATTGAATAGGCCGGATATAGGTGATGGGTGAAGTATAGTAAGCGGTGCGGATAATTGAGTAGGTAGAGAACTCGCCCTGTAAGGGAGGGGTACCGGGTTCGAGCACCGGTCTGGCTGCATGTTTTACTCCAGTGTTGCTACGACAACAACAGCAATAATAATAATAATAATGAAAATAATAATAATAATAATAAATAAGTAAATAAACAACAACAATTGTAATAATAATAAACACTCGTCTCTAAACAATCATAAAAAGTAAATGTTGTCAGTTAATACATATTTTGTCAATAGATAATACAATTTTATTTTTTTTTATCAATCAGTGAAGTATTTAAGAAAATATGGGACTTACAAAAACAATGTATCCCAGGGTTTATAATACACAAATGCCATAATTATATAATTGTTAACGATACCGTAATCTTTATGTTTGCAAGGTTACTAGTTTGGCACACTTATAATAAATTTAATATGAATATATTTGTATCTGAATCAACTAATCTTTCCAAGGCGGTACTCTCTTTGTCACCATTGCTTTTATGTTTGTTCGGTGCCTTTGTGTCTTTGCACTTGTACGTGCTTTCATGTTCAAAAGTTTGTTCATGTTTAAAAGTTTGTTTCGTGTCTTTGTTTCTTTGTACGTGTGTGTTTGTTCATGTTTCATATCATGTGTATGTGTGTGCGTGCGTGCGTTCGTGCGTGCTAGCGTGCGTGCGTGTGTGCGTGCGTGTGTGTGTGCGTGTGTGTGTGTGTGTGTGTGCGTGCGTGCGTGCGTGCGTGTGTGTGTGTGTGTTTGGCATTGCCTCTAATGAATCCGGTTCGTCGGTCTAACAATAAGAACATCATGCACACTGATTATATTTGTATAACGTTCCATACACGCTCATATTACATGCGCTATTTTCTTTTAAGCACAGCAAATCCAAACAGCTATAATTGCAGTTTAAAACTTTACTGAACAGTCAAGATTACGCTATCTGTTAGAAGGAGAAGACAAACTATTATTATTTACTATCTCAATATGTTTCCCTGGCGCTAAACCCATGCTAGTTAGAAGACGGGTTAACTGATACAATATTTTAGGCTAGCCGTAAAATGTGGGCTCGCACATCATTCTCATCGTTTTTATATGTCCTGGCCCTTCGGGATCATTCAATTTGATGCTATTAGTTTTGAAAGTTGAATACTGCTTAAGCCGGTGCTGCGGGCGTGAGTAGTGCTGCACTTTTAATTATAACTCATGAACAGTCTCAATAAAATCGAGTCTGCAATGTTCTCTATTCGCATAGCTACTTTTGCTTTCGAAGGAACTCCAACTTTCAGGATATATGGACACAGAAAAACACCGCATTTACATCGAACGGCTAGAATTGGCTCTGCGTATCTGTCACGTTCAAATTCAAGAATACGATACTACTCTTTATAACTAACATTGTCTGCTGAACCGAGGTTAACAGTGCTTTTACCTGTAGAAAATCACTTTAATTATAGTCCAATGTGGCATGTAAGACAATATCTAAAAGTCGTAAAGTTGACTTTAAGTAGTTCCGGCAATATATTTACAACGACTGTTCCTTACATACAGTTCTACAATTCCGCTCAATTTTCAGGCAGCATTGATAACATACATGTTGCTCTGCGAAGTAGCCCCCTGTTTGATTTAATTCGCCCTTTCTAAACACACATATCCCTTAATTTGCATGGCATATCCCATTCGTTTCACCGAAAGCGAAAATGACCGAAAGCTGTTGTAATGATTCTGTTTCTCCGTTTTTTCTCTATGTATATAATTCTTTGCGTTTTGGCGATACTAATTTGAGTGGCCTTATCTTGTTTAGTTGTCTTTCATTTAAAGCATATGCCTAGCATATTTTGTATACATGAATATGTTTATGGCAGTATGTACTTAGGCTGTTGATGATATTCCAGGAATACGCATTTAGATGGAAAAGTAGTAAAGTCAAGCAGGCAGGGAAGCGTAGCTACCGACTGTAAAAGGGTCGATAACCAAACATGCAGTGTGTTGCAATATAATAGGATCATAACCTTTCTTTTTAAATGTTTTAATACGTTTTATTAACAAATCATGAAAATGGATATGACCCCGAATTTTCCTAAGTTTGTAGATACCATCCCCATAAAATTCTGGTTGAGAAATGCCTTGTCGCAGTAACGTCCGTAGATTGCAATTATATTTACTAATGAGAGGTAAATTTCGATAATAAAATTTAGAAAAGGTTTTCCGAAGTTTGTGATATCTGTAACCTTGCTTAAGAAGTTTATCAGTTATAACTAAATTACGTCTGTTAAAATCTTCAAGCAAAGAACAGGCTCGGGCAAACCTAATAAGTTGAGAAATATAAACCCCATAAGATGTAGAACGTGGATGTAGAGTTTTTTAATTTGATTCAATTGATGTATTTTGACTAATTCGTACCGAAGAAGGGAGGTAGACAAACAGTGTATGTATAGTATGTAATCCTTCTATATTGCAGCACTTGGTTTGCTTCGTGGCCAACCCATTTACAGTAGGACATTATGCATCCCTATTGGCTTTGACTATAAATACCTAATACTCTACAATGGCATCCACATACGAAGGTCGAAAGCTGGATATTTGTATTTTACTATTTCTGTCCTACTCCCAATGACATCTCTACAATTGTTCTGGCCACTGACTTGTCATCGAGTACATGTTTTCGATGTCGTTTTTGTTCTTTTCCAATACAATAATCTTATCGTTAGAACCCATTGTAGTTATATTGTCTTCCCTGTTTTTAAAATGTAGAAATACTTGATGTTTAAAACGTCACCTTATTCATGACGTTTTACTCTTACGCAGTTTATTTCGTTGATTATATTGTTACTCATATTGTAGAGTTGTGTGGAAGGGATCTTTACATTTTGACTTATTTGAATTAGGGATGCATAAGGATGGGTACCGACAAACCTGGTTTAAGCCTAAAGTAGCCTTTTTTTGATATTCCAAGGCGGTACATCTGTTTTCACACTATGATCTAATTTGTTCTTATATGGTATTTTGTTTGTCTGTTTGCACGTTTTGTTTCATTTTGTCCTCCTTTAATTGTGTTGTTTCTTGTTTGATGTGTTGGTGTCATGCTCTTATGTGTGTGGTGCTCCCTGTAGGACAGTTTTATCCACGTTTATCCTATCTTAATCCTTACAACCCTGAATTTTCAAATGAAATATTCCAAAATTCAAACAGGTCAAGCTTAGGGATTTTTCTATAAAACATTGTAACACGACACACAGTGTAGACCCTGATGAGAGGGTTCCTCCGGGAGCCCTCTCATCTGGGTCTACACTGTTTGCAAAGGACATTAGTGACTCGTGTCCCACACTGTAAGGATTAATGTTACACTGGATTTCTTGCAGACACTTTCTTGTCAGTCAACACTTTACTCTGCAAAACATTAAGTCTAATTGTTAACCCTTATTACGCTAACGGCGAGTTCGATCATATTTGCAAACAGCTTGTTTCCAAAATCAGACGTTTACTACTAGTCGGCGTCTCATCAAGATAAAACTGCTTGACACTTGATCAATATTTTCTGAACAGCCTGTGCCATGTCACTAAGCAAATACTTTCTCAAACGAATCGAAAGTAGTCAAAATGCACCAGATCCAAATTTGTGCGGATGTTGTTTTGCAGAGGGATAAAGTGTAACGTTAACATTATGTAACAGAAGGCGGCACCCTCTTTGTCACCCATGCTTTTGTTTGTTTGGTGTCTTTGTACTTGTGTGTTTGTTTGGGTTTGTGGTTTTTGTCTCGTTCCTGTGTGTATGCCCTCGTGTGTGTCTTTGTACTTGTTCGTTTGTTCGTGTTCAATATTTCCATCTCCTATGTATGTGTGTGTGTGTGTGTGTGTAGTGGGTGTGTACATTTCTTTCTTTCGATGTTTTGGTGAAAGTGGCGTTTTGTGTGTGGCTTTTCCTGCTTGACTTTGCTACTTTGTCATTGAAATACTCAACAATAACGTATGTAACATCATTGAATCAATTTCCCATGGGGAAGTAAATGAATGAGTCAGGCAGGAGCCATTACATACGAAACACACAGTCTCCCGAACAAAACCATGACCGAAAGAACAGCACATGTATATGTCTTTCAAAGTACAAAGAGAGACGCCCAAAGACATAACAAACAAGTAAGAGTAACTGTTAATCAGTAACACATGGCACGACAAAAATGAAAGTACAAGTAGCAGACGTCTTCCTTCCGTTTCCGGTTCAGGATGTAACAGAGTGTTTTCGTAAAGTACTAAAACTAACCTGTCGGCGTACAGGAAAGAGAGCAGCGTGATTGTCAATTGTAAAAGGGGTTACAACCAGACATGCAGTATGTTGTAATATTTTAGGACCAGATCCCTTTTTAATGAATTGTTAAAATACATTGAATGAACAAAGTAAGACAAAGGGTATATCCAATAATTTTACGAAGTTTGTGAATCGACATCAAATTCCGGATGTGACATACCTTGTTGCAGGAGCACCATAACATTGCACTTATACTTTCCGGTAAAGGTTTTTTTATGGCTGCAATATATAATAAAGGATTAGTTTTCATACAAATTGCGAACGTGTTGTTATAAACAGGATAGTTTTGGAGTCTGTAATTTTCTCTTGCATTACTGCTTTTGCTTTCGAAGGATCTCCTACTTTCATAACTTTTATAATGTAAAATGTAGCAATCATCTAACCGGCATAAGCATGTGTCCCATTACTAATTTGCACAGGTTCCTTCCATGTGATAATGTTTGAAAGCATACTAAAATATTGCAACACAAGAAGCTATTTGTTCGAGTAAATATATCTATTTCAAGTTTGGATATTGCAATGTTCTGTAATTCAAATTTGCATTAGCTATAAAAGTGGCAGTTGCTTTTCTATACAAATCCCGTGTTCACTGCATTCCCATGCACAATGAATCTTAATGACAAAACATTGATGCAGTTAATCTCAAATTGGTTTCCAGCCAATACAATTGCGCATGAAATTATAACCCAGTGAACCTGGAACAGCACGGCGATGACAATAGAACTCATGGTGCAACGTAGCTTTATTCTATCAATTGTAAGTGTAAGGATGTTTGTTTGGTGTAATTGAAACATATGGGAATGGATTTGTGAAACGATCAATTCAGGTTTTGATGCAGATACTTTAACTTCGACGGTTTCGTAGTTGGGTGTAGCAAATAAAACACAATAAGCATTAACACAGGTATTATTGGAGCCAAGCATGAGGCAATCTTTGGAACAATATAGATCAATATCAAAGTGATCCCGGGGAGCACTCTTCTGATCAGTGTCTGCACTGCATGTCAAAGTCAAACATTCCCCTAAATGATAAAATTTAATAATGTTTAATTAATATTCAGTGCATTAACACTTTAACCAATAACTTGATTCATTCATGTAGTTTTCACTGCATGAATATTCATGGAATGACTATAATTACAATATTAACAAATACATTCCTGGCTGTGGCAGGAACTGCAAAACTAATTATTTATAAGCAGTATTTACAGTAGACCATAATGAGACCACTCTATCAGGCGATATATGTAAGAGATATGCATACATTACAGTTTTATATACGGCCAGAGTTGTTGAAGATATCACCCTTTTACACGTTTATGTATCTAATTCTGCTTGAGGGACCACTATAATAATTATCAATTATTGTACGGAGAATATCTAAATGATATAAATATCAATTCACTACGGAATTGACTTTTTACTGCATTTCTAGTGAATAATGAAAAGCCACTGGATTCACCCTTCTCAATAAGCTGGCTCACCGAGCAAAATCATATGCTTTCTTTATATACACTTTATATGTATACTCTCATTTGAATTCAATAACAAAGTTAACTTTTCTCGTCCTTCAGGATCTCATTTCGCTTTGCTACTTTGTATTTTGAAAAATCTCCAACATTCAAAATGTATGTACTTCACAACAGTAGGTGTTAGGCGCTCGTTTGGCGGCCGTATTAGGACACCCCGTACAGTCTCGGTGAACATTTCTCGCCATTCGGGTTCATCAGTTTCCATGCGTCTAGTTATGAAAATTGAACACCACTTAAACAGGTACTGTAGGGCCTAACTATTGTTGCACTTTTATTTTCTGCTCATGAACATCCTTAATAAAACCGAGTCTATGGTGTTCTCTTTTGACATCGTTACTTTGGCGTTCCAATGATATCTGACTTTCAGATTGTTCAATAAATAGGACAAGAATACACCATAGAACGTATTTAGACTGTACACCCAAATACTATGTCTGAGTTTACTATATCTCCCACCACTTGCAGCATCTTGGTTACTACATGCATCCGTCTTTAGATATATTTACAGCCAGTATATATTGACAGCCATGTGTACCCATTGAACAATGTAATAATAGGACCACCACATGGTGTACATTTTATGCAAATCGCCCTTTGGAGTATTTAAGTATGCAATGGCGCTAGGGATATCATGGAAATCCATATCAATAACATGGAGAAATAATATATCTTAATTATAGAATTATTTTTACCCTACGGATTTGTCTATTTTCATTCTTTTCTGTGAACAATGGAATGCCTCGTAACATGACACTGTCTTTTATCAATAACTATGTTCACTGAGCATAACACTATGGTTTTTATTATCTGAAAGTGTATAATGATAGTTTTGTGTGACCCCGTTACAGTAATATAATTAAAGTGAGCCGACATTAGTGAACATAAATGTCACTAATAAATGGATTTATATATGCTTATAAATATTAACTTTTAGACTAGCACCATAACAAACAGAGTTTGGCTAATTCAACAGATCCTGATTTCACCAGATACTGCTTAGACTATTAATGATCTTTGATTGCAATAGTTGGATTTGTTTTATTTTGTCTTCTATGTTGTGGGGAAGTCCGGCAGGGATACCTTCATTTACAATGTTTGGTCAAGAAGATGTTATAAAAGGAAAAGTAGTAAAGTCAAGCAGGCAAAGCCACATACAAGACGCAATCACCACCAAAACGCCGATAGACAGCATGACACACACACACACACACACACAACCACACACCCAAACGCACACACACACATACACACGAAATGAATAATGAACACAGAAAACACCAAAATACACACAAGAACCAGAGACAAACGTTCCACACATGAACAAAATCACAAGCACAAAGACGCAAGGCAAACAAAAGAAAGGGTGACAAAGAGAGTACCGCCTTGGCACGGTCAGTAGCAAAAACACCACTGGGGGTTTAAACCGGTTTACCGACGTCCTTACCTCACACTTCTCTCAAAGTCACCCTAGCTTTACAAATATTGTAAATAAAGGTATCCCCGCTAGACTTACCCACAACATAGACGACGGTGAACACAGGACAACATGTAAAACATAGCATAATAACTGTGACAATCCGTCAAATATGTACTCAATGACTTTGCTGAAGTCAGAGCACCTGCAGGTAAGCCGTTAAGGGCACGACAGGGAAAAAGTAATACATGAGTCTGGTAAGCTCATCCTGTATCCAAGTTTAAGAGTATACCATCATAGAGTACTACCCTCGGCCTGTCATCGCGCAAGCAAAGAGGGAAGCGTAGCTACCGACTGTAAAAGGGTCGATAACTAAACATGTAGTGCGTTGCAATATAATAGGATCATAACATTTCTTTTAAAAGCCTTCAATGAAACTTGTCGATATTTGGATGATATTTTTAACTTAGATAACCCTTTCTTTGATGCTCTGAGTCCTACAATTTACATGTATCCTAAAGAACTCAAATTGAATAAAGCTAACCCGTCCGACAATTATGCAGCGTTTCTTGATCTCGACCTTAAAATTGATAATGGAATGATTTCTTCTAAAATATATGACAAAAGAGATGATTTTGATTTTAATATTGTTAATTTTCCTCATCTTGACGGGGATGTTCCCGGTGCTCCATCTTACGGGGTTTATATATCTCAACTTATTCGTTTTGCTAGAGCTTGTTCATCTATTGACGATTTTAACAGTCGAAATCTCATGTTAACTTAAAAACTGCTTAAGCAAGGATATAGATACCATAAACTAAGAGAAACTTTTTCTAAATTTTACTTTCGAAATCTCTCGCTTATTGGCAAGTACCAATCTAATCTCAAGGAGCTTCTGCGACACGGTGTTTCATATCCTGAATTTTATGGTGATGTGA
The DNA here is from genome assembly GCA_963576725.1 of Azorinus chamasolen. Classification (NCBI taxonomy): domain Eukaryota; kingdom Metazoa; phylum Mollusca; class Bivalvia; order Cardiida; family Solecurtidae; genus Azorinus; species Azorinus chamasolen. The sequence continues at coordinate 5,048,340 of OY755248.1, read as the reverse complement.
TTTACAAACTTCGTAAAAGTATTGGACATACCCATTTTCTCACTTTGTTCATAAAATATGTTAAAAAATTCATTAAAAAGGGATTTGATCCTGTAGTACTACAACATACTGCATGTTTGGTTGTGAACCCTTTTACAGTTGGCAATCACGCTGGCCTCTTTACATGTACGCCGACAAGAAAGGTTTAGTACTCTATGAAGGCGACCTCTTAAATCCAGAAATGGAAGGAGAACGTCGGATATCTGCACTATTTCGTTTTTGTCGTACCCTTTATTACTTTTCTACAGTTACTCTGTTTGCAGCTCAATCATTGAGTACACTAGCGATAGGTGGATACAGTTTGTTCACTTAAATGTTTTCGTTATACATGCACTTTACCACTGTATTTGCCATCGCGGTTGTTGTAGATTAGTTGGAGAGGCGATACGTTTATTTACACTGTTTGTCTTTTAGGGTGGGGATGGAATAAGTGTGAGGTTTTGGGCGCCCATAAACCGGTTTAAACCCCAGTGACTTTTGTCACTGACCGTTCAAAGGCGGTGCTTCCATCTTCCCCTATTGTATATTTGTTTTGTCTATGTACATTTGCTGTTTCCTTGTGTTGCTGTTCGGGCGACTGTTAGCTCTGTATGTGGTGTTTCCTGCATGACTCATTTTTACATGTTGTCCTGTGATCACCGTCGTCTTTGTTGTTGATAAGTCCAGCGGGGATACCTTTATTTACACTATTTGTAAAGCTAGGGTGACTTTGAGAGTAGTGTGAGGTTAGGACGTCCGTAAACCGGTTTAAACCCCAAGTGGTGTTTTTGCTACTGACCGTGCCAAGGCGGTACTCTCTTTGTCACCCTTTTGTTTGCCTTGCGTCTTTATGCTTGTGATTTTGTTCATGTGTGGAACGTTTGTCTCTGGTTCTTGTGTGTCTTTTGGTGTTTTCTGTGTTCATCCCTTGTGTGAGTGTGCGTTTGGGTGTGTGGTTGTGTGTGTGTATGTGTGTCATGCTGTCTATCGGTGTTTTGGTGGTGGTTGCGTCTTGTATGTGGCTTTGCCTGCTTGACTCTTAATATTATGTATGTGGCTTTGCCTGCTTGACGCTTAATATTAAGCGTAAATTACGTCGTAATATGTCTTTTCATGATTTACATACCATTCTAAAACAAACTGGTAAACATTCTATGTTATCTTGTTTATCGTCTTTACCCTTTTCCTGTCTTAAGTCAATAGACGAAGAGGCTGATAAAATCTATATGCGTACAGATCCGTTAATTAATACTGCCTCACTTATACAAAGTTACACACAGCATGTTCTTCGTTCACGTATTGATAAAGAATCTGAACATAAAAGACATTTTCTGAAACTTCAGTTCCTAAATAAAGGTATCGATTTCGTGATAAGAATGTAATCGATGCTATTCCCAAATATTTCATCAACTCTGAATCACCTATCATCTGTTATAAATATAATAAACCTATTAGAAATGTTATTTTTAACTACAATAAAATTGTCTCTGACTTAAATATTGATGTTAATACCACTATTTCTTGAGATTGTAGCATTTCTAGCTTTTGCTATAAACCAGTTGGTCATGTCATTACTGGTAATTTTGATATCATTAAGGATAAACGTCTCAGGACCCTCCTAACTAAAGGGCCTAAATATAGATTACCTTCCCTTATTGATTTTGACGCTTGTCGAACTCATATTGCGGAAGCTATTCAATAATTCTGCATCAAATGGTGTCGACGAGAACATGCTGATGTTAATGCCCTTTCGGATTGGAAGAAATGTATTTTCGATATTATTGATACGCGAATAACATTTTACAAATCAAATTACCATCTTTTACCACCTCGACCTAGAGTTACATTTCGCTACTTGAAGAAAAACATTTCTAATTTTCATTCAGATTATGTTCTTGTTCCTGCTGATAAGGCATCAAACAATGTAATCATTATTTGAAGATTGTATTATGTTGATGTTTTAAAGAAGGAGCTAACTGATTCAAAAGCTTATATAACAGTTCTAACACCTGAAAAAGATATAGTCTCGGAACATGTAAATATATGCAATAATTTTGAGTCTGGTCCTAACATAAAACAACATAAACTTTCTACTTTGTACTGGATTCCGAAACTACATAAAAACCCTTATAAGGCGCGTTTTATTGCCAACTCTAGCTGTTGTACCACTACTAAATTATCTATACTTTTGACGTCCTGTCTTACTACGATCAAAGAACATGTTAAACGCTACTGTGATAAAATATATGAAAATTCTGGTATTAATGTTTTTTAGTCCATAAAAAATTCAAATGATGTTTTAACAAAACTTGAAAATGAACAGTATAACATTTCTTTACTGAGCTCTTATGATTTCTCTACACTCTATACTACTCTACCTCACCATCTTATAAAGGATAAACTTATTAAATTAATAGAAAAAACCTTTGTCAGAGAAAACAAAATGTTCATTGCTTGTAATGTTCAACGTTCATTCTTTTCGAATTCAGAAGTTGAACATTACACAATGTGGACTTGCCTTGATGTTTGTAGATCTCTTACCTTTCTTTTAGATAATATATTTGTGCGTTATGGGGATACCATATATCGTCAAGTTGTTGGTATACCCATGGGTACAAATTGTGCCCCTCTTGTTGCAGATTTGTTTTTGTATTGCTACGAGAGGGATTTTATGCTTAGCTTAAAACCTGATACACAGACCGATATTGTTAATGCTTTTAATAAAACTTCAAGGTATTTAGACGATATTTTGAATTTAGATAATCCTTATTTTGATACTATGGTTTCTTCAATTTACCCAAAAGAACTGTCTTTAAACAAAGCTAATCAATCTGACATTAATGCTTCATTTTTAGATTTGTATCTTTCAATTACAAATGATAAAGTTTCGTCCAAAGTTTACGATAAAAGAGAAGATTTTAATTTTAAAATTGTTAATTATCCTTTTCTAGATGGGGATGTGCCACGTTCTACATCTTATGGGGTTTATATTTCTCAACTTATTAGGTTTGCCCGAGCCTGTTCTTTGCTTGAAGATTTTAACAGACGTAATTTAGTTATAACTGATAAACTTCTTAAGCAAGGTTACAGATATCACAAACTTCGGAAAACGTTTTCTAAATTTTATTAACGAAATTTACCTCTCATTAGTAAATATAATTGCAATCTACGGACGTTACTGCGACAAGGCATTTCTCAACCAGAATTTTATGGAGATGTTATCTACAAACTTAGGAAAATTCGGGGTCATATCCATTTTCATGATTTGTTTATAAAACGCATTAAAACATTTAAAAAGAAAGGTTATGATCCTATTATATTGCAACGCACTGCATGTTTGGTTATCGACCCTTTTACAGTCGGTAGCTACGCTTCCCTCTTTGCTTGCGCGATGACAGGCCGAGGGTAGTACTCTATGATGGTATACTCTTAAACTTGGATACAGGATGAGCTTACCAGACTCATGTATTACTTTTTCCCTGTCGTGCCCTTAACGGCTTACCTGCAGGTGCTCTGACTTCAGCAAAGTCATTGAGTACATATTTGACGGATTGTCACAGTTATTATGCTATGTTTTACATGTTGTCCTGTGTTCACCGTCGTCTATGTTGTGGGTAAGTCCAGCGGGGATACCTTTATTTACAATATTTGTAAAGCTAGGGTGACTTTGAGAGAAGTGTGAGGTTAGGACGTCCGTAAACCGGTTTAAACCCCCATTGGTGTTTTTGCTACTGACCGTGCCAAGGCGGTACTCTCTTTGTCACCCTTCCTTTTGTTTGCCTTGCGTCTTTGTGATTGTGATTTGTTCATGTGTGGAACGTTTGTCCCTGGTTCTTGTGTGTCTTTTGGTGTTTTCTGTGTTCATTTCGTGTGTGTGTGTGCGTTTGGGTGTGTGGTTGTGTGTGTGTGTGTCATGCTGTCTATCGGTGTTTTGGTGGTGGTTGCGTCTTGCATGTGGCTTTGCCTGCTTGACTTTACTACTTTTTCATTTACTACTTTTCCATTTAGCAATTATATTTGTATCTGTATTTGGGATGAATAAGGCCAGCAGAATACGAGGTCATATCCATTGAGGCACATGGCGTATTTAATCACAGATGGCCACATATACCACATACAAAACAAAGAGACCACCGAACAGCACCAAAACAAACAAACAATACGGGAAGATGGAGGTACTGCCTTGGAACGGTCAGTGACAAAAGTCATAGGGGTTTAAATTAGTGATGGGGCGCCCAACCTCACACGTATTCCATCCCCACCCTGAACGACAAACAGTGTAAATAAATATACGTACTCCTTTTCCGACTAATCTACAACAACCGCGATGTAGTATAGATAGAGTAGTAAATTGCATGTAAAACGGAAACATATTTAAGTGAAACAAACTGTATACACCAATCGCTATACTCAATGGTTAAACTGCAAACAGAGTAACTGTAGAAAAGTAATAAAGGGTAAGACGAAAACGATATACAAGGTACAAAGATCCGACGTCCTCCTTCCGTTACCGGATCTAAGAGGTCGTCTTCATAGAGTATTAAACCTTTCTTGTCGGCGTAAATAAAAAGACAACAACGTGATTGCTAACAGTAAAAGTGTTGATAACCAGACATGCATATTTGATAAATTAAGTAAGAAAATGTCCGGTAATTTTATGTGAAATACCGTGTCGCTGTCGTAGGAGCACCTTAATATTACATTTTGCACTTGCCAATAAGTGAGAGATTTTGATAATGAAATGATTGTCTTTGTTTATGATATCTACATCCTTGCTTAAGCAGCTTTTCAGTTAAAATGAGATTTTGACTGTAAAACCCGTTAACAGAAGAACAAGCTCTAGTGAAACGAATAAGTTGAGATATAAATAGACCCCTTAAAGCGTATCTTTTGTCATAGAAATAAATTTAATGTAGGTCAGAGGTAATGTTGAAGGTTTATTTATGAGCTTCTAGTATTACATTAGACCTGCATTAAGCTTTGAAATTGAGAAATTGTTCAGATTAGAAATCAGATGAGTCAAACCATTCTTATATCAATTGTTATATCAAATTGTTAAGCAATTTGTATGCCCTTGAAGTTCGAGATATTGAATTATTTAACGTGATATGTGTTGAAATATATTCCAAATAAAAGTAGTATGCTACATTATAATGTAAAATGGAAAATAATGGCACTCGAGTGTTCAGTAGCGGAAAAGGATTTGATAGAGTAGATGGAAATACATATGATTACCTTATGCATATGTATATTGGTTGTTCTCAATATTTGTGTATAGCATGGTAGTGTTTTTGCTAGTAAATTTCTTGGTATTAGGCACTCGTTTCTGGGCCGGAAAGATTAAGATTCCAAATACATATACATGTAACCTAATTGTGTTCATAGTGTACACGAACTGTCAAAGTTTATAGTAAAATACACCTTTTACTAATATAGCATGACATAAGCAATTATAGTATTATTCTGAAAACTAACTAAAAAATAAAAAATATATACATGTATATATATTGCTTCGCGTGCGCCTTGAACGTCGTATACATGTTTGTTTTCCACCTACGTTACGACCGTCCGCTTTACACTCTACAAGCTGCATTCCAGATGATAACACATACTCAGACACGTTTGCGCAGATTAAAGACATTTGTTTCAAATTGCGTTGTAACATTTCATATTGCAGTATTAGTTATAGGTTTATACGACTGCATACATTGTGGTAGAATGTATTTTAAATGAAATGTGTATGGGATGGTTATTTAGCCATTTCGGTATGGACATTTCTGATTTGGGATCTGTTCTATAGTAAGTAGATGATTCCAAGAAGATTAGCAATAATATGTGGGTAAGTTGTTCTGCGTGCATACATGCGATTTAAGTGGAAAATGACTTTAGTTAGGAAAAGCATGCTGGGTAAGACGTACCAGTCTATGTTTAAATATAGCCTGCATAGATACAACCCGAGACATTGTATGTGGTGTATTTAAGGTTATCTTCAATATCACAGTTACTAAAATCGATTCCGGACACTGATTGTAGTTCAGAAAGACACATGCTGTAAGCAACAGTATAAGCACAACTAGCTTGTATGGAAGAAAGTACTGCTGTTTGCAGGGATGGGTTCGTGTTATAGGGCACTATAGCTTAAATAGAAAATAATACAGTTTCTAGTAAAACATTCAAAACCTTCTGTCATGATTTCAATGTTGTTTTACAGTACACTATTTTCAAGGGGAGGGTAAATACGGGTTGCTAAAAGTGAAATGGATGCCACCTGTTGCCTGTTGTGTATTACATCCCTATGTGTACCTATAAACTACAAATGTATAAAGTATATGCATAATGTTTAGACATACTTCAGATCGACATCGTTTATCTTAATTATTTTATCAATACCGAATTATCGAATGCAAGACAAACTGTGTCCCCGTATGTGGATGTTTTTAAACTCACTTATGCAATTGTAGTAATCACGAATCCATTTTCTCTAGACGTTTATGTTTTAAGAGCGCTACATATCAGATGAAATTTCAAACGAAAATTATAAAAACAATTTGAATCTAATAACTGTAATTCTTCAAAACACACGTTCAATTATCACCGATTTATGCATTTAACATTGTTAATTGTGAAATACATTTTCTGACATTACAATATAGCTACACTTGAAATCGCTTCGTCAACCAGGTGTATGTTTTAAGTGATCGATGTTTTGGCAAACACGACATACACCATAAGATGTCACCATTTGTTAGCACTTTGTATTTAATATGTAACACAATAACACTTTATGAAAAAACCTTTCAATGTTGGACAATCGGCATCGAAACAGACACAGGCTGATAGTGGGACTAGTGCACCCTGCAGTTACAGCGAGGTCACTGCCACTTGGCAATACACTGATGGTCATGTGACGTGATATATTAACACATATCATAGACTGAGACACATGGCAGTGCCACCTGTATTCATATAGATCTTGGTCATCAACTATATTATAATATGGCATCTGATCTGGATTTGGATCTGTTTGACTTTCTTGTGTTGCTATTCGGGCGATTGTTTGGATAATTTGGATATAACGAAATAAATATTAAGGTCCCCCGGATTTCGTTATAAGTGAGCTTCACTGTACATGTACTGTCTTTAACATTGCACCGATTGTATCTTTAGCGGAGTTGATGACTTCAAGCACCGGAAAACTCATCTTGGTTACGATCTGTGTCATAGCTTCCCGATAGCTACACTGCTATGGTAAAACATGGCATGGCAACGTCTTATTACCTGTGTGTCAGGACAAATAGCAATAGAAATACACCTTCAAAAGAATTTACGTTTTACTTTGCAATAGCTTTATATGCTATTGCGGATACGTTTAAACTTTAGCTTGCTGAGCAAATTATTTAACAGAACATTTCACCTACGACATTTTCAAATTTTAATCAGGGTGTCAAACAGTTACTTGGCGTCTCATCTGGATCAAACCTGTTTGCAAAGGTATTCACGCATCTGTCCATAGCAGGCTAAAGGTTAAATGAAATAATCTGACATTGTGAAGTGATGCTTGAACGTTGATTATTGTTCCGCATCAGTTCGAGTTGCTGACACTGAGTAGCTGAGTAGCATTAAATACTTCCAGAAACTATTTTGAAAATGTTTGGAAACACTAAACAAACACTTTTGCTCAGAAACATGAAACGTTAGTTGTTCTATACACTGGAAAAGTAGACTTAGATACATGTACTTGTACATTGTTCTAGTCGTCCTGTCGGACGGAGCCCAGGAACTCAATTCAATTCAACTAAAATCACCCATTTTCAGAATATATGTACTTCACAACAGCAGGTGTTAAGTGCTTGTGTGGCGGCCGTAAAAAGTTGCCCCGTACTTCATTCTCAGTGTTGTTATATTTTCTGGTCCTTCGGGATCAATAGTTTTCATGTTATTAGGTTTGAAAATTGAATACAGCTTAAGCCGGTGCTAGGGGCGTGAGTAGGGTTGCACTTTTAATTACTACTCATGAACAGAGTCATTAAAACCGAGTCTGCAATTTTCTCTTTTTGCATTTCTACTTTTGCTTTCGAAAGATCACCCATTTGCAGAATATTGGTATCAAGAAGTAGCCCATGGTAGGAATACAGGTTCATGTTGGGACACAATTAAGCACGGACGTGAAATAAACATTATTGACTATATAATATGCTTCACATGATTATTATTATTATACCAAATTTATATAGAGCTCTTTTCATACCGGGTATGTGCGTTCAAAAGCACTTCACATGGATGAAATCACTAACCGGAACGAACTGCATGATTATATATCCAGACAATGAAAGATATACAACAGATATACAATATACATGAAACCACTAGCCGGAAAGAATTACATGTTTGTCTATCCCGTCAATGAAATATATGCAAAAGATATATAATAGATATGAAATCACTAACCGCATAAACAGTATTAACAAACTTTATACGGACAAGTTGACTGAAAGCCAGGCTTATCAATATCACAAATTAGAATAATCTGTATTAACAAACTTGATACAAACAAATTGACTGAAAAGCATGTTCATCAATATCATAAATTGGAATAAATGGGCTGACTGTTGAACTATTGTTGAACATGTAGATTAATAGGTTGGCTGAAATCCATTTCTATCCTGAACTTAGTTGCAACTGTGCATGCTTATTGGGTCAACTGATAGCTGAATCCGTTGGCTGAAAGCCATTGCTATCCTGAACTTAGTTGCCACTGTACTTGACTATTGGGTCAACTGTTAGCTTAATAGGTTGGCTGAAAGCCATTCCTATTCTGAACTAATTGCAGCTATAGAGCAGACGGGTATTGTTGACATTAACATATAAGAGATTCTCTGTTGAGACCTCTCGATGTTTCGCTACCTTCTTGGCGACGGTGTACAGTTGTCCTAGCGAAGAGCACTACTTGGTTCCCATACTTGGAAACGAAGGCGCATTCGACTCAAGCAGACGCTGGCTTTCGTCCAAACTCTTCAGGGTTTCAACATGGTCTGTACCGAAAGTCGAGACCAGGTTTGTGGACCCAAAAATGTCCGTTGGAACCTTAGACCTTCAAGACTCGGACATCACTACCCGGGAGGAATCACATGTGTGTCTATCTGGTCAATGAAAGATATGCAGCATTTAGTTTCCTAAACTGTCATAGTAACAAAATGTTTTGAAACATGCCAGCGACCTTGTGTCTCTAATGCCTGACGTTAGAGCATTCTAAAGTTTTGGAGCTGCATGCATGAAACGTCTCTCACCGAATTTTACCTTAAAACATTTTGGCACAACCAACGACACTGATCTACTTGCTGACCTTAACTCTTTGTGCGGCCTGTACACGGTAAGCATGTCGACAATGTATTTGAGAGATGCATTGTGCATGGCTTTAAACCTAAGTGTCAGAATTTTGAATTCAATCCGATGATAAACCGGAAGCCAATGAAGTTCCAAAACCGGCGTGATATGATTATATCGAGGAGTTCTGGTTATGATGCGGGCTGCTGTGTTTTGCACTCTTTAAAATTTCCTCACGCAGTGAGTTGTTTGAAATTCCATGCAGCAGTGAAATGAAATAGTCTATTTTTGATGTATCAAGAGAGTTCACCAAAGTCTTGGTAGCAATAGGTGAGAGGTACCTTCTAATACGGCCTATTTGCCGGAGCTGTGCATAAATAGCCCTACACACGGAATTGACATATGATGGCATATCCGTCTGTGAATCGAACCGTGCACCGTGCTTCATTATACACAATAATGGTCTGATTGTAGAGGGTTCTACTTGCACATTAACCTCACATTACTATCGTATCTTAACATTCAAATGTCGTTTTAAACGAAAGCTGGGATCATCTTTTTATTTTCGCATTACTGCTTTTGCCTTTGAAGGATCTTATAGTTCCATAATGTACAATAGTTTTTGTGTTAGTCGTTTTATCCTTGTTTGAAACATCTGCATTAGTTGTTTTACCGTAAATGCAACATTTGTGTTAGTTGTTTTACCATGGTTTGTAAAAGTTGAGTTAATTGATTTACCATGGTTTGCAATATTTGTGTTAGTTGTTCTACCCTGGTTTGTAACATTTGTGTTAGTTGTTTTACCACGGTTTGCAATATTTGTGTTAGTTGTTTTTATTCTGGTTTGCAACATTTGTGTTAGTTGTTTAACCTTGGTTTTCAACATTTGTGTTAGTTGTTAAACCTGGTTTATGACATTTCTGATAGTTGTTTTATCATGTTTTGTTGCATGGTTGTACTATTTATTGCATTTGTTTTAACCAGGGTTATGGCAAGTGTACGACCTGTTATGTTCCAAACAGGCACTGATGTCTTTACGGAGACATTTTTATGAGTGTGACTCAATCCAATATTATATTAATATAAACTACATGTTCTGACCAAAGGTCTTAATGATGTAATCGGGTTGTTCTGTTTGCAATATTTACACAGAAAACACCGCATTCAGTCGGATGGTTTTTTTCACAACTTATGGGGAAATGAGTAGTAAAATCACACCACTTTAACATTTCATTGTTGTTATTTAACTTATTCTCTGGCTTTACAACTTTACAAAAATACTAATACTATAATACTATCATATTGGAGAGAGATAGAGGTGACAGAGAGAGAAAGAGAGAGAGCAGATAGATAGAAGAGAGAGGAGAGCGAGCGGAGATAGAGGGGGTAGTCAGTCAGGCAGATAGACAGAGAGATAAAACGAGATAGATACAGAAAGAGGCACACAGTGACAGATAGACAGACAGAGAAACAGACAGACAGAGACAGATAGAGATGCATATATAGTATATATGCATCTCTATCTGTCTCTCTCTGTCTGTTTCTCTGCATATATTATATACAGAGAGATAGAAGAACAAAGAGAGAAACATATACAAAACGACAGAGAGAGAGTAACGGAGAGAAACTGTACCCTAATTCTTTACCACACTGAGCAATGGAGAACTGAAAGTAGCTTATTTTATACCATTCGTCAGAAAAGTTGCATAAATGTGTGCGAGAGAGCACGCAATCACATGCTAGCGTTCTGCGTTGTCTTGTAATGCACCCATATCTGTGTAATACACAATAAATAAAAGAGAAATGACTTGCATGTATAAAGTAATTAATTCGTGTTTGCAGTGTTATAAGTAGAAATATCTAAACGAATAATGCATATAATCTAATTTCTACCAAGGTGTTTTGAATGTAGAAATGATGGTTACATGGTGTTGTGTGTACATAATGTACATTCATAACGCATGTTTATCGCTGTATTAACTGTTTTGTAAGAACAATGGGATAAAGAATTCTATAATGTTGAAATAACGTGTATCCCTATCCCTGAATGCATCTCGGATGCAATAAAACATGCTGAAACTACTTTTCATGCATTTTCGAATTGAGTTATACTTGTTATACAACAAACTACTGTCGTTTAAAACCATCCTTTTATATTCACATCAATATTCTATATTTTCTGTTTTAATTAATCAAACTAGTTAAACTTTCTGCAGCGAAAAGGTCTTTAACTTATATGACAGACATAATTCTAAATATTATTTTTGTTTGAATTCCAACGGCAAGAGAGAGAAAGGAATGGATCACAAAGACATTACCGCAACTGGAAAACATCATGTTAATTTCTGTGATATCCTCCTATTATCTATTTTACAAGTAGACATTTATAGGAATAGCCTTTTGTACAAGGAATAGCATACATAGAGTAAAATCATTTGATTTCGTAAATAACATGTTACACAGATATAACCATTTTTTTTAAATCAAATAATATAGCATTCAAACCGCAATGCAACTATGTCGGAATGTAAAATAGTAACCTTTGCATTTGGCCTTAGATTATCCGACAATCAACTGTCTGGCCATGTGGATATATCGGTAGGTTTCTAGTTTCTTCCATGGCCAAACAATCATGTGTTCTTATAAAGTTGTATTTAATAAAACACCATGGTATCATTATTCATTACATAAATTATGAAGGGTGGTGATCCCCCGAAAGCAAAAATTGCAACACAAAAAGAGAAAATTGCACGGCTTAAGCGGTATTCAAGTTCACAAGGTAAATTATTAAAGAAGATTAAGAACAAATGAAGCCGCGGTGGCATATCAGTATTCTATCTCTTCACAACGTTTGGGTGATTCGGCCATTTTAATCTTTTCAGTTCCACTAATGTAATTTGCCAGCAGTGTAGATCCGAATGCGAAGGTTTCTATAGGAAACCTCTTACCAGAGTTTGCAGTGTCTATCATATTACGTTCCTTCTAAAGGTTATGCAATTTGACCCTCATTGCCAAGAACTTTGGATCAAAATGAGAAGCCGAATGACTCGGAGTCTGAACAGGATCAAGCAGTTTAGCACCAGGACAAAACGCTTTATCGAAACCGCTGTATTCAATATGGCAGTAGATCAACAACTGAGCATACAAAGTGATTAATTAAAAGGATTAGTAGTATAATCAACTTTTGGTTTACTTTCTTAGCGAGTTGTAAGGTAATAATTATCATTTATTTATAAATAGGAACATTCTTAAAACAGTATTATGTTAATCATAGGCATGCATGAGACATAGTGACGTTCGATGTAATCGGACACTCTGCTCGGACGCCTGGTCTTGTTTTTATCATACCCTTTATCATGAACACCGACAAGCAGGACAAATACTCTATGAAGACACCCTCTTAAATGCGAAAACGGAAGGAGGACGCCAGATGTTTTTATACTTGTTTTTGTCCTACCCTGTATTACTGTCTACAGATGGTTGCCCTGTTTGCAACTCCAGGTAGATTCAGTTTGTTTCATTAAGATATGTTTTGGATTTACATAAAATTTACCACTGTATTTGCCATCGCGGTTGTTGTAGATTAGTCGGAGAGGGGTTATGTCTATTTACACTGCTGTCTGTTAGGGTGGGGATGGAATAAGTGTGAGGTTGAGCGATCCTAAACTGGTTCAAACCCCCAATGATAATTGTTACTGACCATTCCAATGCGATACTTCATTTCCCCCTGGTATTATGTCTTTGTGCCTCTCTGTGTGTCTTTTTATTTACACTGTTTGTCTTTTAGGGTGGGGATGGAATAAGTGTGAGGTTGGGCGCCCATAAACCGGTTTAACCCCCCAGTGACTTTTGTCACTGACCGTTCCAAGGCGGTGCTTCCATCTCCCCCCTATTGTGTGTTTGTTTTATCTTTGTGCGTCTCTTGTTGTTTTTATAGTTATGTACATTTGCTGTTTCCTTGTGTTGCTGTTCGGGCGACTGTTTGTTCTGTATGTGGTGTTTCCTGCATGACTCTTTTTTGTACTTTTGATATGCATGTATATTTACTGGTTTTGTCGTGGTACTGTTTGGTAACTGTGTGTTTTGAATGTGATGCTTTCTGCATGACTGATACACGTACTTTATCATTTATCATAGTGCTATTCCGGGGAATGCATGTGTTTATGTCATGTTACGTACATCGTTCATGTATTTACTTTTATTTATTCGTTGACGTGTTTATCCTTTTACAAATAAAAAGGGACCGGGTCATGGTATTTTGTTTCAGGTTTCAACAGTAAGTATACAGTTAAGCTCAATGAGCTAGATTAGTGATTAAGGAGATGTTCGTGTTTCGGGAGATTTCCATTATTGTCAGATAAACGCAAAATAGGACAATCCATAGAGTAATGATAGTGTTTTATTAATATAAATTGTTTCTGCATGCAAGCCATAAGACTCCCCTTGTCTATCCGTAAGTCCTTCGAGACTGTATTGATCAACCCTTGCAACGCTGGCGTTCAAATGGACTACTCCAAAGCAATTGAAACAGTGCAAACGTCATGTGAATATTCTATGTTTATAGAGAAAACTGTAACATGACACACAGTGTTGATCCTGATGAGAGGGTGATGTATGATCCGTCTGATCTTGGCAAAGGACATTAGTGGCTCGTTTCCAGCAATGCAAAGGTTACATTCCTCACCTAATGTGGTATTTGTAGCCCAAGGCAAACCTATTACACATAGTAATATTCCAGGAAAGTTTTACCACACTTACCAAGGCTTTGTCACCCTTGTGTAAAGCTTTAGTCAACGTGTCCCAATTACAGATAAAGAGTGGTGCAGCATACTGAAATTTACTCAATCAATTTCTATCACCGTGTCATGTCCCGCTGTATTTGTAATAGTATCATGTTTGTATTTAATGCAACTCTGTCTGCTGGCTTTTTTCATATTTTAAAATCAATATCAAATAGTATCAATAGTTCAATGCATTTAATGGTTTATTAATTACTTTTGTTGAGTAAAATGGTAACGTGTTATTTATTCTATTTAATACTAATGTCATTGGTCAACCACATTTAAAAAAAATAATAATGTCAAGCAGGAAAACCCACACGCAAGACGCAGCCATTACTAAAACCATCGATAGAAAATGAATGACACACACACACACACACAACCCACGGTTTAAATCGGTTTACGAACGTGCTGCCTCACACACATCTCTAAGTCACCCTGGTTTAACAAACAGTGTTAATAAAGGTATCCCCACTTGACTTCCGCACAACATAGAAGACGGCCGAAACAGGACAATGTGTAAATAGTATACCAATAACAGTGAGTGAAAGTCCGTAAAATATGTACTCAATGATTTTGTTAAATCAGAGCAACTGCAGGGAAACCAATTTACATAACTGAGCATATGCTCACAAGCCATTTAATCCTTTCGGTGTTGGAAACAAATCAATAATGTCCTTTGCATACAGTGTCAACCCATATGAGGAGGTATCATTGTGGAACCATTTTACCACGACCAGCAATGTTTGTCATGTTGCACTTTTCCTTAAAACAACAGCTGCATATTCACGGAAAGTTTGACCTGCTTGTGGTTTGGTATAGATGGTATTCAGTTTGTCAATTAAGCGTTGAAATACAGTTGAAATACGATATCTCGAACTAGGATAACCCGAACATTCGGTCCTTCCAAAATTTACAATTCAGACGTGTTCTAAAATGTATTACTACACATATCTAGAAACGCACGTGACAGCTTAATGCAGGTCGAAAGTAATGATAAAAACTCCTACAGGAAGCTGCATTAAGCGGTGAACCTGGGAAATTGATTAGATTAGAAATCGGATTACTCTAACCCCTGTTATCTCGAAGTAATCTGTATGGTCTGTTGACGTTGGAGATATCGAAGTTCAACTCTGTACTTAATAATAAAGATTCCGCCATATTAAGGTATAATAAGGTATTATGATTACCGGTAACGGTGTACTCTATATAACACGTCGATATCACAAAAACACCGACACCGACGACATAATTATTGTTCGAATAGTTTCGAATACTTAGTACATTTATAAAGTGTTCATGGCCAAATGAATATTTCATATATTTATAAACATTCAGTTTAGAACAGGTATAAATATATCCAGACCAAGTCTGGAGGTATAGATCTACCAACATTGAGTTTCTTTTACAAACCAACCATCATTTCGAACAGTTTGACTGCACCATGTACAATGTAATAAGCAAACCATTTTGACATAGCAAATCCTTAACTTTTCTAGCCCAATTGAACTAGTTACTGTTAATGTTATGTACTAGTATAACTATGATAACAAATCTTTACAAGTTTTTCCACTGACATCTTTAAACTATTTAACCGATGTTTCATACATCGTCTTGCAATTTCAATATATAATGAATAATGACCACATACATCTAATAATGCTGCAATGTTTGTCATATTGACACATAGAACTCTCTTACATGCGTACTCCAATACTCTTCTTTATAGTTCTCGTTGGGTAAAGCCCCACATGTCTGTACGAAAGAGAACGATAGGTAAAACTTTTGTGTCAAACATTTTGAAAAATACACTATGCGGAATTAGTCCGTATGAATGTAATGATAAAATAGATAATAATTGTTTTAATAGCCAAAATTTTGATGTAAAAGTTAAACCAACATAAGTAAATTTAGACAAAAAATCCAATGTTCATTTCTAGATCATCTGCCCTCTTTGTGAATGCCATGTCCTTTTTTGTGAATATTTACCTTTGATCAACTGCTTTGACAAATGTGATACAGAACATTTAACTGGTGCTGTAAATTTCTGACTGTATCATGCATTATTGCAGTTTATATTCCTGTGTTTACCGTGTCCTATGTTGTGGAGAAATCTGGTTGGGATACCTGTATTTACACTATTTGTTAAGCTAGAGTGACTTTGCGATAAGTGTGAGGTTAGGACGTCCATGAACCAGTTTAAACCCCGGTGGTGGTTTTGCCACTGACCGTTCCAAGGCGGTACTCTCTTTGTCACCCTTGCTTTTGTGTTTATTTTGTGTCTTTGTGCCTTTGTGTTTGTGCTTTTATTCGAGTTTGATTTTTTTGTCTCGTGTGTTTGTGTGTGTGGGTGTGTCTGTTGTGTGGGTGTGTTGCTGCTTTCTGTTGGTGTTTTGGTGTTGGTGCGTTTTGTATGTCTTTTCCTGCTTGACTTAACTACTTTTTCATTAAAATGGAAAAATAGTAAAGTCAAGCAGGCAACGCCACATACAAGACGCAACCACCACCAAAACACCGATAGACAGCATGACACACATACACACACAACCACACACCCAAACGCACACTCACACACGAGATGAACACAGAAAACACCAAAAGACACACAAGAACCAGAGACAAACGTTCCACACATGAACAAAATCACAAGCACAAAGACACAAGGCAAACAAAAGGAAGGGTGACAAAGAGAGTACCGCCTTGGCACGGTCAGTAGCAAAAACACCGCTGGGAGTTTAAACCGGTTTACGGACATCCTAACCTCACACTTCTCTCAAAGTCACCCTAGCTTTACAAATATTGTAAATAAAGGTGGACTTACCCTCAATATAGACGACGGTGAACACAGGACAACATGTAAAACATAGCATAATAACTGTGACACTCCGTCAAATATGTACTCAATGACTTTGCTGAAGGCAGAGCACCTGCAGGTAAGCCGTTAAGGGCACGACAGGGAAAAAGTAATACATGAGTCAGGTAAGCTCATCCTGTATCCAAGTTTAAGAGTTTACCATCATAGCGTACTCCCCTCGGCCTGTCATCGCGCAAGCAAAGAGGGAAGCGTAGCTACCGACTGTAAAAGGGTCGATAACCAAACATGTAGTGCGTTGCAATATAATAGCATCATAACCTTTCTTTTTAAATGTTTTAATGCGTTTAATAAACAAATCATGAAAATGGATATGACCCCGAATTTTCCTAAGTTTGTAGATAACATCCCCATAAAAGTCTGGTTGAGAAATGCCGTGTTGCAGTAACGTCCGTAGATTGCAATTATATTTACTAATGAGTGGTAAATTTCGATAATAAAATTTAGAAAACGTTTTCCGAAGTTTGTGATATCTGTAACCTTGCTTAAGAAGTTTATCAGTTATAACTAAATTACGTCTGTTACAATCTTCAAGCAAAGAACAAGCTCGGGCAAACCGAATAAGTTGAGAAATATAAACCCCATAAGATGTGGAACGTGGCACATCTCCATCTAGAAAAGGATAATTAACAATTTTAAAATTAAAATATTCTCTTTTATCGTATATTTTGGACGAAACTTTATCATTTGTAATTGAAATATTCAAATCTTAAAATGAAGCTATAATGTCAGATTGATTCGCTTTGTGTAAAGACAGTTCTTTTGGGTAAATTGAAGAAATCATAGTTTCAAAATAAGGATTATCTAAATTCAAAATATCGTCTAAATACCTTGAAGTTTTATTAAAAGCATTAACAATATCAGTGTGTGTATCAGGTTTTAAGCTAAGCATAAAATCCATCTCATAGCAATACAAAAACAAATCTGCAACAAGAGGGGCATAATTTGTACCCATGGGTATACCAACAACTTGACGATATATGGTACCCCCATAACGCACACATATATTATATAAAAGAATGGTAAGAGATCTACAAACATCAAGGCAAGTCCACATTGTATAATGTTCAACTTCTGAATTCGAAAAGAATGAACGTTGAACATTACAAGCAATGAAGATATAAGTAAAAATTCGAAGCTATTTGGTTGAACCTGGATTCTTCAATAATGAAGTGTCTGAGAAGCTACATACCTTAGCTTGAAACCAATCGAACATTCGAAGTAATCGGATATATGTTCGTTGCATCTAACACAGGCTTTAACTTGTGTGTACGCTTCTTCAAAAGATTACAAGATAAATGCGCAACTGCCAAACTGTTTGTGCAGATACCAGGAATAAATAAACCACTTATTAACAAACAGAAAATATATTATTAACAAAACCAATGACAAGCGGACAACCTTATACAATCTAACCAAACCTGTCCATATACCAGTACTGAGTCTCGTTAATCTGAATCTTACATCTACGCAAGTGGAGGATAAGTCAACATATTTCGGAAACTAAAACCTCCTAACGTGGTCTCAATTACTGTCCGATAGTGACAGCCATTATCCTATCGCAATTCATCCTGGTCTTAGCTGAATGACAATTAACAAAATAATTATATGAATGTGCTCTATATATCAAAAAGTAGTAAAGTCTAGCAGGAAAAGCCACACACAAAACACCATCATCACCAAAACACTAGTAAGATCTAAATGTATTTTGTTCTTTTCTTGTCGCTATGCATGGCAAGATGACCTACGCAAAATATTGACCAATATGATGTGCAAGGATAATGATCATATTATGTAGTTATGTGTCTTGTGACACACTCGTGTAAAGAAAGCGCAACATGTTCACTTCATGAAATAATGTTCCATATATTCACGGAAACAAACATACATTCTTTATATATCTAAATAGGAAAGAGTCGTGTGCATATTGTCATTGAAATTCAACTGTGTTAGCTCTGGTGTAATTCCCACTGTAGATTTACCATACATTGTCACTCTAAAAGACAGTAACAAGACGACATGCCAGCTTAAACTCTCTATGGCTAACAAACAACTTCATAACATCCATTTAGTTCATTTAAGTCCCTGTTATATTGATAACACCCATCGAAAGTTCAGGAAATAAACAGCAGTGCCATTAATGTTAAGTAGTATCTGTCTATGTGTAAACATGAATGCAACTTCTGCACCACTAGTCGCCAGTTTGTTTGTGTACTGCTCTGACACATATTTTATGTTAAGTTTTAACCCGCAATCACAAGAAGATGTCATAAAAATCTTCAATGGCACTTCTCGATATCTGGATGATATTTTAATCTTAGATAACATAACAAACTTAGACATAATAAACAAACATAAGGGGAAGATTGAAAAACCTCATTGGAACGGTCAGTAACAGGTGTACCTGGCGGTTTAGGGGCGCCCAACCTCACACTTATTCCATCCTCACCCTAGCAGACCAACAGTGTAAATAAACGTATCCCCTCGTTGTCCAATCATGCCAATGGTACATTGCATGTAAAACGAAAACAAGCTGGATCCACATATCGCTAGTGTACTCAACGAATGAGCTGCAAACAGAGTAACTTCTGAAAAGTAATTTAGAGTACGACAAAAAAGAGATACAAGGATACGGAGATACAAGGACACGGGGATACAAGGACACGGTGCCATCCTTCCGTTTCTAATGCTCTTGTGGTACCGGTCATGTGTAAGCATGCTTAGGTTCTGCATGAATGTAATTGGATTGCAATTAAATATGGAAAAAATAGTCAAACAGGGAGAGCCACACACGGAATGACACCGCATCAAACACCATCTAACGAGAAACGGTAAAGCCACAAGACAAAACATAACAGGACGCATATCAAGACGAAACACATTAAACATTAAGCATATTAAAAAACAAAATTGACCGTAGGCTGAAAGCAGGAGTGCCGCCTTGGAACGGCCAGCAGCCAAAAGCAATAAAAAAAGGGCTACTGGGGGACTTGAACCTGGTTTACGGGTACCCAACCTCGTCCTTATCCCACTTTCACCAAAGTCAAAATGTAAATAAAATTCCCCCTCCAGACAACACCACAACATGCGTAACGATGTATGCCAAATGAAAATGATTTGAAAATGAACGCTATTAGAAGTAAACAAGCGACGTCACCATGTAAATGACGTCATAATTAAAAGTACGGGAAAACTATTTGAAACACTTCTACACCGACATTTAAAAGATCAATCGCAAGAAAATACAATTACCAGTGGATATTAATCATACACAACTGTTTTGTTTGAAAAAGAATAAACTTGACATCGTAGGCATGTACTCGATGACTATTCAGGTCAGAGCAGCTGTGGAGTAGTCATTTGGGGTACGACAGAACTGGCAAAATACAAATATCTAATTTCCTCCCTCCGTAAACGGGTTTCAGAGGGAATCTTCATATAGTATTAAGCCTTTTCCGTCGTCGCACAAGCAAAGAGGAAAGCATAATGACCAACTGTAAAGGGGTCGACCACCAAGCATGTAGTGTGCTGCAATATAGAGGGGTCATATCCCTTTTTAATGAATTGTTTTATACGTTTGACAAACAAAGTATCAAAATAAGTGTGTCCTATAATTTTTCGAAGTTTGTAAATGACATCACCGTAAAACTCCGGGTGTGAAATACCTAACTTTAGAAAAGTACGTAAATTACAATTGTATTTGCTGATGAGTAGAATATTACGGTGGTAAAATTTTGAAAAAGTTTTACGAAGTTTGTCATATCTGTAGCCCTGTTTTAGTAGTATTAACAGTGATAATAAGGTTACGATTGTTAAAATCATCAACAGAGGAACAAGCTCTAGCAAAACGAATAAGCTGAGAAATGTATACACCGTAACATGTAGCTCGGGGAACATCCCCATCCAAATGAGGATAGTTAACTATTTTAAAATTAAAATCATCCCTTTTGTCATAAATTCCAGAAGAAATTGTTCCATTGTTTATAGATAAATTTAAATCTAAAAAGGCTGCTGATATGTCAGAATTATTTGCTTTATTAAGCTTGAGCTCCCTAGGGTAAATTGAGGTTATCATAGAATCAAAGTATGGGTTATCAATATTAAAAATGTCGTCTAAATAACGTGCTGTATTGTTAAAGGCATTGATGACATCCGCCTGTGAATCGCTGTTAAGGTTAAGCATAAAATCCCGTTTATAACAAAACAAAAACAAGTCTGCAATTAAAGGAGCACAATTGGTTCCCATTGGAATACCAATAACCTGGCGATAAACAGAATTACCAAAACGAACAAATATATTGTCTAACAGAAACGTAATAGCGTCACAAAGATCTAAACATGTCCATGTTGCGTGACATAATGGATTGCAAAACCAATCGAGTAGAATAATGTGTACAATATTAAGTAAACTTTTCACAATTGCATTGCAGGGATTTAATGCGTTTACAAAGTAACACAAACATGAAGGCTCCCTTTAAAGATATTTGATACACACTTTATCCTTCGATGCGTAATGTGAAGTTAAGTAACTACGGCGTCTTTTGTCATAATTTCTGCCCATTAAAATTTTGAAGGGAGGTGATCCCCCGAAAGCAAAAATTGCAACACAAAAAGAGAAAATTGCAGACTCGGTTTCATTGAGTCTGTTCATGAGCAGTAATTGAAAGTCCAACACTGCTCGCACCGGCTTAAGCGGTATTCAATTTTCAGAACAAGAAGTACTGAAATTCTTGATCTCGAAGGATCAGAAGGTATAACAACATTGAGAATGAAGTACGGGGCGACGTTTTACGGCCGCCACACAAGCACTTAACACCTGCTGTTGTGAAGATTATAAATTCTGAAGGGAGGTGATCCCCCGAAAGCAAACATTGAAATACAAAAAGAGAAAATTGCAGACTCGACTTTAATGAGTCTGTTCATGAGCAGTAATTGAGTCTATAAACTAAATACGTGTAATACATAAACCATTAGTCCGCTCACTTCAACGTGAACAGTTTTGACCCAGGGAAACAGCCGAGTAAGGGTCCAATATGGTTGGAACACGGTCAATAGTTTCTCAGAACAGTGTGTCTTGACATTTGGTCAAATGTTAAACGATTAATCGATTTGGAAGAAGTAAATCATTCGTAGATTTGATCAAATATTATTTTACAGCAGGGTTTGGGTAATTGTGTTGTATCATGTTTGGTGCCGTGCCCTTTTGTTTGTGGTGCTCCCTGTAGGGCAATTTGTCCCACTTCACGACTTTAAGACGATGCATTTGCCACATGCAACACTGTTACTACGAGTCAGTAGAACATGTAAACACCTACTGTTTATGGAAATATATTTCTTCAGTATCTGCTTCTTGAAGTATTCTAGGGTCTGAAATCATTTTGCATTTGGGCGTATTAAATGTGTAAGCGTTTTTGTTCGATTCCAGCCAGGACAATTAAAATCATTAACCCTTTCGCTGCCAATGCCGGATCTGTGATTACCTATGCAAACAGTTTGGACCCAGATGAGACGCCGAGTAACTCGGCGTCTCATCAGGATCCAAACTGTTTGTTACTGTTACTAAGAAAATCAAAAGAATGAAAATTTGTAGCAGACGACAAAGTTAGCAGACGACAGACTT
This sequence comes from Azorinus chamasolen, assembly GCA_963576725.1. NCBI lineage: Eukaryota > Metazoa > Mollusca > Bivalvia > Cardiida > Solecurtidae > Azorinus > Azorinus chamasolen. Next base: position 5,025,725 of record OY755248.1, on the reverse strand, counting down.
TGGCAGCGAAAGGGTTAAATAAATATATATGGAATATAACATTACAAATATGTTTTACACCAACAAATATCATCAGCCTTATTGCAGCATCATTTCCCATGAAATAGAAGGTAGTAAAGTCAAGCAGGAACAGCCACACACAAGACGCATCCATCACCAAACAAGAAAACAAGTAATACACAACCACACACCCACCCACACATACATACATACAGAATGACAGACACACGCACACATGAGATGAAAATGTTAAACTTGAACAAACAAACGCACACGTACAAAGACACACAGATACCAGACAAACATAAAAGTAAGGGTACCGCCTTGGAACGGTCAGTTGCACAAACGTCTTACGGACGTCTTAACCTCACCCTTATCTCAAAGTCACCTTAGCTAAACAAACAGTGTAAACAAGATATCCCCACGGACGTGTCCACAACATAGAAGACGTTAAACACTTGACAAAATGTAAAACATAGCATACCACCAACTATGAAAGTCCATCAAATATGTATTCGATGACTTTGCTGAAGTTAAAACAACTGCAGGTTTAGGAGTAAGTATATATCACAGTGTCGTAGATTCACGCCTCTCACACATATACACCCTGGTTCTAGAGCATGCCCTTATATGGACCACTACGTAATGCAAACATAACATTTCAAAATATACATATACCGATCTATGCTACGTAATGAGTACGGCTGATTTCTACTTTTGATTCAGTTTGTACACTGGAACCAACAACAACGGTTTTCCACGACTGACTTACAAAGGTTTGGTCTCCTTTCACAGTTGAAATGTTGATATCACTTGGCATCATGCTTTGAGTTGTTATAAATGACAACTCCTGTAATGGATCCATTGTGATGAAACCATTTACTAGAGTTTATACATTTGTACAATTAGTAGACTCAGATCAGACGACCCCCAAGAGCGATCTGGTCAGCGTATTCTAATTTCCTTTAGAATAATATAGATCTAATTATACCAGTTATGTCAAATATTAACGCGTTCACATACCATTTCGAAGATGAATCTAATTAGTATTCATACATACATTATTTTTTCATATGAATGTTCACGGAGTAAAGGATAATAGTTAGTCTATATATAAATGATAAAATATTATTAAGTGCATTAACAATTCGCCTGCTTATGTCAACAAACAGCTTCGATCAAGATTAGACATTCGACGCTCAAAGTCTCATCATGAGTCAAGCTGTTTGACCCTCGGTCAGTTTGTACTCGGAGTTATAGGCTCTGCATACAGCTTTTTATACCAATTTAACTTCCATTTAATTTGCGCTCGGTTGAGAAAATATATGAAAATTCTGGAATTAATGTGGTTTGGTCCATACAGAATTCTAACGACATTTAAACTAAACTTGAAAATGGACAGTACAACATTTCTTTACTGAGCTCTTATGATTTCTCCACACTCTATACTACTTTACCTCACCATCTTATAAGGATAAACTGATTAAATTAATAGAAAAAACTTTTGCCAGAGAAAATAAAATGTTAATTGCGTGTAATGTTCAACGTTCGTTCTTTTCGAATTCAGAAGTTGAACATTACACAATGTGGACATGCCTTGAGGTGTGTAGATCTCTAACTTTTCTTTTAGATAACATATTAGTGCGATATGGGGATACCATATATCGTCAAGTTGTTGGTATACCTATGGGTACAAATTGTACTTGTAATAAAAAACTTCGAGGTATTTAGACGAAGTTTTGAATTTTTAGAAACTATGGTTTCTTCTATTTACCAAAAAGAACTTAATCTGGTTTACCCATCCCCCTCCCCTCGTGACTTTTGTCAGTGACCGTTCCAAAGCGGTACTTCCATCTTCCCCCTATTGCATGTTTGTTTTGTCTTTGTGCGTCTATTTATGTTTTGGTAGTTATGTACATTTGCTGTGCTTTCTTGTGTTGCTGTTCGGGCAGCTGTTTGTTCTGTATATGGTGTTTTCTGCATGACTCATATTGGTACCTTACTTTAAACAAAGCAAAATTATCCGACTCTATTGCTTCATTTTAAGATTTGAGTCTTTCCATCTTAAAATATAACGTTTCGTCCAAAAGATACGATTTCAAATTTTGTAATTATCCTTTTCCAGATGGAGATGTGCCCCGTTCTACATCTTATGGAGTTTACATTTCTCAACCTATCAGCATTGCCCGATCCTGTCCTTTGGTAGAAGATTATAATAGTCGTTATTTAATTATAACTGATACACTTAGTAAGCAAGGTACATATATCAAAATTTGGAAAGCTTTTTGTTATCGAAATTTACCTCTCATTAGTAAATGTAATTGCAATCTACGGACGTTACTGCAACAGGCTATTTCTCATCCATAATACTATTGGGATGTTATCTACAATCTTAGGAAAATTCGGGGATCATATCCATTTTCAAGATTTGTTTATTAAACATATTAAAACGTTTAGGAAGAAAGGTTATGACCCCATTATATTGCAACGCGCGGCTTGTTTGATTATTGACCCTTTTACAGTCAATAGCTACGATTCCCTCTTTGCTTGCACGATGACAGGTCGAAGGTAGTAATCTATGATAGTATACTCTTAAACCCAGAAAAGGGATGAGCTTACCTGACTCATATATTACCTTTTCTCTGTCGCGCCCTTAATGATTTCCCTGTAGTTGCTCTAACTTCAGCTAAGTCATTGAGTACATATTTGACGTATTTTCACAGTTGTCGTTATGCTATGTTACACTATTTATTAAGCTAGGGTGACTTTGAGATAAGTAGGAGGTTAACCGTGAACCAGTTTAAACCCCCAAGTGGTGCTTTCGCCACTGGCCCTCGTCCAATGCGGTACTCTCTTGGTCACCCTTGCATTTGTGGTTGTTTGACGTATGTGTCTTTGTGCTTGTGCGTTTGTTCATTTTTGTAATTTTCCTCTCGTGTGTTTGTGTACATGTGTTTGGTTTTGTGTGTTGCTTGCTTTCTCTCGGTATTTTGTTGGTGGTTGCGTTTTTGTGTCTTTTTCCTCTTGTCTTTATTACGTTTTCAGTCAATTCTCATTTAAAAAACAGTTGTTACATTCATTTTAATTGAATAGCTAATACTGTTGTCTACATAGTGTTGTCATCAGTTCAATATCTTTATAACAGTCCGCTCAATTGCATTAACTGGAAAGCAATTTCAGATTAACTGCAGCAATAATTTGTCATTAGGATCACTATACAGGGTATTGTAGTGATTACAATATTGATTAACAAAAGGAAATAGTACTCTCGCTTTTGCATGTAAATTCGTTGACGTCCGTCACGGACATTTTCATTGTATAACACTTGACAATACCCATGCTCGAACTAGATTTCTATTACATCAGACCGATATCCCGATTTACTAATTTGAAATGATAGCACAAACCGTCTCATTAAGGTAACTTGAAAAAAGGAATATTGTAGAGTTTTTCTCTTTCAGCAAACGAGGCGAACGTAATGCAGAAATGTCCTCTATTTGATAATTGTTTTAGGGCGGTGTTACTGTATATTATTTATTTCGGCCAATGGCTGAAAATGTATGGCATGTGTGCCAATATAATCATTAATAACAATAGGGAGTATGTCTATAAAGTGTCGCAAACAATTATCTTTAATTGGTTGTAACTTAGATGTAATGTTCCAGCTTAATTACTTTTAAAATTTTCTGATCACTAACTGAACAGAAACTCTCACCAGGTTATCATATTTCATTTGATAAATAATCAATAAGAGATATTCTAAAATAGTACAGGCTCAATAATAATAATGATAATACAGTAATTTAACGTGAGTACATGTGTAAATGACTAGCACTGAAATGACACGGCGTCATCAGAGTTTATTCACACGTAAACAATAAGATACATGATCACTTGTCCGATAAAATCCTAAGATTCACATAATTAAACGCATTTCATTCTATTCATGAGATAGGCAAACAATATTTCTGAAATAAACAGTAGATTCGTCTAGAGTCAGAAATAATGTGTCATATAGAGAGTATTATGTTAACATTTGTTCAGCTGTTTCAACCAGAATATCATTACATAATGACACAAGACCTAGTACTGTGGTGTAACAATACCTGTTCTACGGCTTATCTTGTTCTATTAGACCAGAATACATTCTGATAGTGGGAGATCCTTCGAAAGCAGAGTAGAAATGCAAAAAGAGAAAATTGCAGACTCCATTTTATTGAGTCTGTTCATGAGTAGTAATTAAAAGTGCAACACTACTCACGCCTCCTAGCACAGGGCTTAAGCAGTATTCAAGTTTCAAAATTAATAACATGAAAACTAATGATCCCGAAGGACCAGAAAATATAACAACACTGAGAATAAAGTACGGGCGACTTTTTACGGCCTCCACACAATCACGAAACACCTGCTGTTGTGAAGTAAATACATTCTGAAAGTGGGAGATCCTTCGAAAGCAAAACTTGAAAAGGCAAAACGAGAAAATTGCAGACTAGATTTTATTGAGTCTGTTCATGAGTAGTAATTAAAAGTGAAACACTACTCACGCCTCCTAGCAACGGCTGAAGCAGTATTCAATTTTCAAAACTAATAACATCAAAACTACGGACCAGAAAATATAACATCACTGATAATGAATACGTAGTTCCAATAAGTAAATAACACCTAAATGTGTTTTATCTAATTTGTCAAATGAAGGATGTTATTAATATAAATATTGGATAAGTTAATTGAAACACTGGCTAGAAAAGACTCCTAATGACATCAAATTACAGTAAAACCCCTCTAAACTGGGCTTTCAATCTAGTATAAATATCAGTATTAGAGACAGGTAGCAGCTTAACGCAGGGTAAAAGTTATACAGAAAGCTCCTCTAGGATTTTTCTGCATGACTTTCACCTTGCATTAAGCAACAATCTGTCTAAAGTTATCTACTTGTTTTCGCAACTAGAATATAGGGTTAATACACGTTTTTTCGGGCAATAACATCTGCAGTGTCCCGAGGGACTGTTGTTGGCCCGAGACTGAAGGGCGAGGGCAACAACATTCCCGAGGGACACTGCAGATGTTATTGCCCGAAAACAAACGTGTATTAACGCTATTCTTACATAAAACCAAATTTCTGCTTTCCTGCATCAATTTAAAACTACGGCAGCAATACTATACACTTCTTTGACACTTCGTCGATTTATGCTGTTTCCGGGCCACTGTTTTCTTTTCGACGTCAATTCATGATTGTATCAAATACCGTTTACACGGAATTTCGTTCAATATGTCTATCACTAAAAACAGTTCATTGTCGGTACTCCTGGAAATACTCACACCCCGGCGCACACCTATGTTAGGCCAAAACGCTATAGCATTCGCGTCCGTTGTTTACCTTAGGCCCCGAATAGGTATAATTAAAACCGGTCAACAACAGCGCGTGAGCACGAGAATCGCCTTGTTAATACATGGTCTAGCGGGATTACAACAGCACGTTTTGTGCAAGAATCCAAGTTTAGAGGGGTTTTACTGTATATATTTCATCGATTAGCATATAGGTAACATCTGTATGACCTCTTCGCGGTCATTGTACAGAGTTCCATTTGAAAAATATTTATGATAAATAACACATTACACAAATATATAATAGATGTTATAAACAGTAGGTATTCATCCATTTGGTGCGGTCATATTCGTAACGATTTCGCTGCCAATATCGCATCCATGATTACCTATGAAAACAGTTTGGATCCAGATGAGACGCCGAGTTACTCGGCGTCTCATCTGGATCCAAACTGTGTATTACTGTGACTATGTTTGTAAAACAAAAATGAAGACAAAAATAAATAATTGTAGCAGACGACAAAGTCAGCAGACGACAGAACTTGACAGAGAAAGAGTTTCAACGCCAATATTGTTGGCAAACGCTACACATTTGAATTTGTACTAGCGTATTAGCACCTCGTGATCGAGAGTTAAGCGCTACGTTTCACATTATGTTTCACAATATCTGTTAATGGAACATTGGATGGCAGAGAACTTTGAAACTGTCCATGCAGAACCCATTGGTTGTTGCTTTACATTTCGCATGGGACTCTAAACATACATTCATCGATGTTTAACAGGCAATTACGATGTTAAGCTCTGCAGATAATATCAGCAATCAAGACGATGGCTGTGTTTCCAGATGCGTTTAATACTCTTCAATAATGCACGAAATACTTAAATCCGTTGCGAATAGTAATATCTTAATTGAAATATTTATATTTTCTGAATACATATTTAATGCTAAGTTGTTTCGTTCGTATGTCCCTGGTGATATAAAGTTGCCATAGACCCCTAACTCCATAGACCCTACGATAGGTGATGGCAATATTTTCGACTTTTCAATCAAAGCCAAATATATCAAAACTAGCTACGTGAATAGTCGAATAATTTAGTGACGTTAAATTTGTAAAAAACATTGTAAAGAAACACATTAAGTTGTATCTATCCAACAAGCGTGTGTCTTCCAACTTACGTTAAACGCCCTTACCTTCGTCTTTTTATGCCTCCCTCTACCGCCCCTACCCCGATAAAAGTGAAGGGACATGGTTCTTGCCCTGTCTATTTGTTGGCTTTAACGTTGGCGATAATTGTGTAGCAATTGCACATACATACTTAAAATTGGCATGAATGCACAATTTAAAGAGGCGAATAATTCCAGGATTTACCTATTAAGGTCAAGGTCATGTATCAAGGTCAAAGGTCAAATTAATGGTCGAATTTATATTGACGATAATGGTGAGCATAGTGTTTCGCGGACAAATCTTGTTCATATGAATATTGTGGCGTGACAGCGCCGAAAACACTGTAGCATATAATTATCTATATGTGCATACCACAGGATAGTTTCAAATGCTGTCAGTCATTTATGGTTATTCCGATACAGACTATAATTGACATACATAACCTACACGGATACTTAAAGGTCAAATATCGACTGTACCTGTTCACTCCGTGCTTATAGGGCAATTTGCGGTAACGGGATTAGAGGAAACTTTATCCACGGCTGATTTTTACGTCACTACAGCGACTGAACCGAGATTTAAGCTTGACCAAATACCATGGAAAGTGAAACAGTGCCCTTCTCGAGGTTATTTCACAGTACCTTACCGCAATTCCTCGCCACGTGCAAGAACACGGCACAGACATAGTAAGTCATACTTGAACGGCGAACCGAGTAGATTATGGCATGAAATGAGATATATCAATATATTAAGACAATGTATGAGTTGCCTGCAACAGCAATAAAGCCAAATCTGGAGTAGCTAAAGGGAAAAATTTGTTATTAACGACCAAGTGCAAGACATTAATGGCCTTGACCTTGGAATTTAAATGGGAGACATATCAGTTTCTACACTCCTTTACCCGCATGATATAGTTATAATCGCTCATAGTGAGTTACAGTGCATGTTAGACAATATCCATCAGTAGTTTAAAGATGGCGCGTTTTAATTCATACAAGCAAATCAAAGTGCAAGCGTTTTCGCAAAGGCCGTGCAATAAGGACAGAATTTAAGTTTCATACAGGAGAAAACGCTCTGGAAATTAACTAAGAATATATACTGTAAAGATGATGTATTTTTCTGACAAGGGTAGTGTTAACAAGCACAGTGAAGCACTAAGCAGGAAGAGCATATAGGTGGCATTATCAATTAGATTGACATTTATAAAGAGTTTGGTTTAAGATCGTATGACAAACGCTATAAGAATTGTATTATTCCGATCTTAGACTAGTGCGTGGGTGTGTGCTGTTTTAAACAATATACATCCACAGAAAATTTACAGCATCGGACATTCCTTTACTTTCACGGTCTCCATCGGTTCGCGCCAGTTGCAGTTATTTCCGGTGAGATAGGGTGGTTACCTTGCCAGTATCGTCGATGGTTGAATATGGTGCGTTATTTAAAATGGCTATACTGTATTGACACTGTCTTACCTGCAAGATTTTTTATAAAGAATATCGAATGTGCAATAATCATTGGAGCAGTGGTATGAAACCAATCATGTATAAAATTAGACTAAGGGACACTTTCGAGAATAAAACCGTAGTAGATTTATAATTAACAAAAGAAAGTCTTCGGTACCACTATGATGGACTACAAAGGTTCAAAGTTCGCCCACATTAAGAACTTACAAAAAGAAAACACTATGTGACCCGAAACTTAAACAGAACATGGACGGTCTATATTGGCACAGCTCAGGTGTGGTATTTTACCTCTTCGTATAGAGACCGGCAGGTACATTAACGAACCAGTGTCTGATAGAATATGCAATGTGTGCAATTCGAATGGTATTGAGACGGAAACATACATGACTGAGCGCGAGAAATTATCGAAATGTGTCGTTCTTCAGACGTTCATCAACATCAGTTTACATCAACAGTGATGTGCTGTTAAGCTCGACTATCATATTAACCCCTCGATGTAAAAACGTTCATGTAAAGCAATGCACTGCATATATCTAATATTGTCCGCTACTTACCATATTAGCATTGCCTATCACAGTCTTAGCTGAGTTTGCGTGGTGGTTGATTATAGCTCATATAGTAAATATACACCCTCGTAGTGCATTCTTTTCAATAAGTGTTCATGATATCTATATACAAATACTCTCTATGGCAATCGTATAAGCTATGTAGAGAAAAGATACATCATGATGTGCTATAAGATTCGCTTGACATATGCCTGTTTCCCATCATTAAAGCTCTAGCATACACATTTCGAAAACACTACATCTTAAACCTGGATATCATGGCCATGCTCATACGATATCGGACTTGTTTAAGGCTTGAAATATCGATCTAGTAATTCGAGAACCACGTGCTCTTAAATTACTAAATATGTATCATTAATTTAAATATATAGGTAGAATACTAATGATTATTCTACTGCATATCTTAATGATACAGGACCACCTTTTGTATGTAAATCTTTATGCTATTTAGAATACGTACTGTTTAGAATACTATACTTATCTTTTGCCGTTTCTACTTATCATTTCCTAATACCTTTCTATAGCAAGCTATTCATCTCTGTCCGTTAAGTGGTAAGTGTCCTCATGAGACTAATCCATCTGAAATTGGTTTCGTTTTGCCAGCAATATCCAAATTTGCACAAGTATATCTCCTGGTAGAAATTTATGTTTTTATTACTGGGTCAAATTGATCCCCTGTGCATCGAATGTGGCAAGCGAAACATTCATATATTAGCCGTTATTAAAATAACGTCATGAGACGCATTATTTTACAAAAAGGTAGAACTCGTACCGTTCAATTTTCATTATCATATGAGTTATATATGGTTAAATGAACAGTTTAATGGAAACTGTACTTCCTTAGTTTGTAATGCCATGACGTTATTTTATTATACAAAGCAGTAAATAACATTCGTATGCAGTGTGGTAGTTGTAGGAACGTCTCCTATATGCATACTAATTACCCTAAGTATTCGGAAACGCAATCTCCATCACCTTCCAGTTTGCAAAGCTGACCATTTCAAGTTGATACTATCTTGATAACCTTGATTTAAATTGACATAATACCAATTAATGAGGAGTTTGCAGTAGTTTGATCTGGTTCTGTCCTATTTGCCAAGGCAACTAAGTTAAAAGGGGGACCGTACGAGTGACACAATAGCAATCGTCTTATGCCAGAAACTACGATACGTACTGTCGTACAACGTTAGCATTCGTTGCAACATATAATATTGTGCGATTTTATCAAATACTAAATTAGTATGTATTCTCGTAAGTCAGGAGGTGTGATGTGTTAGTAAGACAGGTCTCTGGAGTTTCAACGCAACTTTACTTTGAATGTTTTAAATAATTTTAAAGTAATGGTTATTCATGCTGAGCCTTGGCTAATTAAATTCGTTTTAGGCAAACTAAATCGATGTTTGTGTTTGCTTATGTGTTCCCTCGCTAAAACAGTAATATCAAATTCTAAACTAAATTGATCCTCAGAAATTTATACGAAATATCAGAAGAGTGAACTCAAGCATTTAGATATAATCAGCATCAAAGTAATTACAAAAACAGAAGTGAGAAATCTAATTTGAAACGTTTTAAACGCATACCGTATATAGTACAGCCGCAAGCTTGTGCCAATGTTTGATATAACATTTGGTGTTTACAGAAAAAACATATTTGATAACAGCCTATCCGTTTGTGTCTGGAATTCGACATATTATGTAACAGAGCAATCACTCATATGAGTACTAAGTTTCCAAAAGTGTGAACTGGCGTGAATAGGCGTATCTGGTATAGGGTTAATACGGATGTGTGAAATGAAAGGCCGTTAGAATTCATCAAATGTAACTATTCTCATGTTAATTGGCTAATATACGATTGGATTCCGTTACAAATTGACAATGTATGCCACAAAAAGTCTCGTACTGGGCTCCAGCGTGTGAAGTAATGTAATCATACACGGTGTTTAAAGCAAACACATGTTTGTCACGATACACGTTGCTTTAAAAACAAAACTGAATATTCACACTAATCTTGATCTAATTCAATTTTGAAATAATAATCCTTTTAAAAAATCAGTTTTTAAAGGGATAGCTAAGCGTTTATATTCATTAACATCACACACCTATGTTCTATAAATCAAGATTAAACAAAAATAAATCCTAAGTAGGAGATGCTTCGAGAACAACACTGAGAATGAAGTACGGTGCGACTTTTTACGGCCACCACACAAGCACCTAATACCTACTGTTTTAAAGAACGTGTGCAAAAAGGTACGAGATCCTTCTCAAGCAAGAGTACCAATACTAAAAAGAAAATTGCAGACTCGCTTTTATTAATGAGCAGTTATTAAAAGTGCAATACTACTCACGTCCCGTATTCAATTATAACATCGAAAGTAATGATACCGAAGGACCAGAAAATATGACAACACTGAGAATGAAGTACTAAAGCACAATGTTGGTAAAAAAGCATTAAAAACCAAACATATAAAACTGCAGGTAGTAAGGCCCATAATGCAAACAGATCAGGCAGGCACTGATCAGATGGCATAAGGTGTCTGTAATGAGACTGCAGTGTTTATGAAGGTAACAAAAATAGTTCATGTAACAACACTGAGAACGAAATACTAAAGCTCAATTATGTTAAATAACAAATATAAAAGTGTAGTTAGTAAGGTCCATAATACAAACAGAACAGGCCCTGACCAGACAACATACTGTGTCTGTTATGAGTCTGCAGTGTTTGTGAAGGTGCCAAAAGTAGTTCATAGTAAAGGGTTAAGTATAATAACATTAAGAAATGCAATGTTATTATTAGACACTACTCCCTTATTGATTTTATATGTTATATAACCATGTAATAAGCATTCTTGCATGGTATTTAAATAGCTCCATTGTGTTTGAAAAAGGTAAAGAAAGATGTATATAATTCCATAACTAAGCAGCACCCCCATCTCTTGTATGTGACTACTCTGTTTCCAAGTACGTGAAAAAGTGTCTATATCTGGTAAAAGATTAATATTTAGTATGCTGCGGGCGGATGGGTGATTTCCTTTGCAAACATTTTGGATCCAGATGATACGCCGAGTTACCCGGCGTCTCATCATGATCCAAAATGTTCGATACTCTGACCGTGCTGTTTAAAAAAAAAGAAAGATAAATCAATAGTGACAACTGAAAACAATGCCATTTTCAACAAACAGCATTCTGCTCAGCATGGTTAAAAACGGTACTATAACAATAGATAAGTAACACCTTCGTCTAGACATTGGAGCAGTACATGCTATTGAGCATTATAATCATACATACATATAACCATTATAATCATACATACATATAACCATTATAATCATACATACATATAACCATTATAATCATACATACATATAACCATTATAATCATACATAGATATACAACCTAATCATACATACAAATATATATTATAATCATGCATACATGTATGCATTCTAATAATACATACACATATATATATATTATAATCATATATACATATATAAATTGTAATCATTCATACATATATGCAATATAATCAGACATACATACATACAGGTATATACCAGGGTTATGGCCACGTCGATCACAATTATATCTACCTGTTCGTCGTATAGTCGAACAACTAGGTCTGACGGGTCACGGGTTTGCCGAGTCCATTTATAAGGGAGATCAGCATATCGGTTATCACGTGTCATTTTTAACGAAAATGTTTAGTTATAGGTACAAACAATAAGCGGGAATAGTTATCGGAAACATAGCGTAGTGGATAAGTCGCCGGGCCATATTGAAGTATATGATGAGGAAACATTTTACTAAGCGCTGGTTCGAGTCTCGCATCAACCTAAAGCGTTTTTTCTTTGCTAAACATATTAAGGATTCTACAATTACTTAGTTTTATATTTTGATTGATTTTACCCTTTTGTTTTGTTTTATGGGTTTTGTTCTTTTATTTCCAATTTCATTTCAACCATCATATATTTGTATCGTTATGCATCTACCATGAAACATCTCTAAACCGGACACCCAAAAAGGTCATTGTTGGCGGCAGCATACTTTAAGAAAAAAGTAATGCAGAAGCATTCTGTATTAGTTTTGTTCTGCATTAAGCAAACAGCTGCCTGTCTAAAATGCTCACTTTCGTCCTTACTGGGTGATCGGTTCATAGATATTTTACTGCAATTCATTCCATTTCAATGCAATTAATTTTCTCCCTCACTGGCAGTGTCCGTCTCGAATTCGTAAACTTCGTTATCACCAGTGTTCGATGTCAGGTCTATCATGACGTTTTCAATTATAGTTTATGTCTGATGCCCAATGTGTTCTTTCAATGTCCTCAACGTGAGTAGTTCATTGACGAACATGTGTATAAATGGTCAACATAATTATACAGTATGAAATAAAATAATGCTTTGTTATTAATTCAAAATCTAAAAACAAGTTTAAGGTCGACGCGGGACTTGAACCCACGCTTAATAAAAAAGACTACTATCGCAATGCTTTGTGCGTACCTAGACTTTACTTACTGCGCTAAACTGCTGTCAACAATGCTGCCTTCATTTTATCTAATATACTACACTCGGTTGTTTGCAAAATGGTCCGAGAACATGCGAAATGCTGCTCTCCCTTAAAAAAGGACTCGGCTGACCTTTGACATGTCAGATCTATTTGTTTGACTATAGTTAACTCGGGATACTGATGAGACGTCGGGTTACTCGGCATTTTATCTGAATTCAAGTTTTTTGCAAAAGCGAAGTCAGGTTGTGGATAGCGGTATAAGAGTACACTAATGAATAAGTTTGTAAGAATGTTATTGCCGATGAGTTATTTGGAACTTAGTCTGGTAGGAGCACCCCTTAAGGTATCATTCGTGCTGAGACTACACCGATTGCTCATGATTCCGAAACACTACATAAAAATGAGTTACATACGTCTTGTTAAATACGTACCGATACAATTTCAGAATTTTATTAACACAGCATTAATTAGTGTAGTAAGATACAACATCCGTTGCAGTAATCGGATATTACAAATGATCACTGATACATCCGTCTTTTTTGTATTAATTTGTGAGATTAGTCCCAGATTAAGTTAATGTTACTCTTAGACAAGTTCAAAACATCAACTGGAACTTATTTATATTGTGTAATCGGTTTGAACCGAAAGGCAAGACTCAAATTATTGAGAAAGATTAAACTATGTATCTGTACTTACCTTTAATTACGAAATAAAATGGGTTTAAGTGTACACAAGCGGGCTGCAATAACCCGTTTAACCCTTTGCCTGCTAAGCGTGATATGACTTGCATTTGGATTCAGTTTGGATACACATAATTCGGCGTTGCATAAGGAACTGAGTTGTTTGACATTAAGTCAATACAGTGTAGTTTCTCCAGAGTTTGGATACATAAAAAGTAAGATCAGCTCGGGGTGTCAGCAGATGTCAGTTTTAGCACGATAAAGGTTGAGGGGGACTTACACTTACAGTGTAATCCCTGTTAATGCGACCACCTCGAATATACATAATTTGGATCCTAGCGCTTTACGCCATTAACATTCCTGTAATAAATACACAATTAGATAATATATTGACATTAATGACGATACGATATATACACACAAACACAACAAATACGCATACACACATACATACATACCCACGTACGCATGCTCACACAGACACACTCACACACCCATGTACACACGGTGGGAGTGGTGGTCCATTGGTAGGACGTTGGACTTGGGATCGAAGGGTCCCCGGTTCGAATCCTGCCATCGGACTATCAGAATTTTTCTGAGCAAAAAATGCATCCCACGTTTGCTCCTCTCCACCCAGGTGTATAAATGGGCACCTGTGAGGGAAATAAGCCAATGTGCCATGGCTGCCTTGGGCGCCGAATGCTAATGGCCGACTTATAACCCAGTGATCAGGGGGTAAATTGTGGAGTCGGGAGAATATGTACACTGTATATAGTTCCAGACTATAAACCACACCTTTACCTTTACACAAACACACGAAGGCATGCACATACGTACGTATGTGTGCACGGGCGCACGCTTACATGCACACACATACACGCACGCATACATGCACGCACGTACTACACGCACGCACGTAGTCACACATGCAAGTAATCAAATTGCATGTGGTCCAGATTTATGCAAACATATGGTTTTACAGAAGGGTAAGGTTTCAAATGAATGCAACCTTACACTAGACTAAATAACGGAACATGAACATGTCTTTTAAAATGTATTAATAATTGTCTAATAGCAAACTCTGTGTTGACGATTTTGAAAGTCATAACATATTTACTAAAATAGTAGGATATCTTAGTATAACATAGCACCAAAAGTAACGGTATGGTTTATTTAATAAGAACTATATTTACTCAATTACTAGAACAGACATAATAGATAGTTCTGATAATGGTTTTTAATATTATTGTTTTATTTGCTGGAAACTGTTTTATCTACCTTACATAGTATTCAGGTCAAACTGTGTTTACCCCGTGCTAGGTAGACACTACGTTACATGATAACTACTTTACATAGTAAATATGTTACGTAATGAAAGATACGTAAGTTAGTAATACATTACGCATTAACACGTTATATATCAAATAAGTTACGTAAAGAAAAATATGTTAGATAGTAAATGCGTTACGTAGTGCATGCGTTACATGGTAAATACGTTGGGTATTAATACGTTATACATAGAACATATGTTGCGCATATTCATTTATTTCGCAAAAGCGTACAGCAGCATGTGTATACCTATTCCTAAATCGTTGTGTCAAAATAACCCTTATCCCTCTGTGAACTCATTGTCTTATTATATACAAACCATGAACCAGACTGTTATCACCATAAAAACAGTAGGGAACAATGTTAACACTACACAAATCATTCTATCGTGTAGTATTCAGAAGAGCCAGTTAACTTTTGGTCATCGCCAGGCGTTTGTTTTGTGCAAATCACCGATATGTGTCACCTACTCAATCCGTTTCATCCACAAAGATATCCCAGTACAACTCGGCAATGGAAAAAGATGTCGTCAGTTGATGTCTGTTGACAGCTATTTAACTTCTCTAGAGGAAACATTTACACCTATGAGTAATAGTTTATGTCAATACTGACAAAATTATCTCTACACTTAATCTTAAAGCTTTACGCATAGTAATAATTCACTGGAATAAATGTAAAATATATCTTCTTCTCAGATGAATCTCAATTGCATGCAGTAGGTAACTTATTTATTTCCATGCTACAATAATGTTTGCTCAATTTCTGACTTGTATAACGTTTCTCTGACTTCTGGCGTCTCATCTTGATCAAAACTGTTTGCGAATGCTAGTAAAGACTCGATACGCGTATTGCTTTCTACAAATCTAATTACCATCTTTTTCCTCCTCGACCTAGTTACATTTCGCTATTTGAAGAAAAATATTTCTAATTTCATTTTGATTTTGTTCTTGCTCCTGCTGACAAGGCATCAAATAATGTAATCAGTATTTGATGATTGTATTATGTTGATGTTTTAAAGAAGGAGCTAACTGGTTCACAAACTTGTATTACAGTTCAAACACCTGAAAAATATATAGTCGCGGTAAAAATATGCAATACTTTTAAATCTGGTCCTAACATAAAACAACATAAACATTCTACTTTGTACTGGATTCAGAAACTACATAAAAACCCTTATAAGGCGCGTTTTTATTGCCACCTCTAGTTGTTGTACTACTACTACTATATCTAAACGATCAAAGAACATGTAAATGGCTACTGTGATAAAATATATGAAAATTCTGGTAATAGTTTTTTGGTCAACAAAATATTCAAACTTAACTTGAAAATGAACAGTATAACACTTCTTCACTGAGCTCTTATGATTTCTCTACACTCTTTACTACTCTAACCTCATCATTTTATAAAGGATAAACTGATCAACTTAATAGAAAAACCCGTTGACAGAGAAATATAAAAATGTTCCTTGCTTGTAATGTCAACGTTCATTCTTTCCGAATTCAGAAGTTAAACATTACACAATGTGGACTTGCCTTGATGTTTGTAGATCTCTTACCTTTCTTTTAGATACTATATATGTGCGTTATGGGGAAACCATATATTGTCAAGTTGTTGGTATACCCGTGGGTACAAATTGTGCCCCTCTTGTTGCAGATTTTTTTTTAATGCTATGAGATGGATTTTATGCTTAGCTTAAAACCTGATACACAGGCCGAGATTGTTAATGCTTTTAATAACACTTCGAGGTATTAAGACGAATTTTTGAATTCGGATACTCCTAATTTTGAAACTATGATTTCTTCAATTTACCGAACAACACTGTCTTTAACAAAGCGAATCAATCTGACATTATAGCTTCATTTTTAGATTTGAATCTTTCCATCACAAATGATAAAGTTTCGTCCAAACTATACGATAAAAGGGAAGATTTTAATTTTTAAATTGTTAATTAACCTTTTCTAGATAGAGATGTGCTTCGTTCTACATCTTATGGGGTTTATATTTCTCAACTAATTCGGTTTGCCCGAGCCTGTCCTTTGCTAGAAGATTTTAACAGTCGTAATTAAGTTATAACTGATAAACTTCTTAAGCAAAGTTACAGATATCACAAACTTCGGAAAACGTTTTCTACATTTTATCATCGAAATTTACCATTCAACAGTAAATATATTTGCAATCTACAGACGTTACTGCAACAAGGCATTTTCCAACCAGAATTTTACGGAGTAGTTATCTACAAACTTAGGAAAATTCGGGGTCATATTCATTTTGATGATTTGTTTATAAAACGCATTAAAACCTTTAAGAAGAAAGGCTATGACCCCATTATATTGCAACGCACTGCATGTTTGGTTATTGATTCTTTTACAGTCGGTGGCTACGCTTCCCTCTTTGCTTGTGCGATGACAGGCCGAGGGTAGTTATCTTTGATGGTATACACTTAAACTCAGATACGGGATGAGCTTACCAGACTTATGTATTACTTTTTCCCTGTCGTTCTCTTAACGACTTCCCTGCAGGTGCTCTGACTTCAGCAAAGTCATAGAGTAGATATTTGACGTATTTTCAAAGTTGTTTTGCTATGTTTTACATATTTTCATGTGTTTACCGTCTTCTATGTTGTAGGTAAGTCCGGTGGCGATACCTCTATTTACATTATTTTTAATGCTAGGGTGACTTTCAGATAAGTGATAGGTTAGGACGTCCGTAAACCGGTTTAATCCCCTAGTGGTGATTTTGCTACTGACCGTGCCAAGGTGGTACTCTCTTCGTCACCCTTACTTTAGTTTGTCTTGTGTCTTTGTACTTATGCTTTTGTTCATGTATGCAATGTTTATGAGTCTTTAAGGCAGGTGGTAGATTTGTGCAGGTCAAATATAATGCAGACTGCTCTTAAATGAGCTTTATGTATTACTTTTCCCCTGTATTAAGCAACTATATGCTTTTAAAGATGCCAATACTCAATGAATGAGTGTTCTACGGTAGACTGCAGCTTTAATAAGCAACATGTGTAGTGTACATCTGTGGTTTGACATAATTATGTTTCTCGCGCGTTTACTCCACAACGACGTTTCATCTACACTGTTGTAACAAACGGATTCGAAGGAGACACGGACGTCCCCATGGTAATAAACGTCTAGATTCAGCTAGGGAATAGCCGTACACATGTTAAATCTATTACATGCTAATACCTGATAAACTAATGCCACACGAGTATACTCTCGAGATAGCAGATTATACTTGTAGGACCAAGTAAAGTTGCAAAACCGTGAACTATGAGTAATGATCCGATCAACAATTCCCAGTATGTATATCAACCCTTTACCTGATAATACGAGTCATGCAGGAAACATCACATACAGAACAAACAGCCACTCGAACAGCAACACAACAAAACACAGTAAATGTACATAACTAATACATAAAGAGACGCACAAAGGCAAAACAAATAAAACAATAGAAATAAGATGGGAGTATCGCCTTGGAAAGATATTTGACAATAATAACTTGAAGGGGTGGTAAACCGGTTTAGGGGCACCCAACCTCACAATTATTCAATCCAAACCTAAAAGGCAACATTGTAAACAAACGTACCCCCTCTCCGACTAAACTACAACAACCGCGATGGCAAATACAGTGGTAAAGAGCGTGAAAATCGAAAACATATGTTAGTGAAACAAACTGTTTTCACCTATCGCTAGTGTACTCAATGATTGAGGTGCAAACAGAGTAACTGTAAACAATTAAATTAAGGATACGACAAAAACGAGATTTCAAATATCCGACGTTCTATTTCCGTTTCCGGATTTAAGACGTCGCCTTCATAGGGTACTAAACCTTTCTTGTTGGCGTACATGCAAAGAGGGCGGCGTGGTTGTCAACTGTATATTGTTTGGCAACCAGACATGCAGTATGCTGTAGTAATATAGGTTCATATCTCGCTTTAATAGATCTTTGACATATTTGATGAACAAAGTGAGCAAATGGGATGTCCAATAATTTTACGACGTTTGTAAAAAAAACCCCATAAAATTCAGGATGTGAAAAACCGTGTACATTTGTACTTGCCAATAAGTGAGAGATTTCGATAATAAAATTCAGAGCATGTTTTTCTTAGTTTATAAGAATATATATATATCCTTGTTTAGGCAGCTTTTCAGTTAAATGAGATTTCGACTGTTAAAATAGTCAACAGTTGAGATATATAAACCCCATAAGAAGGGGCACGGGGAACATCTCCGTCAAGATTATTTTTTTCCAATTTGAAGGAGCATTAGACTCAACATGTTCTTTCAGTTAACTTTCTTTCAAACATTATCTTTCAATCGTAAACTATAATAACAGTAATATTGGCACTCTTTAATAGGTAACCATTTAGCGTAAGAGTTGTTACAAGAGGATACTCCGTTAGGGATGCTTTTGTTTTGCTTGTGGCCAGGTAATTATTAAGTTCACCGCGAAACAGACCTAAGCTTCCTCTCCACATATTACACTTGAGTGCGTTTTGAGAGTTTACACACACATATATACATACAATCAGTGGTTAACCACACTTAATATGTACAGAAATGCTTGTGACAGACAAAACATGTATGTACTAGTTACTTTACAAGTATACAGGTAAATGAAAACCAGTGTATTTGCTGGTATGGCCTTCTTGGATATTTGAGATTAAGTCCGTTCTAAAGTGGTAGATGCAGTTTACTCCACAGACCAGTTCAAGAGATCAAAGTGACATTGTTCCCTTGATAATAATTTTAACGGAGAACCAAGACGCATATTCGAGAGAAATCCAACACTCATCATTTGTGCTTGCCATTATATGGGAAATAAAGGTTCCTTGAGGGAATTATATCAACCTTTGGGGTGAAGCATTATGATTATAAAGGAGAATAATTTGTACTGGGAAATAGTATCATTACAGTTACAGAAGTACAAAAGCTATTGTTCCTTTACATGCAGTGATACATGTCAGGAATAGATACAGTAGCACCTGACTTAAGCCATCATTTATATTTGGATATAGGAGCCTTCAAAAGCAGGTGGTTGCTTACGGCGGGGCAACTATGATATAGAAAGCTCAATCTTGGAATATTTTACATTATTCTTTATCTAAGTTATTGCCTGTCGTAACTGTCCTAAAATAGACCTCTTTTAATGGTAGCATCAGATTTTATTTACTGTATCGGTATCATGCCGACAGAAATCGGTTGGGAAAGTTATGAAATGCAAACATGGAACACATATACTGAGACATTCGACTGAGAATACTGAGAATACTGAACAACACGTATCAAAGTATCCAGTGAATGACACTGTTTACAGTATACGGACGTAAATATATAGACTGCACTTTTCGATCAGATTTAATAAAAGCAGTCAGTCTAGTAAATATATTTCCCCGCGTCAATTACTTCATAAACGCATTAAAAGGTTTCGGAAGAAAGGTTATGACTCCATTATATCGCAACGCACGGCATATTCGGTTAATGAGCCTTTTAGGTCGGTGGCCACGTTCCCTTTTGCTGGATGACAGGCCGAGGGAATTATTCTGTGGTAGTACACTCTTAAACCCTGCAGCGGTATTGGATTGCCAGGCGCATCTTTTGCCTTTTCTCTGTCGTGCCCTAAATGTCTTTCCTGCTGATGATCAATACGTGCATATTTGACGGACTTTCATACTTGTTTCATGCTATGTTGACCGTCTTTTACAAAATGTATGATGTGGGGGAAGTCTGCGGGGATACCTTTATTTAAAATGTTTGTTATACTGTAGTCTGACTTTGAGAACAAGTGTGGGGTTAAGAGGTAGCCTACTCTGTTTGTCTCACTTACGTGTTTGTCTTGTACCTTTGTGTCCTTGTACGTTTGTTGGTGATTGAAATTTTCATCCCATGCGCGCATGCATGCGAGCGTGCGGTGTGTGTGTGTGCGTGCGTGTTTGCGTGCATGCGTGCGTGCGTGCGTGTGTGTGTGCGTACGTGCGCTCGCTCGCGTGCGTGTGCGTGTGTGTGCGTGCGTGTATGTATGTGTGTGCGCGCATTCGTGTGTGCGTATGTGTGTATGTGTGTTCAGGGGGTGTTAATTGTCGCGTCTTGTGTGTGGCCTTTCCTGTTTGACTTTATCACCTTTTCATGTTGGTCCAATTTGCACTGTATACACAGAAATTATATACATGTATGCATTATACCACAATATATTAACTGTTACGATGTAAATGTGCTACATATATTACTAAAAGTACATGTTTGAGCCATGCAAGAAACACCACATATATACCAAAAGTACAAATAAAATATGTGTCATGCAGGAAACACCACAAGCAGAACAAACAGCCGTCGGAACAGCAACACCAGAAAACACAGCAAATGTGCATAACTACCAAAACATAAAGAGACGCACACAGACAAACCAAACAACAATAGGGGAAAGGTGGAAGTACCGCCTAGGAACATACATGTCTGAATTTTCGCTGAATTTTGCAACGATTATGGAACATAAGTTTAGTCTCAATACGAATATAAAACTAAGTGCTGCCTTTAACTGCATATGACCTATACTATTAAGCCAACTAAAGGTAACGTCACTTCCACGACTCGTTGATGTAGCTTCAATTTAACATAACCTTTCGGTATGATATGTAATCAACGAGTTGTTACCGTGGTATATAGTTCCATTTGTTAATCTGTTACTCTCTACATGTGCGTTTAACGTATTTGCAAACATAATACACATAGGTCAGACGGATCCTATAGAAGTCTGTAGATGTCGTCTGCTAAAGGTCTGCTCTGTTAACTTAAAGTAAATCTGAGTTCAAAGTCCTGTGTTGATAGGGCATTATAGATATTCAGCAGTTTACAATTCATGATTGTCAACATATCTTACACGAGTATTCATGTAGTAGACGGTAACTATAATATGCCAGTGGAAGTGCAGTTTAGTATTATAATTGCAGACATTAGGTACTTCAACAGACAGGCATCTCTCGGTCACAACTACAATTTGATTGTACGTTTTCCCTTCAGACAGTGGCAACACCTTGCAATTCGGATATCAACCTCTATACGTCATAACTCGTCTACTGATGCCCATTATATGATCACATTCTCGAAGCTCGACAACCTTGTGCGTTTGTTAAATGTGATACAAATGTATGAATACTTATGTGCCTAAATGTCATGGCGCCGACAGAGTTATGTATACTATATAACCATATATTAGGAACCTACATATTCGTTGAAGTAGTTAAACCCGCTCTCTTATAAGTATAGCCGAACATGTCCTGGTCTAAGCGGTCATTTATTTTACTGAACATAAGAATCTTAAAAAGGCAGATTGTTCAGAGCAGTAGTAATGCAAAAGCTCCTATAGGAACTTTCTACATTAGATTGGACCTGTACTAAGCTACCATCTGCCTTACAGACCCATAATTAGACTTCTTAAGACGGACTCTATTGTAATTAAATTTAGTCTTTTTTGAGATTTTACAAAAAGGTGGTAGTTTAGTCTTTTAGTAAAAAAAGACGCCCTTTTACAATGTAAACAAAGTAGACCCAGACCATACGTTGCTGTCTGAGCCGCCTGATCAAGGTATACTCTAATGGAATTATCTAGAACTAAAGAGGAAGTCCCTACAATGAACGCATAGTTTCAATAATATCATAACATTCGGTATTTCTTATGCTCAATCATTATTATGAAGACTGTCAATTTGAACTGATATCGAAATATGCCCCTGTGATACAAAATACATCGGTAAAAAAATCATCAATAATTATCATTTGTGCTCTACAACAAAATATTATCGACCCTTTCCGTTCAAATATTCTGCGTTTTGCCGATCATCATCCGATCCCTCAATTCTTTGCGTAACAGTTTTTCTCGGAGGTGACCGGAGGGATGGGAATAGCGCGAACAGATACGAAACCCAACCCGAATAAGACCGAAACATAGGGGAATAAAATCGGGATCGTCGGTATCAAACACATGGATGTTTTGTCATTTTCAACGCTTATTTGATAGGTTGTATTGCGAAATACTTCTTTTCAGCATATAAACAAATGCGTTTTGTATATTTTAGGTATTTTTGAAACGCGTCGAATGTAGAGATTTCACCTTTAGGTCAACATTTTCTGAAATGACAACACTGTCCGTGTTCATTTCATAGTGGACATTATCAAATTCAAGTTAACAAATATCATGATCTCAAGGTGTTTTATATGGGACCAATGGCACACAGAAACTGTCCTACAACGTTTCCGTATTACTTTTCTTCTGTATCAGTAGCGCATGTTTTCTTAACCCTTTACTCCATGAATATTCATCTAAGGAATAATGATATCATGAATATCAATTATACTAACTGTTACAATAGCACATTGACCAAGGCATTTTTGAGCATGACAAAACCTTTAAGATCATATCGATATTACACCATAAGCAAACAGAGCGGACCCTGATCAGACGGCTCGTATATGAGTCATCTGAGCTGGGTCTACTCTGTATGCAAATGCGTAAAAAGGCGTATTCATGGAGTAAAGGGTTAAAGTGAATACAGGCTATAGAGACACCTAGGGTATCTGTTAAAACTGTTGCATTTAACAAGGTCTGAGAGAAGAAACAACTATTCCCATGATGCAAGTGTGACGGTATCTACCAAGAAATGTGCGTGTGTGAAATCCAATACTTAAACCTCAGTTGTGTCATTATCTGAGATACTTAAAGTAAATACGCCCAAGAGGGAACGCTTAACATGATAAACACAGAAACAATAGCACAAAATGTTCACCATATGGAATACAAGCAACTGAAATATCTGTCATAATAAAGGCTATTGCTTAAAATAGGCCGATTTATTACTGGCTAAAATGATAACGTGTTTATAGTTTACTTGTAAACTGCTTTCCGGTAGCACCGGTAGCCGGTGTTTCCGTAAATTTCACAGCATTATACATCTGGTCAGACCACGTTTTTGTATTCATTCGAAAATTATTGCGTAGTTTCACAAACAAAAATATCCGAAATACCGAGGACTCGCGGGCGTGGGAACGGTAGGAGAGGTCGGAAAGGAAGAGGAAGCTTTCCATACCAGGGTAGATCGAGAAACGGGCGCGATGCAGACACTCCTGAGACGCCAGAGTTTGTACCCGCACGTGGGACGGAGAGGGGTAGTCAGACCCCGATACAGGGTGGCGGAGATAGGGAACCACCGGAGATTCTGCGGCTAGCCTCAGACGAGGCTGCGTCTGGTAATGTTTTTTCGGATTTATTTCCGATTGTTGATCGCCAATCTAATGAGTTGCCTCTGCCTCTTAATGATAGATTCTGCCTCCCTGCTTCGGCCATAAAATGCGCCGACGATAGCTTGACAGTGCATGTATCTGAAGAATTATGGATGAAAATATGGTCAGGAGATTATATCAATTTAGCCCTTCTTCTAAAAAGGGACGTTGAGCAAGCATCTGCCTCATCGTTCCAGTTAAACGAAAAGGGACAGTTGGAGCTTAAACAGAATAAACCAAAAACGGTGAAAAATATCCGTGAGTGGACGGATGCATTTATTGTATTTACATCCATTCTTATCAAGAAAAAGCCTGAATTGGCTACTGAATTATTGCAGTACATGGCACTTATAAGGGAGGCGGAGTCTAGGTCAGTGGGATCATTTGCATGGCGTGTATACGACGAAAACATTAGAATGAGACAAGCTGTGCAACCACAGCAATGGTCCAGAATAAATTCTGATCTTTGGCTGAGAACGATGACTGTTCAAGCTCATTCTCAGCAATTGTTGACTGTTCAATCACAAGCTATACATAACCAAAATTCACAAGCACGCTTTAACAGGCCTGTCAGACCTTGTTATGATTATAACTCAGTGCGGGGTTGCAGTTTTTATCGCTGTAGGTATGACCATGTTTGCCAGGCCTGCAGGGGCCCCCACAATCAGCAAAATTGCCCAAGATCAAATTTTCTGCCTGCACAGCAGAATGTGAATCAGAACACGTCACAGGGATTCCGCAGGCAGAACACAATTTTTCGGAAATAGTACATTTACATTGGCAGAGACCCCTGTCAAGCTTGATGCTATGGTACCATATTTAAACATACATCCTGATCCTGATATAGCTACAAAATTATACAAGGGCTTTAAGTTTGGTTTTCCACTACATTATGATGGTCCTAAAAAATCTTATGAATGCAAAAATTTAAAGTCTGTTTCCGCAAATCCTGAAATTGTTAAAGAAAAGATCATGAAGGAAAAAGCAGCAGTTAGAGTTGAAGGCCCATTTAAGGACCCCCCTTTTAAAATATTACGGGTTTCCCCCTGGGTCTGGTACCGAAAAAAGAACCTAGTGAATATCGTTTAATTCATCATCTTTCATATCCTAAGGGTGATTCAGTCAATGATTATATTGATCCAGATCTGTGCTCCGTGCATTATACCAAATTTGATGCAGCAGTAGAAATGGTTCAGCAATTAGGCCCCGGCGCTTTACTTGCTAAAGCTGACATTAAATCTGCTTTCCGCCTGATACCCATAGCAATAGCAGATTTCAACCAACTTGGTTTTAAGTTTGAAGACTTGTACTATTTTGATAAGTCTCTACCTTTTGGCTGCAGCATTTCTTGTTCAACATTTGAAATGTTTTCATCTTTTCTGGAATGGGTTGTTAGAATTAGTTCCCCGGTAGGAAGAATTGAGCATTATCTTGATGATTTTCTGTTTGGTGGGAAGAAGGATACAGATCATTGTGTTTGTATGATGGATACATTTTTCAATTGCTGTGAGAGCTTTGGTGTGCCTCTTGCTGAGGATAAAACAGAGGGCCCAACTACAGTTTTGGTTTTCCTTGGCTTAGAGCTGGATTCAGAATTAATGCAGGTTAGAATTCCTATTGAAAAAATACAAACGATTATTACTCAGATTCAGGATATCTTGAAACATAAACGTAGTATCACTTTACGTGAGTTGCAGTCATTGCTAGGCTCTTTGAATTTCATGTGTCGGGCTGTTGTTCCAGGGCGACCATTCTGTCGGAGATTGATCAATGCAACATGTGGGATTAGTAGTCCACATCACCACATTCAATTGAAAATTGGAATGCGGCAAGATTTAAAATTGTGGTTACGTTTTTTCCAGGAATTTAATGGTATTTCAATTTTCCATGACAGAATGTGGCTTGCAAATGCAGATGTGCGCTTGTTTACGGATAGCTCTTCAGCCAAGGATAAGGGATTTGGGGCATACGTTCAGGGTCATTGGACATCGGCACATTGGCCCGAATCGTGGTTTCAACAGGGACTGACTGACGATATAACACTTTTGGAATATTTTCCGATATTGGTTTATCTGTATATTTGGGGCGAACAGTTGATGAATAAAAAGGTGCTGTTTTGATGCGACAATAAAACAGTTGTGCAGGTCATCAATAGTCAGACGTCAAAGTCAACAAAGTTGATGGTTTTGGTTAGGGCACTTACGCTAAAATGTCTGAAGCTGAATATTGTACTTAGGGCGGAGCACATAGCAGGAATCCACAATAGCATTGCTGATAGCTTGTCTCGTTTTCAGATGGAGCGCTTTCGACAGTTGGCACCGGATGCAGACCAGCATCCGGTTCCAGTGCCGAGCCATCTCTGGAATATCTTCGAATTGGAGCCAGACAGCTTTTGAGAGCTGGCTTGTCCAACAATACTCAGTCGGTGTATCGTCAGGCCTTGGAATACTTTACGGGTTTCAGAGATTACTATGGCTTTGTTCAGACTTGGCCAGCACCACTCTCACAGTGGGAGATGTTTCTATCATATCTCTTTCATAAGGGGTATGCATATAGCACAGCTAATACTTACATCTCAGCACTTCGGTTTCAGCACAGGGTGATGGGTATGCCAGATTATGCATCTGTAGTCTCGCTTTCTAAAATGCTTGAAGGGTATTGTCGCTCAAAATGTTCAAAGGATTCACGATTACCAATTACATATGATGTTTTACTAAAGATTTGTGCAGAGCTTAATCATGTCTGGTATTCTAATTATGAAATGGTTCTCTTTAGGGCAGCTTATACCTTGGCCTTTTTTGGTCTTTTTAGGGTTGGTGAACTAGTGACGAGTTCTACAAAGAATGATAAGCCATTGCTTATCAGTGATATACATCATATTGTAACCAATAAATCATTTCAAGTTACATTGCGTAGGTCTAAAACTAATCAATGTGGCACCCCTCATGTTGTCAGTATAGTTGCCACTCAAACTATTGCATGTCCAGTGAAAGCCATGAATGAGTATATGCAGTGTAGGCCAAAGTCACTTGATCATAGTTTCTTGTTTTGCCATAGTGATAGTTCTCCTTTAACTAGGTACCAATTTGGTGCTGTTTCAAGCAAGGTTGTTCGAAAGCTAGGGTTGAGTGTTGCTAACTATAAAACTCATTCATTTCGCATTGGCGCTGCTACATGGTTATACAAGCAGGGTGTTGCAGAAGTGACTATCAAACAGATGGGCAGATGGTCTTCCGATACGTTTAAGAGATATATAAGATAAACCGTTGAAGTGGGATGACTGTGTGTATATGTATGTATATTATGGAGATATATGTTTATAAGTTTATGTCCCTTTTTCTGACGAATATTTAAGATATATTTTCAGATGTTTGGATAATCGGAGATTCATATGTTTATTGGGCAGAGAAGCGGGCAGTTTTCCGCAACAAGTGTGAGAACCTAGGTGACAGAAACATCAGGAACATTAAGTGGTCTGGTAGTAGGGGCATGCATTGGGACCAGCTTATGCATAAAGTTCAGTATTTGGCTATCAGTAACCTCAGCCCCCGAGTGATTGTGCTTCACCTAGGTTCCAATGACCTTACATCTGTCCCATGTAGCCAGCTCCGGCAAGTCATGAGACAAGACATACTGGCTGTGCAGGAGCTGTTCCCACAGGTTATGATAGTTATTTCTGCACTACTTCCAAGACTGTCCTGGGGCAGTTCATCTATTCCAGTGGAGAAAATTGAGAGAAAAAGAAAGTTGTTAAACCGTTTTTTAAAACGTCTGGTTTTGTATATTGGGGGGCGTTTCATATCTCATGAGGACATAAGTACTGATACACCAGGGCTTTACTTTAGAGATGGTGTGCATATGTCTGATATTGGCAATGATGTGTTACTTCTACAGTTTGAAGAAGTGTTAAGTTCAATATTTCGTGTATAGGACATATCTCGTGGATGTTTCATTTAAACTGGATCATTGTGAACTTTATAATCTTTTATTTTGACAGTTTTGCATATGAACATCATGCATTGTTGTGTTTTTGTGTTTTTTATTTAATAAGGATTGTACATGTTCCTTTGTAAACAGAATGTTTGAGGTGCAGTTCATAATGGATACTCGGTAATAACATGATAGTCCGGAATATTGGGGCGAACAGTGGTTCGTGTGGCGGAAAATTCCGGAGAGATGTATTGATTTATAATTCTTATTGATTAATATTATCAAAAGTTATTGTTAATTTGTACGGTGTGGAAAAGGAACTGGCTGCCGATCGATCCATTGGGTTAGGGATGCTACAGGGACGGGTATTTTGGCTGGCCGACTTATCCAGTGATTGATTCTAACGCTGGGTTTGTCGGTCAGTATCTTGGCTGGCCAACTGATCCAGTGATTATCCTAACGCTGGGTCCGTTGGTCAGTACCCTCCATATGAGAAAAACATCTGTGGAGGGTAGGGAAGGAAGTTTGTATGGGGGTTGGTAGGGATTAGACCCTACCGGAGGTGGCCATGGGGATTGGACCCCAGACCGGAGGTGGCCATGGGGATTGGACCCCAAGCCGGATGTCGGATAGGGATTGGACCCTTCCGGAGAGTATTTGGGGAGTCGCAGCTAGTTCCTTTAAGGTTTTAAGATTTACATCTCTGCGGGGTTTTCCGCGGCATTCAGAACCACAACTGCCACACTCTTCATGTTAACACACTCTTCATGTTAGCGAAGGCTAATTCAGTATTTAGATTTTCATAATTTGTTATCATAATTTGTTAATAAAATGTAAAGATGTAACTGTGGTGGGTCTTCATTTTAGCCATCATGTAATAATTGTTTCTAAATATACTATGAAGTGATTTACATTCTATAAACATTTAACAGACCCTGGATAGGATTACAATGCGCACAGAACTGTCAGGTTGACATAAACACACAAGGTACATGGTTGTGCCTATCACGGCATTTTCGTTTCGATTTTATACTAACATTATACAGCGAGTTAAGATATGAAACATGAATTTCATTTAGTATGCAGACTACACTAAAACTATTATAGAACAATTGATAATCTTGTCTTTACTAGCAAGTTTGTTATATAGGTGGCATACAGTAAACCCTCTCTATAACGACCACTAAATTGTGTTAATTAGTTGGTATTTAGAGCAGGTGACTGCTTAAAGCAAGGTGAAAGTAAAACAGAACGCTCCCATAGGAGCGTTCTGTTTTACTTACACCTTGCTTTAAGCAGCCACCTGCCTTTAACACAAAATAATTGATGTAATTATATAGTGTTAGTCGTTTCGCAGCTTAAGAACGGTTACTTTTGAAATGATGAAAGAAGTGTCCTGTAAACAGTGTAGATCCAGATAAAAGAGATCATGCATATCTTGATAAGCGTAAGTACTATCATGTATGTGTCAACTGAAGTATTGAGGTTTTTTTATATAACACCGACCAGAATCAATGTTTAGACGAGAATGGACTATACTTCTTACATTATTATTCATGGAGTAACTTGTTAAATGTGTACTAATTAGCCTGTTAGTAATGCCTAATTATTGGCATGGACGGTTGATTTACTATCTCTGTATCAGCATTATCGGGCCTGGACATGGTTTAGTTTACTCCAATTTGTTAAATGATCGCTCGTTAAATTACTTTATAAAATACAGAGTGTCAAACAGTTCTGATTCTAATGAGTTGTCGAGTTACTCGGTGTCTCATCTGATTCCAAACTACATGCATAAGGTATCACAGAGCCGTATTCAAGGTGCTGAGGATTTATTTCTAAAAGCATGTGTTCTAACCCACAGCAGGTATAGTTTATAGATACACGAGTATATGTCGTATATAGTTTACGGGTTTTCGCTAGAATTATTGCAGAACGATATAATTAATGTACCTATATAGTAAATTATATTTTGCACGTCATGGTAATGAAGTTATACCAATAACTAAAATAGTAGAGTATAGTACAGCCTCTCTAATCTGACCAGCAACAATAGGTATACATCCTAGTCTAAAATGCATCTAGTAAGGTGTTGGATTACTTGTGTAATTTATTAAGTAATCACCTGCTTTTAAGTACATATATCTTTACTCTTAAATGGTCGCCTTAGAAGGAATTTGCTTTTTTTGTAACAAGGACTTGAAAATACAGTTGGTATGCTTACCGTAGATCTGCCAGAGTAATTGTGTTTGAAGTCTGAGATAAATAACAGTGTATATACAGAGCTGCAAATAAAGGTGCGTACCCAAATATAATCGTCATTTCTCCACCAAACCTTACACTGAGACATCTCTTCATAATCGTCTCTTCTAAATAGTCTTCGCTGTTTTGGGTTTGGTGGAGAAATAAAGGAGCTTTGCTTGAACATGTTTAAAATTAAGGATCTTATCTGGATCTCTGTATATGAATACTTTGACATAACTGAAAAAGCCTCATAGAGTTCAGATAAAGATTTTCACTACACATTCCATGTTTATAATCACCATCTATATTTCGTATCACACTCTCAATATATCTTTTATATCACTTCGATTAACCCTTTCGATGCCAATGCCGGATTACCTATGCAAACAGTTTGGATCCAGATGAGACGCCGAGTAACTCTGCGTCTCATCAGGATCCAAACTGTTTGTTACTGTTACTATGTTTTTGAAACAAAAATGAAGAAAATAAAATAAATGAAAATTTGTAGCAGACGACACAATTAGCAGACGACAGAGTTTGGCAGCGAACGGGTTAAACATGAATCCTCTATAAGTAAGAAAATCTGTTGACATGTACATTACAACAAAATATACATCTCGTTTTAAATGGATAAAATAAGCATCAGGTTTAATGGACTTATATGTCTGGGCTAATATAATTTTAAAAAGACATCGCAGTAGGCATGGTATTAAAGTGGTAATTTAGGCAGGTACATAAATTATTGTAAATCATAAATTATGAATTTGTAGTGAACTCATAATATTCAAGTAACATTAGATTAACTGTCTTCAGCGAGTCAATTACAACAAGCTCTGTGCAAATGTGTAATAATCGTTAGAAATTTCATTGACTGATACATGTAATATCAGATCGACTTATTACCCATTTAAAAAGTATGATGTGACGTCTAAATGAATCATTTACTCCAGGAATAATCAATCCTGTAGGAAATAATGATATCATGCATATTAACTACCCGACCTTTTATGATGGCATATGAACACACGACTTGTTGCCAATTCATGAAAGGGTATAATCAGGTCTACATTATTCCATAAGCAAACAGAGTTTATCGTCATCAGACGACTTCTTCAGCAGCCTTCTGATCTGGACCTACCCTGTTGGCAAATTTACCACAGCCCTCTGTAAGGAGTAAACGGGGTAGTAAAACATATTTTATTACAGCAAAAACGGTTAGACAACATTTACTACGGATGGGTTTTTGAGACTCGTTGAATCTCTGAATTGGAATGCAGAGCATGGAGGTTTTCTCCGCCATAGCGCCGCCAGATTTGTAATGTAAAGGTTTATAACAAAAGGTATATTTAACTCTTTTTAATCTCCACTTAATACTCCTTCAGTCTTTGCTAATATTAGGTAAGCTGAAACTTCGTCCGTTCAGTAATAACACATAGTTAACCCTTCCAACACAGAATTTCAGAGTTAAATAGCCCACCATTGTTTATTGGTACAGTCCATACAGTATGAAAGGATAAATATTCCGAAAAAGTTTGAATGACAAACAGTACAGACCCCGATCTGAGACCGATCTGAGACCCCGTTGAAGCGGGTCTAAACGGCTTGCAAATGACAGTGCACACATTTACCGTATTAACCCTTCTGTCGCATTTCCAAACCTGACTCGTACTTGCAGCTTGGGTCCAGTAACGACACCGACTTACGCCACGTCTTGACACTCGGTCAATAGTTTGATATAAGCTTGATCGATTCGGAAGTCGTTCAAATTGTCTCATGTCCAAATTCGAGCAGGCATTTCTTTCACAGTGGGGATGATGATTAAGAATAACCCCTGCCTGCAAGTTTGTGTAGTAGTTCAACCTTGATAAGAAGGATTTTAACAATTAACTCCATAGATACACCAGTTAACTCATTTGCAAACCGAATATGCCCTAATTAGACAGTTCTCGTGTGGACCGTTCAATTCAGACAGTTCTTATGCAAATACATAAATACACTTATAGAGGTACATGTTTTTAGACCCGAGTCTACAGTTTTATGCGAAAGTCTTAGTTTCAATTACTCTTGCCAACATTTAGCCAAATAATAGTCATGCGTAGTTTATTTCTTACATGAGTATTCGAGTAAAGAGGAACATGTTGTTGGATGAAGTTTGAAGTAGGTGGTACTGCATTCATCATTGCACTAGTGTATAATTACACGATTCAAGCCAAGTCGCGATAATCGTTACGATACTAATTATTCCAACGATCTGCTTAATCGTATTTACCAACTGTACCAATATACAGTAGAACCTCTCCCAAGAGTTCATTCTATTATTGAACATAAAGTTACTAAAAAGCAGCAGGTGGTTGTTTCATACAGGGTAAAAGCAATACAGAACACTCCTATATGAGCTTGTTGCATTACCTTTGAACTGCGTTAATCTACCATGTTCCTTACAGACCCATGCTTAGACCTGATTTGGTTGCCAATGAAGACAGTGTCTACCGTATACAGTGGTAATGTTTATTTATGTGGATAGAGAGGTTTAGTGTTGTTTCGTTTCGTGGATATAAACATTTAAACGGCAAATTAGGAGCCATTACTAATAATATTGCATTGGCCTTATTGTCTGTATCTTTTATTTCCAGAAGTACAAACACTCGAATAACGTTTATACTGATACTGCCTATCAAATCGGACATAATTGACTATACTGCTCGACGCATAAGTACCATAGGTGCCATTTGAAAAGATATTGGTAACATTTAGATTTTCATAAAGTGCAGCAATATTATAAACCCATTACAAGTGATAAGCCTCTTCTATGTACTAGTGCAATATTGCATTATATCATTCCACAATATTCAACTTTTAGCATACAAAAAAACAACAGTACGATTAAAATTCAGTATGATAAGGTGAAACAGATTTTACGTGTTATTGGTCATTTATTTATAGATATTTTTTCCATTTAATCGTGTTGTTTTGTTTATAGCGCCACGGTATTTAGAAGATTCCAAAATTGTAAATAGGTAGAACGACACGTGCACGTCTTTATTGTTTGAATACCTGAATCTTTGGACAACAATTACCTATTTCCTCTATATTATTGTTTGGTTTCTATTTTTGTTTACATGTCATAATAGTTCGGCGGATGTATACCATTTTCTTGGAAAAGACGAATTTTCCCGTCTCTTCAATTAGTTTATACCCATATTCGACGGCTTGTTCCTTTGATCAGGGTCTACTAGATGTGTGTTTATTGTATCATATATGTCTGATTGTACATACTCCAAAAGAAATATCACTCCGTATTGCGTATTCATATAGCACTGGAAAAGTTCAGATGATAAATATTTATAATGTCACGAATGTTCTTAAGGAAGGGGTGAACTGAGATTTAATTCAGCGATCAATAAAATAGATAACAAGGTAACTGTATAATCACATTTCATAAGTATCTAAAGCATACCAAAAGGAAGTTTTTTCTGAACCCCCTCCCCCAATTTTTAAGGAACACTCCTGTTCTATATAATAAGTAAATTGTCTTCAACATCAGCGGAAATATGCTCAAAAGTCGATGACTTTAATCACTGCGATCGTCCTTGAAAGTTTATATAACCATTGATTTCCGTAAACTTTGTCTCATTTATCATTATTCATCACTCTTGATGAGCAGTCATCTAGTATTTCTCAGAATATTAACACGCTTTTACAACGAGTCGCAAAAGTGACAACCAACCCCTCTAGGACACATGTTTACTCTGAGGTTCGAAAAGAAATACGGAATACTGAAGTTTATGTTGTGTAACTTTAATATCAGTTCCAAGTTGTTCACACTTTTTGACATGGTCTGAAACGATGGTCCTTTCGTCAGTAGTAACTGAAATGCATGACTTGAGCAAAGTCACCCGGTACTATATTCTAAGTGTTGTTATATTTTCTGGTCCTTTGGGATCATAAGTTTTAATGTTATCTGTTTTGAAATTTGAACGCTGCTTAAGCCGGTACTTGGGGCGTGAGTGGTGTTGCACTTTTAGTTACTACTAATGAACAGACTCAATAAAACCGAGTCTGCACTTTTCTCTTTTTGCATTTCTACTTTTGCTTTTCAGAATATTGGTATTAATAAATTCCTGCTTCATGACATCGATATAGTGTAATCGTCAAATAAAAATCACAATATTCGATGCCTGATCAGCAGGAACAAAAACGCATTTTGAATGGAAACCCTATAAACCCTTTTTAAGATGTCTAAAAGAAATTCTAGGTGGAATAATGTGTTCATTAGAGTTATAAAAATGAAATGCGTTTGTCAATTATATCAAAAATGAGTTTCAAATTTTAGATAGCGTTAGAATCAACATGTTCTCTTTGAAACCATTTACTACTTACATTTTGTAAAGCCTCAGCAATCGGACCTCGACAAGAGTTAAAATCTATCAAGAAAGTATTCTATAGTTGGGACCTTTATTCGAAAGAGATCGTAGACGTTTATCTTTAAAACTGTTGCAGTTTATTTGAATATTACATTTGTATATGATATTGGCATACGAGTTTCTCATGTTGTGGATTGTCTGGAATGGGGTTTTTACTTTACACTTTGACTTGAGTGAAGGTGTGATAACCCGGAGGCTGAGTACCCACACGCCTGTTTTAATCCCAAAGTAGCCGTTTTGGCTACTGACCGTTCCAAAAGGGTACTCCTACTTTCGCCTGATGGTATACTTTTGTTTTTTATATGTTTTACGTATTGATGTGTGTTCCGTCAGGTTAAGTTTTGTATATGTGATATGTCTTGTTTGATAATGTTTGATGCAGTGCCCGTTTATGTGTTGCTCGCTCCTACTGTAGTATTTTTTCCCATTTTTAGTGAAATCGTTACGCTCAACACGACACTAAATAGTGTTGTAATGCTTTTCTCGTTTTGCCTTTCTACGTTTGATTTTGAACGATCACCATTTTCAGAATATATAAACACCACAAGAGCAGATGTTAGGTGCTTGTGTGGCGGCCGTAAAAAGTCGCCTCGTACTTTACTCTCAGTGTTGTTATAATTTCTGGTCCTTCTAGATCATTAATGTTGATGTTATTACTTTTGAAAAATGAATACTGCTTAAGCCGGTGCTAGGGGGCGTGAGTAGTGTTGCACTTTTAATTACTACTCATGAACAGACTCAATAAAACCGAGTCTGTAATTTTCTCTTTTTGCATTTCTACTTTTGCTTTTGAAGGATCACCCATTTTCAGAATTTAACCTATTATTTCCTTGTGACATATTTGTTAATTACGTATACAACCAGTTTGGATTCAGATAAGACACCGAGTAACGGATTGCTTTTGTCTAAATGCATTGGAAATATAATATAGTATAGAAATGAAAAGCAGTTAATTTTGTATATATAAGCGTCCTATTGCAGAATGGGTTAACATGTAGCTATGAAATGACATTCCACGTACTAAGCTTCTCTCTAGGAGATGTAAATTTATCGTAATAGCACAAGCAAACTAATATTTCATCAACGAATAGTTGGATGTCACTTGTTACAATAATGATCTGGTCGTGGGATGCTGGATAATATACTATAACCCTTACCCCACTGTACGATATCTATTGATAACATACTGTATCCCTTACCCGCTGTACGATGTCTGCTAATAACATACTGTACCCCTTACCCTGCTGTATGATATCTACTGATAACATTCTGTAACCCTTATACCCTGCTGTACGATATCTACTAATAACATACCGTACCCCTTACCCCCCTGTATGATATCTACTGATAACATAATTTTACCCATACCCCGCTGTATGATATCTACTGATAACATACTGTAACCCTTAACCCCCCCCCCCTTGTATGATATCTACTGATAACATAATTTTACCCATGCCCCGCTGTACGATATCTACTGATAACATTCTGTACCCCTTACCCCGCTGTACGATGTCTACTGATAACATATTGTAACACGTACCCCACTGTACGATATCTACTGATAACACAATGTAACCCTTACCCCGCTGTACGGTATCTACTGATAACACACTGATAACACCAGTTATCAACGAACAGTTCGATGTCACTTGTTACAAGAATGATCTGGTCGTGGGATGCTAGATAACATACTATAACCCTTGCCCGCCCCGCTTAACGATATCTATTGATAACATACTGTATCCCTTACCCCGCTGTACGATGTCTACTAATAATATACCTTAACCCTTACCCCGCTGTATGATATCTACTGATAACATCATGTAGCCCTTACCCCCTGTATGATATCTACTGATAACATAAGTTTACCCTTACCCCGCTGTACGATGTATACTGATAACATACTGTAACGATTACCCCGCTGTACGATATCTACTGATGACATACTGTAGCCCTTACCCCGCTATACGATATCTACTGATTACATACTGCAACCAAATCCCGATATCTACTGATAACATTATGTTACTAGTATCATACTGTAACCCCATACCTCGCTGTAAAAAACACGATATCTACTCAACTGTGATTAGGGTGCAATGTTGACCTACCTCTAATTCGACCAAGCTTGTCAGAATCTACTAAACAAATGGCACGGAAAAAACTTGTGCGAAACTATTGGTAAAGGTCAACCAGCTTAGATCCTGATTAGACGCCGAGTTGGCGTTTCATCTGGATCAATACTGTTTGCTAATTTGACTAGACTCGTGCAGGCAACATTACGTCTAGATCAGAGAGTGCTTATTAACGTCATCCCACTGACGTCATCCGACCCTTGCGATTTGACAACCAATTGTCATTTTGACATTTGTTTTTATTTAAAGATTTGCGAATTGTCGCGATTTGCGACTCTTTCCGTGGAGTTTCTGCCAAGGTTGGACAGTGAAAAGGACTCCGCCAGTAATACATATGTAATAAATAGAAGTGTTAAGCCATCCCGTGATTTTTAAGCACCTATAATAACTTTCATTTCAAACTGTTTATTGTTGTCATTGAATACACCTTTTAGCTGATGAAATTGATTGGAAGGCGACAATGGATATTGTCAACCCTCGGTATAGTAATGTCCAATGACAATACGTGATGCTACCCTCCATGGGATGTGATATTTATATAATCATCAATAGCATCCCTGCCATCAATCCTCAGCGTTTACAGGATAGAATAGTCCCAGACTGTCTAATTATAGAGTCCACTCAGTATGAAACGAGCCAGGCTCCACATATTTCAATACGCACTGTTTCAATGTGTACTATTTTACAAAATGTGTGGCTCTCGCAATGTCTATTGACATCTCGGCTAACATATTTGCAAACGAAAATGCAATAGGAACTGTATGGAAATTTCCAAATGAACAATTATACTCTGGCGGCCTGTAGGGTATACAGTGCACCCCTGACATTTTCTCATGAGTACCATTATGTTCAGAAGGGTCTACTTAATCAAAAACGCGAATAAAAGAAAAATATATTTTAGGCTATGTGTATTTTAAACCTTCGTAATGATGGTCCATACCTGTACACTCGTTCATATCACAGCCAGTTTTTGCCCTATTAGTATAAAACTGGTACCAAATGGAAAATACGACATTGTGCTTTTATTACCTGCAATGCTTTGACACTAACTTATTGGCATACTCATGTACATAGTAAATAGATATAGAAATAACGTAAGCTTTCCACTTTTTTGTCCTACAAATATCAGAAAACAACTTCTAATGCAGTTTAAAATAAGGACAATGTCCTCAAAAAACACAATTTAATTTCAGGACGAAATAGGAACATTAACCCTTCTCTTGCTGAATTTTGAAATACATTTCTCTTTCTTTACCCATGTCCTGTTGTATAATTACACATATCTTCACTGTGTGCAAGTATTTCGCTGTGCAATCACTGCTGTGGAGTGCACTGGTTACACAATCAACTGGTATATAGTACAGACCCTGATAAGACAGGTCCTTCACTATTTACAGGTAGGTATATTGACGTGAATAGCAAGCGAAGGGTTAAGTAACGTTTAACTGTTTTCATAGTAAACATTCATTCCACTCTGTTAACACATATTTTATTAGTCGACACCAACCTCCAAAAATCTTCAAAATCGCAGCAAGTTTTTACCCTAGCTGTATAGGACTTGTAATTTTAAAGAATAGCTGACAATAAATGCACAATGTCTGATCTTCAATTTGGTACCAGTTTTATACGTTTAGGACAAGAACTGGTTTTGTTATGGACGATTTTGCAGGTATGTGCCATCATTACGAAAACTAGGGGAGGGTGTCATGGAAACGGTTCAAATAGTAACGTTCTAAAGGAGAAGAACTAATAGGGATACAGTAAATCTTCACTAATTCTTTAAAACTTTGAGTGAATTGAGAACGTATTAGGCAGGTGGCTGCTTAACGCAGACTGACACTCCCCCAGTGAAGCTCCCGTCGTGTATATAACCTGCATTAAGCTCCATCTGTATTCAAATTCTGAAAGTAAGAGGTCCTCCAAAACCAAAAGCACCAATGCGAAAAGAGAAAATTGCATACTCGGTTTTATTGAGTCTATTCATGTGCAGTTAAACACTAATCACATCCCCGGCCTAAGCGGTATTCAATTTTCATAAACTAAAAGCAATGATATCTATTATTCTGAAGGAACAGAAAGCCGATAATGATACTTATTTGAGTGAGCATATAAGCGATGAATTACAGCGGATAGAGTGGCGTTTGCTATTAGAAGCTGTATTCGTAAACCATAAAGTTAACCCTTCGTTTGCTATTCACGTCAATATACGTACCTGTAAATAGTGTAGACCCAGATGAGACAGCTCCTGCAGGAGATGTCTCATCAGGGTCTGCACTATTTACAAATTGATTGTGCAACCAATGCACTCCACAGCAGTGAATGCACAGCGAAATACTTGTATACAGTGAAGATGTATGTAATTATACAACAGGGCATGGGCAAAGAAGGAGAAATGTATTTTAAAATTCAGCAAGCGAAGGGTTAAAGTGACCTAAAACATGCTCAAGTAATATCAGACTAATTACTTTCAACGTGTTATTATCAATACATGTGTAAAGGCTCGTTAGATATTTCATTTGCTACCACCATGTGACACCAACTTATTTTCGGTCTAAACAGTATGACCCCGCGTTGCGTTGAACCATTTACGCCATGAATATCTCTGTAAGAAATAAAATCGTGACTATCAATAACTTTAATATGAACACAGGAATGTTTGGCAGAATCAGATCTATATTATTCCATGAGCAGACCGTGATCAGACGACTTCTAAATGAGCCTTCTGGTCTGGGTCTACCCTGTTTGCAAAAGTGTCAAAGGCAGCGAAAGGGTTAATCACATGTGCTATACTGCAAAACGTGTAGACAACATTTGCTGCCGATGGGTTCAGTGGAGCGTTTTTGAACTTGAATTCTGAAGAGGAAGGTTTGCTTAACCATCGCGGCGCCATATTTGTAATGTAAGGGTTACTAACGAAATGAATATGGTGATAATTATGATTATGCTTTTGTTAACATTACATCTTGACGACGGCTTAAGAAAAATGTGATTTCAGTTCACATGAAAGTGTGCCATCAATCATATTCTTCCCTGGATCTGAGAAATATATGATGATTTGCAAGAAATAAAAATAATACGACCTTGAACAAATGAGTTCCGGAAACAATACACGATATATACACAGAGAAATATAAGTAACAGACATCACCTACGTCTGCAGCTTGACAACATGCCACATTCGGTTATTCTACACAGCTTAATTATGTTGCATTCACCTATATGTATCATAAAGGTTTCAGAAGAGACGCATACGTTCCCGTGGTAATAATATGAATCGACTACCGGGACACATACATACATATTTGATATACAATACGTGTTAAGTACTGTCTGATAAACTAATGCATACTAAGTAATCTCTCGTGAGGACACGTTGTACTTCAAATTGATAGACCACGTAGGTGTAATATATTTGAAAAGGAGGAGAGGAGTGGATTATAAATCAAATCCCAACATGTAGTAATGGATGTAGAATGCCAGGAGACAATAAACGCAAAGTAAGCATTTGCATTAACCCGTTACTTCATAGTTACGTTCTTTAACGCATTTCTAAACAGAATACATATACGCAAAATCTGATGACACTTGACTAGGAACCGTCTGATCAGGGTCTTCTGTTTGCTTATGTAATGATAGAGATCTGATTCTACATGACCAAGCTGTCCTGCTATCATGAGACACTGTAAACATATCCGCTAATTAATGTTTATTTAGTCAATATTTCTTCTATACATAATTGTGAAATAATGGTTTAACTCACTACACTATCTGCAATCCGTGTCATACTAAAGGTGATAGGATGGCTCAGACTACCGTACAACACCGCGTAGAACGAGATCAAACATTACGTGTGTTATAAATGAAGCGATGCGAGAGGCTGTACACCACCTGTAAAATATATAGTAAATTGAATTTCAGCCCAGTGTCATATAACGTGTCCGTTATCAGAATAATTATCCAGTCTCAAATAGATGCCATATACCGGGCGCTTTAGAGGTAGTACTGTTTAGATACGTGTACGATTTGCTCAAATATTAAGAATTATTCAAACGCAGATAAGATCGGAAAGTGTATTTGTATATGAATCGTTTTCGCTACTTTTTATACTTATTTGAAACCCTGTTTGACATGGACTATTCCAAAATTCAAACAGGGAAGCTTGTGGTAAATATTTAACTGTATAAAAACATGTCACGTGAAACAGTGAACAAGTAAGCCTATAATTTAGCCTATGTTTTAAACTATTTTAGAGTTTCTTTGCTAAAAGCGTCACTTGGCTGACCTTCTTTGGAAATCCTCATAAACGTAGTTGGACAGTAATATGCCATTGCGTCAATGAATAAAACGGTTACTACTCTTATAGACACTGGCATTCCAATGCTGTTTATACAAATCGAGAATAACTGAGATCATAGTGTGTATGGTATCGGAAGAAATGAGGGAGTGTGTGTACAATATATTTCAGATATATATACATGTATATGTATTATCAATGCCAATTTTAAAGATACGTATTTTTGTAACATGTTTCGTTTTTTTTGTAACTTATTTAGTTAGCAATTTCGTTTAAAGAGGCCCTTGTGGTAAGATACACACATGTGATACACTGTATATTAACAAAGACCATTATAAAATGTTTAGGAAATGCTAAGATGTTCAAAAACATCACATACCGTCATAAGTGTATTGCACGGTTTAATTGCAAAGGTTTGTGAACATAAGTAATATCGTCATTTGTTGGTTTCATAAATTCGTATTTTCAAACTGCAAAATGAAATGTCTTGGTATTATCATTTTACCAATCATATTATTTTGTCATATGTGGTATAAAGGACAGAAAGGTGCATGCGTATAAATCATACTGCTGCAATAGTTTTCTTTGATGGATAAGCTAGACTAATGCCATATAGAATACGAATTAATGAGCTACATGGCTTTAAATGATTGTTGTTTATAAATACACTAGGTACTAAATAAATACAGGTGTTAGACAGATTATATATTGATGAACTCAACTCGGCGGTTGGATTCAAACGTTTTACTTATATGATTGAAGTCGCACATGGACACCTCTGTAGTTATACTATTACTCCATAGATACGCCTTTTGACGTTTTTATTGTTCCAATCAATATTATTATATAATTATATGATGCTATTATTTATACATGAATATTCACGGAGTTAAGGATTAAGAAAGTGTATTTCTGAGATCGACTTGATATGATTAAGGTGTTATCTGAAATGCTATTGATACTGCTCATTTATTTATCACTCATCTATTTAAACCAACTATAATACTATAATTGCAATCTATAATAAATGTTCGCCAAACATTTTAGTGGATTCCTGCACATACAATATGAACAAAGTTTATTATTGCTCACACTTATTGAATTAGTTTGCCCACATTATGTAATTTGCTTAATATATAGTGTTATCATGTACGATGTGCAAGTAAGTTTTCCTTTCTACAACTAAACAAGAAATTGGTTACCTGAAATGGTCGGAAATTCGCCTTTTCTTAACCATGCTATCGTTTTAGTCGTCCCAGAGGACGCCCTGAAGACCATGTATTACATTGATTGTAATGAGAAATAATATATCATTTAAAGCATTATCATTACCCTACAGATGTGTCTATGTTCTTCCTAGAGATATGAATAATGGAAGACACCGAATTTGATTCATGGTTTCGTTGCTGATGTGAAACATTATTCTTCCCATTGACCGCTGATCTGATATCAATTGACCATCTATTTGAAACAAGGTGTCCGAATCC
Source organism: Azorinus chamasolen (assembly GCA_963576725.1). Lineage (NCBI taxonomy): Eukaryota > Metazoa > Mollusca > Bivalvia > Cardiida > Solecurtidae > Azorinus > Azorinus chamasolen. The sequence goes on along the minus strand of OY755248.1, from coordinate 4,982,892 downwards.
TATCTGAAACATAAAGAGTATCCATAATATAACAACTAATCCTAATTAATACGCCCAGGGTGTCCACATTATCACAACTAATCCTAATGGATACATCCAACGTAGGCAAAATTGCAAATACCCTAAATTGATACACCAACGGTAGCCATATTAGTTCATTTTATCACATTTGATAAAACCAAAGGGTGCCCAAAATATTTCAAATAATCCTCTTTAAAACAAAAAAGGTGCCCAGCTAATAATGTAATCCTAGATTTATACACACAAAATGTGCCCACATTATAATAATGAATCCTAATAAATATACCAAATGTTACGACCAACCCAACATACCACGAGCCATAGCATTGGACACGTAAATTGTGCATAAACTTGTGTGCAAAATGTTGCAGCTGCCCAATAATGTTAAGTAGTTCATTATCAGATATTACCTTTTCTGCCAAGGAAACATAAATAATATATTCATATGCCATTATAAATGTTCAGTTAACAATCATTATGTCATGATATTTACATGGATATTCCTGGAGTAAAGGTTATCGCTTTACTCAATAAATGTATGCGCTCTTTGATGCATTTGCAAGAACAGTAGAGCTCGATCAGCCGGTTCTTGTAGGAGCCGTTTTGATCAAGATATGCTATGCTTGCTTATTAAACAGCATCGATATAATTATGCAGTTTCTGCCACGGCCACTATTTCATGCGGTCACGTGCCGTTATACCATCTAATCAATATCCATTATTTTTATACGAATAGTCATGCAGAAAAGATTTATAAGTGTTCGGCATGAAAATATTGACCAGGAGAAAATGCTTCGTGCAAAACAAATATTGAGAATAATAAAGAACAAACCCATCCGTAGTTTTATAATATACGTAAAGGTGTTACATTCGTTTCTTTTTGTTACAAATGTTTCATTAAGCGACCTTCTTTCTGTTCTAAGATAAAGACTTGTGACATGTGTTTGGAACGTTACTGGTTCGGAAGACCCTAAGTACTGGAATTGGAACTATACATTAGGGAAGTTTCTAACAAAAGAGCATACTACATGCACAGCAATTATCGTCAGCTATAACACATGACGAGTGCAACTACTTGCCATAATTGGCCACACGATGAGTGCAACTACTTGCCATAATTGGCCGTACGACGTTTGCCAAAATCGTTGTACGCTAGAATCGGATACTATCGACTATGCGGCTAGCGCTTCTTGTGGTCAGTTCTGGTTGCCACTCGTAAGATAGCAATGGAAATATTTCTTCCACCACCGTATACACGTATTGTGTTTGTTACACGTTCTCTCTACTGATATACTATACTTACTCCAAATATTCTATCCTTTCGACCTGTTTGTTAAGCTGAATAATCCAATTATGCCAACAGGTGGACTAGACTAACATAGTACAACCGTATAGACCCTGATCAAACGATTCATTCAACAGCGGTATGATGTAGGTTTGTACTATCTGTCTTAAGTTGTCTGTATGAACACGTTGGGTATCATATGCTGTACTCGTAAGTACATAATAACAATACTATACTAAATTTTGTCACTAAACCGATAAAGCAGAAAATACATGTTAATTTCGTTTGAGATACTGCGACCATTTTAATTCTTTGAGATATGTTACATGGGTGCAATAGTGTTTAAGTAGGTACATTAATGCCAAACCTTCATTAAAGAGATCAAACCGGCATTGTTCCCTTGGTAATAACATTAACGAGAAAACCACGACGCATAATCCAGTGAAATCCAACACTTATACATTTGTATTTGCCATTATATGCGAAATAGAAGATACGCGATTGTCCCCAAGAGGACAATGACAGTCTGTTAGGCGAAACATTATGGCCACAAAGTAGTAAATTGTGTTCAGGAAAATTGTGTTGGAACCGAACGCCATTTGCGTTACCTTCAGGTAGTATTACATGTCATTAACATTGGTACATAAATTTCGAAAAATTACGCCAATTATGTATACACATTTTGACTGCCCGTAAAACAGTATACAGAAATATTGAAAAGAACGATTTATGTCTTCTTAGGCAGATGGCTGCTTAATGCAGGGCGAATTCCATGCAGAAATCCCCTAATGGGACTTTCTGTATGCATTGGGCTGTCAACTGTATTACACACCGGTATTGGTACTAATTCGACAACAGCTACAGGGATCAGGCTTACTACAGTAGAGTCCCTCGTTTAACAAATACACACACAGGTGTTTCTAAACGTATGTGGCTACTAAATGCATGGCAAAACTCGTGCAGGAAGTTCCTATTGGAAAACTCTATCTAACTACAACTATTTCGAGCAATCATCGCTGTGACAAAATTAATAATACCTTATGAAAACGTACCCAAATGTACCCATTTAATGTTATTAAAAGCGTTAAACATTAGCACACGGTAAATGTCATCAGAAGTCCGAGAAGAGCATTAGTGGTGTGAATTTAACACAATTAGAAGAAACGGTTTACACTTACTTGAACATGAACAGTGAACAAGAATCGTGACAATAAATTGGGAAGTATCCTAGTATGGGTGTAAAGCTGTCAAGACAAAATAAGTTTCCTCGTCGGAGGAACTCCATTAACCCTTTCGCTGTCAAACTCTGTCGTCTGCTAACTTGTCTGCTACAAATTTTCATGTTTTTTTTTATGTTCTACATTTTTGTTTCAAAATATAGTAACAGTAAAAAACAATTTGGATCCTGATGAGACGCCGAGTTACTCGGCGTCTTATCTGGATCCAAACTATTTGCATAGGTAATCACAGATCCGGCATTGGCAGCGAAAGGGTTAATATATACACAATCAACTTTACAGATTGAAACACATTTATGCTTTAACATTTAAACATGACAGTATAAATATGAATCAGATTAAAGTTTAAAATGAAATATGGCAAAAGAAATTATGATCATGGCAGAAACTGTAGACGTTACTTTATATTACTTCACGTCAGTACAGACCCACATCAGAGAGCTTCAAATCTAGATCTACCGGGCTTGCAAAGGCGTAAAAATGTGTATTCATGGAGTCCAGGATTACATTTCAAACGTCGAAATAATGATATAATAAATCAGTATTAAAATGTAATTATATGAAAGGCGGGTTAGAATTTGGCGATGATTTTATGTCAATCATTAATGTACAAGTATGAGTCATGCAAAACACACAACCGCCCGAACACCACCACAACAAATCCAAAACAAACAAACACATTGGGGAAGATGTTGGTACCACCTTGGAACGGTCAGTGAAACCTGGCTATATAAGACTTGGCTTAATTGTTACTAAACGCACTAGTACACGTATGAACGCACTGGTATACATGGGAAAAGTACAAAAATGAGTCATGCAGGAAACACCACATACAGAACAAACAGTCGCCCGAACAGCAACACAAGGAAACAGCAAATGTACATAACTATAAAAACAACAAGAGACGCACAAAGACAAAACAAACATACTGGTATATGTAGCAGCGCACTGGTGTACATAAGAACACACAAGAATACACATAGGAACATACCGGAATGCATAGGAACACACTCGCGCATGTAAGACCAACACGGTGGTACATGTATAAACACATTTGTACACGTAGAGAGACACAAACACGCGCGCGCAGGAACACATTGAATAGCATAGGTACACGCATGCATACGTATGAACACGTCGGAGGAAGTTCGAACACACTTGCCAACGTCGTAATACACCCATACGCGTAGGAATACTCGACAGCGTGGAAACACACTTGCACACGTAGGAATACTCGACCACGTGGAAACACACTTGCACACGTAAGAATACTCGACCACGTAGAAACAAACGTGCACACGTCGCAACACACTTACAAACGTATTAATACTCGCCCACGTAGGAATACACTGGAGGATTATGGGACACTTATAAACAACACTTTTTTCAGTGGTGTCTCGTTAACTTACCTTGATGTTCACAATTTGATCAAGCTTTTAAGGAACAATTGATCATGTGGCATGGCACATGTGTTTGAAATAACTGTTCTTGCATAGAACGTGCTGCTGTAGTCCCAGGGTGTGTTTTATTATCGCAAATCTGAACCAGGATTACAGATCATGATTGTGATTCGGTCGTTTTTTATCAAATCACGAACAAGTCAAGCTATGACCTCGATCAAAATCTAATCATAATCAAAATGACGGAACTTACACTAACAGCAGATCGTTCTTAACATATTTTTATTTAATTAGATCCAGGCACATCCAATGAGTATTTTCTTTTGTGAGATGAACGTTTCAGCGGCCATGTTTAATACAACATGTCATAGCAATCGTGATTAAGATCGTGATTTAGGAAATAAAACACACACCCGATTACCCATGTATTAACAATGCGCTGTTGTTGACCGGATTTAATTATACCTTTGCGGGGCTTAGTACTGTGTTTTAACAGCGCACCGACAACACCATTAATCAAAATGAACCGGTAAAGAAATGGCGTATAGTTATTGTTGTATTTTGAACAATTAAATGAACACAGGAAAGCAGAAAAATGGTTGTATGCAAGAATAGCAATAATACACGTTTGTTTCGGGCAATAACCGCTGCAGTGTCCCTTCGGGCTCGGGACGACAACAGGCCCTCGGGACACTGTAGATAGTATTGCCCGAAAACATTGTATTGGCTCCTTATACAGTAAAACCCCTCTAAACCGAACGTTAAATTGAATATAAATATCGGTATAGGAAACAGATGGAAGCTTAATGCAGATTGAAAGTCATGCACCCTGCATTAAGCAGCCATCTGCCTTAAAGTATCTAAATTATTCACTACTAGTAATACGGCTTAGATGAGTTTTACTGTATATGTTTAATTAATCATGCTGTTACCGTATTCAGCCAGTTTGATCTTTGAAGTGACTGGATTAATGAGGATGCACTGTATTGCATATGTTCGGCTTGTACATTTACGCTTATCCCACAGTCCGCGTCCTGACTCACATTTGCGAACAACGTCGATCCATATAATATCAGACGTCTGTGTGCATGTCGTCTCATCAGAATCCAAGCTATGTGACGTTCGGTCAATAGTTTCGTTAAAGCTTAATCGATTTGGTAGTTGTCAATATATTGCACGAGATTCAAAATGGAGCGAATACTAGTTTTATCCCAGCGGATTTAGAGCTACAACCGATGAAACCAAATTAGATCGTCTCTTCTGGTCCGCTAGACATCAGCATACTCTTACGATTTACAACCTCCGTACCGTAGTGTATATACAATAAAGTCTCGCTAATGCAACCACACAATCTATTAACACAGGAGTCTGTACAAGAAGGTAGCTGCTTAATGTAGGGAGAATTTAATACAGAAAGCTCCTATAAAAGTTTTTCTCTATAGCGTTTCTACTGCATTAAGCTAGCATTGTTGTATAAATCCAGAATTATATTTCTTCTGAGTAGTCGTAGCGAAACTCTACTGTACATTGGTACATCTCAGATATATTTATGTTTAGCAGTAGTGGTTGTGTGGCGTGATTGTTATTTGCGATGCTTTTGCTTATTCAGCAAGAAGTATCCACTGTGTCAGATACTGTACAGAATGCTGTTGAGTTCGCACATATCTGCTTCGAACAGTACAAAATTAAATGTCCTGGTATTACCTTAATCTTCAACTATCCCTATATGACCCGTGTATTATGGGTGTGTCTTGAAACCAATATCACTTACGCGCTAACCACTGAGGAACTGTAAATTTATATCTTGTTGTAGTGTTGCGATACATAATTACAAATCCCGACTAATCTGAAATACAGTAAAAAACAATTCACGAAACATACTTCCTAATGTGAAACAATTTGGAAAAAAATATTAAAATGATAATATCATTACCCGCATCCCGTTATCCGCAACCTGACTCGCATTTGCACACAACCTGGAATCAGATGAGAAGTCGAACAACTTGATCAGGATCCAAGTTGTTAGAGCTGTCATATAATGGTCTGCACTTTTTGCTTATGCAAGGATAAAGATCTAATTCTACAGTTTCTGTCTCTGCCAAACAGCTATGTGATCATATTCAATTATAAACAATAATCTAAAAGTCATGATGTCATTATTGCTAACATCGTCAACTTATTGATGGAAATTGATAAAATTGTAAAACAAATAGCAGGTCCAAATGTTACCAGACGTTCTTTTGTTCATAGCGGGATAAGGGCTAAAATGATTTCACTAAATTAGATCGTTCCTGGTCTACTAGACACAACCAGTCATTCAAGATTTACAGTCTCAGTAGTGTGTTTGTTATCATTCTTCCAACTTGTAGTATAGGTTCTGTTTGCTTGTGTTTGCCAAGACTTCTCGTTATAGTTACTACAAAATATTCAATACGACCATGCGCCACGTACCATAGGAAATGTAGACGGGGAGTTTATCATCGCGATTAAGGAATCTGACAGAAACAATAATGCGTAGCCAAAAGGTCGGACTTGTAATCGCTTGTAGCCGTTTAGAATCAAGTATTCCCCGTTAGGAAAGAACCATAAATCAGGAAAGAGCCTAAGGGATAACTGCTGCACAAGGTCAAACGAAAATAACTTATGAGTGGCAGGGTTCTCTTCAGTTAGAACAAATGAATGTCAATAGCCAAATACTTTAGCAGGAGAGCAGCAGTTTACTTTACCGTTAACTGTTTATTCCAAACGCATTCTAGCGCATTTGCAAACACAGTAAATCCAGATAAGACGAGTCCTTTTGGAGTCGTCTGACCGGACCCTGCTCTGTTTGACACTGAGCTAGTATATTCATTTATGAATTTACACTTGCTACCATGGCAAACATTTCTTTGTTGATATACCAGGATTAAATTCCAGCTAAGTAATAGATAGCTATTGGCTCGTTATTTCTCATATGAATATTCACCCGAAAAAAAACGTTAATAAACACGTGTCGTGAACAATTTGATGTAATCGCACCATGTTGAAATACATATAACTAATGAATTTTAAAGCAAAACTTTTCCTTTATTAACGCCATCTGAAATGATAAAATTACATATAGTAAATAAATTACAAATTGATTAATCATGTAAAAGATAAAGAATGTACGAGTATTCATATTATATAACCTGATGTTTTAAAATGGCATTATAAACAAGGGAAGAATGATTACCATAGCGGAAACTAGAAATATGATATGTATATTATAACAGAACAGACCCATATTAAACGACCCTATATGAGTATGCTATGTTTGCAAAGGCAACAAAAGGCGTATATATGTGGGAACGTGTTAACATGCTGAGGATTTCAATCCTCTTAAACCCCCATGTCCAGCTTCCTGTTTAAAACAGTCCATGAATTAAAAAAACATGCAAGACATGTGAATACGGTTGTGTTAGATTGGTGTTTTGACAATCATTATGGTTGCTTAACCTTTAGCCTGCTGAGCAAATTATTTTTACAGAAGTTTTCCCCTACTCCTTTTTCAAAACTCAAGCTATAATCAATCTGTCTACCAAAATGCAATCAGCGTGTCAAACAGTTCTGATCTTGATGAGACGCCGAGTTGCTAGGTGTCTCATCTGGATCCAAAATGTTTGCATGAGTATTCACCCATCTGCCCATAGCAGGCTAAATCTTAATGAATGCTACAGGGACCGTCTGATCTTGGTCTACTTTGCTTGCAGCAGTACGTTATGAGCAAAGAGTAAAACCATACTACTCATTCTTTTTTGTCTTTGCACCATCGGTTGTCAGTGATTTATGAATTACGACGTGTCAACTGACGTTTACAGCTGCACCCGCTGTCAGCTAACTGACTCAAATTTGCAAACAGCTTGCATATACATAGGACCCCTAGTAACTCGTCATGTCATCAGGATCCAATGTGTTTGACATACAACCTTTAGTTTCTAAAGAGCCTGATGGAATCGGACGTGGAACGAATAGAACCAGAGCCGAATTGTTATACTTTCCGGTACTTCGTGAGCATTAGTGTCGATGTTACCGTTTAACCTTTAGCCTGCTATGGACGGATGAGTGAATACATATGCAAACAGTTCGGATCCAGATGAGACGGTGTCTCATCAGGATCCAAACTCGTTGACATCCTGATTGCATTTTGATAGACAAATAGATTTTAGCTTGAATTTTAAAAATGTAATAGGTGAAAAAATATGTAAAAACAATGCTCAGCAGGCTAAAGGTTAAGCCGGTGCTAAGGGCATGGGTAGTGTTGCACTTTTAATAACTTTCATAAACGGACTCAATAAAACTGCGTCTGCAATTTTCTCTTTTTCAGCGGCTAGCTGTCTATTTTCACTTTTGTTCTAGTTTTCACCAATCAGAAACTATTTTACATTGTAATTTGCATATGACCTAGTAGTATTTAGTAGTAAAGTGTATTTCATTAGTTAATACCTCGACTGGCATACAGCCTTTTTATATGCCTCTACACATGGCCAAACTATGTAAAATTCAGAGTTTCAGTCTGTTAACGTGTCGAAATTATTGGGGTCATTCTCACGACCTTGTAATTATTTCAAAACACCATGTTTTAATATGATTAGCTGATTCGGCCTCGCAAATTGAAATCAATGCAATCGATCCATATTAACAACATGTAAGGCATTCTGTTACACAGACGTTTTCTATAAACTTCTCAGATATAAGTCAAAACGCCATATTATACAGAAAATCATTATTTACGCAGATATTTAGCATGGGACCGAAGACTGTCGACTGTCGAAAGTTCTATTCTTAGAATATATTTTAAGACCTGGAAATTCCCATAAAATCAAAGTACTGATGATGACTTCAAAGCGAAATTTGTATTGAATTGGGATTTAAAGAATTTAGACACACGAATTTGTTATGGTAGTGAAAATTTAACAATTGTTGTTAATAATAACTGGTGATAATATAACTAGAAGTAATAAACTTCAACAGTATGAAATATATGAGTATAATGTTACTACATTAGAAACAATATGTAGACAATATAAACAACAATCCTGATCGGTATTGATTATCTTCAAATACAGTTTTATAAATGTATTTGTCTGAATGCAATAAAATATATATTTATTACATATCATAGGTCTTTGCTACAGATGAGTATCATGACAATTCCAACATTCTAAACAGTCGTGTTCTAGTTTATTGGCTCTTAAAATGACCATTTAAATATATAAGTATAATACATTTTCACAATATCATTATTATTAATTAATAAATAATAATTATTAAAATACCAACAAACTGTTGCCACACTTTATATCAGTTCCTAATCATTTATCGTACTTATCACCTCATGGTAATGGTTGCTGAGCAATATTACCAGTTTTTCAAAACCACTATTACACTTTCAAACTTTTATTATCATTTTGCTATCAATTTAATACCACATTTGATCATAAAGTCCACTTTGACGAATAGGTAGTTTGCCGAAACCACCATAATTCACAGGCAATACCATAGGGAATAAAGAAAATGGGTTGTTTAGTATATTAGAGCAGTGGCATTAATAGTATTAATTACTATCCCCGACCACAGCACCGAGGCTCTGGTTGTTCGCCCTCTGTGATATAAAGCTACTTACTGACGGCTATTGCTACGGCTCTATCACATGGGGCTTTGGGTCATGGAAGTAGGTTGAGGTTGCTAACTTTATATTGTTTAAAGAATACCTGTAGATTCAGTTAATGATCTCACTAATGATGATGCACACAAGTCGATTAATGCGTTGATCTAGGCTAAATAAATATCGTTTAAGTAATTACAGACTCTGCACAAACAAAAACTAAATTATATATGCTTTAACGTGTATTCAATTTGTTATCATCATATCAATATAAATATACGCGCTTTCATGTTCATTTTATAATAGGTAATATGAAGAACTAACTTCATATAGTTTTAAAATTTTACTTTAACGTTGTACATTTTAAAAGTGATTTCCTATGAAACAGCTTGAAATATTTCAATAATTGCTTCTTCTACTGCAAATGAAAAAGTAGTAAAGTCAAGCAGGAAAAGCCACACACAAAACGCCACCATCACCAAAACACCGACAGAAAGTCATTTTCATTACATGCCTCTCTGCTAGTATAATAACAAGCAACCCTTCTTAGATCTAGTTCCCTGTACTAATAGAATATCCAAACATTGAAATAAATATGGCAGAGATTTAATATCATTATTGTTTGTAAATTATGTCAATATTTGAATGCCGCTGAATATCTTTTTTTAAATATATTTCTTGTTGCATTGCTGCTTTTGCTTTCGAATAATCTCCTACTTTCAGAACTTATATATCAGCAACAGGATAAACTAGCGACGATGCAGGAGAAATTAACGATGCTTTGAAATAACTATCACTGATGCAGGATAGATAAGCCACGTTGCTTTTTATGATGTATTATAATATTAACAGTGAGTGGTGCATGATATAGTAGCAATGATGCAGGGTATACTAGCAATGGTGCAAGATATATTAGCCATGATGCAAGATAGATTAACAATTGTACTGGATAACTAATAAATTTTATATTATAGATTAGAATTGAGTGGTTCATGATATAATAGCAATGGTGCATGATATACGAGCAATGATGCAGTATAGATTAACAATGATGCTAGACAGATTAGGAATGATGCAGGATATGTCAAGAATGATGCAGGATATTTTAGCAATAATGTCGGATGCCGATGCATACGGATTTCATTTACCAAGTATCATCCAAATGACTTGGTCCGGTGGGGGATCGAACCAGAAATCCATAGTAATGTAGTCTAGCGCATTAACCACTCGATCACGTCCACTGTAATATATCAGAAACGATTATCGGTAGATTGTCAATAAAGCACGAAGATATGCAATGTTGCAATATATGTTATCTATAATGTAGGACAGAATACTTATAATACAGTATAAATTAATAAATAAGCAGGATGGATTTGCAATAATGCATTATATATTTGCAATGATGCAGGGTAGATTAGCAATGATGTACTATAGCTTTGCAATGATGCCATGATGCAGGAAAGATTGGTGATAATGCAGGTTAAATATAATACAGGATAGCTTTGCATTAATGGATTGGTGATTATCAATGCTGCAGGATATATTAGCTACATGTCTACAGACTACCCTATACTATTCGAATAATTTTGTTTTGTACAGAGTAACTTACCCAATCGTCCAATTGTTTTTATTGCGGGTGATGTCGGTGTCGGCATCCGGTCAATCAATTACAAATACTTAAACAATGGTGACTGCATCTGATATGCTAAAGAATCAGAAAACCAGAAATCAGACGAAAATGAGTGTGTAACCTATTCTATGTGACCTAGATTAGAAAATTAGAAAATATTGATTTAAAACTAACCAACCGTTCAAATTTACACTTAAAGTGATTACATGAGAAATTCTATCAAGTTGAAGTACCACTCGTTGAATACCCAAACACGTCAATAAATATTGATTTTTGCCGGGGCGTTAATAGGATACGAGACTTCACAATTTGTTATTATTGCATCAGTGCAATATTCAATCTACTTTAATTCTTGCTAATATTTTAAAGACTGAAAACTCATGACATTGCTTTAGAGAGGGCTCTAGAAATGAAATAAGGCATGTGCAGATTCCGTAAATTTAACTTTTTATTAACAGAACTGTTAGTCAACGATGCAACGGTTGGATATGGTTACTTGTATTGAAACAAAATCGTGCATGCTGTAATAGGGCGTAAGGTTGATAATGCATACAAATCTTAACTATAACCCAACTATCTGTGACACGACATTCGTCAGGTAACAGGCTGTTTGACACTCGGTCAAAAGCATCTAAACGGAATTATAAAAACTTGAGCAGATCCAAAGTCGAGCAGACAATACATGTTTTACAACTGTTGGGGGTTAATAATTAGCATGGTGACCATACGGTTATTATGTAAAACGATACAGTAAAAACCCTCTAAAGCGAGCACTAAAATTACGTATAATTATTGGTCTTTTAAAAGGGGGATAGTTTAATGTAGAATGAAATGAGCATCCCCTGGACCTTCTGCATTACGTTCTAGCATTAAATAACCACTTGTTTTTAAACAGTCATGTGTTTATTCATCATTTTGGTCGTTTTAGAGGGGTTGTAATCTAATCTGGATCTCAATCTGTTAAATCGAAGTCTCAATTGAATTTTAAAATGTTTGCAAATGTTATTAACGCAATTTCGCCCCAAACATGTTCATTCGAATGTATTTTATTTGACATATGCATATACCTTCAGTAACATAAGATTTAAACCTTCGCCTGCTAAGCGCAATTTGACTTGCATTTCCAAACAACTTGGACACATACGTCTTACCTAGGCCAAACCTCTATATCACTCCGTCGATAGTGTCAAACGTTTTAACGAACCAAATGGCAGTTAAAATTGTAACAACTCAGGCTTTAAGCACATTGTATAATTTCAATTGGCCAATACACGTGATTCATATGAAGAATTCCAGATACTATGCATAATTTAAAACATATTCAAAAGTATATTCTTACGCAATCTGTCAAATTCCTGCAATCTGATTGGCTCATGTGACCAAATTTGCGGCATATAAAAAGTGTTTTATATGTCGCAAATTCAACCAATCGAAAATCGCCGAATAACAGCATTAGCCTGTAAATATATTAATGCGCTTGGTTTATCTAACACTTAGTTTTACTGATAAATCCGTATGCATACACTGACATAATTATATTCAAGTTCAGTCCGGCATTTTGAAAGTTTCCATTGTTTGTCACGACTTGACCGGCCTCTTATATGTCATGTCATGTGTGGAGAATTATTGAGATACTCTAAGCGTTGTGATCCTGACTCAACCGTATTTATCATACTATTCTTGCACACAACGTGCTGTTGTAGTCCCGCTAGGCCATGTATTAACAAGGCGATTCTCGTGCTCACGCGCTGTTGTTGACCTGTTTTAATTATACCTATTCGGGGCCTAAGGTAAACAATGGACGCGAATGCTATAGCGTTATGGCCTAAGCTAGGTGAACGGTGCGAGTATTTCAGGGGCACCGACAATGAACTGTTTTACAGTAGTACAACGATCAGATGGCGTTGTTTCCAAAACAGTGTGTATGTAAACACAGAAAATTAACGATAAGTACAACTGTGGCATGTATATTAGGATAGGAAGCAGTGGTGTAGTGGTTATATACTGTTAGACCTGGATTAACCTATACAACATGTCGCAGTTTAATTAATCGTTAATTTTCTGTGTTTACATACGTACTGTTTTGTAAACAACGCCATCTGATCGTTGTACTACTGTAGTGATAGACATACTGAATGAAATTCCGGGTAAACGGTATTTGACGTCATGAAATGACGTCAGAAAGAAAACAGTGGCCCGGAAACAGCATAAATCGAACGAAGTGTGTCAAAGAAGTGTATAGTTTTGCTTGTATTTGGAAGAATTAAATTGATGCAGGAAAGCAGAAAATGGGTTTTATGCAAGAATAGCGTTAATACACGTTTGTTTTCGGGCACTAACATATGCAGTGTCCCTCGGGAATGTTGTTGCCCTCGCCCTTCGGGCTCGGGCCAACAACAGTCCCTCGGGACACTGCAGATGTTACTGCCCGAAAAAACGTATATTAACCCTCTATTCAAACATAACGTTATAACGTGACGTCATTGTTACAGACGACGTTTTTGCGTATGGCGCAAGATAACATTACTTTGTGTTGAATGGGTATTGAACATGTGAAATAGCTGTCGCATAATTACTCATGACAAATGTAATGTAATGTAACGGTGTTTTGACTTTTTGTAAACCAGGGTGAACAAAAATCCAGTTAGATCTAGTTTAAGAAATCTGAGAGAAACTGGGCACTATTTATCGCCTCATCACTCATTTAATCATCTGCGCGCATGGGATATAACAACAGTTTGGTATTTTTCGTGTTAAGATTGCCTTCGGCGTCGCCATTAAAATAGTTTGCGACCGTCGCAAATTTCAAATTACAGTAGGATTAACCCTATAGTTTTTATTTCTTAATGATGATTGTTATACTTGCGTACGCTCGTTGATCTGTTGCTTTAAACCAATTACTCAGGGAGCCAATGGGGTCTACCGTGCACCCAAGACTTTTTTTGTGCGGCATATAAAGGTTTACGTTATTTCTATACGTTTTTATTATTTTTAATTTTCTCATTAATATTCATGAGTATGCATATAAGGTAATTTAAAAATACAAGTTAGAAATAAAATACAATGTATTATGCTCCATTTGGTACCAGTTTTATAGTTTTAGGACAAAACTAGCTGTGATATGGGCGAATTTGTAGGTATGGGTCATCATTACGAAAACTGGGACTTTGCCATGGAAACGGTTAGAATATACATAGCCTAAAATAATTTAAACTGAAGTACATTCGCGATTCTAATTCAGGACACTTTTCTGAACATTTTGGTACAAATGAAAAAAATATTGGGGTGCACGGTAGACCCCATTGGCTCCCTGAGTAAATGTATACACATATTAATTTCAAATAGCACACTACTATAGTGCACTACAAGTGTCCATCATGCGTAAACATATGTATCCCTTCGTTATATTTCTACCTAGTCAATTTACTCCCGTGTATTGTTAGTGCAATATGTCATATTTCAAACGACTACATAATGGATAAATCCGGGTGTCTTGATGAGCAGATTATGTCTTTTGGAGAATGAAAGTAATGACACCCCATAAGAACATTCTGCATAACGGGCCATCCATTAACTGCCACTCTCCAATATGGTTCCTATGATAAAGGTCAAAGCTGTTTGCTGAAATCATGGCTGTCCATTGTATATATAAATACATTCGGTTGCAGTACTCCCTCAATATGGCAAATCGACAGTGATACAGACATTTGTAGCACTATAGCAATCACTGTATGCCAATACATGTAGTATAATAACTAACACTACCCGGGTGTTCTTCTGTGCACGAAGCAATGTTAAATGTTTCGTGCATGGAATAACGTCTCCAGCCTTTAATGCTACAAATTACACCTGTTTTTTGGTAGCAGCTTTAGAGGGATATTATGGTTTCTGATTGTCTATAAGATTAAAACGGCAAACTACGCAGAATATGTCATGCAGTAAAACGTTTCTTAAGCAACCGCCAAGTTTTTCAGGGCTTAAATGCGTGTGGTTGCTTATGCAAAATGAAACCTTTACCGCTATACCGTAAGCTCCCATATTAGATTTCCGTATTTCTTTTGCCCTGCATCAGGCAAACATCTGTGTTTGAATACACAAATTATTGTAGCATTCACTAACCTTTCCCCTGTTTTGAATATCCATGTAGAAAAAAATACTTCATTAACCCTTTCCCGCATATTGACGACTTTTGACGACTCTGTAGAAGTCACTTTATGATACCATTGTGATAAATAGAGCATTTGCTCCTATAGGAGCAAATGCTCTATTTATCACAATGGTTTCAAACTACAAAATTCTAAAATTTTCCTTTTCTCTAGTTAATGATCCTTTTCGGTAGATTTATATCAACGAGACTGTATCTAAAATAGCCTATACGGTAAAGGGTTAATATGTATTAACTGAATTGGTACACAGAATGTTTGATATTAGTAGTAACGTGAGGGTCGGACCCATTGCAATTACATAAGCAAACAGATACGAGCCTGGTCGAAAGGCTACCAGAGCAGTCATTTAAACGTCTCTTAACCCTTCGCTTGCTATTCACGTCAATATACGTACCTGTAAATAGTGAAGACCCAGATGAGAGCTGTCTTATCAGGGTCTGCACTATTTACAGGTTGATTGTGCAACCAGTGCACTCCATAGCAGTGATTGCACAGCGAAATACTTGTACACAGTGAAGATATTATGTAATTATACAACAGGGCATGGGTAAAGAAGGGGAAATGTATTTTAAAATGCAGCAAGCGAAGGGTTAAAGCAGATGGTTGATTGATGCAGGACAAAAGTTATGCAGAAAGCTCCTATAGGAATTTTCTACATAATTGTCGTCCTGCATTAAACTACAACCGGCCTCTATCACCCAGAAGTATGCCCATTTTTGGTGTTCGAATTAGAGGGATTTTACTGTATTTTGTTTGCAAAGTGTTGATAAGGCATTTGTATGAGGGGAAGGGGTTAGGTTGTCGTGTTACATAGGTTCTACAAGTGCTGTGTATTTATAAATTGTTTAGAATGTTTTGGTACATGGCAAACTGGATATTGAATTATTGTTGGGAATATAAGGTAATTGATGTGGATACTAAATTCATACGTCATACTGCTGTGATGATTCAAATTTGTCTCTACGTAGCGGGACAATATGGATACTGTTTATATGTAGTATGTTTCTATCACGAGCTTGCATTTTTCACGCCAGACCATAGCCAGAATGATCGTGTGAAATTATATCGATGTTATTCTATCCTGGTTGCATATACCGAGCGATCCGGGCACGGCGCGTAAATTAAAATATTATTCGGAGCTCCATTATTTCTCCTGCCCTCATACCCTGCTCTTTATTCGGAGTACGAGCGTAGCTCTATTATTTCTCCACCATACCCTGTGCTGTGACAACTCTTTATTCGGAGTACGAGGGTAGCTTCATTATTTCTCCACCATACCCTGTGTGTTGTGACTGCTCTTTAGATACGTCTCTATCAGGTAAAGGGTTAACCCTTATATTGCTGTAAACCTGAAGTATTTCTACTGAAGCTACCATCTGCCGTAACTGTGACATATCTCCACTTTTCAAGTTGATGCGAATGTCAAGAGTGACTGCATTATTTTTGTACTCAACGTTTCATATAGATTCAACCGCTTTGCAAATTCAAGTTAGGACAATATTAAATGTATGATAATAGTGTGTATGTACAGCTAACACGTGTTAGGTGAAATAAATTACATAAAAACAACTATACACTGATTTCAGTTTTATTTCAAGGCATCGTCCTATCTCTAATTCTAAGAAAAAATCATAATTGTTTTGTCAATTAGAATAGTATAATATCTTTGTACTCTCTTATATTTAATAAAGCGTGAAACAATTAATTAACGATGTCTCAGTTAAATTGCTTGGTATTTATTCTACATGTATATGTCAATCTATCGTGTGTTTGTTTGTTTGTTTAAATCAGGCTTCAACGTGGCTTTTACAATATATCAGCAATACCGCGATGTCTAGCTAATTACAATTTGATTTCAATTAGTTTCAAACTGTTGCTATAAATATCAGTTCGCACAGCTCATAATCACTAAGGGAGATAAAATGTGTCGAAAGGCTGAAAACAACAACGATTCTATGTATTAAAGCTCTCGCCGATATACCATAATCTATTCTAATACTCCACTAGCGGAACTCCCATCAATCCAGTAATCAAGTACCAAGACTGCTTTAGTCCTAGGTAACTCAATTTCGATTACACAAGTGCATCGTTATGGTTCGGATCTCATTTAACCGTCTGTTAACTAAAGCCTGTATAATAACCCCCTTAACTCTAACATCTACAACAGAGGGCATGGCTAAAACTAAGTATGTCCAGTTTATGGGGAACCTTTACGATTCTCAATTACCTTTCAAATGTTTAACCAACATAAACAAATATAACAAACACCCTACTCCAACCACTGACAACAAAACATAAAAACAGATAATATTCGTTTATAGATGCTGACTTGAATGGTGTAACTAAAACACAGAGGATAAAGTGTTTATCTAAAACAAATAACCAAAGGCTTTCTTTTCTATTCACATTTTACGTGATGCTGATAATACGTCCAATTTCATACTTAAAGTTAATAAAGATTGTATGATTTTAAAACAACAACAGCAGGTGTGTTCTTATACGGGTACATTAGAACCTCTCTCAAGCGGTCATCAAAAAGAGGCATACTTATATGTCAGTAAGGCGGGTGGTAACTTAATGTAGGTCAAAAGTAATGCTTAAAGCTCCTAAAGGACATTTCTGTATTAGAAATGCCCTGTATTAAACAGCCACCTGCCTTTTAAGACACTTACGTTCAATAAATGAATGACTGCTTAAGACGGGTTCTACTGTAAAACAATTTTGATAGTGTATATTCCTGTTGTTTGGTATCTTTGTTTTGCAATTTTACAACAACAACACATTTGAAATTCTACCCTAAACATCCTTACCGCGCTGTAAAATAGTATGATCGCTTAAATTTCGATCTAGAACAATTTTGACTAGTTCAGATTGGATGAAGGTTTCAGAATATATCGAACAAGTGTCAAGCAGTTTGGGTCCTGATGAGAAGCCGAGTTACTAGACATCCAAGTTTGATCCAAGGCTATTGGTAGATGCTGGTAAGGCCGGGGTTACCGGAAGAAGGGTTCAATGTTGTATTTTGAGGCTTTTACTATTCGACACTTTAACACATTACCTCATAGGCTATGTTTAGATACAGGCTCTCTGAATAAATCTACCAAAAGGGGCATTAACTAGAGAAAAGGAAAATTTTAGAATTTTGTAGTTTAAAACCATTGTGGCAAATAGAGCATTTGCTCCTATAGGAGCAATGCTCTATTTATCACAATGGTTTCACAAAGTGACTTTTACAGCGTCGTCAAACGTCGTCAATATGAGGGAAAAGGTTAGGAAAATGATATACCAACTCTGATCACGATGTTCGGAAATTCAGAAAATGTTAAATATAAAAACAATCCTCGATCAATTTTTCACCATGCTGAACGATAAGGTTATCGGTTCGTTAACAAACACGAGGCAAGTGTATGCTTTTTCTAGACGAATGGACATAATCAGACAGTCCGACATTTTAAGTTGTGATTAATACAAGAGAGGTCTTGATTTGATGTAATCCTTCTCTCTGTGATGCATACAAATACTTTTTCCAGTCATCACGACGGCTTAATAATGACAGTTAACTCTCATCCTGATGACCACAATACGAATAGTATTTCCAAAATTCTTGGATAAAAATCAGAACCTGAATATTTCATTGGGCACCTGATCAAGATCCAAGAGGTTTACAAATTCCTTAGTAATATCTTAACTATGTGCAACTCAGAAAAGTAAAACATTAAGTTGATGAGAGATAATCAAAGTTATTAATGTAACTGGGTAATGGTTTAGGGTAAATACATAAATCAATTGTAGTGTCTCCAGCGGTGATTACACCAGAACAACGGTGGTCAGGGGTAACGACTTTTTGTCTGATGAAAAGCCGTTCCAATAGACAGCCGTAAACGACATATTGTTTTATGTTGGTTGTTCAGCCACAACTGTCTGCAAACACAGTAAAATCTCACTAATGCGAACACATATTTCATTAATACCAGAATCTGTACAAGCAGGTAGCAAATGCAATGGAAACTGTATTAAAGAACCACCTGTTTTGAACTTCAGTATTATATTTTTGAGTGGTGGTATTAACGTACTTTCTGTACCGTTTTTCTTGCATTAAGCAAACACTTGCTTTTACAGTTGTCCTATTCTAATTAACCACGTTGTCGCTATAGCAAGACTGTACTGTGTATATTAGTTATAATTATATACACACGTGACGTGTAAGCATGAACTTAAACAATAATGGTATTTCATTAGTTATTAGTATTATACAGTAAAACCCTTCTAATGCGACCACCAAAAAGGGGCATTGTTCTGGGTGGCAGAGGCGTGTGGATGCTTAATGCAGGACAAAGGTTATGCAGACAGCTCTCTGCATTACTTTCGTCCTGAATTAAGCAATCACCTGCGTATAGAGACAGATATGGTTATTCTTTAAGTGGTCGAATTAGAGGGGTTCTACTGTATATATTATATAGTTTGTTTCAAGTCAAATACGACGCAGGTTTACTAAAGCCTTGAACAATTCACTTGGCTCTCAATGATGGCTTTGAACAAACTGTCTGCCAGCAATGTTCTAAAGAGTAACACATGAGTATGTCAAACGGTTTCGCTACAAGGACTAGCGTTTGGCAGTTTGTCCGTTTTAGTTAGTTGTATTGACAGAACAAACATACCCCGTTTTGACTATAATGTCACTGAAAGAACACGTTTGTATAAAATATAAATCACCATGAACAACGTTTTGATGCATAATGTACTATAGAGTAATCCGTTACTAATCTGAATACTCATAATAATAATCATGTTCGGGTGTTTAGACAGGTGGCAAGGGAATGCAGCGTAGAAGTGATACAGATGCGTAGTTTTCATCCTGCATTAACCAGCCATCTGCTTAAGTTTTCTCACATCTTCTAGAATAAAAGGTAGGATTAGCGATGTTTTACTGTATTGTCTGCAATAAATCGCTAAAACTTCACAGATGAGAGATCCTTTCACACAATTTACATGAAGCTTAAACACTATCAAACTATCAACTAGCAAACTAGTGTGTGCTATCTCTTTAATAATCTCTTTGAATAATTATCGTTCCTCTTTTAACGTACTAATTATCTCTGCCGTTAATTATGGAAGCCCTTCCAGACCTTATTTGGCCCCATCTGTTGTTCATGGTGAGGGGACACACCCTAACCAATATGTGCTTGTATAAGTCATTGACGACAATGGATTCAGTGCCGATAGTGATCAGTGGGATTGTTAGGAGCCATCTGACCTGCGTATACACTGTTTGCCCAATAGTAGGTCATTTTGAAGGACTATGGGCAGCAATGGGTTTTAAGTTATATATTTAATCTTATGAGATTATTGCTCTCAAAGACGATAGATACAATCTAGTTTTATATATGACAGGTTTTTTTCTGTGTTGTTAATACAATCTAGATTTTTATATGACAGCGTTTAACTATGTTGCTAATGCTTTGTAGACACGTAAAATGAAAAAAGAGAAATGAAAAAAAAATCAAATCCCGTTAAAAAAGGGGACATCGTAACGAGAAATGAAAAAGTTTTTCAAATCACGTTGAACGTTTTTGGTAGCGTAACGGAATTTGAAAAACAAATCAAATTCCGTGGACCCTGTGCCTTCGAATATTGTGTTTATTTAATACAAAATATAAAAAAAAGATTTATATAAAATAAAAAGAAATAACAACATACACTTGAATACAATACTACAAGAGACTACATTATATGTATTAGTATTTATACATTATACTTCATATTAGTAATAATGAACTAAAAGTGATTTATCGCTCAGACACTTCTATGTCACCATGCATATGCGATTTGCACTAGAAACTAGATATTGACCGCCTGGACACAAAATACGATAGGCACAGGGTCCACGGAATTTGATTGTTTTTCAAATTACGTTACACTGCAGAATATTTTTAACGTGATTTGAAAACAAAAATCATTTCTCGTTACAATGTCCCCCTTTTTAACGGGATTTGAATTTTTTTTTATTTATTTTTTTTTCATTTTACGTGTCTACAATGCTTACCACTGTATAGTGCGGTATTGTCTTGCTAAAGCGACCACATCATTTATTAAGATATTAGTCTTTAAAGCAGATTCTAGATTCGTACTTATTGCTGGGCAAAAGCAATGTAGAAAGCTCCAATAGGAGCTTTCTGAATAACTTTTGTCCCACATTAAGGTAGTTACAAATATCCAGACTTTTTGAGTGCTTGTATTAGACAGACCGTACTTCATTATGTAATGTGGATACACGTTATATCCATTATTGGAATACATAACTTTTCTCAAATTATGTGCACTGTCTGTATTACGATGTAAATTGCCCCCATCATATGTGATGTCGTAGCTCCAGACGCATTTCGAATCTCCATTTAGTTTGAATTGAACTCTGGCAGACATCTGGAATTAGTCATTGGGTGCTCAGAAAACGGCCTTTCTCACGAACTCGTAATCAGTTTCACATCGGCTAGTTGGATCTAATAGTAATGTAATCTAACATCAGAGCTTATGCCGCTCTGTCCAAAGAATGGTATCTCAAATTTGCTATTTTACCCTTTTTCCGATTTTGAGAAACTACAGTAAAGTTCCGCTAATGCGACCACCTAAAAGAGGTATAATTCTGGGTGCTAGATGCACGTGGTAGCTTAATGCAGAACAAAAGTAATGCAGAAAGCTCCTAGAGGAGCTTTCTGCATTACCTTTGTCCCGCATTAAGCAACCACCTGCTTATAAAGGCACCCATGTGTATTCATTAAGTGGTCGCATTAGAGGGGTTCTACTTTATTGACCGAGTATCCTGATACAGACCGAGTGTACTGATACGGACCGAGTGTACTGATACGGACCGAGTGTACTTATACGGACCGAGTGTACTGATAAGGACCGAGTGCACTGATACGGACCGAGTGTACTGATACGGACCGAGTGTACTGATACGAACCGAGTGTACTGATACGGACCGAGTGCACTGATAAGGACCGAGTGTACTGATACGGACCGAGTGTACTGATACAGACCGAGTGTTCTGATACGGACCGAGTGTACTGATACGGACCGAGTGTCCTGATACGGACCGTGTGTTCTGATACAGACAGAGTGTACTGATACGGACCGAGTGCACTGATAAGGACCAAGTGTACTGATACGGGCCGAGTGTACTGATACGGACCGAGTGTACTGATACGGACCGAGTGTACTGATACGGACCGGGTGTACTGATACGGACCGAGTGCACTGATACGGACCGAGTGTACTGATACGGACAGTTGTTTACGAATGCTGTCCATGCCTTGAATGGTGGAATAAGGGTTAGTAGATAAGCTCGTGAAACAATATCGGCTGAAGGGACGTTTTTTTACAATCTTAAACATTTACTCCATATGTACAGCCTTCGCAACCATAGTTTATCCAGATCAGACGGCCCAGAGTCTGCTCTGCTTGCTTGTGGAATTATAATGGTCGAATTCTACAATTTCTGTCATTGCCGAACAGTACTTTGTTCATATACTATGACATCAGTTAGCATTCATGATGACATAATTTATGCATTAATATTCATGGATTAATCGTTTATTCCAAGGCTATTCATGTAAGGGATAACGACATCATAAATCTTAATTGGATTACTTTTTGATAATGACAAGACGGCATTTTGGTCGTAGCAAAAACTGTAGAATCGTATCTATATCATTTCACAATCACACAGTCAAGGTTCTGATAGTTGGAGTAAAGAATTAAATGGTTAATACGGATGATGCAGCACTTCTGGTCACTGTGTATGTATTTGTTGGACACGAGAAAGCACATTACAAACGACAAATCACCAATATTGTATGCATATTTACAAAGTGAGACCCGATACATATTAGCACTTCATTAACACTTTATCATTCAAACATTGTCTGCCCAGAATCCGATCTACATCAATGTGTATTTGCTGTCGTTCTGTTTTATAAACGAAATAACCGACCGCTTGTCAAACTATTCGGTTCCTGGCCAAACTACCGACCGCATATCAAACTATTCGGTTCCTAGTAAAACGAAACGTTACTCGTCATCTAATCTGGATCTAAGCTATATACATATGTCGTGTCGGGTCGGCCTTAGCATGGTAAGAGTTAAACAATATACAAATATGACGACAACTGCCAACTACATTATATTTTATGGCACATAATTATTATCTGGCTATTAAATACATTTTGAATTCCAATCCCTAATGTATTGCAACATTTTATAAAACTACTGCCCGGGGATTCACTTTCACATTCTCATTGTATATAAAGTGTGTGTTTATTATATGGCCACTCCTACTTAAAAGGTCGAGCCAATGTAGTTTATGGGACACTTTTTCTATTGCACACCGCATTGCTGTCAGCCAGGTCATTTATTATATATTTACAGTTGGCAGCAATTGACCTTTCCATCGTCATCAGCTCATTTGCATATTAATTCACCCGTAAACGACGACTTTATTTCATTGCTTCAATTGGTTATGCGAGGGTTGTTAAACCAGTTTGCATATGAGTGAGAGTACCTGTTTAACTAGTATCCTAGACCCACGAAACTCTAACCCATGTGCTGGTTTGCCTTATTATACCTTATATGTTTAATAGGAACACAGCCGACTGTTAATTTACTTTGCGTTGGAATTTCTGTTTAGACAACATACATAGAGTTAATATATCTTTGTTATGAGTATTCTATCCGTGTTTATGGCTGTCTTTTGCTACCTTAAATAAATATGAACCGGCAGAATATGTGTTCTATCCAACCAACTGGTTTACATTGCTATAGATGTAAATATTTTGTTTTTAAATTAAAGACATGGTTACATATGACCCGATTGTATACACAGAATAATTAACATATGACTGTACAATCAGCTGGTTATCCATATGGTTCCACTAACAAATTCAAGTCACGTATTCGGACTGTGTGAATACAAGCACTTTATTGTCGGTAATTGGGCTGGTAAGATTACTCGGGTGTCAGGTGACGTGTTATAATGTTGAGTGATCAGACTGTGTTGTATAATGTTGTATATTATTGAGTGATCAGACTATGTTGTATGACTTCTTATACGTTTGAGGGACCAAACTATATTGTACTCGTATGACGTTTTATAATCTTGAGTGACCAGACTATGTTATATAATGTTTTATACTGTTGATTGGCAAAACCATGTTGTATGACGTTTTATACTGCTGAGTGATCAGACTATGTTATGTGACGGTTTATAGTGTTGAGTGATCAAACTCTGCTGCGTGACGTCTTCCTCCTTTTTTAACATATGCAGTAGGATGAAAACGCCTATAACATTAGTCACATATATACTGCATAATGATTTGGCAATAAATGAATGTACAGTGTTTATTATACAGCTGACTAAACCATGCTCATTTGGCGGTACAATAAAGAAACTATCACATGACAGATGTACTCACCTGCACTTACTCCCGTGGGCAATATAACACATTGATATGTTACCATAAGTAAGATGTATAATTGAATAACTTTTCAGTTGAGACATATTAGTGCAATATTTAAAAGACATATAATTCAATAGTTAGAGGAAATATAACACAATTCTTAATCATTTAACACATACAGCAATTAAATCTAATTTCAGACACCGTATTTGATTTAATAGTCGTAAGTAGATATTTTTCTAAACCAATGCGCATTTGCGAACAGAGCAGGTCCAGATAAGATGCCTTAAAAGCCGTCTGATTTGGGTCTGCTCCATTTGCTCATACACTCATAAAGGTCTGTGTATACAGTTTCTATCATGGTACTATTTCCTAGTTCGTAGTGCCATCATAAAACACATATTGAAAATTGATAAATATTACTAATGCCCTTATGTTGCATGAATAAGAATGGTGTAAAGTATACAGTAACATATGTTGATTTGCTTTCCGTGCCGCATCATATGGTAATAAATGGCAGTCTGACGTTTATTTATCGTTTGACTTAACAAACTTCTTTATAACCATGGTTACATATTAAAAACTATTTTATAAGTACATTATGTATTCCATCTTGTTCCATTGCCAAACAATATAGTCATGAAACAGAAATACAGTAAATCGCGCTGTAAACGACCATTAAATAGAATTCTAATTCAGAGATCCATCTGACCGAAGATCATGAAACTGATTAGCTGTGCATTGAATTTCGACTATTTTGAAGGTAGCGATTGTCGTAAGTTAAGATTTACAATAACTGCACAATGAATTGGAAATGGTAACACATTAATCAATGCTCAAAGTACATCTAACATATTCACATAAGTCAAGACATACTGATTATGCAAACCCGTTCCCCTCATCCTGTCTTTTAGGCACATTTGCAAACAAAGTTGATTCGAATTAGACAACTATTGTAGGAGCTGTCTTATCGTGATCTGCTCTATTTGCTTATGGAATAATACAATATGATTCCAAAGTTCTTGCCTCAGGCAAACATTTCATTGTTACTGTCTTTCGTCAGGTACATTTCATCCACTGTTTTGGTACATCTAAGACAAGCGCAAATGCATGAGACTGGAGATGATAACACATTTATTTATTTTTGATTTAACCAATTTTCACATATAATAGTCATCGAGTCTGCAAATTTTGCTCTCGGGGATCACCTCCCTTCAGAATTTATAATCTTCACAACAGCAGGTGTTAAGTGCTTGTGTGGCGGCCGTAAAACGTCGCCTCGTACTTCATTCTCAGTGCTGTTATACCTTCTGATCATTCGCGATCATGAATTTCAGTACTTCTTGTTCTGAAAATTGAATACCGCTTAAGCCGGTGCTAGGGGACGTGAGCAGTGTTGCACTTTCAATTACTGTTCATGAACAGACTCAATAAAACCGAGGCTGCAATTTTCTCTTTTTGTTTTGCAATTTTTGCTCTCGGGGATCACCTCGCTTCAGAATATATTATCTATATAATTACATATAATAGTCCACTTTTCTAATGTAGTTATGCTATTAAGTCAAGACATGCTATGTTAGAATAAACGACATATGCATATCAAGTAGTACGTGCGTTATAAATAGAACGGAGACGATGAATATCATGCACCACTGCTTAGGAGATATATAATGCTTTAATCGTTGCAAGTACATGTAGTTATTTGAATAAAACAATTGTCTTTGAATTGGAATTTATCCAGTAAGCAAGCTTCTCTAGTAACGAAATAAATGGGTGCGGATAAACTTTGGTTTCTTAGAATAGAATAGAGTATATATTAGGTTTTATTTACCAACCATGGACCCGCTCGGGTTACAAATGAATGCATACTAAAACATTTGTGATTAACATAATTGACATGAAACTAAAGCATGTGTATCATATCTTAGGCACATATTGGTAAATCACATATAAACAACAATACATTTTATGCATCTTGCTTCCTCGTGAAGATGTAAGGCACATGGACACACCAGTCAAAACATTGGTTTATGTATTCAGCAAGCACTTCCAAGTGAGCTAGATCATTCTTTAAAGTTTCTTCCGGTAGTATCTAGAAGGTTTAGGTTAGTGATAATACTAGCCGTTTCTAAGACATAATGATCCTTAACAATGTAATTACATATATTTCAATTTTCTGTAAATATGCATATGTTGATGGAATAACAGAAAAATCACCAATAGAATTATACAAATAAGAAAATAGAAAAAAAGAAAGAAAAATATTTTTTGGGGCTGTAGTTTGATTCGAACCCACGCCAAGTCATACAAAACGTATACTGAAACGCTTTTTCTCCAACGGGTTAGCCCGCTCGGCTACTCCGCTACTACTTTAATACGCTCTTAAAGGACGGAAAATGGCATAGACCTAAATAATATGTTCAGCTCCATCGATTTATGAGTAGGTCAATCTAAAAATAGAAACTGAACCTTCCGTTACTCGAATTTTATACGGAATGCAAAAATCATTGCACTTTGTTCTGGGATAAAACAATCATGTCCATTTGAATTAAAATATCGACAATCCAGATTCAACTGATCCTATTGTTTAAATTCAATCACGTTTTCTATAAATACTTTAATATTCGAACTCCTTTGTTAGTGATAGTTTGACTGCGTATTTTTTATATAACCAAAACTCGCGCATGCGAATAGCCACAACTCCTCCCGTCCGGTAGACGGCGATATTCTTTTTACTATCCCAATTCAAAACTCCTTGAGATAAATTGTAAACCATCCCAGAATACGCCGACATCCAATTCCAACACTGCGACGTTATAACAGTGCACAGCAACATTATTTCCTTGCCTGTTCCACACCAAGACAAACTGTTGACACAGTGCAACAGGATGTAGAACATGAATGAAATAACTATACAAACATCGCATCACGGCAAATGAAAAGCGCTTATAAACATATATCATACTGATACACATAGAACTGTTCCTCAACACCGACAACATAGCTACGCCGTTAACCCTTTCAGCCATAAATGCGACTTTCTATGCCTCTGTAAAAGTCACTTAATGAAACCATTGTGATAAATAGAGCATTTGCTCCGATAGGAGCAAATGTTCTATTTATCACAATGGTTTCAAACTACAAAATTTAAAATTAAAATACTTTTCTCTACTAAATGCTCCTTTTGGATAGATTCATTTAAAGAGGTTGGGTCTAAAAATAGCCTATGGAGGAAATGGTTAAACCAAAACTAAACCCATTAAAAACAACAGGCAATGTGGCGTCATAACTTACGCATGAGTATGACAAGACATAACAACACAAAAGGTCTTACCGAGAAGCATATATCGGTTGGGCTGATTTTATAGCACTGTGTCACTAAATAGTACTGTAAAATTTGAAGTGCATGTACTGTTACTCTGCAAATATCACGTAGCGCCAAGGATGGTAAGCATAAAGAAACTCCACAGACGCCAAGTTACAGCTGTTGAAAAGCACTCATACACACATACCACACAAACACATTCACTTTCAACCCTTTCCTCTCATACATACAAATGTTAGTACAATGATAAACAGAGTAGACCCAAATGAGACCTGTAGAAGCTGTCTGATCACTTTCTGCTCTGCCTGTTTTAGCAATGAAATATACCTGATTTTTAATTTCACAGCTACAGTCAAATATTTCATTGTTAATGTTCAGGCCAGGTACATTTCATCCACATATCTAGTGCATCATATCCACACACAAATACATTAAGATGGTAACAAATATTACATGATATTCAAAGTACATCTGACATTTTCCCAATTCTAATTTGTAATAACATTACACCAAGCCATGCTGGTTATGTTAACACTTATGCCTCATACAGACGTGATACTGAAGTTCACAGTGAAACATGTCATTGTTAATGTGTATTTATAAACCTTCAGACGATACTTAAGGAAAATATAGAATACGTTTGGTTTTCATGGAGGTATAAAAACAACTTGTCACACTGCGAAACGGTTTCATACAAAATTGTGACCAAGTGTTGTGTTCATACCTCCATGAAAACAAAATGTATTCTATATATTCCTTATAATTTAATATCCCTACGGAATGTAGGAAAGAAATTAAAACAATATTTACAAATCATTTGTTTTTTTTATCAACTATTAAATACCGATTCCTAAATGCAGACAAATACACTCAACATTCAACAAACATGAATATTCCAGATCCCCAATAGAATAAAAGTTTCCCAATATATCAACCAATGAAACAGCAGTATTTTCTACATGGCTATGTAAATATCTATCTATGCGAACTTTTTAAATAACGAGTGTACACGATATTCCAAAGTAAATGGTTGAATCACGTGTAGATTTATGTTCTAGAAAGGAGCATTGTTACCATAAAGCTTGATTGTACTATTCGAAAAAGAACTGTGTGAAATTATTCCAGCGAATAATGAAATTTGCTGAGAAACAGCAACGTGTGATATGCCAATTTCATTTTGAGATTCAGTTCGTGGGAGTGGAATGACCGTAGGAGGATGGCTAATCAAAACCAAAGGTATTTTATCTAGCTGGCACATTAATGCAAGGGATTTGCTTAGATTCCTTTCTGTTCAGTGGAACGTTCCCCTTTAGCTGCAGATTGAGCTTTCATTTAAAAATACGACGACCAGACATGTATATGATGTGCCGTTACTCAAAACTGGCGTCACTAAAGTGTTTGAATGACAGTAGCCCTGAGGCAATGGGATGTGTACTATTTAGAACAAGATGCATGTTTTCAACAGTCGGACAGAAACCGCGAAAGTTGGTAATTTTTCACTCGACTAGTTTATTATAAAAAAACAATATTTCATGCGTTTATTCTTTATTTTTGAAAGGTTTAATGGATTTATTTTTACAATAGTTTCTAGAAAGCATTTGTCATTTTGTTCATACAAATGATATGATACCTAAGTTCAGTATGATAACTCAATTGATCAGAGCGCATCGGTCAATCATTGCTGATGAGGTTCTGGGTCCAATTCCAGTGAGGTTTATTGGTTTGTATCTATTTTGAGTAATTGATAGTGTAGATAAAAGTTCAAATTGTGTTTTTTAAACTTTGAAAGATGTTCAATCCCCATTGCGTATTGCGGTGTTTTGTTGACATAGATTGACTCTTGTCTTTTAGCTTTCCAAACTGTTTTGGGTTTACACTTTTGAATCATGTTTAATATATTTCCATTATATGTTTGTTTACATAAGACTAAGAGAACGTAGTCTTGACTAGACGTGGGTTATTATTTCATTTTCTTGTTCATGGAGGTATGAAAACAAATACATCCAATCATAGCTCTCCAACGGCAATGAAAACAAACAATATTGGATTATATATTCATACGGCAATACATCCTTCAGTCAATATTTATGAGAGAAAACCAGTGTATAGTTTCCATCATATAACAGTGTTCAAAATCCACTATGACGATGTTCAGTCCCTTTCATATGGGACTCTTCTATCGTACATATTGTAAACACATGCTTTATTTTCATTGAACATCAGCTAAATCCTTTGCGCCAAGCATACCAATGTACGAAATAATCATGAATATTAATTAGATTAATAGTTTGTTATAAAAGCACACGGACACAGAAAATGTAGGTCACGGTAGAAACTGTAGAATTATATCTATATTTTATCACAATTAAACACAGCAGACCCTGATTAGCCGGCTACCATGAGAACCATCTGATCTTGGTATGTGAAAATGCATTTATATAGATGACGGGGTTAACAGAGAACTAACTGTATCTATATTCCTTTTGTAAATGTGATAAGAAGTCACAAGGGAAATACAATTAGAGATGTAAATCACATTTTCAACAATTAACTTTAACCAGATTAACATTAGCTATCATCGCTCCTTATGCTGGCAGCGCTCGGCGGCAGTAATACAGGGCTGCGTAAATGTCAGTGGACGAAACGGTTGAAATCTCATAGATTAGAGACGGGCATTTCCTTTTTGAACTGAAAATAAAACGACTTCAAATAATATCGGTTGTCCTTAACCCTTCATACGCTAAACACGTCTTGTCAAAAAAATTTGCAAACAATACAAATAGAGATTCGACGCCGAGTAACTCGATGTCTGATCATGATCTGAGATCTTTTCCATTTAACCAATTGTTTATCAAACCATTAAACCAATTGTATATGTTTTGTAAACAAATGATGGCAGCGAAACATGCAACTGACATCAATTTGATAGGATGAGACGGGTTACTGAGTATGTCTTTGTTTCGGCCTTCATAACTCAGTAAAGCATATTCTGTGTACACATAATAGTTAGTACAGTACATATCGTCATATCGTGTTTGCCTTGAAGTAATAAGACCATAATATTATTTAAAAAGTACAGGAACACCACCTACAAAACACACAGCCGCTCGAACAGCACTACGACAAAGAAGAAACAAACATCCCCATTAACAACAGTAAATGTACATGCATATAAAAACAACAAGGTGACGCACACATACATAACAAACAAACAATAGGAGGAATATGGAAGTACCGCCTTAGAACGGTCATAAAACAAGAGCACAACTAGAGACTAACGGTACTCTTCTGTCAGCAGGACGTCAGTATT
The DNA here is from genome assembly GCA_963576725.1 of Azorinus chamasolen. Taxonomy (NCBI): domain Eukaryota; kingdom Metazoa; phylum Mollusca; class Bivalvia; order Cardiida; family Solecurtidae; genus Azorinus; species Azorinus chamasolen. The sequence continues at coordinate 4,951,436 of OY755248.1, read as the reverse complement.
GCACATCGACAATGTCTTGTGCACGTTTTTATATGTTACTGTACCAAACCTTGCACATGTCATGTTGATTCAAAGTTATATTTGTAAGGCTGGGGAATAAGTGAACTCAGCCTCAATACTATATATGGTTTCCTACACAGAAGCACATCTATTGAATAGTGTAGTTTATTATGTGTTATATCACGGTTTGTAAAGGAGTAGTTACTTTCTATGTGTATTCATCGGTTCATCGGATGAAGAGGCTGGTTTCTTGATTGTTATTTAAAACAATATCATATATAATCTTAATCTAAATGGAAAAGTAGTAAAGTCAAGCAGGCAAAGCCACATACAAGACGCAACCACCACCAAAACACTGATAGATAGCATGACCCCCCCCCCCCCCCACACACACACACACAAACACAACCACACACATAAACGCACACTCACACACGAGGTGAACACAGAAAACACCAACAGACACACAAGAACTAGAGACAAACACTCCACACATGAACAAAATCACAAGTACAAAGACATAAGGCAAACAAAAGGAAGGGTGACAAAGACAGTTCCGCCTTGGCACGGTCAGTAGCAAAAACACCACTGGGGGTTTAAACCGGTTTATGTACGTCCTAAGCTCACACTTCTCTCAAAGTCACCAACAAATAGTGTAAATAAAGGTATCCCTGCCGGACTTACCCTAACCCTCTTTGAAGTCTTAAATCCATTGCAAAAATTACATAAATGAAAAAGTAGTAAGGTCAAGCAGACAAAGCCACATACAAGTCGCAACCACCATCAAAACATCGGTAGATAGCATGACACACACAAAACTACACACCCAAACACACGCACATACACGAGATGAATACGGAAAATATTAACCCTTCGCTTGCTGAATTTTAAAATACATTTCTCCTTCTTTGCCCATGCCCTGTTGTATAATTACATATAAATTTCGCTGTGAAACCACTGCTGTGGAGTGCACTGGTTGCACAATCAACTTGTAAATAGTACAGACCCTGATGAGCCAGCCACTGCTGGAGCTGTCTCATCTGGGTCTTCACTATTTACAGGTAAGTATATTGACGTAAATAGCAACCGAAGGGTTAACATCACACAAGTTCTTAAGATAAACATTCCATACATTAACAAAAGCACAAGTATAAATACACAAGACAAACAAAAGTAAGGGTGACAAAGAGAGTACCGCTTTGGCACGGTCTGTAGCAAAATCACCACTGGGGGTTTAAACCGAATCAACTGGTAAAAATTACAAACTAGAGGTACCTTTTAAGTGATATAATAAGACACATTGTTAAAATGCTGATTTTATCACAGGTTCACCCAAAAAGTACAGATATTTCATCAAAACACACATGTTTCCTCTTTTCAAAATTATTTTCCCAATATATGTAAGGAAACATTTTGTTTTAAAAATGTTTTAAACCATGTGCGGGAGTGTTTGCATAAACTATGCATAAGCGCGTGTCTTTCAACTTTACTGTATGTAGATATGTGTTGAGTGGTAAAATCCGGTATACAATCCTTACATGTAGCCATTGGGTTGTGGTCTTTTGCGTTTATTAGGACGGTAGTTTGTCAAGCCTGTTCCATTGTTTGTCTGTAAATTTATATTGAATGTCGTGTTTAAATTTTCTAGTAGGTTCATGTGTATTTTGGTTTAAACTATCGCAGTAGATTCTGCCTCCTGATCTTGATCTAATGGCGGGATATGTTATTTCTTTTATTTGTCGATTGTCTTTCCATAAAATATCGTTTATAAAAAGACGCCTTTGTCAAACCATCTTTTCAAAAATAAACTTTCCCTCAATTAGAAGTTTGTGATCGGTAAAGAGTGTGCTTTTTGTTTTTTCTGTATAGTTACTTTTTTATTGTGGAAATAAATTGAGAGTAAAAACTCTCCACACATTCTTGTTTGTGTTTCCAGCTGCTATTTTGGGATAATGTTGTCCCTTGTTATCAGTATATCTATTTTTACGAAATGGGCTATCAAAGTTGCCAGTGGGCATTTGATGTTATTTTTCCAAGCATCCGTGTATATGACAGGCTTTAAATAAAGCATTGCACATTACCCATTAACAAGCACACCTTTTCGTATCTGTGCGGGTCCTTGCCAGAGAAAATCGTCTTAACAAGTTTAACTCTTTTTTTAAATTTTAGAATAAATCTCTTCTGGTCTATTAAGAACTCTTTAGTAGTTATGTACATTTACTGTTTTCTTGTTGTGGTGCTGTTCGGGCGGCTGTTTATTTTTGTATATAGTGTTTCCTGCATGACTCATATTTGTACTTTTTTAACGTATTTACTCTAGCTCTGCCCTACTGTGTTTACGAACGGAACCGAAAGTTAATTCTCAAAACGACTAACCTTTTAACACACATTCGTTTTCATTTGCATGCCGCTCATCATAAAATCCGATTGATTTTAATTTAGAGAAGTATCTACTTTAAAATATTAGTAAATGTTATCCATCAAGTGCCTTGGTTTTGAACTTTAAATTGAAACATGTACTCTAATTGAATAGATATTCATAAGTGACCATGAATGCCTTTAAAACAAAATTTTCATTAGTTCTTGAACTGCCCGATGACAAAAAACAATTAACCAATCTGTTCCCACGATCCCATACATTGGACGTAGGAAAACAGTGTAGACTCTGGTCAGACGGCGTCTTATCAGAATCTACAATGCTGGCTGATAGAAAATTCAATATAAAAACAAAACAATAACGAGTCCAATATATAAGCATGAAAGAATCCAATGGGAGCAAATGGGTTAAGGTCCGTGAGGTAAACAGTTCATGCAGTGTTCAGTTTCACAAAAAGGTGCATTTCAGTCCGACTCTGTGTCAAAATGATACACATTAGTAAAAGAACGGACCTGACGACATGTTCACCGGAAGAAAAACTATACATGTCCTTAAGATCATTTGCGCTTGATATGTACTAGTTGACAGCACAAAAATGCTAATCAGGGATAAAAATGACTGTTGACCAATGAAAATGTTCTATGTTACCATGACTAAATACATTATCACGTATTGAACATTCAGAATTCATTATCTTTAATGTGATAAAAGGAATACAAGCCTGCCGACGTTCCACAAGTTTCTGATAAACAATCAGTCTCGCCACAAGAATGTAATGCATTACATCTTAAAATAAACAAATCATCTTCTACTCGTTAAATGGTATTATCAATATGCAGACAAATCAGACTGCAAATGACGCCACTTGAACAGCTGCTCTTCCAGATCAAGAACGTCTGGATTAGATCCAAAACGGCATTTGGTAAAACTATACAATCAGTTGGTCTGCTTAGCGCTGTCTGATTGGCATTTACAAACAACATGGATCCAGATTAGACATCGAATAGCAAAGCGTGTCTTCAGAATCCAGATTATTTGACACACTGTTGATAGTTTCTCAACTGGCAATAATCAATAATTTCAGAGACACAGATAAGATGTGTAAATAAAAACATTTTCAAGAATATCTCTTTTAGTTTAGTTACCCACCAAACCCTATGTCTTTTAGACAAGTTGTAACATCATAGGGTTTGGTTCAGAAAAGTTAATGATGATTTTAGTATTTAGGCTATTTTTAGATACAATGTCTATGAATAAACCTACCGAAAAGGAGCATTAACTAGAGAAAAGGAACTTTTTAGAATTTGTAGTTTGAAATCATTGTGATAAATAGAGCATTTGCTCCTATAGGAGCAAATGCTTTTTTTATCACAATGGTTTCACAAAGTGACTTTTACACAGTCGTCAAAAGTCGTCAATATGAGGGAATGGGTTAAATAAGCACATTTATCTGTTGTTCTGAGCAACGGCTGGGTGTTTTCTCGACACATTGCATTATTAAGTTGGAAATAGTAAGCAACTGTTGCGATCATTATTCTTTACTTACCGAACGTTCACAATTAGACTGGTTAATGACGTGAAATACTGTTATCAGTTAACGAGCATCAGACTGCCTAATAGTTGTTTATAAACACTTAAGTGGTACAATAATGACTCAAAATGAGTTTATTTCTCTTGAATCATTTAAGTCCCCAAAACACACCAACACATTAAAAGAAAATAAATAAAACAAACCCCAGAAACAGCGAAATGGAAAGCAGTGTAGATGATGTTTACAAGATGGTACCTACAACAGGTGTCTGCTGTCTGAACAGGGTTTGAAATCGTGTAATAGATTGTTTTCCAAATGCTAAACTTTTAAAATTGGTGTTTTGTAAAACATCACTTAAAATGAAGACAATATATAAGAATGATTCGGAATGGTTCACTAGAAAATAAACCTTTGAATGCGAAAGTTCCTTACGAAACAGATTTTCAAAATTCAGATTTTAATCAGATATGAGATACGTGTTTCCGAAGGAACGGTTACATCCCCAGCGGCAATGTGTCCCCGGCATTCGCAATTCTCAGGAGTCTCCTGATTAAATCGTATACGTAGCATCTAGCCCTGATCTATGTAAGCGCAACCTGACTCGCATTTTAAAATAGTTTGGATACAGACCAGACGAAATAGATGAAACGGCGAGTAATTCAGCATCTTATCAGGATCGAAGATGTTCAAAGATTTTCAAAAGCTTGACAGAATCAGAAATAGTCAAAAGAGCCATCAGATCTAAATTTCATCAGACCTTAGTTTTACAAAGAATTTGTCAGCTTGGTCATCTATTATAGTAGATGTAGGGCATCACGATGGTTTTCGGTTGTTTCTAATGCCAAATAGTATTTAGTTTAGATTTTTACTTTGAATAACCAAATACTGTTTGCATATACTTTACAGTTTCGTGGTAAATATTTAATTTGCATATTGTATCGTTTACCTCTAAGTTACACCTGTACATGCAGCCTTCCTTTGAACCGTAATTATTTATTAATAAGTAAGTCGTATAATTTAATCAATGCCAAGTTGACAAATGTTTTAGGATATGTTTAAAGACATGTAACACAATAAGTCTTAGGACGCATAACATCTTCCATAATTACTTCACGTATAAATTGGGAAATTGTGTAGATGATTTGATTTAGAATACCCTAATAGAGAATATGTTCACGAAGAATTAATTACTTTAATGAAACATAAAACTGACTGAGACGCTACCTTATTGGCAGCAAGAAATTAATCGTTCAGGTTTGTCAGTTTCTCACCAAACACGGCAGTTGTGTTATCTACCTTCCTTAGGTTGTACGTACGTTTTTATACCCCCCACAACGAAGTGCAGGGGGGGGGGTTATACTGGAATCACTCCGTCCGTCCGTCTGTCCGTCTGTCCGTCCGTCTGTAGACGGAATTTTGTCCGGAGCTTTACTCTGTTGTACGTACGTTTTTATACCCCCCACAACGAAGTGTAGGGGGGTATACTGTAATCACTCCGTCCGTCCGTCCGTCTGTCCGTCTGTCTGTAGACGGAATTTTGTCCGGAGCTTTACTCTGCTATCCCTCACCGGAACATTTTTAAATTATGCAGTATTGTTGATCACCATCTGAAGTTGTGCACCTGCAATTGCAATTTTGATTCGTCATTTCATTATTGATTTAGCTCCCCTATTCGTACTTTTTATAGACGAAATTTTGTCCGGAGCTTAGCTCTGCCATCCTTCAATGGAACATTTTTAAATTACACAGTATTGTTTGTCACCATCTGAAGTTGTGCACCTGCGATTGCAGTTTTGATTTGTCATTTCGTTATTGAATTATCTCCCTTTTCGTAATTTTAATATATGAAATTTAGTCCTTAGCTTTACTCTCTCATACCTCACCAGAAATTCTTTTAACAGATTTGTTTTAAATTAAGTAGTATTGTTGAACACCATTTGAGATTGTGCACATTCAATTTTGGTTTTGATTTGATTCTTCATTCACGAATTATCTCCCTTTTTTAAATTTAACAAATGAAAATTTAGCGGTCCGGAGCTTTACTCTGTCATACTTCAACGGAACCTTTTTAAGTTTGAAGTATTGTTGAACACAATCTGAAGCTGTGCACCTGCGATAAGGGTTCAGATTGTCTCTTCTTTTCTTTAATTATCTCCTTTTTCATAAGTTAACAAATGAAACAAGTGAAACACACACACACTTCAAATACCTGTACACACATAAGTTTTTTAAGGTCTTTGCTTCAATGGAACTTTATTGAGAGTGTACTCCTGTGATTTTGGTTTTTACTTCATCACATCATTATTGAATTATCTCCTCTTATATTTAGTTACAGTTTAGACCATGAGATAGATATAATAATGATATCTCAGTTGATGGGTAGTACTACGGATTGAAGTTGTCCTTCATTGAGTTGATGGGTATTGCTACGGATTGAAGTTGTCCTGCATTGAATCCATCTGTGTCAAATGTGCTAGTGGGGGTATTAATAACCTTTAGTGATACGAGAGTTCTAGTTGTATATGATTGCAAAATTAATATTGTTGCAATAATTACTAAATAGTGCTGTGTTAGTGGATGAGTGCATGTCAGTCAATGTGATGCTTGCCAAATAATGTTTTAAACGTATACTCCATAGATATGACTTTAAACGCATATGCAAACAGAACAGACCCAGATTAGATGGCTCAAGTAGAAGTCATCTGATTAGGATCTGTTCCGCTGTCTGCCGTGGCAAAACATTCCTGTGTTCTTATACCACTTTAAAACTTCAGCTAAGTACTATTCGTGACATTGTTATTTCGTACACGGACAATCATGGAGTAAAAGGGTTAACGGACGATTGGATGATCGAAAACAGAAAACTATCGAATAATAATATCTCTTCCAGTTTAAACAAATATATAGAAAATAAATTGTTAGTGTCGTAGATAGGACACCTGTATCCGATGAGGGGAGAAAACGTTGAGGCGAGGTATTTTGAGCCTCAAATGTTTTTCCCTGAGTCGGATAAAGGTATCTAAGACATCTACGACACTAACAAATAATTCGAATTATCCGTTCCATCGCATTTAAATATAAAACATTGTAACTGCTACTTAATTTGATATTTTGGCCCTCACTTGTTCAATCAGATGCAATGATATTATCGCGACAGAAAAAAAGGTTCTGGTAAATTAAATGTTTACAAGTAACACTAAACCAGAACGGAATTAAATAAAATTGGACGGGTTCGATTCCGCTACTAGTGATATGTTGTCGATTGTTTCTCTTCCGTATTTGTTGACTAGTGTGGAAGACTTTAGGGATATATATTGAAGTGTTCTTGGTTCGATTTTAAACATACGTCTATACCAACTTCCACGTATTCCAGGAATCAAATAAAAACAAACCATTACGCTAGAGAACTTAAATACGTGAGCTACAAGCAGGATAAAAGTAGTTTAAACTGTACTCCACTCCTTTATATGTATAGTAGAGCGCTTCGTGACGAGATAAAGGTACATGTATGAGTCATGCAAGAAACACCACATACAAAACACAGCCGCCCGAACAGCACCACGACAAAAACACTAAATGTACATATACATCAAAAGACACAAAGATAGGCATCAAGACATAACAAACAAACAATAGAGAGGAGATGGAAGTACTGCTTTGGAACGGTCAAAGACATTTGTCACTGGGGGTTAAACCAGTTTAGGGGGAACCGCACACTTATTCCATCCAAACGTTTATGTACTTTGTGACCATATTCTTCATCCGAATATGATGTATGCATTACACTTGAATAGCACGTCGAGGTCTTCAACGCTTCCAAGCAAACGCTACGGTTTGAATGACATGTATCAATCAACACGTCAATTGTGATAAATGAAAAGTAGTAAAGTCAAGCAGGAAAAGACACACAAAAACCGCAACCACTAGTTGGCCATAATGACCAGAGGTTACTAAACTACCCTGTATAACCAACACCTACTTCGACAATAAACAAAAGCATAGAGTCTCATAGATGCATCATCACTCGCACCAATGTGCACCAACGGGATCTCTCCATCACCAAATTGGCCGAAATTCAAAATGTACACAGTACAAGACTTTATCGCTAACTCTGAGGTTCTCAGTAAGGCTAAGATAACCTCTGTATTTGCTATGCGTAAGCCAGATGGACAGGGGTCGCTTTCCTAATGACTTGCTGTGTGGCTGATTTTTCTGATGTATGTAAATAAAAGAAACCTCGGTCAATGTATTATATACATCGGGTTGTGGGTGGCAAAAACACACGATCGCTTGAAGCATGATGTCAGTGCAGGTATCAAGAGATCAGATCAATAATTATATATACAATCAAAACAGATCCTGCTCAGACGGCTCCTATAGGCCTTTTCGGTTTGCAACAGCCTGAATATCCGTTTTATTGGGTAAAGGTTAAGTGACATGTCGAATTTAGCAAATTTTGTGTTGACTATTTCTCATACTGTTGTTAATTTAAACGTAGGTTGACATCAGCATTGGAATAACCATTGATTCGCTGTCTGCGGCCTTACTTAGTCAACGAAATAGTTTAGATCCAAACCATAGGCCGATTCTCATTAGAATCCAAGCTCTTTGGTACTCAGCATATAGTCTCAAAAAAGCTTAATCTCATCGGACGTAGTCCGTTGAGCAAACCAAATTTGAGAAAACGATACGCTCAAAGATACGCTCAAAGACAAAACAAACAAACAGTAGGGGAATATAAAAGTACCGTGATATGACTGAAAGTCTGTAAAAGTAACGTGATACAAACCAGATGAAGCAAGAAATAGGTGTGATTAACTGCAAGGTATGTCTACCAGGGAAATGATTAAATAGCACGTACCAGGTGTTATATTGAAACCAACCCCGTTTACAATAAAGCCTTGCCGGTTGGTGGGTAATTAAATTCATAGGACCAATGCGTCAAATTTAACCGTGTAGACGATTTCAGTTTAGGTGTTATTTGTCTATTGATAACAAGAGTACCGCATACGGTACATAATACGCCCACCTGCAAATGTTCTCCGATTCAACATGCCTCATAAGTGTTGACATTTTCTAATCTGTGCTTCAGATCTTGATTTCCATATTAAGGTGATACTATTTTTTAAAAAAATTGAAGTAAATATCATTTCAAATGAAAAGTTATGGCCATCCTCATATTTGCATAGATTTGCATTATTTTTTTAAGTGCAAGGGCCATAACTCCGAAACAACAAATCAAATGATCCTCAGAATCGACTTAGCTTCAGGTCTTGATGCATTAAACATGTGTATGAAGTTTCATTAATATCTGTCAAACAGTTTAGAAATCAGCGGACAAACTATATGCATATATTTGCATTATTTTTTAAGTAAAAGGGCCACAACTCCGAAACGACAAATCAAATAAACCTCAAAATCTACTCAGCTTCAGATCTTGATGCATTAAACATTTTTGTGAAGTTTCATTAATATCTCTCAAATAGTTTTCCCAGAAAACAGCGGACAAACTATTTGCATATTTTTAGGACAAGGGCCATAACTCTGAAATGAAAAATAAAATGAACCTCAGAATCAACTCAGCTTCAGATCTTGATGCATTAAATATTTTTGTGAAGTTTTATTAATATCTCTCAAATAATTTTCCCAGAAAATAGCGGACAAACTATTTGCATGTATTTGCATTATTTTTGAAAGGACAAGGGCCATAACTCTGAAAAGAAAAATCAAATGATCCTCAGAATCAATTCAGTTTCAGATCTTTATGCATTAAACATTTGTATGAAGTTTCATTAATATCTCTCAAATAGTTTTTCCAGAAAACAGTGGACAAGCTGTTTGCATATTTTTTAAGGACAAGGGCCATAACTCTGAAATGAAAAATTCAATGAACCTCAGAATCAACTCAGCTTCAGATCTTGGTGCATTAAACATTTGTGTGAAGTTTCATTAATATCTGTCAAATAGTTTTCCCCGAAAACGGCGGACAAACTATTTGCCTGTATTTACACTATTTTTAAGTAAAAGGACCATAACTCCGAAACGACAAATCAAATGAACCTCAGAATCAACTCTGCATCAGATCTTGATGCATTAAACATTTGTGTGAAGTTTTATTAATATCTTTTAAATAGTTTTCCCAGAAAACAGCGGACAAACTATTTGCATTTTTTTAAAACAAGGGCCACAACTCTGAAATGAAAAATCAAATGAACCTCAGAATCAACTCAGCTTCAGATCTTGATGCATTAAACATGTGTGTGAAGTTTCATTAATATCTGTCAAATAGTTTTCCCAGAAAACAGCGGACAAACTATTTGCATGTATTTGCACTATTTTTAAGTAAAAGGGCCATAACTCCGAAACGACAAATCAAATGAACCTCAGAACCGACTCAGCTTCAGATCTTGATGCATTAAACATTTGTGTGAAGTTTTATTAATATCTTTTAAATAGTTTTCCCAGAAAACAGCGGACAAACTATTTGCATTTTTTAAAAACAAGGGCCATAACTCTGAAATGAAAAATCAAATGAACCTCAGAATCAACTCAGCTTCAGATCTTGATGCATTAAACATTTGTGTGAAGTTTTATTAATATCTGTCAAATAGTTTTCCCAGAAAACAGCGGACAAACAAAATGTTGACGGACGAACGAACGAACGAACGAACGAACGGACGCACGGACAGGGCCACGACAATATACGACCATCTTTATTAGGTTGGCGTACAAAAAAGGCATAGGTATGCCTAACGAGGTATACTGTATCTTACGATCGATTGTGGAAATAATAAGCCTTATAAGAAAAACACTGCTCTTTAACAATTTACCTCATGTATATTCAGGTTAATCATAATTACATTATCAATATTTATTGCCTGCTTTGTATACTTGTATGTGACACTGTGACACATAATATTTGCCAATGGCAAAACACTGTATAATAAGACCTAATATAATTCCATAAGCAAACAGAACCCTGATCGGACGGCTCCTGTTGGCAAGTGTCTGATTTAGGTCTGCATTTTGTGAAGGCGTCAACATACTTCTATTTTCTACAAGTAAAGCCAGTTGTATTATACAGTTACCATCACAGTTTCGACGGCTGGTCGATTTTTAGGTATGCTAGTGACCAAGTATAATATTACTCGTAATTAATGTGTAACTGTAATACAGCAAATGCAAGAACGTTCCAGTAATTGACAAATATCTCATTTACCAATAGTCATATTCTAAAACAGTAGATACATTACAACCCCTCTAAACCGGAATTTAAGTTAATTTGAATTTAGGTCTGGTTGTTCGAACTGCTGATTAATGCAAGGCAGACCTCTATAAGAACGCTCCAAAAGTATTTCTGCATGATTTTTACCCAGTATTTAAAAGTATTCACTTGTCTAACCGATCGGTATTGATACTAATTGGTTCTAACTAAAAAGTCAGGTTCATGTTCGTGTTTATTGAGTAAGCGCACTAAACAAGCCGAACACCGATGCAGCGAGTCCAACAATGATGTGCTATGATATCGCTGGGTATTTCTAGCATGTGATTAGATGGTTCATTGGGTGAGTCAGGTTTTATGCCGTTGCAACACTAAAACGTTTATATACATATATTTACGATGAATAATGAGATGACGATTATATTATGACAGATGAGTTCAGGCAGTGATTTCGGTTAAAATTCCTCACTGCATTGCAGCGCATTTGATTAAACACCGTTAAGTTCATGCATTGGCTTAATTGTACAGTATCCCGTGTTCATGTGCCGTTATAAAATCATTCAAGTAATATTCATGGTGACAGTATTTCTTACATGAATATCCATAGGAAAACGAGGTTAATAGAAACTATACAAATCTACACCGGGAAGCTCAAGAGTGGCTCAGGCATATAAAGCACTGTTGGTTCCTAGCCCAAAACCCATATATAATAATATTATATACAGTAGAACCTGCCCTGTGCCACCATCCAAATATTGAACATAGGAGTTTAAATAACAGGTAGTCACTTAATGCATGGCAAAAGTACGGAAAATACCTGAAGCTTTCTGAATTATTTTTAACCTGCATTACGTCACCACTTGCGTTACAGGCTCATACTTAGACAAAGACATCTATTTGATGGCCGCAAAGGATAGTTTGTACTGTATCGAAAGGGTGTTGAATCATTTTCGACCCCATCTAAGCTTTTTGGTAGATGTTTTGATTACAGGAAAGATTAACCGTTGGTTTGTTTAACCAACATTACATCATTTAGCACAGGTGTGCTTTTATTACGCATAATTCCTAATATTTAACTTTTATTTCTCATCTTAAGCTCTTTCTATTTTATTGTTAAGGTATTGTCATGAATACTACCAGTTGACCCCCTTTGGTGTCAATTTATGATAGTAAGTGGACTTTCTCATTTACAAAGTACGGTGGTACTGCAACACAATGTCAAGTTTCATCGCCATATCCTACATGGTCTTACAGTAAAACCTCTCTATACCGGCCACTAAATTACACCAAGTATTTTGTCTTTAAGGAAGGTGGCTGCTTACAGCAAGGTGAAAGTGATAGTTGTATGTGCGCTAAGTCGTGGGCAATTTTGTATCAGTTCAGGTAAATTTGTATAAATTGTGTTCAATTAAATGAAGATTAATTAGTCACATACAGTTTTATCGTTGGAAGTATAAGACAGGCTGTTGCTTTTTGAAAGACACGAGTAATACAGAAAACTTCACTAGTAGCGTTCTGCATTGCGTTCGACCTGCATGAAGTTGCCGCCTGTCTTAAGGACCCAACATTTATACTTTTTAATAGTTTTATTATACTGGTGTTCTGACAAACTTGTCGATATGATTTTATCACATGACACTGCGTCTTGCATTGAAGTTGATATAATATGTTCGTATTGCTTTATGATACACGCGTGTTATATAACACGCAAGCAAATCGGTCTGGTTGGCATCTGTCATTGAAATATAAAAAGACAAAAAAGCACGTTTTCCTTTTACCTGCTCGCGAGCGTGGGTGTGTATGTGTGAGTATCTGTGTATGCGTGTGCGTCAGGTTATTAAACAGCATAAAACACGAGTGTTCATTTATTACTGGTTTGTACAAAGTTGACCGATTAAAACAAATATTACATAAAAACTCAATGGTAAATATACACTCATGCAATATCTTCTATATATAATTATCTGACCTCATTTGTCAGAACGGCAATTCTCAAAAGTACGATAGAATTTAGCGGAGAAACAAATAATATGTTTTAAATTTCTATATGTTTCTGGTTCCTACTGAATGTATCTTACTGTTTTCAATTATCTATAATAAATGAATATAATAAATAGCATTGTCCATATCTTACGCTTAATACAAACAATGCACTCTTATTATAAACTCCTGTTTCTTCTTTGTATGGCCTAGCCTAGCAATCATATATAGACCAGAATAGCATTTTCAACGCACAATCTCAGCACAAAAGAAAGTTAACATAGTGCTAAATGTAGAACTACTGTGTATATTACATACGTATATACGACTTGTGCTGGAAGCTTGTATCTACTAGCCAGCGTACAGATGTGTTCAATAACTTGAAGTAGACATAACACTATAGTGCATACAGGCTATCCTTAACCCTTTCAACGCTGAAATGGAAGAGAGGAGTATCCTATCACTGATTAACTATAAAGTCAACTCGGTATGAAAGTCTTACAATTGATAGAGGACTTTGAAAGACAAACAGTGCAGACCCTGAATAGAGAGCAGAGGTATACACTTTTTACAAAAGCCAATGTACGAGGGTTGTTCGAAAAGTTTCAGGACAAGTGCTGTAATTTTTTTGTTTGTTAATATTTTTCTATGAATTTTTCATAAATGATAGCTGTGACTGTATCCTATTGATTTATTGCCAGAATTAAACTTAGGTGCGTGAATGACGCACTATATTGTCACTATAGCAACGTCACATTGACGTGAGCGGGGCACCTTGGTATACTCAATAACGCTTTGTCTTTATATAGGTCTGAAACACTCAATTTTTCTTGAAATATTCCCCAGCATACTTTATACACTTCTGATAAATATTTAACCAAGAAGAGAAACAATTTTTGATTTTTTTCTGATGAAATGTTTCGAATGTACTCTCTGACAACAATAATTGGCAGGTCATTGACGTCGTCGAAACGTCAGTCTCGCAAGTCACACTTGATTGTCGGGAATAACCAAAAATCGCACGGTGCAAGGTCTGGGGAGTATGGTATGTGCACAATTATGTCAATTCTTCTCTCAGCAAGTACTTCCTTTGTTGCAGATGCCATGTGGGGCGTTGCATTGTCATGATGCAGGTAGAATTTGCCGTCAGTTTCTGGTCGTTTCTTCCTCACAACCCTGGTCAAATCACGTCGCAGCACCAGAAACATGATAATGAGTGCATATATGCATCAATATCTAAGCAGCAATGAAATATTTTCATTATACTTATCAAACAGTATTTTTATTACATGTACAGTAAGAAATATTTTAAATTCAAATTATTAAAAAGACTTAACACTCTACCTTTGAGTAATACTGTCTTTGCATTGTGACGTCAATGTGCCCCGCTCACGTCGATGTGACGTTGCTATGGTGACAATATATTGCTTGTGCAAATATTTACATATGGCAATAAATGAATAGGAAACAGTCGCAGCTATCATTTATGAAACTTTAGAATAAATAATTAACAAATAAAAACATTACAGCACTTGTCCCGAAACTTTTCGAACAACCCTCGTATATTTGTCCCGCATTCAAGCACTAAAAACCCATATAACTTTAGGCTTTTTAGCAATTACCTGAATAATAATGACAGCATACATTTAATATGACGATGTAAACAAAAAGGCCACCTTAAAAATGGCAGAAACCTACAGAACAAAGTACGTGTAACTTCATTAGCAAACAGCACATACCCTAACCGGACAGTTCCTACAGGATCTAGTTCCACCTCGTAAGCGTATGGGTAATTTGTTTGTTTATGAAGTAAATGTTTAAGCGTCTGTAAACAATATATTGATCCAACAAATGTTAAAACTGGTCAGAATGTGAAGTGAAGTTGTAATTTTTCTACTGTAACGGCTTAATAAATTATGTAACAGGTTACACATCCATTTATACAGTATAAATACTGGCATAATGGGTTATGTTCACAAACCACTGATATGTGCGTTAATAGTGTTAGTTAGATATTTGTGTTACCATAGAAACTAAGATTAATGTATTGGACTATAACAAACGGCAAGCATTTGTTTGTTTGACCAAATGGATTTATATTGCCATCGTTAGACCTTAATGCTAACAGAACAGAACGAGTATGTGATGCCATACTTTCTAGACTTTCTTCCTTATCAATATCTTCATTAAACGAAATTGACGAGCAACCAATAACATCAGCTTTATATCAGATCCTCTCATAGGTACGCCTAGTTTGATACAAAGGTTTACTCTACATGTTCTGAGACCACGCATTGCCAAATTATCTGAACACCAAACATTCTTTTTGAAAATCCCTTTTATTAATAAATGTTTCGATTTTACTGAACACCTATGTATATTCAGAGACAAAAATGTAATTGACACTATTCCTAAATACTTTAGAAATACAGAACCACCAATTATCTAATACAAATATAACAGCCCCATCAGAAATACAATGTTTAACTATAATAAGATTGTTGCTGACCTTGCTATTGATGATAATATTCCTGATAATTGAGATTGCGCCACCTCAAAGTTTTGCTATTCTCCGGCTGATCATGTGATTACTGGTAACTTTGAGATAATTAAAGATAAACTTCTACGATCTCTTGTTTAATAAAGGTCCAAAATATAGAATACAATCCGTGATAGATTTTAACTCTTGTCAAGGTCAGACTGCTGAGGCTTTACAAACGTTTAGTATTAAATGGTTTCGTAGAAAACAGTTTGAGTCTAATGCTCTTTCAAATTGGAAAACAAACTAATTTTTGATATAATTGACAAACGCATTTCATTTTATAACTCATATAAACTTAACCTAGAATTAACCTTTTAGACATCTTTAAAAGGGTTTTTAGGATTTTCAAAAAAACGTCTTTGTTCCTGCTGATTAGGCATCGAATAATGTCATTATTATTTGACGATTACATTATATCGACGTCTTGAAGCAGGGAATTAGTAATACAAAGTCATACATTTCAGTTAATACTGACGAAAAGACCATAGTTTCAGACAATGTCAAAAAGTGTGAACAACTTGGAATTGATATTAAAATTACACAACAACAACTTCCTACAATGTATTGGTTACCACAACTACATAAAAACCCATATGAAGCGCGTTTCATTGCAAATTCTAGCTCTTGTACAACTACTAAATTATCTGTACTTTTAACTTCTTGTTTAACGAAGATAAAAGAATATGTCAAAATATATTGTGATAAGACTTATACAAATTCTGGAATTAATCTCTTCTCGTCTATTAAGAACTCTTCAGAAGTCTTAAACAAACTCAAGAACAAGAGGGTTCTTGCATCCACCCTAAGCACATACGATGTTTCTACTTTGTACACAACCCTTCCTTATGATTTAATTAAAGATAAACTTCGTAACTTAATCCAAAATGTATTAGCCCAAGAAAAAAATCCCATCATTTCTGGCATATAATGCTGATAAAGCTTTCTTTACTGACGAGCAAATGAAATATTACACCAGTTTGACTTGCTCAGAAGTTTACGAATCACTAACCTCTCTTTTGGATGACATACTCGTATTTGTACTCTATGGGAATGCTATATACCGTCAGGTGATTGGTATTCCTATGGGCACGAATTGTACACCACTTGTCGCCGATTTGTTTTTGCACTGCTAAGAGAGATATTTCATGTTACGTTTGAATCCACCATCACAAGATGTTATAAAAGCCTTAAATGAAACTTCTCGATATTTGGATGATATTTTTAACATAGGTAACCCTTTATTTGATGCTCTGATTCCTACAATTTACCCCAAAGAACTCAAATTGTATAAAATTAACCCTTCCGACACTTATGCAGCTTTTCTTGATCTAGACCCTAAAATTGACAATGGAATTATTTCTTCTAAAATATATGACAAAAGACATGATTTTGATTTTTTAATATTGTAAATTTCCCTCATCTTGACGGAGATGTTCCACGTGCCCCATCTTACGGGGTTTATATTTCTCAACTTATTCGTTTTGCTAGAGCTTGTTCATCTGTTGATGATTTTAACAGTCAAAATCTCATTTTAACCATTCTCTTGTTGAATTTTAAAATGCATTTCTCCTTCTTTACCCATGCCCTCTTGTATAATTACATAAATCTTCACTGTACTGTGTACATGTACTTCGCTGTGCAATCACTGCTGTGGATTGCACTGGTTGCACAATCAACTTGTAAATAGTGCAGACCCTGATGAGACAGCTCCTGTAGGAGCTGTCTCATCTGGGTCTTCAATATTTACAGGTAGGTATATTGACGTAATTAGCAAGCGAATGGTTAACTGAAAAGCTGCTTAAGCAAGGATATAGATAAATAGAAAGTAAGAAAAACATTCTCTAAGTTTTGTTATCAAAATCTCTCACTTATTGGCAAGTACAAATGTAATATCAAGTCGCTCCTGCGACTCGGTATTTCAAATCCTGAATTTTACGGTGATGTGATTTACAAACTTCGTAAGATTATTGGACATACCCATTTTCTCACTTTGTTCAACAAATATGTTAAACAAGTCATTAAAAAGGGATATTATCCTATAGTACTACAACATACTGCATGTCTGGCTGGTTGTCAACCCTTTTACAGTTGGCAATCACGCTGGCCTCTTTGCATGTATGCCGACAAGAAAGGTTTACAATTTATCCTACAATTTATTCTAAAGAACTCAAATTGAATAAAGCTGACCCGTCTAACAATTATGGAGCGTTTCTTGATCTAGACCTTAAAATTGATAATGGAATGATTTCTTCTAAAATATATGACAAAAGAGATGATTTTGATTTTAAAATTGTAAATTTCCCTCATCTTGACGTAGATATTCCCCGTACCCATCTTACGGGGTTTATATATCTTAACCGACGTAATTTAGTTATAACTGATAAACTTCTGAAGCAAGGTTACAGATATCACAAACTTCGGAAAACTTTTTCTAAATTTTATTATCGAAAGTTACCTCTCATTAGTAAATATAATTGCAATCTACGGACGTTACTGCGACAAGGCATTTCTCAACCAGAATTTTATGGAGATGTTATCTACAAACTTAGGAATATTCGGGGTCATATCCATTTTCATGATTTGTTTATAAAACGCATTAAAACATTTAAAAAGAAAGGTTATGATCCTATTATATTGCAACGCACTGCATGTTTGGTAATCGACCCTTTTACAGTCGGTAGCTACGCTTCCCTCTTTGCTTGCGCGATGACAGGCCGAGGGTAGTACTCTATGATGGTATACTCTTAAACTTGGATACAGGATGAGCTTACCAGACTCATGTATTACTGTTTCCCTGTCGTGCACTTAACGGCTTACCTGCAGGTGCTCTGACTTCAGCAAAGTCATTGAGTACATATTTGACGGAGTGTCACAGTTATTATGCTATGTTGTCCTGTGTTCACCGTCGTCTATGTTGTGGGTAAGTCCAGCGGGGATACCTTTATTTACACTATTTGTAAAGCTAGGGTGACTTTGAGAGAAGTGTGAGGTTAGGACGTCCGTAAACCGGTTTAAACCCCCAGTGGTGTTTTTGCTACTGACCGTGCCAAGGCGGTACTCTCTTTGTCACCCTTCCTTTTGTTTGCCTTGCGTCTTTGTGCTTGTGATTTTGTTCATGTGTGGAACGTTTGTCTCTGGTTCTTGTGTGTCTTTTGGTGTTTTCTGTGTTCATTTCGTGTGTGAGTGTGCGTTTGGGTGTGTGTGTGTGTGTGTGTGTGTGTGTGTGTCATGCTGTCTATCGGTGTTTTGGTGGTGGTTGCGTCTTGTATGTGGCTTTGCCTGCTTGACTTTACTACTTTTCCATTTATTCGTTTTGCTAGCGCGTGTTCATCTATTGACGATTTTAACAGTCGAAATCTCATTTTAACTGAAAACTGCATAAACAGGGATATAGATACCATGAACTAAGAAAAAAAATCTCTAAATTTTACAATCGAAATCTCTCACTTATTGGCAAGTACCAATGTAATCTCAAGGCGCTTGTGCGACACGGTATTTCACATCCTGAATTTTATGGTGATGTGATTTACAAACTTCGTAAAATTATTGGACATACCTATTTTCTCACTTTGTTCATCAGGTGTGTTAAAAAATCAATAAAAAGGGATATGATCCTATAGTACTACAACATACTGCATGTTTGGCTGTCAACCCTTTTACAGTTGGCAATCACGCTGGCCTCCTTGCATGTACGCCGACAAGAAAGGTTTAGTACTCTATGAAGGCGATCTCTTAAATCCAGAAATGGAAGGAGAACGTTAGATATCTGTACTATTTCGTTTTTGTCGTACCCTTTATTACTTTTCTACAGTTACTCTGTTTGCAGCTCAATCATTGAGTACATTAGCGATAGGTGGATACAGTTTGTTCACTTAATTGTTTTCGTTATACATGCACTTTACCACTGTATTTGCCATCGCGGTTGTTGTAGATTAGTCGGAGAGGGGATACGTTTATTTACACTGTTTGTCTTTTAGGGTGGGGATGGAATAAGTGTGAGGTTTGGCGCCCAAAAAACGGTTTAACCCCCAGTGACTTTTGTCACTGACCGTTTCAATGTGCTACTTCCATCGTCCCCCTATTGTATGTTTGTTTTGTCTTTGTGCGTCTCTTGATGTTTTTATAGTGATGTACATTTGCTGTTTCCTTGTGTTGCTGTTCGGGCGGCTGTTTGTTCTGTATGTAGTGTATCCTGCATGACCCATTCTTTGAACGCGACCTAATAATAAATCCGGAAAAAGAAGGAGGACGTCGGATATCTCGTTTTTGTCGTACCCTTTACTAGTTTTCTACAGTTACTCTGTTTGCAGCTCAATCATTGAGTACACTAGCGATAGGTGGATACAGTTTGTTTAACTTTATTGTTTTTGTTTTACGTGCGATTTGTCACTATAATTGCTATCGCGGTTGTTGTAGATTAGGCGGAGAGGGAATACGTTTATTTACATTGTTTGTATTTTAGGGCGGAGATGGAATAAATGTGAGGTTGGACGCCCCAAAACCTTTTTACACCCCCCCCCCCTCAATAACACGTGTCACTGACCATTCCAAGGCGGAACTTCCATCTTCCCCCTATTGTGTGTTTTGTATGTCTGTGTGTCTCTTTGTATCGTTTATATACATGTACAATTGCTGTTTGTAGTCGTGGTACTGTTTGGGCTGATATGTGTTTTGTATGCAGTGTTTCCTGCATGACTCATACATGTACTTGGATCGGAGTTTGATGGTCCAAATTTGTCATAACTATTCTATATATACATTGTATCGACAAACATCCTCTCAGCTGAATTCAGCAGTTTTTGTCAAAAGTAAAGGGGGAATTGCCGCCATTGGACATACAATTTAACGCCAAAATGCATACCGATTTATAGTGATTAAAATTAAAATTGGAAAATAAGGCTTATTGAGATTGTGGCCCAGAACCCCCACTTATATTGATATGTTTTGTGATATAAGGCTTAATGATATATTGGTCCAGAACGTTTATTATACATGCTACACTACATGTAGTTTGGGGAAAATGCGAAGCTATTGGGTGTCCACTTTAACGCCGATCTTAATAAAACAGTGAAAATAAATTTGATGAAAAATTGAAATCTGTAAAAAATATAACCTTTGGAAGAGAAGATATTTAACACCAATAGGAAAACACCAGAGTAATTAAGATTTATTCATTTGTCAGTATGCCTAACCCGTGTTAATATTTTATAAACCAGTTAAATACGTTCGTGTACGATTGTATGTGACAGGGACTCGACAGTTTAATAATTTTTACAATACTTAAAATGCACCTGGATCAGTCGAACAATAACGTGCAATACGTATTGGGCAACTTTAATAGGCCTTTTTTAAACCTGTCCATGTTCTATGTTTCAAATTTCAATACTAACTGAATATTTATGGACAAAGAGTAAAGAAACAGATCTTTCAGATTCCATTAGCAAACAGAGTAGACCCAAATCAGAGGCTCCTATACGCTCCAATTATGTTTGCAAATGTGTGAAAACGCGTTTATATGAGGGAAATGGTTAAACACAAATAGACTGATAACAGGGGATAACAATACCCATAAATAGCGGCGAACCAATTTCTGGAGAGAGGTTTTAATATCATACTCCCATTTTATCACGACAATAACAATAAATAATTACACCAACAATTAAAATGCCAACTATTTAACAACCCCAAACCATTTTGAAAATATGATTTGACAAATGAGTTCGCGTTATAAATGATCTTTATTTGATAGGCAAACAACTAACAGAACACGAATTTGAATTATACAATCCTAATGGTGCCCCCAACACTTTGATAGACCCAGGCATTAGATCCAGACCCGCAAGTCGAATCTTCTTCGACAATCTTAAAAAATATACAATGTCTATCTTACAGTTTCGTGTAAAGACTTTATTTAGGCAGATGGCTGGCTAATTCTTAAGTCATGCAGAAAGCCCCTTTCAACCTGCATTAAGCTGACATCTGGCTAACAACCCCGTATTGATAATTCAGTAGAACCCCTCTAATGCGACCACTTAATGAATACACATAGGTGTTGTTATCAGCAGGTGGTTGCCTAATGCACGACAAAAGCTTTCTGCATTACTTTGGTCCTGAATTAAGCTACCACGTGCCTCTAGCAGCCAAAATTATACCTCTTTTAGGTGGTCGCATTAGTGGGGTTTTACTGTAATGGCAAACTCCACTTTAGAGGGGGTTCACTGTAGTTCCATGGGCTAATTGGAAAGACCCCGATCAGACAACACCTACAACAGAGATCTGGTCTAGGTCTATACCGTTTACAAATTCCTTAAATCAGTTGCAATGATATTAACCTGTATTCACATCCAGAATGTGCGAGTTTCTTAAATAGGTTCATTGAATAGTAACCTGTCGAAGTTCATAACTTAAATCGTGAACAGTAAAACCTCTCTATAACGACCACTTGTGTTAATTAGTTTGTGTCTAGGGCAGGTGGCTGCTTAAAGCAAGGTGAAAGTAAAACAGAACGCTACTATAGGAAGGTTCTGTTTTATTATCATCTTGCTTTAGCAGCCACCTGCCTTTAAACAAAAATACTTGATGTAGTTTAGTGGTCGTTATAGTGAGTTTTTACTGTGTTTCAAAGAATATGAACTAACAAATGACCACTTAGCTCTTTTCGACCGCGCAGCAGTTCAAAGAACTCGTAGTGAAACGATAACTGCAAACTGAAATGTATTAAAAACATACTGAACTGTTTGATGAGAGCCTGCATAGAATTAATTGCACCTACGCTTACACTCGAAAGCACGAGTGTATTGACATTTGCCAACAGTTTAGATCCAGATCAGAGGGTTACCAGAGGAGCCGTCAGATCCGGGTTTGTTCTCTTTGTCATAACTCACCTAAGCAATTAAACTCCCGCATGCTGAATGGACTCTATAAACAATTTAAAGTATACCATAAAAGGGAATATTTTAATTTTAAAAATGTTACTTATCCATTTCTAGATGGGGATTTGTCCCGTTCTACATATGTAATGGGAAACAGGAAGGTAATTCCCAAACGTTTGTGTGTGGGGGGGTGCGTTCGTGCGTGCGTGCGTGCGTGCGTGCGTGCGTGCGGGCACGCACGTACGTGCGTGCGTGCGTGTGTGTGTATAGAAACAGTAGAAACCAAACAAACGCTTTGCTACACCTTTACACACAGAGTAGACCCATACCAGATCCTGTGGGATATGTCTGATGAAGGTCGGTTCGTTTGATTATGCAATAATATAGATCTGATTCTACATTTATATCAATTGTTTATGAAAACGATTATAACAGGAGTACTGCGTGCGGTACATGATACGCCCACTTGCAAAACTGCATTAGAATTACCATATTTTAGATAAGCTCAAGTTTGCCTGATTCAATATGCCTTATAAGTGTTGACAATTTCTAAGGTGTGCTTCAGAACTTAATCTCCATATCAATGTGATATTATTTTAAAACATCTGAAGTGAATATCTTTTTTAATAAAAATGTGTTACGGTCATCCTCTTATTTGCAGATTTTCGTTAAGGTGCAATGGCCATGACTCTGTAATGACAGATTGAATGAACCTCAAAATCAACTCAGCTTCGAATTTGTTTGCATAAATCATTTGTGTCAAGTTTTATTAATATTTTTTTTTTATAGTTTTCCAAGATAACGACAGACAACCCAAAGTTGTCTGACGAACAAAGCAACGAACACACAAAAGAAAAGGGTCATAACTTTA
The DNA here is from genome assembly GCA_963576725.1 of Azorinus chamasolen. Classification (NCBI taxonomy): domain Eukaryota; kingdom Metazoa; phylum Mollusca; class Bivalvia; order Cardiida; family Solecurtidae; genus Azorinus; species Azorinus chamasolen. The sequence continues at coordinate 4,928,041 of OY755248.1, read as the reverse complement.
AAATAAGATGACATATAAAAAAATGCAATATATGTGAAAATCCATATTAAGATGATGTCATATAAACAATTGTAGGTTAATATATTTTAAAATGAAAACTTCACGGCCATCCTCATATTTGCATTATATTTGAAGTGCACGGATCATAACTCAGATCTTGACGCAAGTTTGTGTGACGTTTCATTAATATCCGTCAATCAGTTCACCAAGAAAACTGTGGATAAACAAAATGTTGATGGACGAACGAACGAACTAACGAACTACCAAACGAACAGACGGACCGGGCTACGCGAATATACGACCACCTTCATTAGGTGGGCGTATAAAAACGAATATCTAATTAATAGGCCCATGGTCGTTATGCTATGCATACATATGAATTGTTATCAATTAAAGGAATATTCCAAGATCACATACATGAAAAAATGTTACTTATATTATATATTTAATCGATTGGCATAAAGGTACGATTGCCAATCCAAACCAACATATATTTCATTATCACACCTAGCATTAAATTATTTTTTAATAAAAAGCACAGTAGGTCTAAGCATCAGGCAAAGCAAGTAGTAATTTAGTTTTAAGATATGCATTGCATGACATACACTGGTAATTTAAGTTGTGTATGGTGGCTGTGTAGATGGCTTGTTCTATGTTTCTTAAATGGCAAAACAATATCCTGTATAAAGTTACTATGAAAGTTTTGTTTTGAAGTATTTTTATTTCACGTGGTTGTTGTACGGATTGTAAGTATGATTCACGTATTCGTTCCCTTAGGACAATCAAACCGCATTTATCATATTAGCGCGAACAAAACAAGTTTAACATATTTATCTCGTGATTATTCTTAAATCAATACAATTTAAACACGAAAAATAGAGAACAAAAGACACAGCCGCATATACAATTTACTGAACAAACAGTAGCTGACATGTTTTGTAACATACATTGAGTACTTGAATCAATAACAATGCGTTTCGGTTAACTCATTTTCAAAATATGTATATCCCTCAGACTCAATGAGCGTTGTCCTTCACTCCTAATTTATTACCCTGGCTGATTTGTTTGACTTGTCACTCTTTCGCCTCCAAACTAATGAATATGTAGTAAAGTTAATCAGGAAAAGATACACACTAACGCAACCAACACCAAAACACAAACAGAAAACAAGCAACACATCCACAAAACCAGACACACACATACACACACACGCGCGCACACACAAACACACGAGACGAAAACACAAACAAAAGCACACACACAAAGACACCCAACAAACATAAAAGCAAGTGTGACAAAGACAGTACCGCTTTGGAACGGTCAGTGGCAAAGCAACAACTTGGGGTTTAAACCGGTTCACGGACGTCCTACCCTCAGACTTTTCTAAAAGTCACTCTAGCTTAACAAATAATAAGCCATCCGATTAAGGTTACAACGTGGGCATTTCTGCAAGTTCATATAAAAACGAGAGCCAAACTTTTAGATCCTGATGAGACGCCGTGTTACATAAGGATTCAAATCGAGGGCTTGGTGCAAAACTATTCTAACTCCTTCACAAAGTGAAAGAGTTAGAATAGTTTTGCACCAAGTCCTCGAAATGGTGGTCATGGATTCACTAATGGCGATGAAAGAGTTAAGCCGAACATTTATACACAATTAAGTAACAGTTAGTTATATATTATGTTCTAATTGCAATCCTGATGACTTAATTTAATCATTTCTTGACCATTCCGGCTTTGAAATATTCGTCCAGCAATCCTAGTTAAGGTTCTCGGACATATTCTCAAAGTTATTGCACATATCAAGCTGAATTATGTTTATCTGATTAAATAGAAATGCGTTAATGTTAAATTTACGTGTGTCTTGTTTAAGACACAGGTGTCCTTCGCATGCTATGTCTCTATAACAACAACAACACCATCACAAATATATTATTTTAATCACATATCATAAGTATCTAAAACATACCAAAAGATAGTTTTCTGACCTACCCCCCCCCCCCCCACCCCATAAAAACAACAAGACAATTCGCGAACACCCCTGCTCTATATAATAATCAGTAATACTTTCATCCAAAAAAATACGCATTCTGTCTGCCATTAGTTCCGGTTGAAACATGAATTTTCAACAGTAATATAGCCCGATGTGTTTTCTGTCTGATTTCACTATTACTATATACATTGTATAACAATACAGTGTTTCAAAAAATTTAGTATTTTGTGTATTCAAAACATAACACTAGATGCAATTGTTGAATGCGAATTCATTAGTGGCGTTACCACACATCTTGCTTTCAACATTCAATTATACAAACTGCGAATAGATAGTAAGCATGGCTATACACACGGCAGGTATTTCAGAACGAGCGTCACATCCATATAACATTATACAATTACTGTCGTGGTAACTATCAGCTTTCAGTAGAACATTAGATTAATAGAATCAAGCATGGGCATTGTTAAAGACGGGGGGGGGTTCTATACCCGAGGTTGGTCTGTTCCAGTCAAAAACGAGTTTTAGCGAGTTTCCGACAGAAACAGACCAACCGAGGGTATAGAAACCCCCGGCTTTAAACAAAACCCATGCTTGATTATTTTTTCTCGCTGAAATGCGTCCTAAAACAAAGTAAATTAACGGATATTTTGAAGTACTACTTTACAAAGCTTAATACGACTTCCATATCTAATAGCAACAAACTGCAGCATAAAAGAGTGACACCAAATGACGTCATTTGTTATGACAACCACAAACGTTACGTTTTGGTGTAAAACATTTATAAATGACTGATTGACTACAAAACAACGTCTTCGGTTAATAAAATAGGCTTTTAAAATGTGTATATGATAAATAGAATTTCACATTCGTGCTAATTACTTATATTAATTTTAATTTATAAGGTTGTTGGCTATATAAATGTAGGATCCTTCCCTTGTATTGATTTTACCTAAACGCGCGTATGAATACACCAGACAAGGGGTGTTCCAGATAAGGATTTCTAGTACGGCTATTTTAAGTAACTCAGCTTATCTAGCACGTCTGAAAAGCTAGAAAATTGTATCATAATTTATATAATCAATTATATATGTTTATGTATTGTATTACTAACCATTTACTCCATTGGTATTTATTTAAAGAGATCAATTTTGTGAGTTTGATATAGCAAATTAACACATGAATATTTTGTCATTGCAGAAACTATATAATCTAATCTTCAAACTTACTTAAAGCTACATGAACACTTTCTGATCACACGCCTTCTACAGAAGCCATCTGGCCTGTGTCTACTATGTTTGACAATGCGTTCCAAGGCGATTATATGCAGTAAACGGTTTATCAAAATGAATGGTTATTCCTGAAAAAAAGACACGAACGTCTGCTCTAGGAAGAGATATGAAAGCTCGTCATATCAATACAATGTACTGTCTATATATAACAAATGCCAGCTTTTTCCTTATTCTAGGGCTGACATCTCTTATAAATATATTTATTTGACTTTATGGCTGCAATTATGTACGCTAGGGAGCTATTGTCTGTGTACATTGTCATCTGTTATCAGAACACCGCCATTTGTATCGCGAATATACTTAATATACTCATTCAACATGTGATCGAGACTAACGTAGTATCCATATTTGCAAACGTAATGCCAAGGACAACCACCTGAGTCTTTGATTTGAATACCTTTGCAAACGTACAGGTAAGGTTATCAGTACAGTAAACCCCATCCAATCTGGTATTTAAGTAAAGTGGATGTTTGATATTTTAAGCAGATGGCTACTATATGCAAGATGAAAATCACGCAGAAGACTCCTTTGGACGCGTTCTGCGTGCCTTTCACTCTGCATTTAGCTGTAATATATCTTCCGAATCGGTATTGGTATTTTAAACGTCTGATTTAGAGATCAAGTTTACAATATAAAACATTCTTAACCAACTCGTGAAGACGGAATTGAACACGGGTCGCATTACTCAATATACAATACATACAAATACATGTATATCTTTATGGCAGTGGTCAAGATGTATACATGGTGAACAGGGGACTACATGATGGCCACAGTAAGAAAAATGCATGAAGCACAGAGAAAGACATGAAGACATAGAAGATATGTTTGAGATTGAAGAAGACATGATGCACAAGGGAAGACATTGTGAATGGCGGGGTATTAAGTACAGAGGATGTGAAAAGTCAACATGTATACAAGATGCACAGGAGAAGACATGTTGGACGGGGGAAGACACGATGCACATGGGAAATATGAAAGCACAATTGGGGATATATATTGTTCATTGTAATACAGAGTAGGCAGGGAAATACATGGTGCACAGAGTGTTACATGGTAAACAGGATAATACATGGTACATAGAGGAAGTCCATCGGGGAATACATGGTACACATAGGAATACATGGTGCACAGGGAAGTACATGGTCCACATATATATACATAGTCCACAATGGAATACATGATGTACAGAGGAATACATGGTGCACAGGGGAGTACATGGACCACAGAGATATACATGGTCCACAATGGAATACCTGATGTACATATGAATACATGGTACACGGGGGAATACACGGAACACAGAGGAACCCAGGATAAATAGGAGAATGCACGGTACACAAGGGGATACATGGTGCACAGGAGAACATATGAAACGCAGAAGAATGCACAGGGGAATACTGGATAAACAAGGGAATACATGTAACACAAGGGGATACATGGTACGCAAGGAAATACATATTGAACACAGGGAAATACGTGGTGCACAAAGAATACGTGGTATACAAAGGAATACATGGTGCACAATAGAATACACAATGGAATTAATGGTACACAAGGCACAAACGGAACACATGGGTATACAATATACACAAGGGAATACAGTGTTCACAAGGGAATACATGGTACACAGAGGAATACTTGGTATACATGGGACACGGTTCACAGGCGAGATACAGGGTCGACAGGGGAATACATTGAACACAAGGGGTTACATGGTAGGCAAGGGAATACATCGAACACAGAGAAATAATGGTACACTTTGAAATACAGGGTCTCAAGGGAATACATGGTACACAAGGGTATGCATGGTACACGGGGAAATATATGTTATATACATGAACACATGGGAAGGCAGGAGAATATAATGTACACGGAGGAATATAGTGTACACAGAGGAATACATGGTACACACGGGAATTTATGGTGCTCAGGGGATTATATGGTGTACAGAGGAGCGCAGGGGAACACAGGAAAATGCATGATACGTGGCATACAGGGGGATACATGGTTAACACGGGAATATATTGTATACAGGGAACGCATGCTGTGCAAGAGTTAAACATGTTGCACAGGGGAATAGTGACATTATTATCTGGATATTTATTTTACCATGGTAAACACATTAGAATCGGACCAATAGTATTTGTTATTAACCAAATATAGCTGATCCTAATCAGTACCCTACAGGTGATATTGCCTAATCTGCTCCCCCTCCTCTGTTTTCAAAAAGCGTCAAAATGCATATCTGTCAGGTACACGGTTACATGCCGAATTCACCAAGTTTCGCTGACAGCCTTTCTTTGTTTTGGAATAAGCCAGTGAGAGAAAAATGCATTAACCCATTGAATGTGTGACAGGCCTGTCATTTGCAAACAGTGTAGATCCAGATCAGATGGCTCCTGTGGGGGCCCTCTGAACAGTCGGCACTGTTTCGTCATTAAAAATGCTCCTAAGTTAAATCCTGTCATACTGAGTGAAATGGTAAGTTAAACACAAGTGGGATATTCCAAACGTGGATCATAAGAGATTTGTAAGGGAAATACAGGTTAATCCGTTACGAGTATAAGAATAGCCAAACTGGGACCTTTAGTAGCACTGAATTGAAAGCTTGTTTATCCTTTATCCGTTTCGCTACCAAACTATATCGTCTGCTAACTTTGTCGTCTGCTACACATTTTCATTCTTTTTTATTTTCTTCATTTTTGTTTCAAAAACATATTAACAGTAACAAACAGTTTGGATCCTGATGAGACGCCGAGTTACTCGGCGTCTCATCTCAAACTGTTTGCATAGGTAATCACAAATCCGGCATTGGCAACGAAAGGGTTAAATGCGTCATATTCATAGTGCAATGGCTTGTCTGTATGTACCTATACAGTACATTTTGTATGAAACTCGCAGACTTGCCAGTGGATTTTGTGTGACAACTAATTTTGGATGGGAGACCTGTGAGCTAGGTCTACACTGTTTGCAAATGTCAGTTAACTTGCATTTCCTAGTCAAAGCATTAATCAAAGAAATAGAAAATCATGTCCAAAAGAAGAGACAAATAGCTTGATGAAATTTCCTATGTGAAGTAAGTATCACAGTTACAACACCACCACACATATAGAAAACGCAAATATGCAATACCATTAATCAAATACAATTGAACTTCGATATCTCAAACTTCAACGAGCCATACAAATTACTTCGAGATAGGAGATATTCGAGTCATCCGATGTCTAATCTGAACAGGTTTACATTTTAGTGCAGGCCAAAAGTTATGCTGAAAGCTAGAGTAGTAACTTTCAGCATAACATTCGACCTGCATTAAGCTGGCACCTGTGGGTTTTTTTATATGTGCAGCGTTACATTTTAGAACAATTCTGTATTGCGAATGTTGGAAGGACTGATCTTTAAGTCGAATTATCTGGAATCACGGGTTATCTGAGTTTGAAACATTTGAAAAAAAGAAAGTTTTGGGGAACATTTCTTTTTCATCTTACAGGAAAATATGACCATTGACAATCTTAACACGAAAGAAAGCTCCCCACGGGATTTAGTAAAAACCAATACTCGCCGTTTGATTAAACTGCTTTTGACTAGCTACTTCAAAATAACATTATGTAACAAGTGATCAAAAATGGTGACTTATATTGAATACTGATATGACAACGTGTTACAATGTGTTATATTTAATCCGATAGAGACGCCTGTTTATGGATGTGCACAACATGAGCGTACAGACGATTTCTGTTTGCTTATGTACGTACAGTAAAACCTCGCTATAACGACCACTAGATTACATTGAGCATTTTGTGTTAAAGGCAGGTGGCTGCTTAAAACAAGGTGAATGTAAAACAGAACGCTCCCATAGAAGCGTTCTGTTTTACTTTGACATTGATTTAAGCAGCCACCTGCCCTGAATACCAGCTAATTAACACAATGTAGTGGCTGTTATAGAGAGGTTTAACTGTATTTATTAAGATCTGATATAAATTGGTGACAGGGCAAATAATCTAGTGTTTTATCCTATTATAAAAAGCCAGCTGATACATATTTATTATGCCATTATTTCGTCCATGAATGTCCTTGGGGTAATATCGGTTTTTAATGTGAAATTTGTTAAACACTTTCTGCAGCGACCACCTAAACTAAGTATAATAATGGGTGTTTGATACAGCTGGTAGCATAATGCAGAACGGAAGTAATGTACAATGTTCCTTTAGAAGCCCTCTGCATCACCTTTTTCGTCGTGCATTAAGCCCTACACCTGCTCTTTTAGACCCATAAGTGTATTGAACATGTGGTCGGTATACATTGATTCTACTGTAAATATTCACAATAATAAATTTCCAATATTTCATTAAAGTCTGATCTAAGTAATGTAATTTCAATTGGTTCAGTATCCATGCTTTTTTAACATTTTAATTGTATCTGAGTTTGTTCTCAAGCTTTTGATTGGTCAGATTAGAGTCAAGGGCTCAAATCTGACCAATCAAAAGCTTAAGAACAAACTCAGACTCAACTTAAAAAAAGCTTATAAGCATGGACCCGGGTGTTTTAGAAATTGCTAAATCAGTTACAAAAGCTACGTCCCTGTTATGAAGGCAATGTACTCGTTGTCCCATTCGGTTCAAAACTGTTTACAAACATTAATCTGTTCGCACGTGTTATCAAGGCGAAATAATTTCACATGCATGAAACATATCATAATCATGCAATAAAGGATCTATTTTGCCACGAGCGTAGCATTTGGACACAAGTAGTGTGTGCTAAAATGCACACGCAAGCATGACAGTATACGCGATTATGCAAAACTATGTATACAAATACAAATGGCAGTAACTTTCCAAAGTGTTATAGTCTGTATCTGCTTCATAGGTTTATAGCTGAGGCAATATGTGCTTAAACTTATTTTGTAATATCCTGTTTAGACAGCAAGCATAAACTAAGCATTTATAGATTTTATAACTAGACGCACCATATCTCACACACAATTCAGGAACTGAACTCATAGAATGTTGTCATGTATATTGCCAGAGGTGTGTCATTCTTACCACTAGCATATTAGCCTCAGTATTTGCCTAACATATTATGAGTCGACATAATGATAATGGCTCAATTCATTCATCAAATGAAATCGTAGGAACTTATTATTACACTGTTATATTTGTCACACTGGTTCATAATTTACACTCGCTATAGAACACATACACGGGCGAACATGTATTTTAATTGCAAACGTGCTTTAACTGATGTGTGTGCTCTTCCTGAACTATTGTTTTGAAAGAACATCAACTTCACGGGAAGATTTCAATATTGAACATTGTAGCAATATTGATTTCGCTTACATGGTATTTGCTATGCGATTTATAAAGAGGTTCTTCGATAGCTTTATATTTTATGGGACAATAACAGAAGGACGTTTAAACAGTTTGCTATAATACGTTGCCAACTAATCATATACAATCGGTTCGAAATTATTTTTATATGTGCTTTAAACGTTCAGTACGCTGCTGGCAAGTTTGCAATTACCTGTACAAACAGTGTGGATCAAGATGATTAGTCGTGAAATACAGCAACTCACCTGGGCCCAAACTGTCGGACGGCTCATATGCAGAAAAAATATCATAGTTAATATGTTTGTAAATGCGAAATCATTTGGAGCAAACAAAAACAAACAATGGACTGAATGTTTAACTTTACGTAATTGCAACCCATACTCTTCAAATGAAGCTTTATTTCGTGTTTCTGCCAAGAATCCTCTTTAACACGTTTCAAAGTGTTTTTCTCTGCTTAAACACATAGTTGATAGTTTGATTTGGTTTAAACACAGTCATGAACATACTTGTAAACAGTACGTAACGCAGCTCTGATATTTTATTTTTTGTTTGTTTTTGTTTTACTAGTACTGATGTTATCAATGTTACACAGGACGTTTACTAATTACTATGGAAAGTTGACTGCTAAAAGTGTTGTAAGTATTCTGTTTTTTGTGTAGTTGAATGTTCTGAATCGTTATTGAAACGAACTGGTCAGCTGCATACTGAAATTATGATTTAAACCTTTACTTCATATAAAAACGCATACTTGTACCTGTGCAAATAGAGTAGTCTGAGATCATGCAGCGTCTGCTTTGCTTGTCTATATAATAATATAGATATAGGTATACAGTGTTTACAAGCGTCAATGATTCCTAATTTCAGAAGCCACTGTTAATAATAATTTAACAAACTTGCACAAAGTCATTATTTCTGACATTAATTAAGCATGCAGTAATTTGTTCACAATCAGCTGAACGCAATTTCGTTCGAACTTGTCCTATATTCTAGATGCCCATTAGTTGAGATTCTATATCATTTTAATTGTTAAATACCTTAGCAACAATGTATCGGCAGTGCAAAGCTACAATGTTCTCTATTTTTGTTTGACGACCGCTTTGGACAGACTAAATGTATGCACTGTGTAGTTATTAACAAAATAATGCATGACGTTCATTTCACTTTGTTTAAGCATAACCGGTAATGTCTTTCAAGCACGCCTTATTTGAAAAAAAGAATAAAATAATGAAATTAGATATCATTATATTGCTATGGACAAGACAAATTTAAATTGTATGCGTCGGTACGACTGTGTTGATATTAACTGGTATTAAATTGGTTGTTAAAGCAAACAGGAAAAGTTTAAATGAGCACTGTGATTTAAAATCAATATGACCAAACACTTCTGAATTGATGCAAGTCAATTAATCTCTTTGTCAGTTGTCCATCTCGTTAGCTTAATGGAATGTACGTAGTTAGTATCTTAATAGCAAATACAATGTGCAAAACACTCTCCACATTCGTATCGTTAGTTTGGTGACACTCTAGTTGTGTTGTTCATTGTGTTATGTTAGTGGCACATTACCATTATCAAACTGCTACCCTCAAAGTGTACTTAATTTATGCATCGTAGCTGGACCTCTGATTCATTTTCTCCTCTTAAATTACAATCGCTCTTAATTCATAAGTCGACACCTCAATTTTTCTCAAGTATCAGTAACAAATAACCTATAAGAAAGTAACTTTCAAACATGTCCATTTGTCATATCAAGCGATATTTTCAACATGTGTTTAAACTTATAACTGCATTCTTAGCATAATGCTTGTTGTCATGGAAATCGAAAGGAAACCACTTTGACGATTTTTTTCTGATTTCAGTAACTTTGTAGAAATGATTCTCTGGTAACACACATAACGATGAGGGTCGGGGCTCGTGTATAGTGAAGATTAAAACGGTTATCTCTGAAACTATCGATCAGATTCAATATAATTCGGCACGAATATGTAACAAATTAACAGTAATAACACGGTGACTTGGGTGAAGATGGTTTCCCTTATATCTCTATTGAGAGAAACTAGAGACTTCTGTTCTCTACAGTTACTGGGCAGGTTTCCATACAGTATTCAATATAGATTTCAGGAAGTAGTCTTAGGTGACTTTCGGTCAAAATTGTGAAATCAATTTGTACTAGTTAAGAGACACGATTACCATGGCCGTGTCTGAATAAAATATATAGTTTCACAATATTTCAAACACGCTGCTTCTTAAACCATTATCACGTTTACAATATAGTTCTACAGAAATACATTTTGTTGAACATCTACCTAAAATGTGCAGGCCATCGTAATGTGTAACATACCATGACCGCACGTTACGGAGTTAATGTTTCATATATGGCTATAAATACAACATTATCCCTATACCAATATGCCAGGGACTTAACTGCTAATTATATCTTTAACCTTTAATCTGCTGAATAACTAAACATGGCACATCCTGATTCTATGTATTGCTTATACAAGAAAGATATATCGGACTTTATCACCAAAGGAAATTGCGTAGAACCTGATCAACAACAAGTGTTACGTGCTTGTGTGGCGACCGTAAAAAGTCGCCCCGTACTTCATTCTGTTCCGGTCTTTCGGATCATTAGTTGAGAAGATTGAATACAGCTTAAGCCGGTGCTAGTACACCTGAGCATTACTGCACTTGTCATAACTGCTAATGAACAGTCTCGATAAAACCAAATATGCAAGTTTCTCGTTTTGCAATGCTACTTTTCGAACTTATAAATGGACTATAAATGAATGGGATGTAATCCTGGCAGTCATGTCTCTACGAACTCCCGATATTTGCATTGTTCCCGAGAGAAACAGGACTGGTAGTACATTTACCGCTAATGTTATTGAAGAGAGTTATGCAGGATGTGGACATATCTTATAGAAACAGACTATTATTGACTCCGTGCGACAATTAACCCGTAAGCAAGTCTATGATTTATGTTCAACCGCTGTTACCGTGTTATTAGATTCTGAAAGTTGTAACGCGTACTGATTGTACAGACCAATTGATTTGACGAAACACAAAAACACGGATCAACGTCTAGCCAATTTTGAATCAATTTGTAATATAAATGCCATATTTCGATCCAGTTTTATTTCAAAACTAGTAGTAAACATGTATGCGCCATGAGACAAATATAATGAGATAACAAATGCTGCCTTAACATGTAATTGAAAAAATAGTAGAGTCAAGCAGGCAAAGCTACATACAAGACGCAACCACCACCGAAACATCGATAGGTAGCATGACACACACACAACTACACACCCAAACACACGCACATACACGAGATGGACACAAAAAACACCAACAAACACACAAGGACTAGAGATAAACATTACACACATGAACGAAGGCACAAATACAAAGACACAAGACAAACATAAGCAAGGGTGACAAAGAGAGTATCGCATTGGTACGGTCAGTAGCAAAATCACCACTCGGGGTTTAAACCGGTTCACGGACGTCCTAACCTTACACTTCTCGCAAAGTCACCCAAGCTTTACAAATCGTGTAAATAATGGTCTAAAGTTTGTCTAAAGTTTGTTTTGTAAAATTACAATATAGTCTCGCAGAAGCTACTTCATACCATTTTACTAACATAGGAGTTAAATGCAGCCGGTTGCTTAGTATAGGGCAACCATAATATAGGAATTGTCTGTATAAGCTCTGTCCTTTATTTAGCCTCTGTGCACTGATAGTGTAAACATGACCTGGTTCGGTCGATCATCAATAACAGGATCAACAAAAGAATATGACAAAAAGAAACATTGTGTATACATTAACATTGATAAATTTGCATAGCTCAGACGGCAGTGACGAGCTATTCTGATTAGATGAGCATATATTTCTTTTACCACGAGGGTTGAAATTCCACTGTCGACTAGATGTTTTAACATTTATATTTTTAACATACTTTTATTTCTTTTAGTTTGCTTTGAAACGGTATCTGAAGAGGAAGAGGAATTAACAAAAACTTGAGTGTTCCTCAAACGATATACAGATGACGAACGCTGACGTTGTACATATCGTTTTAATTAATTAATAATGTAAAACATCTCTCTATAACGGCCACTAAAGTATGTTAAATAGTTGGTATTTGGACAGGTTGCTGCTTAAAGCAAGGTGAAAGTAAAAAGGAACGTTCCTATAGGAGCGTTCTGTTTTACTTTCACCTTGCTTTAAGCAGTCACCTTCATTAAATACAACTAAATTGATATAATTTAGTGGCCGTTGTAGAAAGGTTTTACTGTATTAATAGTATTGGGTAAATATCCACAAAGAGCTTTTGTCCCCAGTGCGATTCGAATCCACAAATTGTAATTTCCAATTTGTCAATGGTTTTGTAATCGCACGCTCTACCCCTGAGCTATGTCCATCTAATGACACAAATATGTAATGTATTTTATTTAAGGACTGACAATTGACAATGGTTATTACACCCCTGTAGTAGGTTATTCAAAATTCACGTTCAAAATTATCTCTCTATTACGTCTATTAAGTATATTGATAATTGCTTTACAAGTCTGAATTAGACTTATTTGAGCAGTCGTAGACCTGATTGTAAATGGACTTATATATCGTTGGCACTAGTTATTTATTGTTGGCACTAGTTATTTATTCTTGGCACTAGTTATATATCGTTGGCACTAGTTATTTATTGTTGGCACTAGTTATTTATTGTTGGCACTAGTTTTATATCGTTGGCACTAGTTATTTATTGTTGGCACTAGTTATTTATTGTTGGCACTAGTTATTTATTGTTGGCACTAGTTATTTATTGTTGGCACTAGTTATTTATTGTTGGCGGTAGTTATTTATTGTTGGCACTAGTTATATATCGTTGGCAATAGTTATTTATTGTTGGCACTAGTTATTCATTGTTGGCACTAGTTTTATATCGTTGGCACTAGTTATTTATTGTTTGCACTAGTTATTTATTGTTGGCACTAGTTATATATCGTCGGCACTAGTTATTTATTGTTGGCACTAGTTATTTATTGTTGTCACTAGTTATATATCGTTGGCACTAGTTATTTATTGTTGGCATTAGTTATATATCGTTGGCACTAGTTATTTATTGTTGGCACTAGTCAATAGAACAAATGCACCAATGTTGAAGTAAGATCAGGCGTCTTACGTGTACGTATGATGTGCTATAGATCTGACTATATGCTAACATGTCTCTTGGTTATGATAGCATTATGCAATTCAGCTAACTGGTATTCATACATTCATTAAGTATTACTGGAATTATGAGTCATACAAGAAACACAACATACACAACACGCAGTCGCCCAAACAGCACATGACAGCAAATGTATATATCTGTCAAAAACAAAGAGCGAAACACAAAGAGGAAACACACAAAATGAATATTAATTAGGTCAAGGAGAAATGGAAAAATATCGAGTATTTCAAACTTTGAAATATTATCAAAAGGGTCTCATTTTAATACATAAGAAAACAATCTGAATAACACTATCATAATTATCGACCTATTCTTGATGTTGCTAACACTTTACTACATTTGTATTCATTGTAACGACTCAAAATAGACCCAGATCAGACGGCTGCTATAGGAACCGTAGTATCCGTGTCCACTCTGACTGCTTATAGAAATACATGGTCAACGTCATTTTAATCATTAAGATACTTCATGTTCATATATAAGGGATCTCTCCTAAAGGAATACTCATGAAGTAACTGGTTGAAAGCAGTCGAAAGCATACCTTTTTCTGCATAAGGATCTATTTTCAGAAACAATTGTTAGAAAATGTGTTTGTCTTCAAATATTAAAAGGTTCGCCAACTGTTATGTTATGCACAGCTAGGAACAGTGAAATAAAATTTGATATTTGTCTCACACAAAATGTATATAATAATCAATGTTAATAAAGTTTGACATTCACAAATCGACTTTGGCTTTCCGGTAACAAATTGATGAGGGTATTGTGCTTGAGTTAATTTGCAGTTTCCCGGGCAGTTCACCTCCCACGAATCACACAACTGGACTGTGAAGCTTTACCACTAACGGCTCCTAGAAAGTGCCTATGAGGATAGCATAAGCATCGACATATTGACGTATTTATAGTCTGAAAGTGGGAGATCATTCGTACTGTTTATCAAGTCGGCATATTTCCCAAGCTTTGAACTCAAACTATTTGTTACATCCCGGTAATATTATATATTTATATTTCAACATTATGTGTTAGTTAAACCATTGCCCAGCAGTGAAATTAAATATCTACTAAAACTTTGACTTGTTGCAATTTTGACAACATGTAAATTCGATTCGACCAATCTGCTGATAGAATATGGACCGATTGTCAACAGGCGTTGATCCAGTTGACACTATTGACCATTTTGTAAACAGCTGGACTAATCCAAATTTCAAATAGGACAAGCTCACGGTGAATATTTAGGGATTTTTCTAAAGAAACGTTTTATATGACAAACAGTGCAGTCCTATAGGAGCATCTCATCTGGGTCTACACTGTTTGCAAAGGACATGTGTGACTCGTGCCCCGCACTTTACGGGTTAAAGAACTTTAGTGAGCCAGCTCACATAGCCCACATCGCCACATTGTCAGGGACAAAGGTGGTTCTCCATGACAATTTCCTCTGAAAATCGAGCTCTTCCAATTTTTTTTTAATTCCAATCCTAAAGTGAATTTGAGATAATTTGGACAGAAATTCAAAGTACTAGACGAGCAACAATGTATTATGACAAACGGGCCGAATTACGGACTGACAGACTGACTGATGGACGGGTAAAAACTATAAACCCGAGCAACTTTGTTGCATGGTGTATATTTATCGATATGTCAGGAATGTAGTGTTTGCTTAATACACGGCGAATAAGGTGTAGAATATTTCTGCATTTCTGTCGCCCTGCATTAAGCAGCCATCTGCTTTTCAGTTTGTGCTGCGTTGTATTGGCTTTTACGTCTTTCTAACAATATTGTTTGCATATCACGACGTGCATTGTTTCGCGCATAGAAGAATATCTGAGTGGAACCACCGACCAACCGCAAGTAGCTGGAAGTCGTCCTTACATGAACAATCAAAATGCCCAGACCGGGATTCGAACCACAACGGTGAGGAGCTAAGCTAAGACCATAACCACTCGGATACGGAGGCCCATGTTCAATAAATGAATGTATGATTTGACTGTATATAATTCACACCAACGTTTCGCAACACGCTGTGGCTCTCACTATACACTAATATTCAAGTGTAGTATTTTCATTGCCTAAACAACTTATCAAATATGGCCTTAGAAACAGAAAGTGATAGAGCAAAAACAAACTATACTCTGTTGAACAAGGTTTCTTTCATTCGTAGAAACTGAATTAAAAACTGAATCTGTCGTACAGTAGTATCCTGTGGGCCTTTTAACACTGCAGTTCGTTTTAAATTAATTTACAATTTTTCAGGTGTAAAAGCATGTATTATAGAGACCATATACCAGGTATTATCACCTGTACATTTTGTCACCTGTACATATTGTCACCTGCACATATCCCGTCTCCTACAATTTTCATTTGTTACATTATCACCCGTTTCTTTAAAGAAATAACATTACAATAGTAAAACATTGATTGGATCCTGATTATATTTTAAGTTACATTTGCATTCACAATTGAGTCAGGTCCCGAACAGCGGACTAAAAGATTATTAATAATTTCGGTGCCGAATTTCTTATTGTCGTCTGCAATCCTAGTTTGTTAAATCATTCAGTAAAATAAGGAAATGAGATTAAAAATGCAAATTACAGAGGAACAAGGGCATGTTGTATTGCTATGTAAGACATGAGTCCCCCACCGGACTGAAAAAAAACCTCCACTCTCCCCATCCCACCAACCCATGGTGTGGTTGACCATGGTATATACATGACCACCTGAATGGTATTAGTACCTACTTTCATACATTGAATCAGTAAATAAAAAGTTATTGTCCCGACAAGAAAATATGTAAAAGGGGAGTAACTCCAAAAATAGTGATGCTAGAGTTATTGTCTTTGTGCATGACACTACACCTCATCATGCTTGTTCCATATGTGAAATTTCAGATCAATTGAACCAGTAGATAAAGAGTTATTGTCCGGACAAAAATATGTAAAAGGGGAATAACTCCAAAATATTGATGCTAGAGTTATGACCCTTGTGCATGACACTGGCCCTCATCAGGCTTCTTCAATGTGTGAAGTTATAATGAATTTGGCCTAACTTTGTAGGAGATATGGCCCGAACAAGAAGCGTGACAGACGGACAGACGGACGGATGGACGGACGTACAGACGGACGGACGGACAGACAGACGGACAGACAGAATCGAGCAAACCTATAGTCCCCCAACCGGTAACCGGTGGGGGACTAATAAAGCACATATGTAGAAATAGAGATTGAGACAAATAATGCAGTCCCAAATCAGACGCCGCCTTTTCAAAGCGGCGTCTGATCTGGGACTGCACTATTTGTCGTGGTGCATTTATGCGACTGCGGCGGTGAAAGGGTTAAGTCCGATGGGGATACCTTTATTTATAATGTTTGTTTAGCTAGGGTGACTTTGAGATAAGTGTGAGGTTAGGACGTCCGTAAACCGGTTTAAACCCCCAGTGGTGATTTTGCTACTGACCGTGCCAAGGCGGTTCTCTCTTTGTCACCCTTACTTTTGTTTGTCGTGTGTCTTTGTGCTTGTGTTTATGTTCATGTTTGTCTCTGATGCTCGTGTACATGTATTTGTTGGTGTTTTCCGTGTTCTTCTCGTGTGTTTGCGTGTGTTTGGTTGTGTGTGTGTGACATGCTGTATATTGATGTGTTGGTGGTGATTGCGTCTTGTATGTGACTTTCTACTGTATGTGTGTATAAGTATAAATTGCTATGCTTTCTGTAGGTGTTTTGGTGATGGTGGCGTTTTGTGTGTGGTGTGTGGCTTTTCCTGCTTGACTTTACTACTTTTTCCATTAAAAGTACAAAAATGAGTCATGCAGGAAATACCACATACAGAACAAACACTCGCCCGAACAGCAACACAAGGAAACAGCAAATGTACATGGGTAGAAAAAACAACAAGAGACGCACAAAGACCAAACAAACATATTGAATATTGTTTCAGTACAGTAAAGTCCCGCTAATGCGACCACCTAAAATAGGTATAATTCTGAGTGCTACATGCAGGTAGTAGCTAAATGCCGGACAAATGTAATGTAGAAAGCTCCTAGAGGAACTTTTTGCATTACTTTTGTCCTGCATTAAGCAACCACCTGCTTATAAAGACATCCATGTTTATTCATAAAGTGGTCGCATTAGAGGGGTTCTACTGTATAAGGAACTAACTTGAAGAAACAATGTTTCAATAGTAAACAGTACATAATCAGATTTGTAATCAATAAGGAAACAGAGCAGATCTGGTTAGATCTCGTTAGATAACACATACAGAAACTCCATGTCGGAACTCTGCTAAAAGGCTCATTATAAAGTAAAGGGCATTCTACACAACATACGTATTTCTTTCTTAATGAATTTGTGTTGCTTCATTTAACTGTTCCCATAATTAGAAACTGTAGAAAAAGTATATATGTATATCTCAAATGTATAGTTATATAGACATTCGACATCACCAACATTCTCAAAATACCATACAAAACGCGGCACAAGGATTGTTGAAAATATCCATCTCTGGGGTTTTGCGTAACATGCTGTCGTAGTTGCAATCAAGCGAGCGTAAGGTACCGACATTAGCAAGCGGTGCTGTGTTAGATGATACGACGAGCAACACAGTGTTTCATCAAGATTTAAATTGTCAGTAGACTTGAAATAAATAACAACTTACACCTTTATGAAAACAATTATTTATATAAAGATGTAGTTACAACAGTTTTGCGTTGAGTCCATGATTTATTGTGAACATTTAGTTATTATGAAACATTTGGGGAAGACAATTTTCTTTGAGATATTGCGTGTTTAAATTGTTCCAAATAGCGAGGGGATATAAATTGAGAATCACAACACGAATTATACCCCTCGGGATTGCATAGTGGAAGCATTAAACATAATTACCAATATTTAACGAACTATACCAAATTGGTTTAGGCGTTATGCTACCAGTATAAATGAATACAACTTTAATTAACCATTAATCCGCTGTATAATTAAAAATAACTCCTCATATCTTGAGTATTGATTACACAAAACGTTGTATGTTTAAAGTATACACCAGAAGAAAATGATTATTATGACACAGTGTGCACACCCTGATCAAATGTTTCCCTCCGAAGCTCTTTTATATGGCTACACAATATACACGTTTTATATACCCGCTTCCCGCAAATTAAGCGTTTAACCGAATATTGTAATGAAAGTGTATATTGAAAAGTATATTTATTAACGGCTGTATCTTGGTCGAGTACGTCGACATATTTAGATATACATTATTTATAGAGAACAGTAAGCAGACAGGACAACACTCAGCCATGAATGAAAAACCACATATAGAACAAACAGCCACCCGAATCGCAATACAAGAAAACACAGCAAATGTACATAACTACCAAAAACATAAAGGGGCGCACTAAGACAAAACAAACAAACTATAGAGGGAAGATAGAAAGTACCGCCTTTGAACGGTCAGTGACACTAGTTATGTCTTTTTACTACTTTTTCATTAAGTACCATCACATTATATGAAGGTGTTGTATTTACTAAGGACATATTTAGTGATACCAAACTGATAGCGTAATAACAGCTTTGTGCGTGTGTCTTTTCCTGCTTGACTTCATTAAGCCCCCAGTAGCCGTTGTTTGCTGCTGACCGTCCCAATACGGTACTCTAATTTCATCCCATGGTCTGCTTTGTTATCTTGGTTAAAATATGGTTAATGTTATATGTTCCGTCATGTTCTGTCTTGTTTTCGTGCTGTTACTTGTTTGATGATGTTAGGTGCCGTGCCTTTTGTATGTGGCTCTCCCTGTTTGACTGTGTTGCCATTTTATTGACAATAAATAATTTTATTGACAATAAATAGCAAAGTAACAGACCAGGATGCACGTTGTTTTCAAGTTTAGTAATAAACACCAAATATATAGACCAGGGGGCGGATACATTGTTCTAAGGGTTGACAATAACTACCAAAGCTGTAGTCCAAGGAGGGGGTTACTTTTCTAAGGTATGACAATAAGTGCAAACCAGGCAGATCATTGTTGTAAGGTGAGATAATACCAAAGATGCAGACCAGGCAGCACATTGTTTAACAATAAATGCCAAATATGTAGACCAAGAAGCACATTATTTTCAGATACGATAATAGATACCAAAGATGCAGACCAGGGTGAACAGCCTTAGGGTTGAAATAAATACCAATGATGTAGATCAGCGAGTACACTATTCTAAGGTTTGATAACAAAACAAATTATGTAGACTGAAATGTACATATTTCTAAGGTTTGAAAATAGGTAAATCAGGATGCATATTGATCTAAGGTTTTACAATGGATATAGACTATGCTGTAATTCTAAAGTTTAGCAATAAATACCAAAGATGTATACCAGCATGCAACATGTTCAAATGACACAACATGTCAATCATGTAGGTCAGGGTGTACGTTGTTATAGGGTCTGCCAATAAAAGACAAATATGTAGACCATGGGGCACATTGTTCTATGGTTTAACAATAAATACTTAAGATAAAGCCCAAGGAGCACATTGTCTAAGATTTACAATGCATACCAAAACATAGTGCCATTGGAGCATATTTTTCTTAGGATTGAAAATACAATACATACCAAATTTGTAGACCACGGGACATATTGTACTGAAGTGTGACGTCACGCAATTATTTAAACATGTCTTTATGGAATGATTTCAGTTTAAATATATTATTTAATATGATGTGTACTGAAGTACTAAGTGGATTAAACACACATCATACTGGCATTGGGAGTTGTCAGCTATGGAGATAAACTATTGAAATCGTACACTATCAGAAAAACGTATATGATGTATTCCTGACAGCATTAAGTATTCTACTATATCCAGAACAGTGTTTCCAAAATTTGTTCAACGTCAGTTGTATCTGGTTACACAATCACAAGCTGATTAGTTTAAATGTTTAGTTTAACCCTTTCGCTGCCAAACTCAGTCGTCTGCTAATTTTGTCGTCTGCTACAAATTTTATTCTTTTGATTTTCTTCATTTTTGTTTCAAAAACATAGTAACAGTAAAACACAGTTTGGATCCTGATGAGACGCCGAGTTACTCGGCGTCTCATCTGGATCCAAACTGTTTGCATAGGTAATCACAGATCCGGCATTGGCAGCGAAAGGGTTAATATTTGTTCCTGCTTAACGACTGTTTGTTCTGTATGTGGTGTTTCCTGCATGACTCATTTTTGTACTTTTACTACTTTCAAGTCGTATTAATATTACACTCAATTTCTGTTGGATGTGATACGTTGTTGAGACTTTCAAATGTATAGTATCTTGTCAGTATAAATATGTCGATTTCTGATGGACGTGTTGTTAAGATTTCATTTTATGTATTAAAAGTACAAAAATGAGTCATGCAGGAAACACCACATACAGAACAAACAGTCGCCCGAACAGCAGCACAAGGAAACAGCAAATGTAACTAACTATAAAAACATCAAGAGACGCACAAAGACAAAACAAACATACAATAGGGGGAAGATTGAAGTACCGCCATGTTAACGTATATATAGGTAAGGCGAGTATGCTTCTTTTTGTTCACTTAATTCCGTAACCAAAAGATAAAAGCCATCATAGAATGTAATTGGATATATTGCCTTAAATCTCAAGAATCGATAGCACTTCGCTGATACAGCCACACGAAATTGTTCAGTTGTTCGGTTGATTGAAACATATCTTATATCAACATGGTATGGTTCACGTTTTCACTCATTATCTGATGGGTATTCATGTAAAAAATAAATGATGGTATATATTAGCTAAATGTTGAATGAAAAAGTAGTAAAGTAGTAAATTCTGAAAGAAGGTGATCCCCCGAGAGCAAATATTGCAACACAAAAAGAGAAAACTGCAGACTCGGTTTTATTGAGTCTGTTCATGAACAGTAATTGAAAGTGCAACACTGCTCACGCCCCCTAGCACCGGCTTAAGCGGTATTCAATTTTCAGAACAAGAAGTACTGAAATTAATGATCTCGAAGGATCAGAAGGTATAACAACACTGAGAATGAAGTACGGGGCGACGTTTTACCGCCGCCACACAAGCACTTAACACCTGCTGTTGTGAAGACACACACAAAACGCGATCAACACCATAACAACAACGGAAAGCAAGCAACATATCCAGACAAACGCGCGCGGACACAAACGCACAAATACGAAAACACCAAACACGAACGAAAGACCAAGGACAAAGACAGAAAGACATCAAACGATGTTTGGCAGCAGAATCACCTGCCTGACCTTTGTTCTATGATTATCAACACAGGACTAGTGTTGAATCCATCAAAAACACTGCTAAATCATATATGAATAATCCCATAATCCCATATGCATCCCATAACCCTTGTCATGTGGTTTCTACAGGAGTCGACTGATCTTGGTCAGGGAAATATTTCCTGATACTTTCTAAATTTAAACTTATAGTAATGAGAAGACGATAATCTAGATGTTTGCATTTTCAAGTTGTACATAAATGTTACATGCATAATAAAACAAAACTATCAAATGCCTGACAGCATAAATCAGTGTCTAATATCTTTGACTTGCAGGACATATGTGTTCTTGATTCGATAATTGTTCTTGGACTGTGGTCATTTGAAAGAGGTAGACATCGAAAGAATATATGTATAAAATACATTTACGAACCCCACTAACTAAACCAAATATCGTATATGGGCTTGCCATTTCAACAAAGCAAACGCGATACGGTTTATTGTACTATTAGGTTTCGCGTAGGCCTTTGCAATATGTTGTAATCGGATGGGTTGCTGACTACAGTAGAACCTGTTCAAATCAGCCATCAAAAAGAGGTATAATTATGGGTATGTAAGGCAGATGATAGCTTAATGCAGAAAGGTCCTATACTTTTGTCCTGCATTTAGCAGCCAACTGCTTTTAAAAATTCCCATGTTCAATAAATAAATGTTCGTTTAAGGCAGCTTCTACTGAAATTCGATTTTGCCTCTGGATACGACAGTTAATGAAACAGCTCCGTATGACTTTGTAGTGAAATGCAAGATCCTTCTACTATTACACAATCTGTAGACGATACTACGTAATATCAACCCTAACCTCGCTGTTACAAAATATTGTCTGCCAAAACATTTTTAAAACGTTTACACTTCCGATTTGAATACGTTGTGAAAAGCTTTTGATCAAGCGGCATCCAAAAAACGTTCGTCCTGCATTAAGCAACCACTTTCTTATGTAACCAGCCACAATAAGTGGTCGCATTAGAGGTTTTTTTCTGTATTTTCAAATGTTAGTCAGCTTACGGAGAGCGTGGTCTAATGGTTAACTTAATGATGAACTAGCAAGAAAACAGTACATGAAACTAATTACCAACATTGAAAATAGCACTGTGAAAACATTTTTAAAGGAGCAAATCTATAATGATTTATAAGCAAGTCTTATAATGGAAACTCTTGTCCTAAATTTGAGAGTATTGTGATTGAATCACCAATGTCATTAAATAAGCGTTCAAACTATAACAGATCTGTTGTCATTTATGCTGGAAACGAGTGCAGTCATTTACAAACAGTGTTAACCAGATCCGAACGTTTCCAGAGGCGCCCCCTGATCAGAGTCATTGTTTCCCATTCAACTATCTTATCGCAGTTTACCTTTTCATATTGTGGACTATTGCGTTTAATCCTAACGCGGTACAGTTGTACTGACAGTCGTGCAGCTAATTGTGTGATACGAACCTTACAATACATTTGGCTTTCCTTTCGGCAATACGCAATCCTAATATCAATGTATGACATTATTTTGAAGTGATTGTATTGCGTTAAGCTTTCACATTCGTTTTCATTATGGTCTATTAATTGATTTATTACAGTTAATCAAAAAATGTATCACTTTACTGCATGACAAGTGAACGGGTTTATACAATTTAGTTTGGATAATTGAATCGAACGAAGCTCAAACATTCGATGCTTGCGGACAGCAGACAACACATTGAATGTGTCTGACGTGTCGCTGAGACGAAGTGTTACACATCTGAGTATTTACTTTTACTCAGTGTTAGGTTTGTATATTTGATTTATTCAACGTCATTATGTAACATTTTAAATATTCTCTATATGCTGGTGTAAACAGTTCCTAATAATTTCTGTGGAGAGCAGCGCAGATATTTATCTAAGGATCATCGTTGTTTTATCTACACTTTTTTTCTATATAAAATTAGCGGGATAACATAATGCCGACGCATTATAAGTGAGTGTGTTGCGGCCGTACAAAATCGCACCGTATTCATTGTCCGTGTTATATTTTCTGATCCTACGGGATCATTAGTTTCGATGTTTTGAAAAATGAATAGTTGCACTTCCAATAACTGCTCATGAGCGGACTCAATAAAACCGAGTCTGCAATGTTCGCTTTTTGTATTGCTGCATTTGCTTTCGAAAGATCACCTACTTTCAGAATTTATATATGAAAAAGTAATAAAGTCAAGCAGGGAAAGCCACACACAAGACATAACACGATGCCATCAATACAATATGGTTGTTTGACTTCCAGAGAGCAGTGGATTGTTTGCTGTGTAGTGTCATTGTAGCTCGAAGTATGTAGGTGATTTGAAGGCAACACTTTCATTAAAATGGATGTTTATGCAAATAATTCAGTATGAACGGTGTGCTTTATTGTTTAGAATTGATTGAAAGACGTTGAATGTGCGATTGGAGTGCACTGAATGCAGACCCATATCACAGTGCCACTTATTATTAGAAATGATCTAACAAACTTAAACTTATCGTCTACAAATAGGGTACTAGTAGAAGGATCTTGCATAACGGCATACGGAGCTGTCTCACTAATTGTCGCATCCAGAGGCAGAATCGAATTACAATAGAAGCTGCCTTAAGCGACCATTCATTTATTGAACATAGATAAATATTTGTCCGAAAAAACATAATTTCTGACATGTAATGCTGAAAAAGCTTTCTTTACTAACGAGCCAATGAAATATTATACCATTTGGATTTGCTCAGAAGTTTGCGAATCACTAACCTTTCTTTTGGATAACATATTGGCACGTTACGGGAATGCTGTATACCGTCAGGTAATTGGTATTTCATAGGGGTACGAATTGTGCATCACTCGTAGCCGAGTTGTTTTTGTACTGCTATAAGAGAGAGAAAGTTCATGTTAACTTTGAAACCGAAATCACAGGAAGATGTCATAAAAGCCTTCAATTATATTGTGAGGTTCGGCGCCTCTAAACCGGTTTACCTCCACCCCAGTGAGTTTTGTCACTGACCGTTCCAAGGCGACCCTTCAATATTCCCCCTATTGTATATTTGTTTTGTCTCTGTGCGTCTCTTTATATATTTTATATTTGTGTATATTTGCTGTGTTTGTTTGCCTTACTGTTCGGGTGGCTGTTTGTTCTGTATGTGGTGTTTCCTGCATGACTAATTTTTGTACTTTTCTCAATTTTGTGGATGGTATTTGAACTTAGCTTACCCTTTACAGTGTATTAGATGTTTTGATTCGTATCATTTATCCAAAATAACTTAAATTGAATATAGCGAACTCTTCCGACACTTATACAGCTTTTCTTGATCTAGACCTTAAAATTGACAATGGAATGCTTTCTTCTAAAATGTATGACCAAAGAGACGACTTTGATTTTAATATTGTAAATTTCCCTCATCTTGACGGAGACGTTCCCGGTGCCCCAACTTCGGGGTTTACATATCTCAACTTATTCGTTTCTCAAGAGCTTGTTCCTCTGTTGAAAAGCAGCGTAAGCAAGATTATAGATATCATAAACTGCGAAAAACATTCTCTAAATTTTATTATCGGAATATCGCATTTATTGGCAAGTACAAAGGTAATCTTACGGCGCTCCTGCATTTTCTCACTTTGTTCATCAGATATGTTAACACATCATTAAAAAACGACAGTATCCTATTGCATTACAACATACAGTATGTCTGGTTGTCAACCTTTTAACAGTTGTCAATCACACTGTCCAGTTTTAATGAACGCCGACTAGAAAGATTTAGTACTCTACGAAGACGACTCTTAAATCCGGAAATGTTTTTGTCGTACCCTATATTACTTTCCCATATGTTTCCGTTCTACATGCATTTTACCACTGTATTTGCCATCGCGGTTGTTGTAGATTAGTCGGAGAGGGGCTACATTTATTTACTGTTTGTCATTTATGGGCGGAGAATAGGCGTGAGTTTGGGCAACCCTTTAACCGGTTTATAACCCCAGTGACTACTGTTACTGACCGCTCCAAGGCGGTTCTTTTATCTTCCACCTATTGTTTGTTTGTTTTGTCTTTGTGCGTCACTTTGAGTTTTTGGTAGTTACGAGGCTTGTTCTGAAATTATTGAGACACTGTTAATAAAATGGACATAGACGGACATACAACTGAGATATTACGTCACTAAATGTGAGTGCTTTGTACATGCGCAAAATAAAAATACTGGACCCGTGGATCACTCTTGAGCATCTTCCTAAAGAAAGTCGCCTCGCTGGACCAGGAGCACGCCAGCGTCATTAACGTTACGCTATCTCTTTTGACATTCCGTGATGCTGCTCCTCTCCTAACCCTGTCATAGTAAATGTGACACCCAGCAAACTCACAGAGTTTCGTGTGTACCTTACGGTCATTTTTGTATGTGTGGTCAGAATTCAAATGTTTTGAATTGCAATGTTGCACAATCAGTCGTGCGTTCTGTTGTAATGCATTTAACACATCTGACAGTCAGTTCTGTAATGATTGTGGGTATGTCCGTTTCAATAGATGTGTATGGTGTTATTGAATAATTGGCAAATCTGTTGTTTCTATGGTAATCTTTATACTCAGGGAGCCAATGGGGTTTACCGTGCAGCGCTCCCCCCTTAGACTTTTCCATGGGTACAAAAATGTTCAGAAAAGTGTCCTGAATCAGAATCGCGAATGTACTCAAATTTAAATTATTTTAGGCTATGTGTTTTTAACCATTTCCATGGCAACCCCCCAGTTTTCGTAATAATGAACCATACCTACAAATTCGCCCATATCACAGCCAGTTGTGTCTTATCTTACATTTGGTAACAGTTATAGTTTTAGGACAAAAACTGGCTGCGATATGGGCAAATGTGTAGGTATGGGTCATCATTACGAAAACTTGGCTCCATTGGCTCCCTGAGTATTAAACACCAGATACACTTCTTCAAGTTTGTGACTTAAATCTGATCTGATTTCTACGAAGTCCTTGTTGTTGCATTGTCCTCGGGGAAACATCCCTGGTAATGCTGTTGCAACTTATGTTATTCACGATACATAATCGTATGCATGACGCGATCATTTCTTATAGAAACAGACTATTATCGACTCTGTGCGACACTAACCCGCAAGCAATTCTGTGATTTATATTTCTAGACTGTCAACATGTTATTACGTTCGGAAAGTTGTAACACGTACATAATGTATAAGGCAATTGGTTTGACAGAAGCAGCAATGACCAGCTCTTTGCATGTTTGGAATACCTACCGACATATATCACAATGCTTAGGCCCGAAACCATTCATTGTCATACTGCAAATGGTACACGTAGACCATATAAGACTATTTAAGAGTTTGGTCTAAACTATACAATAAAAGGGAAGATTTCGATTCAAAATTGTTAATTATCCTTCTGTAAATTCGGGGTAATATCCATTTTCACGATTTGTTTATTAAACGCATTAAAACTTTTAGAAAGAAAGGTTATGACCCTGTTGTATTGCAACACACTGCATGTTTGGTTATCGATCCCTTTACAGTCAGTAGCTACGCTTCCCTCTTTGCTTGCACGATTACAGGCCGAGGGTAGTACTCAATGATGGTATACTCTTAAACCAATAAATGGGATGAGCTTACCAGACTCATGTGTTGCCTGCAGTTGGTCTGTCTTCAGCAAAGTCATTGAGTATATACAGTATAACCTGGTTTATCCGACTGAATTTGTCGGATACACCAGAGTGTCGGGAAAGTCAGGGTCAGACGATCAACCAACGCAAAACCGGAATTTCAACGGATGTGAAATATACAAGGATAAAACATTGTCTCTTGATGTTATTTTACACTCAACTGGAATATTGGTCCCTACAAAATTCTTTCCTTCTAAAAATATCAGCAACCGATCATGATCTGCTAATTCCAAACCTTCAACGACAACTCGGACTGCATCAATAAACCGTTAATTCTGTATTTTTTAATCTAAAGTTAACACTATTCTTCGGCGTGTTTGGAATCTGTGCACACGCCGGTTCACTTGCAAGACGCTTTCGTATTCCAAAAGATGATCCAATTTGAAAGACACATACATACTAAAAATATCGCCTAAACCTTACTGGATAAGTAAAGCAAATTGTATTCTGTAAAGGCTATAATATACAGGTCGAGTTTATGCCTAACATTATTCAGACAATTATATTTTCTCAATTGTATTACCACAAAGATAATTACCAGTAATTATGGATTTAGCTAGTCCTCAAAATCTCAGGACCATACTTATCGCTCAATCAATCAGGATGAGCAGATGCCCAGCCAGCCATGCACAATCCCACTTAAATATTGTGTCAGATATACAGGTGTGAAAAACGCAGCATTTAGCACGTTGGGACCGCCAAACAGTGTCGGACAACGGATACGGCTGGTTCCATTAAAAGCAGGTTTTAAGCATATAGAATAATGAAGGATTTTTTCGGGACCAAATAATGCTGTCGGGTATATCAGGTTGTCGGTAAAGGCAGGTGTCCGATAACCCAGGTTATACTGTAATTGGCGGACTTTTACTGTTGCTATGCTGTTTGACATTTTGTACTGTGATTACTGTCTTCTATGTTGTGGGGAAGTCCGGCGGGGATGCCTTTATTTAGCTGGGTAGACTTTGAAATAAGTGTGAGGTTTAAATCCCCATGTGTGTGTGTGTCTGTCTGTCTGTCTGCTCTCTGTCTGTCTGTGTCTCTGTGTGTCTTTGTCTGTCTATGTGTTTGTATGTGTGTCTTTGTGTCTGTGTGTCTTTGTGTGGTGTGTGTCTGTGTCTGTGCCTGTGTCTTTGTCTGTCTATGTGTGTGTATGTGTCTTTGTGTCTGTGTGTCTTTGTGTAGTGTTTGTCTGTGTGTGTCTGTAGAAATTGCCTTTTCTCGATGTTTTGGTGATGGTGGCGTTTTATGTGTAGCTTTTCCTGATTGACTTTACTACGTTTTCATTTAGTTTAATTGGCGAAACTGCAGAATCAAATCTACATAACGCCTTAACCAAACAAAACAGACTGTGATTAGACAGTTCCTCTAGGAGCGGGTTAACTCTGTTTGCAACGGCGTTAACGGGCGTCTGTGTGAGATATGTTCGATTGATGATGTAACAAATTAAACTTAGAAATATATTAAACATAATGGATTTTTTCAGCAGAATGTGTAGTATACAAGTAAGTTATCATCGACCACCAATATGTGCAATAAATTGTATCTGAATGTGTATATCTAAATGTGTCTATGTATCAAGTAAATATCGTTTGATTCTATGCATGTGAACAATAAATCTGACATAACATGTATCATATGAAATATCGTCAGTAATGTCATGACCCTTTAGATGGCATTGTGTAAGATCTATGTAAAATGACATCGTTTAGTTCATTTCAATATTTACTAAATTAACCACACGACACTGTTAATATCCAACTTCTTTAATACTGCATGCGTAGTACGCAAATGACGTAATTAAGATGAAACATAAATGAAAAGTCAAGCAGGAAAAGACACACAAAACGCAACAGCCACCAAAACACGGATTGAAAGTAAATACCGGTAACACAAATACCCAACCGCACACATACACACACATACACATATGTACACAAACACACGCGATGAAACATTTAAAAAGGACAAAAATGAGTCATGCAGGAAACACCACATACAGAACAAACAGTTGCCCGAACAGCAATACCAGGAACAAACGCACAACTACAAAGACACCAAACAAACATAAAAGCAAAGGTGACCACGAGAGAACGGTCAGCGGCAAAACCACCACGGAGGGTTTAAACAGGTTCACGTACGTCCTACAGGGAAAAGTCATGGCATGAGTCTGGTAAATGTACATGTAAGAGTCATGCAGGAAACACCGCATACAAAACACACAACCGCCCAAACAGCAACACGACGACATGCAGTAAATGTACATGTATATAAAAGACACACAGAAACAAACAAATACACACAAAGACAAAACAAACATACAACAGGGGGAAGTTGAAAGTACCGCCTTGTAACGATAAGTGACAAAAGTCACGGGGGGGGGGGGGCTAAACCGGTTTTAGGGCGCCCAACCTCACACTTATTCCATCCCCACCCTAAAAGACAAACAGTGTTAATAAATCCATCCCCTCTCCGACTTATCTACAACAACCGCGATGGCAAATACAGTGGTAAAGTGCATTTAAATCGAAAACATATTTAAGTGGAGTAACTGTATCCACCTATCGCTAGTGTACTCAATGAAACTGTAGAACAGTATTTAAGGGTAATACAAAAACGAAATAGAACAACTACGTCCTCCTTCCGTTTCCGGATTTAAGAGGTCGCCTTCATAGAGTACAAAATCTTTCTTGTCGGCGTACACGCAAAGAGGCCAGCGTGATTGCCAACTGTAAAAGGGTTGACAACCAGACATGCAGTATGTTGTAGTACCATAGGATCATATCTCTATTTAATAAATATTTTAATGTATTTAGTGAATACAGTGAGAAAATGTTTATGTCCAATAATTTTACGAGGTTTGCAAATTTTGCTTTTGGGGGATCACCACTTTCCAGAATTTATAATTTTCACAACAGCAGGTGTTAAGTGCTTGTGTTGCGGCGGTAAAACGTCACCGTGTACTTCGTTCTCAGTGTTGTTATTCTTTCTGATCCTTCGAGATCACGAGTTTCAGTACTTTTTGTTCTGAAAATTGAATACCGCTTAAGCCGGTGCGTGAGCAGTATTGCACTTTCAATTACTGCTCATGAACAGACCGAATAAAACCGGGTCTGCAATTTGTTTCTTTTGTGTTGTGTTTTTTTGCTTTCGGGGGATCACCTCTCTTCGGAATTTATAATTTTTCACAACAGCAGGTGTTAAGTGCTTGTGTTGCGGCCGTAAAACGTCGCCCGTACTTCATTCTCAGTGGTGTAATGCTTTCTGATCCTTCGTGATCATGAATTTCAGTGCTTTTTGTTCTGAAAATTGAATACCGCTTAAGCCCGTGCAAGGGAGCGTGAGCAGTGTTGCACTTTCAATTATTGCTCATGAATAGTCTCAATAAAACCATGTATGCAATGTTCTTCTTTTGTGTTCGGGGGATCACCTCTCTTCAGAATATTTGATATTGAGAGATAAATTTCGATAATGAAATTTATAAAAAGCTTACCAGGCAATGTTGAGAAATGTAAACGCCATAAACAGAAAAGGGCGTTTATAAGGGTGCATTATATGAGAAGAATAATAATATATGTTTATTTACTGTTGTGTGCTGTTGATTTGTACCACACGAGTTATCTTAAATGAATAAGACACTCTGCAAGCTTCGTGTCATATCAATTTAGTCAACACAATTAGAAAACTCATATAAAACCCTTTCTATATAAAGCATTCAGTCTCTCTCTGTTGAATCTAATTAAGGACAAATCTTAATAGGTCGACAAGAACATGATGATGTTAATGTCCCCTCGAAGAAACGTATTGTTGACATAATTGATACGCGTATTGCTTTTTAAAACTCAAGTCACCAACTTTTACCACCAACATTTGCATTCAAATTATGTTCTTGCTTCTGTTGACGAGGCATTAAATGTGTAACTCACTATTTGAAAGAATTCTTTTTGAAGAATATACTATGTTAGTCTTTTAGAGAAGGACTTAACTGGTTTAATTACTTATATTCATGCATAAAGCGCGCTGTTGTAGTCCCGACTACCCATACACTAATAAGGCGATTCTCGTGCTCGCGCGCTGTTGCTGATCGGTTTTTATTATACCTTTGCGGGGCTTAACGTCAACAGTAGACGCGAGCACTACAGCGTTTTTACAGTACCCCGTTACGCATCAGGATCATGAACCGTCAAGGAATACCGTATAGTTTTTGGTGTACTACTATTACACTATCTATACGTTGACGGTCTGTCTTATTACTACCAAAGAACATGATAAAATTTATGAAAATCTGGTATTCATATTTTGGTCAAAAAAACTTCAACTGATATTTTAACTAATTTTGAAAATGAACATTACAACATTTCTTCATTGAGCTCTTAACGTTATACTACTCTACCTCGCCATGTTATAAAGGATAAACTGATTACATAAATAGATTAAACCTTTGCCAGAGAAATTTCAATGTTCCTTAACTTTTAATGGAAAAGTAGTAAAGTCAAGCAGGCAAAGCCACATACAAGACGCAACCACCACCAAAACACCGATAGACAGCATGACACACAAACACACACACAACCACACACCCAAACGCACACACACACACACACGAAATGAACACAGAAAACACCAAAAGACACACAAGAACCAGGGACAAACGTTCCACAACATGAACAAACCACAAGCACAAAGACACAAGGCAAACAAAAGGAAGGGTGACAAAGAGAGTACCGCCTTGGCACGGTCAGCAGCAAAAACACCACTGGGGTTTAAACCGGTTTACGGACGTCCTAACCTCGCACTTCTCTCAAAGTCACCCTAGCTTTACAAATATTGTAAATAAAGGTATCCTTGCCTTGTCTTTGTAGATGCCTTACGTTTCGTTTAGATACTATAGTTGTACGCTATTGGGATACGATATGTCATCAAGTCGTTGGTATGTCCGTGGGTATAAAGTGTGCCCCTACTGTGGCAGACTTGGTTTTGTATTGCTATGATAGAGATATTTGAATTTGGATAATCCTTACTTTGAAACTATGATTTCCCCAGTTTACCCACACGAACTGACTTTACACATGGCGAATCGATCTAATATTATGTCTTAATTATAGATTTGAACCTTTCAATCACAAAGGATAATTTTATTTGCAAAATATACGATAAAAGGGAAGGTTGTAATTATATTCCTAGATGGAGATATGCCCTTTTACATCTGACTGGGTTTATATTTCTTATCTTATTCGGTTTGACCGACCCTGTTCTTTGCTAGTCGCAATTAAGTTGTTGATTTGTCAGTGCAGTGGTGCTGTTTGGGTGACTGTGTGTTTTGTATGTAGTGTGTCCTGTATGCCTCATACATGCATTTTTAGGAACATTCGGTGTCATATCCATGTTTCTGATTGCGCTTTGACTGACCGAAGGTCGTACTCTATAGTGACATACTCTTAAACCTGGAAACGAGATGATCTTACCAGACTCATGTATTGTTTTTTCTCTGTCGTGCCCTTATCGTTTTACCTGCAGTTGCTCTGATATCAGCAAAGTAATTCAGAGCATAGTGTACTGGGTTTTACTGTTTTATGGTATAAGTACAAAAATGAGTCATGCAGGAAATACCACATACAGAACAAACACTCGCCCGAACAGCAACACAAGGAAACAGCAAATGTACATGGGTAGAAAAAACAACAAGAGACGCACAAAGACAAAACAAACATACAATAGGAGGAAGATGGAAGTACCGCCTTGGAACGGTCAGTGACAAAAGTCACCGGGGGTTTAAACCGGTTTATGGGCGCCCAACCTCACCCTTATTCCATCCCCATCCTAAAAGACAAACAGTGTAAATAAACGTATCCCCTCTCCGACTAATCTACAACAACCGCGACAGCAAATACAGTGGTAAAGTGCATGTATAACAAAAAACATTTAATTGAACATACTGTATCCACCTATCGCTAGTGTACTCAATGATTGAGCTGCAAACAGAGTAACTGTAGAAAAGTAATAAAGGGTACGACAAAAATGAAATAGTACAGATATCCGACGTTCTCCTTCCATTTCTGGATTTAAGAGGTCGCCTTCATAGAGTACTAAACCTTTCTTGTCGGCGTACATGCAAAGAGGCCAGCGTGATTGCCAACTGTAAAAGGGTTCACAACCAAACATGCAGTATGTTGTAATAATACAGGATCATATCCCTTTTTAATGAATTGTTTTATATATTTGATGAACAAAGTGAGAAAATGGGTATGTCCAATAATTCTACGAAGTTTGTAAATCACATCACCATAAAATTCAGGATGTGAAATACCGTGTCGCAAAAGTACCTTGAGATTACATTTGTACTTGCCAATAAGCGAGAGATTTCGATAGTAAAATTTAGAGAAAGTTTTTCTTAGTTTATGGTATCTATATCCTTGTTTAAGCAGTTTTTCAGTTAAAATGAGATTTCGACTGTTAAAATCGTCAATAGATGAACAAGCTCTAGCAAAACGAATAAGTTGAGATATATAAACCCCGTAAGATGGAGCACGGGGAACATCCCCGTCAAGATGAGGAAAATTTACAATATTAAAATCAAAATCATCTCTTTTGTCATATATTTTAGAAGAAATCATTCCATTATTAATTTTAAGGTCTAGGTCAAGAAACGCTGCATAATTGTCGGACGGGTTAGCTTTATTCAATTTGAGTTCTTTAGGATAAATTGTAGGAATCAGAGCATTAAAGAAAGGGTTATCTAAGTTAAAAATATCATCCAAATATCGACAAGTATCATTGAAGGCTTTTATAACATCTTCTTGTGATTGAGGATTCAAACTCAACATGAAATCTCTCTCATAGCAGTACAAAAACAAATCTGCGACAAGTGGTGCACAATTCGTACCCATGGGAATACCAATTACCTGACGGTATATAGCATTCCCATAACGTACAAATATGTTATCCAAAAGAAAGGTTAGTGCTTCGCAAACTTCTGAGCAAGTCCAATTGGTGTAATATTTCATTTGCTCGTCAGTAAAGAAAGCTTTTTCAGCATTACATGCCAAGAACGATGTTTTTTCTCGGGCAAATACTTTCTGGATCAAGCTAGTAAGCTTATCCTTAATTAAAATATGAGGAAGAGTTGTGTACAGAGTAGAAAAATCGTAAGTGCTTACAGTGGATGCAAGATACCTTTTGTTCTTAAGTTTGTTTAAGACTTCTGAAGAGTTCTTAATAGACCAGAAGAGATTTATTCCAGAATTTTCATAAGTCTTATCACAGTAAAATTTTACATGTTCCTTTACCTTCGTTAAACAAGAAGTCAAAAGTATAGACAATTTAGTAGTTGTACATGAACTAGAATTTGCAATGAAACGCGCTTTATATGGTTTTTTATGTAGTTTTGGTAACCAATACATAGTAGGAAGTTTATGTTGTGTAATTTTAATATCGGTTCCAAATTGTTCACACTTTTTGACATGGTCTGAAATGATGGTCTTTTCGTCAGTGGTAACTGAAATGTATGACTTGGTATTAGTAATTTCCTGCTTCAAGACATCGATATAATGTAATCGTCAAATAATAATCACATTATTTGATGCCTTATCAGCAGGAACAAAAACGTATTTTGAATGGAAATCCTGTAAACCCTTTTTAAGATGTCTAAATGAAGTTCTAGGTTTAGGTGGAAGAAGGTGTTTATTAGAGCTGTAAAAGGAAATGCGTTTATCAATTATATCAAAAATTAGTTTTTTCCAACAAGAAAGGGCAGTAGACTCAACATGTTCTCTTCGACACCATTTAATACTAAAATTTTGTAAAGCCTCCGCAATCTGAACTCGACAAGAGTTAAAATCTATCAAGGATGGTATTCTATATTTGGGACCTTTATTCAAAAGAGATCGTAGACGTTTATCTTTAATTATCTCAAAATTACCAGTAATCACATGACCAGCCGGAGAATAGCAAAATTTTGAGGTGGCGCAATCTCAATTATCAGGAATATTATCATTAATATTAAGGTCGGCCACAATTTTATTATAGTTGAAAATTGTATTTCTGATGGGTTTGTTATATTTGTAGCAGATGATAGGTGGTTCTGTATTTTTAAAGTATTTAGGAATAGTGTCAATTACATTTTTGTCTCTAAAAATACTTTGGAGGTCAATAAAATCAATACCTTTATTAATAAAAGGAATTTTCAAGAAGAATCTTTGGTGTTCAGATAATTTGTCGATGTGCGGTCTGAGAACATGTAGAGTAAAGCTTTGTATCAAACTAGCCGTTCCTATGAGAGGATCTGATCGAAAAATAATTTGATCGGCTTCCTCGTCAATTCCTTTTAATGAACATATAGATAAGGAGGAAAGTCTAGAAAGCATGGCATGTTTACCCGAAATTAGGCGTAAAGTATGTAGATCAAGAAGAGTCAATTTCAAACGAGATTTTCGTTTAATATTACCATTCTTGCTAATGCCATGCGATCGAGATTTGCGTTTTCTAATAGAAAAAATTGAAAAAATATCTATATCTGGTTCTTTTGAAATATTTCCAGTCTGGTAAATATTATCATTCAGTCCTAAAGGAAAAGGTGTTTGCAATTTTTTGATCCAATTTAATTCAGATATAAATCTAGCTTTCGATTTAAAGCTACTAGTCGCCTCCTTATCATATGTTATATGCTCAACTATTTGTACTAAAACATCTTTAAAAGAATGGCCAGATTTCCGAAAGTGTTGGTATAAAAAATTGTTTAGTTTACGATTTCGACACTGATATGCATGCTCACGAAATCGAGTTTTCAAAGCACGTCCTGTTTGTCCTACGTACTGTATACCGCAACTAGGCGCGTTTCAAGTTAAAACATAAATAACGTTAGTAGTAGTACAATCAACGTCTGAGTTTATCTTGACATTAAATGTTCTACCATTAACTGTAGATTTTATAGTGGAATTACAAGAAATGTTATTACAACATATGCACCTCTTAGCAAAGCACTTTTGGATAATTGGATACACTCTGTGTCGCCTGCATAAGGACCGTTTACGAATAGAAGAAACATTTTGGATAACAGATTTTAAAGGTGAAAGTACAACTCTTGGTCCATTGAAAAAACATTTATTAATAGAAAGAGATGGTATGTGAAAAGATGAAGCCGACTGAAGATTAAGTTGTTTTAAACGAACAAAAGGTTGAAGGGAAGAGAAATTAGAAATATTTCTGGGTACTTGTACAGACGACACAGATTGCATATTTAAAGCTTTTAGTTCTATTCGAGGTATTTTAACTTTATTCATATTGGAAAGTGATAGAGGGGCACCTGTATTGTGTTCATCAACACGTCAATTACATTAGTGTAGCTACCAAGTGCATCAAATTGTTGGTGAACACAACACCTACCACGAGGTGCATGACATACTTATGATGATGTAAGAGGCGAATGAGAGTTGTGTATGTTACTTGCATATCCTGCAAGAGAATGATAACAACATGTTGTACATACTATTCTGTGTTGACCGTCGTTGATGTTGCGGTGCAGTCCGGTGGAGATACGTTTATTTATACCGTTTGTTTAACTATGGGGACTTTGATATACGTTTGAGGTTAGGACGTCCGTAAACCGGTTTTCAATAAAACCGAGTCTGCAATTTTCTCATTTTGTGTTGCAATTTTTGCTCTCGGGGGATTACCTCCCTTCAGAATTTTTAACCCCAAATATGGTTTTGACACTGGCTGTTCCAAGGTGGAACTCTCTTTGTAAACCTTAGTTTTTTGTCTTATGTCTTTGTACTTATACGTTTGTTGATGTTTGAAATGTTCTTATCTTATGTGTGTGTTTGGTTGTGTGTGTATCACATATTTTCCATCGATGTGTTGATGGTGGTTGCGTCTTGTGTGTGACTTTTCCTGCTTAACTTTGTTCCTTTTTTAATAACAGAGAGAAACGTTGCTCGGGACCAGTTCATATTTTTATTGCTCAAATGTTATCGATCATCTTGTTTTCTTTCTAAATATTTTGCTGTGTAAGGTTATTTACTGTAGCAGCTGATGTCATGTTCGATTGCTGTCTCAAACATACTGTGCATAATGATCAACGTTAATACAGTTTGACATTCACAAATCGACTTTGCCTTTCCGGTAACAAATTGATGAGGGTATTGTGCTTGAATAAATTCGCAGTTTCCTAGGCATTTTACTACAAAATGACAGCTAAATCGTACCACATTCTGACACTAGCCCCTAGAAACTTTCTCCAAGGAAAGTGCTACTACATATTTATACTTATACATGGCAGATATACTTTTCACATTTAATCCTTAATGTTCTGGAACCGAATACATAAGAAATTTGCAAACAGTTTGTAATCAGTCAGCGGATTAAGGATTTAATGAATGTTTATTTTTATCTTGCAAGCAGGTTGTTGTAATGTGTACTGGTATATGAAATACACACCGTGTGCACTTTTGTAATATTTGTAATTATTACTGATATATATATATATATATATATATATATATATATATATATATATATATATATATATATATATATATAGTAGATGTCACAATTTATTTCTCTACTCTATATATATATATATATATATATATATATATATATATATATACGTATTAAACACACTTTGATGCATTATCCTAACATAGCCACTAGCTGCTCATCGCCATTTCGAGAAAGATTAGAAACATTGCATTACTCTGAAAGGTTTATGACTTAAGATTCTATGAACTTGAAAAATAGTCAAATTAAAAATATTTACCAGCGAGACTTTCATTCGACATGTATATAAGGTTTAATTCTGAAGGGATATTCCGGCATTTCACCGCGTCTGTGAAATTACACATTACAGAATTCCATCAAGGTTTTACGAGGAGCTCGCACTATTTAATAATCGTATAATCTGATACTTCTGTTCAAAACAATCACCAAAGTATTTTCTAGTAATATTTGAAACAAATTTATCAATAAACATTAAGTTATATATCACAAATATCAATATACACTAATTTCCCGTTACACTGGACTTTTAGTAAGCCTCAT
This sequence comes from Azorinus chamasolen, assembly GCA_963576725.1. Taxonomy (NCBI): domain Eukaryota; kingdom Metazoa; phylum Mollusca; class Bivalvia; order Cardiida; family Solecurtidae; genus Azorinus; species Azorinus chamasolen. Next base: position 4,889,230 of record OY755248.1, on the reverse strand, counting down.
ACAGACCAGGTTATGAAAGTGGTTGCTTAATGCTGGGTGTACGTCAAGCAGAACGCTCGTATTGAAGCTTTAAACTTCATTAAGATGATAAATTCCTTACAAACCGCTATTGTTGGACCGTCCGGTTTAGAAGTTTTTAAATTATATCACCATATAATTTTGGGTGAGAAATACCTTGTTACAGTAACGTCTGTAGATTGCAATTATATTTATAATATAAATTATAATTAATTTACGACTATTAAACTCTTCTAGCAAAGAACCGGTTCCTCAAAGAAGTGGAGAAATGTAAGCGCCATAAGATGTAGAACGGGGAATATCTTGGAATAGTACTATGACCCCTTACATATAAAAAGCTGACCCTCATAGTAGATCGACCGGGGATCGTGTTATTATATAGTACTATGACCCCGGTTATAATACTATGACCGAGTTAGTTATAGTACAATGACCCCCTTTACGTATAAGAAACGGACCTCACATAAAAGATAATAAACTGATCCTAAAAAGGGTGCATACAAGTGAAGTAAACTCCTACTTAGTTATCATTATAAATGTCTCCACCATATGAATGTGGGGCAGTTTTTTTCCGGAGTTGTCCTTTCGCCTGTCTGTCTGTCACAAATTTCGCGGCAGGCTCAAAAACTGTTAAGGCTAGAATATTGAAACTTCACAGGGATGTTGCCCAGCATGAGTAGTCGTGCATCACCATATTTTCAGTTCTCCCCTGGTAGTTTTCGACTTATTGTCCCTGAATAGTTTGAATTTGCCATAATTAATGACATATTGTGTAGCATGCATAACTCAGGCACCGTTTAAGCTAGATTCATAAAACTTTACAAGAACGTTTCCCGGTATGAGTTGCTGTGTACCACCATATTTTCAGTTCATCCTGATAGTTTTGGAGTTATTGGCCCTGCAAAGTTGGAATTTTCCTTAGTTTTATTAACTTTGAGCCACACATATCTCCAAATTTAATATGGCCAAAATCTAGAAACTTCATGTGCCCAGTCTGAGTTATTTTGCACCTAAAATATTTTCAATTCCCTGTCCCTGGTTACCTTTGAGTTGTTGTCCCTGACAAGTTGGGTATGTATTATAGTTTATTACGAACTTTGAGCCACACATAACTCTAAATCTAATAGGGCTAGCCTTGAAACTTCACATAAATGTTGTCCAGCATGAATTGTTGTGAACCTTTGTGTTTTCAGTTCCCTCTCTCTCTCTTGTTATGTTGAAGGTATTGCCCTTGATTAGTTAAAATATGCGGTTAAATAATCTGATACCTTTGCTCAATTGTGTCAATTCAATATTTGTTTGTGTCAGTAGTTACATATATGAAACCTTCCTTTGAAAAAGTGAAGGAATATATTTAGAGATGGATAAGTTATGACATTATAAACTATATGAAATGACGTGCAAAATGCATTATGTTCAAATTTTAAAAAAAAAAAATTTCCCAAGTAGAGAAAATCGATGTGGCCCAGACTATCCACCCGCCCCTTCACGCTGAATCCGCGGTGAGAGACTTTTAAAAACGTGAACAAAGTACCCCCTACGATAAACAGAAATGGTCAAAATATCATAAGGTCGGTTTATTATATTATGGCAAGGGATTCACTATATTTTATATTAAAATGGCCAGGGTCATAGTACTATATGATATATCGACCCCATGATGGATGTATTTTGGCAAGGGACTCACTGCATTTTATAGTACAATGACATGGGGATGGGGGGTCATAGTATTATATAATATATCGCCCCCCTGTGGATGTATTTTGGCAAGGGAGTTACTATGTTTTATAGTAAAATGGCCTGGGATTCATAGTACTATATGATATATCGACCCCGTGGTCTATGTAATTTGACAAGAGTCATTATATATTATAGTAAAATGGACTGGGGTCATGGTACCATATAATATATCACCCTGGTGGATGTCTTTTTGCAAGGGAGTCAGTATATTTTATAGTAAAATGACTGGGGTCATAGTACTATAACAAATATATATATATACCCCTCGGTCGACCAGCAGTGCTTTGACGGTTGATTCTTTAAGTTTCGACATAATGAATTCTAAAGGGAGGTGATCCTCGAGAGCACAAATTACAACACAAAAAGAGAACATTGCAGACTCGGTTTTATTGAGTCTGTTCATGAACAGTAATTGAAAGTGCAACACTGCTCACGCCCCCTAGCACCGGCTTAAGCGGTATTCAATTTTCAGAACAAGAAGTACTGAAATTCATGACCTCGAAGGATCAGAAGGTATAACAACACTGAGAATGAAGTACGGGGCGACGTTTAGACCCTTATTTCATCACAGGGATAATGATATTACATATATGGCTTTTTCTCTGACTTGGGATGTTACCGTTCACATATTACTAGCATAACCATTCGATTACTAGGACAACTAGCCGAATTGTAATGGAGTCCGCTCAAGCATACTTTCGACATAGTTGCACGTGTTTTGCGTTGATATGAGCTAGAGCTAGTTGCCAATACTATATAATGAGCTTCCTGATATGAAAATAGTTTTGATGGGAACATATTTGCCTAGAGTATGCCATTTTGCACACAGTTTAATTGCCGACCAGATATTCACATGATATGACTTTCATCATTGCACATCAATGATTTATCTAAATATCAAATAAGAGAAACGCATCATTGTTATGACTATCTAAACCTTTGACGCTTTCTCTTTCAACAATAAAAAACATTTTAAACTATATGAACAATCTGGTATTAATGTTTTGGTCCGTAAAAAAATCAAATGATATTTTAACTAAACTTGAATATGAACAGTACAGCATGTCTTCACTGAGCTCTTATGGTTTCTCTACACCCTATGCTACTCTACCTCACCATCATATAAAGGATAAAATGATAAAATTAATAGAAACAAATATTTGTCAGAGAAAATAAAATATTGCTTGCTTGTAATGTCCAACATTCAGTCTTTTCGAGTTCAGAAGTTGAACATTACACGGTGAGGCCTTGGTGTTTGTAGAAAATGTAAACAAACAGCAAGGACAGTAAAACCTCATTTTCGGGTAAGATCGCAGTAAGAAAGTTCTGTTTATTGAATATAATGCTGATATGAACGACAGATTTTACTGTGTTTGACGTAAATGTAATAGTTTCAAGGCTGTCCACGGTTAGCCCTCAGGGACGAGGTCGTGTCCGACTAACGAAGTTTGGACATTTTCTCATGCGTCTGGTGCCGTGTCAACTTTATCCCTTTTTTGACCGGGAAAATATTTGCATATTCGAATAAAACGATTTCTTTTCTTACGGAATAGCTTCTAATGTGATCGAAATCGGTGCATTTCTTGCTGTGCGAAAGTTTCAAAGTAGAGGAGTGGGTAATTTGGATCTTTTGAAGTCGGATACCTTCTTTCTATATATACATATACTGCCTCAAACGTGTCTTACCCCTGTGCCTTTACCGACACTCTATCGTATTCAACGTGTGCCTAGCGTATGCTGAGCGTATGCGTAACGTATAGTTCATACGCTCGTATAAGCTGAACTTTTTTGAACATGCTCAAAACATATTTTCGGCCTTTGCGTATGAGAACGTGCACCAGCGTATGACAGCGTACCTGGAACGTATACGACGCATGCCTAGCCTACCCCTAACGTATATCTGCGTTTGCGAGCATGTGAGCATTATTTTCTCATACGCTCGTATACGTTCGTGCCATACGCTCTACATTTAGTGTGACACTCCCTTAGAAACGAGATGATTGCCGTTTCTCTGTTGTGCCCTTTACGCATAAAGGCTTTCCTGCAGTTGCTCTGACTTTAGCAAAGGTACAAAAATGAGTCATGCAGGAAACACCACATACAGAACAAACAGTCGCCCGAACAGCAACACAAGTCATCGAGTACATATTTGATAGACTTTCACAGTTGTTGTTATACTATGTTTTACATTTTGTCCTGTTTTTACCGTCTTCTATGTTGTATGGATGTCCGGCGGGGGATACCTTTATTTACACCGTTTGTTTAGCTAGGGTGACTTTGAGATTAGTATGAGGTTAAGACGTCAGTAAACCGGTTTAAACCCGCGTTTGTGGTTATGCCACTGACCGTTCCAAGGCGGTGCTCTATTTGTCGTCCCTTTTTTGTCGCTTGCTATTTATGTACTAAGTATGCGTGGTTTGTGTGTGTGTGTGTGTGTGTGTGTGTGTGTGTGTGTGTGTGTGTGTGTGTGTGTGTGTGTGTGTGTGTGTGTGTGTGTGTGTGTGTGTGTGTGTGTGTGTGTGTGTGTGTGTGCGTGCGTGCGTGCGTGCGTGCGTGCGTGCGTGCGTGCGTGCGTGCGTGCGTGCCTGCCTGCCTGCCTGCCTGCCTGCCTTCGTGCGTCCGTACGTCCGTAAATGTGTGTGTGTAGTTATGTATCACTTTCTTTCTATCGATTTTTTGGTGATGGATGCGTCTTGTGTGTGGCTTTTCCTGCTTTACTTTTATACCTTTTCATTTAGAATACTTTTGATAGGACTGAAATCTCAAACAATCATGCAGGAAACACCGCATACAAAACACAACAGCCCGAACAGCACCACGACGAAAAACAGTAAATGTAACATTATATACATAAAGACATACAGAGGCGCACAAAGACATAACAAACAATAGGAAGAAGATGGGAGTACTGCCTTGGAACGGTCAGTGACTAACCTCACACTTATATCATCCCAACCCTAAAAGACAAACAGTATAAATACACACATCCCCTATCCGACTAATCTACAACAACTACGATGGCAAATACAGTGGAAAAATGCATGTGAAACGAAAACATATTTAAAATAAAACAAAATGTATCCACCCATCGCTAGTGCACGCAATAATTGAGCTGCAAACAGAGTAACTGTAGAACAGTAAAAAAGGGTACGACACATTAACTGCCGTTTTGACTGTTAGTTGAATTTATTTAATTTGTTGTGTATCAAAGTTAGTAAATCTCATTTTTATGCCCCCAAAGCTAGGCTTTGGCGGCATATAGTAATCGAACCGTGCGTGGGTGTATGGGTGTGTGTGGGGGTGGGTGAATGGGTGGGTGGGTGTGTGTTTGGGTGGGTGGGTGTACTTTTTGTCCGGAGTCACATCAGCTACAGATACCAAATTTGGTGTGTAAGTTCATCTTGGGATGGCGGAGTGTCGCGTACCATTTGTATGTCACTGTGACCTTGACCTTGACCTTTGACCTTGATTTTACAAAAAGCTTTTCCGGAGCATATCTCCTATACCTTACCAGCTACGAATTCCAAATTTGGTGTGTGAGTTCATCTTGGGATGGCAGAGTGTCGCGTACCATTTGCAGGTCACTGTGTCCTTGACCTTGACCTTTGACTTTGATTTTACAAAAAGCTTATACCTTACCAGCTACAAAAAGCTTCTCCGGAGTATATCTGCTATACCTTACCAGCTAAGGATTCCAAATTTGGTGTGTGGGTTAATCTTGGGGTGGAGGAGTGTCGCGTACCATTTTCAGTTCACTGTGACCTTGATCTTGATCGTTGACCGATTTTACAAAAAGCTTGTCCGGAACATATCTCCTATACCTTATCAGATACGGATTCGACTGTGACCTTGACCTTGACCTTTGACCTCCATTTTACAAACATCTTGTCCGGAGCATCTCCTTACCAGCTTGTCCGGAACATATCTCCTATACCTTATCAGATACGGATTCCACTGTGACCTTGACCTTGACCTTTGACCTCCATTTTATAAACATCTTGTCCGGAGCATCTCCTTACCAGCTACGGATTCCAATTTTTGTGTGTGAGTTCATCTTGGGATGGCGCAGTGTTGCGTACCATTTTCAGTTCACTGTGGCCTTGACTTTGACCTTTGCCCTTGATTTTACAAAAGGCTTGTCCGGAGAATATCTCCTATACCTTACCAGCTACGGATTCCAATTTGGTATGTGAGTTCATCTTGGGATGGTGGAGTGTCGCGTACCATTTTCAGTTCACTGTGACCTTGACCTTGACCTTTGACCGATTTTACAAAAAAGCTTGTCTGGAGCATATCTCCTATACCTTACCAGCTACGGATTCCCAATTTGGTGTGTGAGATCATCTTGAGATGGCGGAGTGTCGCGTACCATTTTCAGGTCACTGTGACCTTGAACTTTAACCTCGATTTTACAATAATTCTTATCCTGAGCATATCTCCTTACCAGCTACGGATTCCCAATTTGGTGTGTGAGATCATCTTGAGATGGCGGAGAGTTGCGTACCATTTTCAGGTCACTGTGACCTTGACCTTTACCTTTGACCTCGATTTTACAAAAAGGTTGTCAAGAGAATATCTCCTATACCTTACCAGCTACGGATTCCAAATTTGGTTTGTGAGTTTTTCTTGGGATGGCGGAGAGTCGTGTACCATTTTCAGACACTGACCTTGGCCTTGACCTTAATTTTACAGTCCGGAACATATCTTCTATACCTTACCAGATACAAAAAGCTTGTCCAGAGCATATATCCTATACCTTACCAGCTACGGATTCCAAATTTGGTTTGTGAGTTTTTCTTGGGATGGCGGAGTGTGGCGTACCATTTTCAGGTCAATGTGCCCTTGACCTTTGACCTTGATTTTACTAAAAGCTTGCCCAGGGCATATCTCCTATACCTTATCAGTTACGAATTCCAAATTTGTAATTTTTAATTTGTCTGTAAGTATTGGACAGGCATGCTTAGGCAAACAGTGTAGACCCAAATCAAACTACAGGGTCTACACTGTTTGCTACTACATTAGCATGACTCAGACACAATAAAGAGCTCTAAATACTATTCATACATGGGTAGGCCATGCTGTTCAAATACTTTCAGTGTCAGAACTGTCAGATGAATTACAGCATTATAACAATATAGACCCATATCAGACAGCTCCTGTAGGAGCTATTGGGTCTTCATTGCTTGCTTACAACACTACCTAAATCAGATGCTATACATGCTTATGCAAAGAATGTAGATCCATATTAGGTAACTTCTGTTGCAGCTGTCTAAGAGCCATTGTTACATGAAACTTTGACCATGTGTTTAGAATTGACTGAGGGTATGTTTTTAACGTTAAGGATCAACATAGGGTCTTTCTTAAACGTTAAGAATCAACTTAACAGTAACAATCAACACAGCATGTTTTTTTAACATTGAAATTTGACCCTGTGTCTTTTTTTTAAAACGTTAAGAATTTACCCAGGATCTGTGTTTAATGTTGACAATCAACCCAGGGTCCTTGTTAACGTTGAGAATGACCTAGGGTCCTTTTTAACTAAGTTTCGACCCCTGGCTCTTTTCTTAGCTATCATAATCGTCAAAGGTTCTGTTTTTAATGTTAAGAACTGACTCCTGTGTCATTTTTAACAGCATCAAAAGTTCATGTTACACCTACATTACATTGTATTGTTTTTCCGCCAAAGTGCACTTCGGTGTCAAACACTTTGGGGGCATTTGCCATCCGTGCCGACTCTCTTGTTTTATCTTATATCTTACAAAAATTAGTACGGTGTACATATTCCAATGTGCGAGGCGGTTGGTTAATAGAGTTAATCATTATGAATAAAACCCTGCGTATTTGCTGAAATCTGCTCATTGAAATAAAAGCTGTGTATAAATAATGAGACTGTTACAAACTATTTCTTTAATCAGGGCGGCTTCATATACGTATGTATAGACGCTATATCGTTGGTTTTTGACTGATAGAGTATTACACTCATTAAAAATAATAACTGCCGTATATCTCATCTGCTTGCGCAACGTAATTGTTACCTGTTCATTTTAATGGACTAAGTACCTGTCCTTGGAGGTCTCTCTTTGGGCATGTTTAGACTGTTCAACCAGTTTTTAATGATTTTATACTGCTTTTTCATAGCGTTATTAGAATAGGCATTGAGATAGCGCTGCTCAGACTGATATAATCTGGGGTTATATTCTGTCTGCATCAGGTCTGGGCTCAGCGTTTAGAGTATACCTGAGCCGTCTCCGCGAAGCAGTGCTCGGAACATACCCTGAGCAGGTTTTAAACCTTTGGTTCTATTAATTTAATTTAATTTAGCCTCTTGAAGCAGGTTTCATACATTGTTCAAGATGGCCGTCAAAGTAAAACAAAAGTAAAGTACCTAGTCTACTTTCAATCCGAATGACCGCTCATCCGACTGTACATTTACTCCCCATATCACCTATATGTTTGAGCACTGCTACCATACAGCACAATCATGCTAGGGACCGTCACAGGTATCCATGTAACTCCTGAGTGGAGCGGAGCTGCGGGTGGGAGACACTGAAAAGCGTCTCTGAAATGTTCGGTAGGGACCGGGATTTGAATCCCGGACCTCTGGACTAATAGTCAAGCGCGTTGCCACTAGACCACCGCACACCAAAGCGTAGGGTTGCCTACATGCTTTGAGACTTGGGGTCTGAGACAGCGTTGTGTGTGTATAGTTTATGTATCATGTTCCATAGTGTTCGTATGAGGCAAAATAGCATCAAAACACTATACTGCTGCCAACGGCTAACATAACACATTCACGTCAACTATAAGTTTCAAGCCTTATGCTGTGTTTGGCTCAAGAAACTGTCACCTCACGGAACGCTCGAAATATTTAATAAAAGGTCTGAGGTTGGATTATGTCATTGGGGCATCACCTAGCGCCCTGGTGCTATTATTCACTGTGTTTTGCTATACGTAAACTGTCTGTATATAAATGACACAGAGTGTATCCAATAATCAAGATGTACGATACTAAGACATTCATAATTATGTTGTAGTAATATTTCAAATTTACAGTTAATGGTTGAACGTTTAATGTTAAAATCAATTCAGGTTTGGATTGCTCTACAATTAATTAATGTTTAGACTTGAAATGCCCCATTCAATAAGTTGGCTAAACAGGCCGTGCTCTGAAGACCAAATTCAGGGAGCATGCATATCAATGTAGACATGATAAGCTTAGGACGTATTGTATTTTATATTTTAGGAAGTCTGACCACTCTTTTATAGCTGTTTTAGTCCAACTTGTAGAAATCTCTCATATATATTGCAATGTTCATAGCTGAATTAAATTGGATTAAGAATTTACAAACCACGTTTCCTTTAGGCTTAAATGACAATAATTACCAGACTGGTAATATTTCCTGATATATACGGTTGTTTCATTTTTTCAGATAAGGAAACGCAAGTCTCGTTCGCATGAAATTGGTACAAATCGTAATATTAAACGAACAGCTCGTATACAGATGACTATTCTTGATTTACATACTTTAGGACATTCTGTATGGACATTCTTCCTTATTAATATCTTCATTAAAGGCAAATTACCAGCAGGCCGATAAAATCTTTATTTTGATCAGATCCACGTATAGGAACAGATAGATTGATACAAAGTACAAATGTGAGTCATGCAGGAAACACCACAAACAAAACTAGAAATGTGTCCATAGGCTTTTTAACGCCATATAGTGGTGTGCGGCGGTCTAGTGGTAACACACTTGACTATCAGTCCGGAGGTCCGGAGTTCAAATCCCGGTCCCTCCCGGAAAATTCAGATGCCTTTTCTGTGTCTCCAACCCGCACCTCCTTCCCACCCAGGGGTTAAATGGGTACCTGCGAGGGTCACTAGCTGGTACTGCGGCTGTATGATTGCGCCATATGTTATCAGTGCTCAATATTGTAGGCGAATGAGTCAATGACCAGGGGAGTAAATGTACAGTTGGCTGAGCGGTCATTCGGACTGAAAGTAAACTATACCCAGGTACTTTATATAAGCGCTTTTGAACGAACATATCGTGTGTGAAAAAAGCGCTATATAAATGTGATATAATAATAATCATGTATGCAATGATTGAAGCGATTTATGCCATTTTGCAAATAAATGGCTGCTACTCCTAAACTACTGAAGCGATTTACAAGGCTATCAAACTCGACCTAGATATAATGGCGACACATATTGTGTTTGGTGTCCATTGGACAAATACTTTTAAAGAAAGAGCCCGGACAAGATATTTTAAGGGTGTATTTTTGCAAATTAAGGGCTGCAACTCCTAACCCACTGTAGCGATTTATATAGCTTTCACACTTGACTAAGATATAGTGGCCACTTATATGTTTGTAAATGAAAAGTAGTAAAGCCAAACAGGAAAAGCCACACACAAAACGCCACTATCACCAAAATATCAAAAGGAAGCAATTTATACACATACACACACCCTAACACACACAACCACACACACACACACACACACACCCACACCCACACACACGTATACACGCACACACACACAGGCGATGGAAATATTGAACACAAACAAACTTACAAGTACAAAGACACCAGACCAACAAAAGGGCGAACACACACGCACGGAACGAAAACCATATTGGACAAATACTTATCAAGAAAGGGGCCGGACAATTGTTTCTAGTTGTGCGTACTGATTCACGGATGGATCGACGAACGGACGGAGGACGTACGAACGGACAAATGCAACCCTATATGACATCGCTTTGTGGGATCATAGCAAACAGCCGCCAGGACAGTGCCACAACAAGAAAACAGTAACTTTACATAACTACCAAAATAATACAAAGAGACGCAAAAAACAAAACAAACAAACAATAGGAGAAGATGGAAGTACCTCCTTGGAACAGTCAGTGACAGTAGTGACTTGGGGCGGGGTTAACCCGGTTTTTAGCGCCCAACCTCACACTTATTCCGTCCCCACCCTGAACGACAAACAGTGTAAGTAAACGTATCCCCATCCTGAATAACCTACAACAACCGCGATGGGAAATACAGTCGTAAATTGCATGTAGAACGGAACGGAACCATATTTAGCAGAAACAAACTGTATCAGCCTATCGCTAGTGTACTTAATGATTGAGCTGCAAACAGAGTAACTGTAGAAAAGTAATAAAGGGTACGACAACAACGCGTACAAATATCCGACGTCCTCCCTCCTTCCTTTTCTGGATTTAGGATGTTGTCTTCATAGAGTATTAAACCTGTCTTGTCGGCGTACATGAAAACAGGGTAGCGTGATTGCCAACTAGGAAAGGGTTGACAACAGATAAACAGTATGTTGTAGCACTATATGATCATATCCCTTTTAAATGAATTTTATAACATGTTTGATGAACAGAGTGAGAAATGGGTATGTCAAATAATTTTATGAAGTTTTTAAATCACATCACCATAAAATTCAGGATGTGAATTAGCGTTTCGCATGAGCGCCTTAAGATTACATTTGTACTTGCCAATAAGTGAGAGATTTCTATAATAGAATTTAGATAAAAGTTTTTGTTTTATTTTTAGTTGATGATATCTGTATCCTTGCTTAAGCAGCTTTTCAGTTAAAAAGAAAATAATCAACAGAGGAACAAGCTCTATTATTATTATTATACCATATTTATATAGCACTCTCTTCATATCTAAATACGTTCAAAAGTGCTTTACAATTAAAACATTTATACATACTAAAGCAGAAATTAAAGAAAATATAATATATGAAATAGAAATAAAAACATAATAAACAAAACATTTACAGTGTATTTCTAAGGTATAAAAAGAACATCGCATAACCCCAAAATTTAAAATGCATATGCCTAGTAAGGTATAATACAATTATGATAAGAGAATAAAGCAAAGTTGATGGCATACTATTTCTATAGTTAAAACATGCAACCGCTGTTTGGGCTTAAAATATATATCAACCACCATAATACTTTAAAAAGGAAAGATTTTTACGAGATCTTTTAAAAGATTCAAGTGTAGCCGAGTTAAGACATGCAACAGCTATTTGGGCTTAAAATATACATCAGCCACCATATATCTTTAAAAAGAAATTAGTTTTAAGAGTTCTTTTAAAAGACTCAAGTGAAGCTGACTTCCGTATTCCCACCGGTAGTTCATTGCACAACTTAGGAGCCGCCTTTGCAATGCTACGATCATAATAGGTAACTGTGCGAGATCTTGGTATCACGAGGGCCATAAAGTCATTTTTTGATCTTAAATCACGCTGAGGTTTATATATCTTTAACATGTTTGTGATGTAACTTGGAGATTTGTCATTCAATGCTTTATAGGTGTGAGTCAAAAGTTTAAAGTCAAGTCGGTGTTCCACTGGGAGCCAGTGAAGTTCCTTTTACACTGGTGTTATGTGGTCAAAACGTGATGTCCTGGTAATGATACGAGCTGCAACATTTGGACAGTCTGCAGTTTGTTCAAAGTTGTCTTTGTTAAACCACAAAGCAGGGAGTTACAATAGTCGAGTCGGGATGTAACAAGAGAATTTACTAGGGTTTTAATAGCATCAATGGTAAGATATTTTCTGATATGGCCTATTTGTCGTAGCTGGGCATAACAAGACCTACAAACAGAATTCACCTGTTGTTCCATGTTCATGTTGGAATCGAGGAATGCCCCTACATTTCGAACCCACGTTGATGGTTTTATCTCACCATGTTCAACTTTGTTTTCTATGTTTGATACACGTTCTGCATTACGTTTGGAATTAAACAGTATAAATTCTGTTTTATCTGCATTTAGTTTTAGCATATTGTGGTGCATCCAGGAGACACCATCGTTTAGAGAGGCTTCCACTCGTCTTATAACTTCCATTTGCTCTAGCGAAACGAATAAGTACATATAAATCCCGTAAGATGAGGCACGTGGAACATCACCATTAAGATGGGGGAAATTTACAATACTAAAATCAAAATCGTCTCTTTTGTCATAAACGTAAGAAGAAATGATTCCATTGTCAATTTTAAGTGAAACAGTATTAAAGCCAAGCAACACCCACACTCACACACGCTCGCACGCACACACACACACACACACACGCGCGCGCGCGCGCGCGCGAATACACACATACACCCGAGACGAAAACATCAAAAACTAACAAAAGCACAAACACAAAGGCACAAAGACACCCAACAAACATAAAAGCAAGGGTGGCAAAGAGAGTACCGCCTTGGAACGGTCAGTGACAAAACCACCACGTTGGGGTTTAAACCGGTTCACTGACGTCCTAACCTCACACTTATCTTAAAGTCACTCTATCTTACCAAAACGTATAAATAAAGGTATCCCCACCAGACTTCCCCACAGGATAGAAGACGGTAAAAATAGGACAATATGTATAATATAACATGACAACAACTGTGAAAGTCCGTCGCAAATGTACTCAATGACTTTACTGAAGTCAGAGCAACTGCAGGAAAGCCGTTAAGGGCCTGGCAGAGAGACACGATCAAGGTCTAGATCAAGAAAATCTGCATAAGTGTCAACAGGGTTAACTTTATTCGATTTGAGTTCTTTTGGGTAAATGGTGGGAATCAAAACATAAAAGAAAAAGTTGTTTAGTTAACAATATCATTCAAATATCGAGAGGTTTCATTGAAGGCTTTTATGACATAATTATTATTGTGATTGCGGGTTAAAACTTAACATGAAATATCTCTCATAGCAGAACAAAGACAAATGGACAACCAATGGTGCACAATGTTGTACCCATATGAATACCAATCACCTGGCGGCTCATAACAGTCCCATAACGTACGAATATGTTATCCAGAAAAAAGGTTAATGATTAGCAAACGTCTGAGCAAATCCAATTGGTGTAATATGTCATTGTCAGTAATAAAAGCTGTTTCAGCTTTACATGCCAGAAATGATGTTTGTGGCTCTCCCTGTTTGACTATTTTTCCATAATTATTCTCGGGCAAGTATTTTCTGGATAAGTTGGTAAGTGTGTCTTTGATTAAATCATGAAGAAGTGTTGTGTACAAAGTAGATTTAATAGTCTAGAAGAATTTTATTCCAGAATTGTCATAAGTCTTATCATAATAGAATTATACATGTTCTGTTATCTTCGTGAAACCTGAAATCAAAAGTATAGACAAATTTGTAGTTGTAAAAGAGCTAGAATGTGTAATGAAACGCGCATTTTATGTTTTTATGTAGTTTTGGTAACTAATACATCGTCGGAAGTTATGTTGTGTAATTTTATTCTTTTTCGGCCCTTTTTGACATTGTCTAAAAAAGACGGTATTTTCGTCAGTTGTAACTGAAACGTGTTATTCGGTATTAATCCTTTCGCTGCCAAACTCTGTCGTCTGCTAATTTTGTCGTCTGCTACAAATTTTCATTCTTTTGATTTTCTTCATTTTTGTTTCAAAAACATAGTAACAGTAACAAATAGTTTGGATCCTAATGAGACGCCGAGTTACTCGGCGTCTCATCTGGATCCAAACTGTTTGCATAGGTAATCACAGATCCGGTATTGGCAGCGAAAGGGTTAATTTCCTGCTTCAAAACAGCGATATAATGTAACCATCAAATATGACATTATTTGATTCCTTATCAGCAGGAACAATGAAGAATTTTGAATTGAAACCCTGTAAACACTTTACAAAGGTAGTCTAGGTTTAGGTGGAAGATGATATAAAATGAAAAGCATTTGTCAATTATATCAAAAATTGTGGGGGGTTTTTAACTTCGAAAGAGCAATAGACTAAATATATTCTCTACGACAACATTTAATACTAAAACTTTGTAAATCAGACAATCAGACAAGAGTTAAAATATATCAAGGATGGTATTCTAGAGTTGAGACCTTTATTCAGAAGAGATCGTAGACATATATCTGCAATCGTCTCGAAGTGACCAGCCGGAGAATAGAAAACAATTGAGGTGGCGCAATCTCAATAATCCGGAATATTATCATTAATATTAAGGTCGGCAACAATTATATTATAGTTAAAAAAATCAGTGGTTCTGTATTTTTAAAGTTTGTAGCAATAGTGTCAATTACAGTTTTGTCTCTGAAGATACTTTGGAGGTCAGTCAAATCAATGCCTTTATTAATCAAATGAATTTTCAAAAAGTCTTTTTGGTCTTCAGATAATATGTGGTCTTAGAACATGTAGAGTAAAGACTTTTAGCAAACTAGCCGTTCCTATGAGAGGATCTGATCTATAAATGATTTTCTCAGCTTGCTTTTAATGAAGATATTGATAAGATAGAAAGTCTAGAAAGTATGACCTTTTACCAAAAGTTAGACGTAAAGTGTGTAGATCAGGAACAGCCATCTCCATACGAGATCTTCATTTAATTTTACCAGTTTTACGAATTACATGTGATCGAGATTTGCATTTCCTGATAGGAAAAGTTGACAAAAATGTCTATATCACGATCTTTTGAAATATTTCCAGTCTGGTAAATATTATCATTTAAGCCGAAAGGAAACGGTGTTTGCAAATTCTTAATTCGATTTAATTCAGATATAGATCTAGCTGTAGATTAAACACTGCTGGTAGCATCATTATCATATAATACATGCTCGACAGGTTGGAGTAAAACATCGTTAAAAGATTGGTCTTCTTAAAATGTTGGTACAAAAAGTATTAAGTTTATGATTACGACATTGATAATCGAGCTCCCTGGATCTAATCACGGCCTGTTTTACCAACGTATTGCATAACGCAACTAGGAGTGTTTCAAGTTAAAACGTAAATAGTGTTGGTAGTAGTGCAATCCACATCTAAATTTGTTTTGACATTAATAGTCTGCCATTTACTGTTAATTTTATAGTAACGTTACACGAAATAGTACTACAACATATGCACCTCTTAGCATAGCACCTTTTGATAATCGGATACACTCTGTGTCGTTTGTACACGGACCGTTTACGAATAGACGAAACATGTTGATCAGCAGATTTTGAAGGTGAAAGTACAACTGACGGTCCAATGTAAAACCATTTATTGATCGAAAGAGATGGTATGTGAACAGATGATGCCGACTGAAAGTTAAGTTGCTTTAAACGTACATAAGGTTGACGTGAAGAGAAATAATAAACATTTTATGTACTTGCACAGAGGCAATCTAAAATATGATTGTGAATCCATTGTATTCCATTCATCAACAAATCAACGGATTTTATTTTTTTGAACGCACTGTCTATTAACAGTTTCAACAGCATGTCCACTAGAAAGCACACGTGCCTGACCCTTTCCTACCACAAAGCATTCTACAATTTAAACAACCTTATTTTCAAATAAATTTGAGGTTAGCTGTTACATTGTGTTATCGCAGTTATGCTAAATGTGCACTGTTGTTTGTCTTGAAAAGGTATAACGGCTGCAGTATACTATGGTATGTACATGTATATGAATGCTCAAAATGATAATGCATAGCGTAATTCAGTTTGTAGTGTTATATATAGTTACCCCGCTTGACGTTACCTTACTGACATTTGCAAACATCTTAACCATTCGCTTGCTATTCACGTCAATATACCTACCTGTAAATTGTGAAGACCCATATGAGACATCTGTCTCATCAGGGTCTTTACGATTTACAAGTTAATTGTGCAGCCAATACATTCCACAGCAATGATTGCACAGCGATATACTTGTGCACAGTGAAGATATTATGTAACTATACAACATGGCATGTGTAAAGAAGGAGATATGTATTTTAAAATTAAGCAAGAGAAGGGTTAACTGGTCGTATCAACAGGAACTACGCTGACTGACACTCGTCCATTAGGTTCTAAATAAGAAATAGTACATCCAACTGAAGTCCTTATTGCATTATAGTGACCTACCAGTCAGCCCAAAAATAGTTTAAGGCGCGGATCCGAAGGCTGGTAGGTCACTATGATACAATGAGGCCCGAAGTGGGCTGTACTTTTTCTTATACCATACCGCATTTCTTTGTTTACGAGCGTATTTTAGCAGTTTTGTGTCGCTCCGTGATTACCTTCTGCTAATACGTATTTCACTTTTTCCGTCGTATTAATCTAAAAATCATTTATTACATTTACTAAAATTACTTAAAACATTTTTGTGTCAATTTAATCAAGCTGAATAATAATTATCATTTTACTCAGAAAAAATAATTGCCTTTTTAAATACATTTCTTGGATTGAAATGTGCAAAGCCCAGTATATGCAGTAGAATCTGTCTTAAGATACCATTCAATAAAAGAGCGGTTTTTTGCTTAATGCAGAAAGCTCCTATAGGATCAGTTATTATCTCGATGTGGGACGATAAACATTACTAGCGGTCCAAATAGTGCCCAAGCGGACGCTATCGCAATTTATGGATCGTTACATTTTACATAGGTAAAGAAGGAGCATACTAGGATATGGTATACTATAACGTTTTACAAAATCCAAATTACGTAGAACATTTAGCTGGGAAAGAGTTATTATTGCGCATGGTACTCTACGATATTCATCGTTATCTATATTCCGGGAAACATGGACAAAAAATATATACGTGTAACTGAATTGTTTAACTCTTTGAATAATACGATCGAAAACAGATACTGTTTCACATAACATGTATGTGTCGAATAATACTGACTCCTAGCCACAGCATGATTACTGTATAAGAAAAAAAGTGTACTTTTCCAGTTTGACTTTACTACTGTTTCATTCAAAGAACGGGTTTTAAAATAGTTCCAGGCATGTTGTTTATTTATAGTTGGACTTAATGATAAAATTGTACTGTATAAGTATAATCTAAATTGTACAGAAAATCAATAAATTCTACTGTGTTAAACATTGAAAAACCAACACATTATAAACGTAACATCGGTAGAACCATTTTCACAGTCGGCACACGAATAACAAACTACTCAGAAACTAGACTATCAAACAATATACAGTACATAATATAAATCGGGCCTGCATCAAACACAACCTCAGCAGAAGATTGCCCATAATATGAATGTATTCGTATGACACAATTCAGAATAAAAGGCTGCATCTGGCTGCAACAAACTTACAATACTATGTTGTAATTGTCAATTGCTATAAAATACACGGCGGGGAGTTTTGTTCTGATGTGAAATTCGTACTAGATTTGTGGACTATCCAACAAAGCTCGTTTGTGGGTAGCTTTCTAATATGAACAAATGCTCTTTACCAACGCAATATATTAATACATACATCGAAACGATACAACAGCAACTAACATGATCAACTTTACATACATAAATACATTTTAAAAGCTATATACACAACTGTTATTTCGGAACAATAATCATGTTAACTAAAATATATGCATTTTATCACATAGCACCCTATCCCATAACTGAAAACAAACAATTAAAGCCTTCGTCAACAACATACAGCAAATATAATGACTTGAGTGAAACAACCCAAATATCGTACAATAAAATCTCACTAATCTGAAGATTTAGTTAAGAATAATTGTAAACGTTTCAGGCAGGTGGCTGTTTACTGTAGTATGCAAGTCATGCAGAAAGCTAACAGATGCGCTTTCCGTGTGACGACATTCACCATGCATTAAGCGTCCACCTGCCATGAAGACGATAGTGATATCAACGTTTGATTGTAATACTGTATAAGTAAACTTTATCCTAGATACACATGCTGACCTCATTCGAGAAAGGGATGCGTTGGTGGGTGACTGCATGTGCTTTTTCAGTAATACTGCAATTACAAGTTTGTTTGTGACTACCGTCAACAGAATTAACACTGGCGTGATATTGCCATTGGTCGGTATACTATATTTTAGGGAAAACATATATCTGATTATAAAAGTTCAAACATGAGTCAGAATACAGAACAAACAGCCACCCGAACAGCAACACAAGGAAACAGCAATTGTACATAGCTATAACAACATCAAGAGACACACAAAGACAAACAAAACATACACTAGAGGGAAGATGGAAGTACTGCCTCGGAACGGTCAGTGACAAAAGTCACTGGGGGTTAAACCGGTTTTTGGGCGCACAACCTCACACTTATTCCATCCCCACCCTAAAAGAGAAACAGTGTAAATAAACGTATCCCCTCTCCGACTAATCTACACCAACCGCGATGACAAATACGTTGTGTGTGTATTATGACTGAGTACAATATCCCATCGTCATCAGACATGTTTGAAAGGTTGTATGTTAGATTGTCTTCCATTTCGTCCATGTTGTGTCTCAAATACTACTTAATGTATTTTTCCTAATTTGGTTGAAATATGTAATAGAAAGAAGAGAATATCAGTAAATGCCAGTGATTTATATAAGCGAAACGCACAAATACATTGCACCGCTATGGAACCCCTAAACACAACTTGAGATGATTTGAATTGTGCCCCTCTTGTTGCAGATTTGTTATTGTATTGCTATGAAAGGAATGTTATGCTTAGCTTAAAACCTGATACACAGACCGATATTGTTAATGCTTTTAATAAAACTTCAAGGTATTTAGACAATATTTTGAATTTAGACAATCCTTATTTTGAAACTATGATTTCTTCAATTTACCCAAAACAACTGTCTTTAAACAAAGCGAATCAATCTGACATTATAGCTTCATTTTTAGATTTGAATCTTTCAATTACAAATGATTCGTCCAAAGTTTCGTCCAAAATATACGATAAAAGAGACAATTTTAATTTTAAAATTGTTATTATCCTTTTCTAGATGGGAATATGCCCCGTTCTACATCTTATGGGGTTTATATTTCTCAACTTATTCGTTTTGCCCGAGCCTGCTCTTTGCTTGAAGATTTCAACAGTCGTTATTTAGTTATAACTGATAGTTATAACTGATAAACTTCTTAAGCAAGATTACAGATATCACAAACTTCGGAAAACGTGTTCTAAATTTTATTATCGAAATTTACCACTCATTAGTAAAGATACTAATTTTTCAACCAGACTTTTATGGGGATGTTATCTACAAACTTAGGAACATTCGGGGTCATATCCATTTTCATGATTTGTTTATAAAACGCATTAAAACCTTTAAAAAGAAAGGTTAAGATCCTATTATATTGCAACGCACTGCATGTTTGGTTATCGACCCTTTTACAGTCGGTAGCTACGCTTCCCTCTTTGCTTTCGCGATGACAGGCCGAGGGTAGTACACTATGATGGTATACTCTCAAACTCAGATACGGGATGAGCTTACCAGACTCGTATATTACTTTTTCCCTGTCGTGCCCTTAACGGCTTCCCTGCAGGTGCTCTGACTTCAGCAAAGTCATTTAGTACATATTTCACAGATTGTAACAGTTAGTATGCTGTTTTACTTATTGCCATGTGTTTACCGTCTTCTATGCTGTGGGTAAGTCCGGCGGGGATACCTTTATTTACGCTATTTGTAAAGCTAGTGTGACTTTGAGAGAAGTGTGAGGTTAGGACGTCTGTAAACCGGTTTAAACCCCCAGTTGTGTTTTTGCTACTGATCGTGCCAAGGCGGTACTCTCTTTGTCACCCTTCCTTTTGTTTGTCTTGCGTCTTTATGCTCGTGATTTTATTCGTGTGTGGGGTGTTTGTGTCTGGTTCTTGTGTGTCTGTTGGTGTTTTCAGTGTTCATCTAGTGTTCATCTCGTGTGTGTGTATGTGCGCGTTTGGGTGTGTTGTTGTATGTGTGTGTATGTGTGTGTGTATCATGCTATCTATCGGTGTTTTGGTAGTGGTTTCGTCTTGTATGTGGCTTTGCCTGCTTGACTTTACTACTTTTCCATTTGAACATTTAATGTATGGAGGACCAGTTGTGTTAGGGCTTTTATGTGAACTTGTTGAGGCTATGTTGAGGTATTCATATGTACCCAGAGG
This sequence comes from Azorinus chamasolen, assembly GCA_963576725.1. NCBI lineage: Eukaryota > Metazoa > Mollusca > Bivalvia > Cardiida > Solecurtidae > Azorinus > Azorinus chamasolen. The sequence continues at coordinate 4,868,611 of OY755248.1, read as the reverse complement.
TATGAAAAGGGGCATCATTATAACTTTTTTCAAGGGAGGTAACAATTACAGAGCGATTACACTATCACCCGTTTTTATCAGGCTATATGAAATTGTCCTGCTAAAGTTAATAGATGAAAACCAACCGTTAGAGTTTAATAGATTGCAGTGTGGATCCCAAAGGAATTTAGGCTGCTTAATGACTTCATTCTCATAAACAGAATACATTTTTCTGTCTCAAGAATGATGATCAAAAATATACGTTTGCTTCTTAGATGCTAAACAAGCTTTCGACAGAGTCTGGCATGACGGTCTGTTTAGTAAACTATATGACAGAAATCTTGATATTAGATTATATAAAGCATTCATTAGCATGTGCACGGGTATGCAAAGTAGAGTTAGATTCCGTGGATTTCTATCAGATTGGTTCCCCGTATTAAGAGGCACTAGGCAAGGCGGGGTCAGTAGTCCCAAGCTTTATCTTCTATACATAGATGGACGCGAGCTTGAATTGCCCGGACTGTGATTTTGCATGTTTGATATTAACTTTTCCAGTCCGACGGTGGCTGATGATATGTGCCCGGCGGCCTTGTCTAAAAACGCCATGGATCAAATGCTAGGTATATTCTACCGTTATCCGTGCCGATGGCGCTATGAATAAAATACCAATAAGGGCGCGATAACCGTGTTCAATGAGAACAAAGCGGACTCTGAGAAATACTTTAGACGTAGGCGTTTGGGATCGGAGGTAAATGAGGAAAAGGACTGCTATGGACATTTAGGTTTGTGCTTAGATAAATCGATAATCGACTGATCCTATAGCGAGGAAGCGATATCGAACCTTCGGCAAACCTTTTATGGCTTGGTAAGTTGTGCGCTTCATCAAAACGGTATTCAGCCGATCACTTCAGTTAAAGTATGTGGTTATTCCCAGGGTACCATACGGCTGCGAACTTTGGAACGATGTTTTGCAATCCAAATTCACAGTCTTGAACGTTGCCATTGCTCGTGCATTCGTTATATCCAAGTCTTTTCTCGTAATACCAGCTCTAGTGTAGCCTTGAGTATGGTTGGGTGCTCATCCATATAATATTTTATAGAATACCCTAAATTGATTTTCTATGTGATCTAGACACGGCCTGTGTCGTTAAGCACATCTTTTCAAATATACTTGTAAACTACCATGATAACCCAGGCGCGAAAAGCACAGCAGTGACACAGAACACTCTCCTGGAAGTATCTGTGTTACGTTTAACTGCATTTGACTAGATGTGGCTCTAATGTCACGTAAGGCCGGTTTTATTGGGTTCTATATAGTAATCATACCGTTTGTAGGCACAAAGGAGGAATACACTGCTTATGTTTAGTACGGCTTTATTCCTAGGTTAATGGAAAAGTAGTAAAGTCAAGCAGGCAAAGCCACATACAAGACGCAACCACCACCAAAACACCGATAGACAGCATGACACACACACACACACACACACACACACACACAACCACACGCACACACACACACGAAATGAACACAGAAAACACCAAAAGACACACAAGAACCAGAGACAAACGTTCCACACATGAACAAAATCACAAGCACAAAGACGCAAGGCAAACAAAAGGAAGGGTGACAAAGAAAGTACCGCCTTGGCACGGTCAGTAGCAAAAACACCACTGGGGGTTTAAACCGGTTTACGGACGTCCTAACCTCACACTTCTCTCAAAGTCACCCTAGCTTTACAAATAGTGTAAATAAAGGTATCCCCGCTGGACTTACCCACAACATAGACGACGGTGAACACAGGACAACATGTAAAACATAGCATAATAACTGTGACAATCCGTCAAATATGTACTCAATGACTTTGCTGAAGTCAGAGCACCTGCAGGTAAGCCGTTAAGGGCACGACAGGTAAAACGTAATACATGAGTCTGGTAAGTTAACCCTTTCCTTCATAGTAACGCCTTTTCACGACTTTAGAAAACAGAGTGCACCCAGATTTTACTGCTCCTATAAGAACCGTCTGATATGGGTCTGATCTGTTTTACGTATAGATCTATATATTTCTATTTCTTGTCGAAGTCCGCGATTCTCTTGTGATGATTACAAGTAACATGATCGAAACATTGTGCTTAGTAATTATCGATTCAGTCATAAATGTCATTAGGTAAAGGGTTAATTTTTCTTGGGTCTGTCTTTTTCTATTGTCTAATAATGCATATTGGATGCTCCTTATTAATTCTTCTATATTTCGTTTCGATAGAGATTCATGCGGATGCATTGTATGCCACGGATTCACATTCATATCATTGCAGTGTGTGGTGGATTTATTAATTCTATCTAGTCAGTTTTACTTTTCTGTTTATTCAATTTAATCCTTCATTTATATCCGTTTGTTTATTTAATACCAAGCTGCTGTAATTATTTGCTATGTATTACTTGTATCATATTTGTATCATGTACTACTCTCCGTGTATGGAGGCTGATAAATGAATAATACTCTGTGTGCAGGTCATTCATTGAGTACACTAGCGATAGGTGTATCCAGTGTATTTCACTTCAATATGTGTTCGTTCTACATGCAATTTACCATTGTTTTCCATCGCGGTTGTTGTATGTTAGACGGAGAGGGGATATGTTTATTGACACTGTCTTTTGGGAATGGAGATGGAATAAATGTGAAGTTTTTGCGCCAATAGGCCCGTTTAAACCACCAATGACTATTGCCACTGATCGTTCAAAGGCGGTACTTCCATCGTTCCCATATTGTTTATTGTTTTGTTTTGTCTTTGTGCGTCTCTTTGTATTTTGATAGATATGTACATTTGCTGTGTTCTTACTGTGGTTCTGTTCGGACGGCTGTGTGGTTGGAGTGTGGTGTGTCATGCACATATCATACTTGTATTTTGATGGTGCAATGAAGAAGTTATTCTGGAAACTGTTTTAATTTACCCATCTTATCTGGACCTCTGTATAGAAATAATGTTCAAGCTCTCTAGTTCAGCCTAGTAGAATGGTTAACGGTTTACTGATCTATGTCCTACGAAGGACCGATGGTTCACTATACAGACTTCATAGTTCTCATTTCAGACCTCACAATTCAAAATTCACACCTGAAACCTCTGATTCTTGAACTGTGAAGTTTGGTGTTTGAAATGAATGTGAAATGTGAAGTCTGAAGTATAAAATGTAAATTTGCGATTGGTAGTTCGTATCACAGCATTACGAATGTCATCAAGGAAACCCTACTTGTATGACCTAAAGACATAGTGACTTTTGACAATGAAATTATTCCTAAATACCTTGCAGATATATGCTATATGCTACCCACCTTTGCCTGCCATAATATTCATTCTGTTATACAAATGTCGTCTTAATCTATTTCTAAAGTTTGCCTATGGACAATGTGAACATTAAAATGGCTTTATTTGTGATACCTAATTGGAACTTAAATACTCCACAGATGACGCGTTGTCCTACAGCCAACACGATTGCTGAATGGTCCATTATTATTTAACATGAAAGGATCAGTATCAGAGGTTGGATTTAAACTATTGAGAATATCCATTTTATTCATTCCACCAACGAATTCAAGGCGCCCTGTCGAACAGTCCTCCACCTTAAACCTGATCAAATGACTTGCCCACCCGCCTGCTGACCCGCCTATAATCAGTTTCAACAACATACCCACTAGAAAGCTCGCTTGCCTGACCCATCGACCCTACCCACCATATAACATTCTACAATTTAAGCGAATCTTATTTTGAATTAATGTCCTTAAAGGGGAAGTTCCTACAATCGACGCGTTTTAAAAATACCAATTATATACAAAGCTTATTTGTTGATATTATAATGAAAAATAGAATATCGTACGAAAATATATCGAATAAGCGTTGATGGAAGATGGCAAAACATTCATGTGTTTGATATCGACGATCCTGATCTTATTGCCTGTTTCAGTTTTATTCGGGTTGGGTTTTAGTTTCGTATCTGTTCGCATTCTTCGAGTCTCTCCGACCACTTTCGAAAAAAGCTGTTACGTAAACAATTGAGGGATCGGGCGACCATTAGCAAAACGAGTAAATTTGAACGGAAAGGGCCGATAATACTTTGTTGTAGGATGAAATCGGTTTATTTGGTATTACAGGGGCATTTTTGGATATAAGTTCAAATTGACAATCTTCATAATAATGATTGAGCATAACAAATACCAACTTTTATGATATAACTGAACATATGCGTTCATTGTAGGGACTTCTTCTTTAAGGTTAGCTGTTGCATAATTGTTTGTTTTGTATATATGTAACGGCTGCAGTGATAAATTTGATGATAATGCGTAAGAATAATTCGATTTGAAGTTTTATATCTTATTTACCTGCTAAGCGATAACTGACATTTGCAAACCACTTAACCTTTAGCCTGCTATGGGTGGATGAGTGAATACCTATGCAAACAGTTTGGATCCAGATGAGAGGCCGAATAACTCGGCGTCTCATCAGGATCCAAACTCCTTGACACCCTGATTGCATTTTGGTAGACAAATTTATTATAGCATGAATTCAGAAAATGTAGTAGGGTGAAAAATTCTGTAAAAATAATTTGCTCAGCAGGTTAAAGGTTAACTAGGCGTCTGAGCAGGAGCCAAGGTGATTGACACTAGTTCCTAAAATGATTAGCAAATCAACATTACGTAGCTGACCAGGCTTTGAGCAGACATCAGTTTGTATAGCTGGCATAGAGTTAACATTGCATATAGTACACTATATCAATTCATCTTATTCTATATACCGGGAAACATGTACAAGACAACTATATGTGTTACTGAATTGTTTATTTCTTTGAATAATACGAACGAAAACTGATCATGTTTTACATAACATTTTGATGTCTAACAATACTGATTCCTAGCCACAACATGATGACTGTATAAGCAAATAGTGTATTTCAAAGAACGGGTATTAAATAGGCCCAATCATATATTTTATAGTTATGTTTTACTTACATTACCTTCCATACAAACATAAATAATTTATCTTCTCCATTCTCAATTACAGTAATAAAAAACAAACACTGTACTAGGAGTCGAACCGACAAGGTAACTTTAACATATCGAATAAGCAAATAGTGTATTTCAAAGAACGGGTATTTAACAGGTCCAATCATATATTTGATAGGTAGTTGGACTTAATGATAAATTTGTACTGTATTAGTATAATCTAAATTGTACGGAAAATTAATAAAATCTACGGTGTTAAACATGTAATAACCAACATATTATACATGTAACATCGGTAGAAACATTTTCACAGTCGGCATACGTATAAGAAATTGAAACTACGCAGAAACTAAACCATCAAAACAATATACAGTACATAATATATATCGACCTGGCATCAAACACAGTCTCAACAGAAGATATCCCATAATATGAATGTATTCTTGTTACATAATTCAGACGAAAAGGTTGCATCTGACCGGAACAAACTTGCAATACTATGTTGTAATTGTCAATTGCTATAAATTACAGGGCGGGGAGTGTTGGTCTGATGTGAAATTCGTACTAGATGTGTGGACAATCCAACAAAGCTCGTTTGTGGGTAGCTTCCTAATATGAACAATGCCTCTTTACCAAAGCAATGTATGAACATATACATCGACACGATACAACAGCAACTAACATGATCAACTTTACATACAAAAATACATTTTAATAGCTATATACACAACTGTTATTTCGGAACAATAATCATGTTAACTAAAATATATGCATTTTATCACATAGCACCCTATCTCATAACTTTGAAAACATACAAATAAAGCCTTCAGCAACAATATACAGCAAATATAATGACTTGAGTGAAACTTAAAACAAAATCTCGTAGAATAAAATCTCAATAATCTGAACATTAAGTTAAGAAGAATTGAAAACGTTTCAGGCAGGTGGCTGTTTACTGCAGTATGGAGGTCTCGCAGAAAACTCACAGATGAGCTTTCTGCATAGCATTCACCATACATTAAGCTGCCGCCTGCAATGGAGACATAGTGATAACAAGGTTGTACTGTAGTAATGTATAAATAAACTATCACATGACACTAGATACACGTGCTGACCTCATTCGAGATAGGGGTGCCAACTTTCATGTCCTCTCTTAAGTCGGAATTAATGCAACATACATTTAATATCAAATGCAAAGATAAAGAAAACAATGTACCTTTTCACATACAATAAACCCATTCTGATTTCACATACCGAATACCTCTAAATTTTACACAAAGTAAGCCTTTTTTTACTTGCATAACATGACAAAATGTTCTGAGCATGCTAGTAAACGAATGTTTTTAACGATAACCTGTCTATATATGCAACTCAGTCTCAAATACTTTTTTCTAGCGGTGATTATAATACTGGGTCGAACTGGACGTTTGCAAACAATATGTTCCATATTAGTAAAACATCAGAAAGTTACAATACACTACTTATTAACCCTTCGTTTGCTATTCGCGTCAATATACCTACCTGTAAATAGTGAAGACTGAAGGAGCTGTCTCATCAGGGTCTGCACTATTTACAAGTTGATTGTGCAACCAGTGCACTCCACAGCAGTGATTGCACAGCAAAATACTTGTACACAGTAAAGATATATGTAATTATGCAAGAGGGCATGGGTAAAAAGGGAGAATGGTATTTTAAAAAGTCAGCAAGAGAATGGTTTACTATTCCATTACAAGTGTATCATGATCTGTGAGTTCGTATGCAAACAGTTTGGTTCAAGGTGAGACGACGAGTAAGAAGAATTCTCAGCAGGATCCAAACTATTTGGTGCTCTAATTCTGTATTTTCAAAGAATAGAATGAATATTCAAAAATAAAATGAGCGGACGACAAACTTGAAAACTACAATATTTGGTATCGAAAGGTCAATCAGTCATTCAACTAATTATGCAGCTCTTCCCTAAAAAGAAACCTTTGTGTATTAATTGCCAGATTTTCTCATCGTCTAAATCGTGTGTGATTGGAAGCAAAGTCAAACACATTTTGCATCGATCGGGCGTCTAACAAGCAAACAGTCGTACATAGTTAACCCTTCTCTTGCTGAATTTTAAAATACATTCTCCTTCTTTACCCATTCCCTGTTGTATAATTACATACATTTCCACTGTGTACAAATATTGTGCTGTGCAATCACTGATGTGGAGTGCACTGGATGCACAATCAACTTGTAAATAGTTCAGACCCTGATGAGACAGCTCCTGCAGGAGCTGTCTCATCTGGGTCTTCACTATTTACAGGTAGGTATATTGACGTGAATAGCAAACTAAAGGGTTAAATTCCGCCATATTTTAAACCCAAAATGTGTTATAATTAGATTATGCGAATGATAGTTTGTGTCAAAGACCCACGCAAACATTCTCTGAGCTCAACACCTTGTTTAACTGAAATCAGACAAAACCAATCTGAATACGAATGATTTGTCAGAACTGTAAACCATTCTCATTGCCGAATCTCTCTGGCAACTCTCGAAATACGTGCACATGAATAAAATCCTTCCATTTTCAAAATTACTCATATCCGCTAAGCTAATATCACCGTGCTAAGATGATGTGAACGTAATTTGTTTCTGGGATTTCATTTATGAAAAAAGCCCAAATTATGGTTAGAAAATAGCGATAACTATTTCTGTTGATCCGATGTCAGACAGACTCGCGTCAGGCGAGATATTTTGCCACATTTCTGATGAAGCCTGCCATCGCCAAACGATTTCTTATTCAAAAAGCTTTTATACTAATCACATCGACTGATATTGTCAATAGGAAGGTCTGAATTGCGATTGAGGGTGGACCAGATTTTGTTGTTTTCGGTACTGTGTTGACATGCGTGCATGCCGTACTATTTGAATTAGCTATTAAACCATCTGAGTGCAAAATATTCAAAATGGAATTGCCTGTTATTGTTTAATGGTAGAGACCATTTAGTACGAAAATATGTAATTGTTAAGATGATTTCGAGTGAAAAATTTGCAGATCCTGATCAAGAATGCAGACCTGATTAGATGGCTCTACTAGTAGCAATCAAATCCAGGTCTACATTGGTTGCAAATGGCAGTACACACTCGTCCTGCAATGAAAAGGTTAAGCTAACGATGAGCTATATCTTAAGTTGTACTCATATCTTTTGTAAACCAATAACAAAACAACTTCTACGTCGTGAGTTGTGCCCACATATTTCAAATACTCATACCATTACAATCTGCGTTTATAGACAATCGTATTTTCCTTATTTGCGTTTGTAAACAGTAGTCAATATTTAATCTGCCTTTCACCTGTTTTTTCTTAAATATTGTACTGTTCTCAACTACTTTATGGAGTAATCGTACCGCTCGCATGTGCGTTTGTAAACAACCGCAATACTCTCACCTGCTTTTGTAACAGCTCTCATGTGAATTTGTAGACAATCGTATCGCTCTCGCCTGCTTTTCTATACAATATTACCACTCTTATGTGTATTTGTAACAGTAATACCACTATTATCTGTTATTGTAAATAATAGTTCCGCTCTCATCTGCATTTGTAAACAATAGTACCGCTGTTATCTGCTTTTGTAAACAATCGTTCCGCTCTCATCTGCATTTGTAACAATAGTACAGCTGTTATCTGCTTTTGTAAACAATCGTTCCGCTCTCATCTGCATTTGTAAACAATCGTATCTCGCTCACCTGATATGGTAAACAATTGTTCCAATCTCACTTGACTTTGTAATATACTTTAATATAGTCATACCGCTCTTATGCGATTTTGTTTCCGGTATTTTAAAACAATAGTACTGCTCCAGGCTTCCTTTTTCTTGCTAATGGTGTCTTTCAAACACGATCTATGAACATTTTGCAATGATATGTTATATTTCCCCATTGTTTCTTTGATATAGTAGTATACAGTGCTCCCTCTCTACAACGACACCCTTTGGGATACGAAAATTGTATGTGTTGTTCAGAGGGAGTTCTTATATGGAGGGAAAATCAAACATAATTAGCTTGTTTGCAGATCCCCGGATAGGGTGTATTTCGGGAACTAAAACCGTTATGCCTCTATCAAACCATATGTTGTGATGATTCTAAAGAGTGGTCACAACATAGGGTTTGATGGAGGCATAAAGAAAATACGATGGAAAAAATTGTTTCTGGAGCCTTGTTGTTTCGGAAACAGTGACATGCGTTGTTGTTAGGAGGGAATCGTTATTGAGAGGGTCGTTGTAGGGAGGGAGCACTGTATGGGTTTTCGGGATGCGCAATCGTATATTTACTGAATTATACATGTAGATAGATGTAATTAATTAAAATATTACAATGTAGGTCACCATTAAACGTGATAATAAAAAACACTGAACCCCAAAAGCCTGCCATTCTTTTAGAGTTATGTTCAGCATAATTACTTTCACCCAAGATGAAGTAGTTCATTCGATATGGAAAGAAAACTTGTGTGAGCAAGCAAACTTGTGTATCATTAATGACAGGACCAAGAAAATTAGCAATGACACCATGAACTCAATTTCAATTTCAACTACCATTACGCTGATTACAAGTAAAATGATGCGGTTGTTGTTGTTGTTTTTGTTGATATTAATGATGATGATGAATGATGATATATGATGATGATGGTGAATGATGATATAATAATAGATAAGTGAATAATCGATAACCGATTACGACGTTTATAAACACTATTCAGTATAATAATAATGTGTATGACAATTCTACTAGCAGCCAATCACAAAGATACACAAATTCACATATGGACCATGGTTCCTGTTTTTAACCCTTTGAATGCAGGTTACGGATGGACTGGTATTTGCAAACAGTGTATAACCAGATCAGAGGTATCTGATCAGGGTCTGCACTGTTTGTCTTTAAAAACCCTCTCTCGAAATTTAGCCGTTTACAATGAATGGACTTTTTAGTTAAACACTGATAGGCCATTCCACCTTGGCAATTAAGCATTGAAAGGGTTACATGAAATGTTTTTTTATGAATGTTGCACATGCTATGATGTAATGTTTGTTCTTTACAAAACACATACATGTTCCTTTCATTTTGTTTCTCGCAATACGCTGATTTACAAAGCTGTTTCTGTTCCGGTGAAAACTGTTTTGCCGTTTTCGGTCGGCAAAGTCATATACTGGGAACACTCTTTTTCAGCAGGAATTGGCCCCCCTTTGAACATCTGCTTGAATGTCTCGCGGAATTGTCGGCTCATTCCGCAATATATGAAAAAGTTCAGAGGATAGCTCAATAAAATGAAAAAGTTTGACATGAAAGTCATCACAATGTAAACTTCCTCGGAGAACAAATCCAATTTGAAAGTGTTATCCGTTACATACAGCGTCATGATAATACCCAAAGGAAATTCTACCAGCAGGAACAGACCTACGACAGCCACGAGCATGAGTGTTGTGCAATTGCTCTCCTTGAGCTTACGTGATTCGCTTTTCTTGTTCTGCTTGAGGAGCTGCATTCGCCGCACCTGTGCCTTCCGCATGGCAGATATCAGTAGTCCATTGAGGACGACCAACGATATGCACGGGACAAGATGTATAAATATAATCCGAAACCAGAAGTAGATATTGTGATATAATGTTTCGTTGGTGGCAAACCATTCCCGCAGCTGAAGTGTGCATCCGTCTATAGTTTTGTTTCCATCAACAATAGATTCCATTGATGCCTCAACCAAATTGGAATCAAGAAATTTTGTAATCTGGGATAATAAGGCAACGACATATACAATGACTGTTCCTCTGATGGCATTAGGTATGGTACACCAGGTTCTCGCTTGTAGAGAGTGGCATATGTAGATATATCTTTGAACTGCAAGACCGACTGTTAACCAGATCGACGCCGTGTGGAATATTGTCGGGATATTTTCATATAGCATTTTATAAGGAAAGCACCATGGGTATGGTAGTATGTCATTATAGTTTCCCAAGGAGAAGACATATATGAAAATTGGTAGTGGTATGACACCAGTAAGCATGTCACTCAATGCCATTCCTGCAAGGAGTACGTTGGTTGGTGACCGCATGTGTTTTTTCAGTAACACTGCAATTACAAGTGTGTTTGTGACTACCGTCAACAGAATCAACACTGGCGCGATATAGCCATTTATCGGTACACTGTACTTAAGGGGAAACATATATCTGATAATAAGTGGTGGACCGATGCTGATGTCTGTGTAAAATGACTCATTGTCATCAGACATGTTTGAAAGGTTGTACGTTAGATTGTCATCCATTCCGTCCATTTGTGTGCCTCACAGAATGATAATTAGCTCAACTACTGGATGTGTTTTCTAATTGGTTGAAACCTGTAATAGAAAGAAGAGAACATAAGTAAATGCCAATGATTGATGTCAGTGAACCACACTGAAATTATTTTGAATTACTAATACATTGTACAGTTATAGAACACATCGCATTATATCGCTCTCATCTTAACCCGCCGTATAAAATTGGTGTCAATCTAAAAGCCGACCTGGTATAAGTTTACTTCTTGAACGAATCTAGGATGTTTGCAAATTTATGTCAGGTAGCGCATGGCGGAATAAAGTAATCATAAAACAGTTTGCCGAACCAATACAAAGGTCGGAGGTGTTTCCAAAAAGAGTTCAAATAATAACGACAGTGTAAATAATACGAATAATATCAGAATTCTTATTTACTCATTGGCACAAAATCCGATGATATATTTACAATACTTCTTTGTTAAACTTACAGTGTTTGCTACCCGACGGCAAACAGAGCAGGAGACGAATGAATTGGGTCTACTCACTTTGCAAATGCATTTGAATATTAAAAAAGACCTTAAACCCTATAACTTGGAAATATGATCAGATAGATACTAACAAGATCACTGCGAAAATATTCCTTGTTGGGTGATAGAGGTACGATGTAACGACACTGCTATATTTGAATGAAATTCTGCCGGGTTTATTATATTAGCTTGTTGTGTATCATAAATTGCTCAGCAGGTTAAAGGTTAACTAGGCGTCTGAGCAGATGCCAAGGTGATTGACACTAGTTCCTAAAATGATTAGCAAATCAACATTACGTAGCTGACCAGGCTTTGAGTAGACATCAGTTTGTTTAGCTGGCCAAGAGTTAATATTGCACATGGTACACAATATCAATTCATCTTATTCTATATACCGGGAAACATGTACAAGACAACTATATGTGTTACTGAATTGTTTATTTCTTTGAATAATACGAACGAAAACTGATCATGTTTCACATAACATTTTGATGTCTAACAATACTGATTCCTAGCCACAACATGATTACTGTATAAGCAAATAGTGTATTTCAAAGAACGGGTATTAAATAGGTTCAAGCATATATTTTATAGGTAGTTGGACTTAATGATACATTTGTACTGTATTAGTATAATCTAAATTTTACGGGAAATTGATAAACTCTACGGTGTTAAACATGTAATAACCAGCATATTATACATGTAACATCGGTAGAAACATTTTCACAGTCGGCACACGAATAAGAAACTGAAACTACGCAGAAACTAAACCATCAAAACAATATACAGTACATAATATATATCGACCTGGCATCAAACACAGTCTCAACAGAAGATATCCCATAATATAACAGTATTCTTCTTACATAATTCAGACGAAAAGGTTGCATCTGGCCGGAACAAACTTGCAATACTATGTTGTAGTTGTCAATTGCTACAAAATACAGGGCGGGGAGTGTTGTTCTGGTGTGAAATTCGTACTAGATGTGTGGACAATCCAACAAAGCTCGTTTGTGGGTAGCTTCCTAATATGAACAATGGCTCTTTACCAAAGCAATATATGAACACATACATCGACACGATACAACAGCAACTAACATGATCAACTTTACATACAAAAATACATTTTAATAGCTATATACACAACTGTTATTTCGGAACAATAATCATGTTAACTAAAATATATGCATTTTATCACATAGCACCCTATCTCATAACTTTGAAAACAAACAAATAAAGCCTTCATAAACAACATACAGCAAATATAATGACTTGAGTGAAACTTAAAACAAAATATCGTAGAATAAAATCTCAATAATCTGAATATTAAGTTAAGAAGAATTGAAAACGTTTCAAGCAGGTGGCTGTTTACTGCAGTATGGAGGTCATGCAGAAAGTGCACATATGAGGTTTCTGCATAGCATTCACTATGCATTAAGCTGCAACCTGCAATGGAGGCATAGTGATAACAAGGTTGTACTGTAGTAATGTATAAATAAACTATCACATGACACTAGATACACGTGCTGACCTCATTCAAGATAGGGGTGCCAACTTCCATGTCCTCTCTTAAGTCGGAATTAATGCAACACACATTTAATAGCAAATGCAAAGATAAGAAAACAATGTATCTTTTCACATTCAATAAACCCATTCTGATTTCACATACCGAATACCTCTAAATGTTAAACAAAGTAAACTTTTTTGATTCTTGCATAACATGACAAAATGTTCTGAGCATGCTAGTAAACGAATGTTTTTATCGATAACCTGTCTATATATGCAAATCAGTCTCAAATACTTTTTTCTAGCGGTGATTATAATACTGGGTCGAACTTGACGTTTGTAAGCAATTTGTTCCATATTAGGAAAATATTAGAAAGTTACAATACACTACTTATTAACTATTCCATTACAAGCGTAGCATGATCTGGGATTTCGAACAATTTGGTTCCAGGGGAAACGATGAGTAAGAAGAATTCTCAGCAGGATCCAAACTATTTGGTGCTCTAATTCTGTGTTTTCAAAGAATAGAAAGAATATTTAAAAGTAAAATGAGTGGATGACAAAATTGAAAACTACAATATTTGGTAACGAAAGTTCACTCAGTCATTTAACTAAGTATGCAGCGCTGCCCTTAAAAGAAACGTTTGTGTATTAATTGCCAGATTTTCTCATCGTCTTAATTTTGTGTGATTGGTAGCAAAGTCATACACACTTTGCATCGGTCGGGCGTCTAACAAGCAAACAGTCGTATATAGTTAAATTCCGCCATATTTCAAACCAAAAATGTGTTATAATTAGATTATGCGAATGATAGTTTGTGTCAAAGACCCACGCAAACATTCTCTGAGCTCAACACCTTGTTTAACCGCCTATTGAGACTGAAATCAGACTAAACCTATCTGAATACGAGTGATTTGTCAGAACTGTAAACCACTCTCATTGCCGAATCTCTCTGGCAACTCTCGAAATACGTGCACAGGAATAAAATCCTTCCATTTTCAAAATTACTCATATCCGCTAAGCTAATATCACCGTGCTAAGATGATGTGAACGTAATTTGTTTCTGGGATTTCATTTATGAAAAAAACCCAAATTATGGTTAGAAAATAGCGAAAACTATTTCTGTTGATCCGATGTCAGACAGACTCGCGTCAGGCGAGATATTTTGCCACATTTCTGATGAAGCCTGCCATCGCCTAACGATTTCTAATTCAAAAAGCTTTTATACTAATCACATCGACTGATATTGTCAATAGGAAGGTCTGAATTGCGATTGAGGGTGGATCAGATGTTGTTGTTATGGGTACTGTGTTGACATGCGTGCATGCCGTACTATTTGAGTTAGCTATTAAACCATCTGAGTGCAAAATATTCAAAATGGAATTACCTGTCATTGTTTAATGGTAGAGTCAATTTAGTATGAAAATAAATAATTGTTAAGATGATTTCGAGTGAAAAATTTGCAGATCCTGAACAATAATGCAGACCTGATTAGATGGCTCTACTAGTAGCAATCTAATCCAGGTCTACATTGGTTGCAAAAGGCAGTACACATTCGTCCTGCAATGAAAGGGTTAAGCTAACGACGAGCTATATCTTCAGTTTTACTCAAACACTCATACCATTACCATCTGCGTTTATAGACAATCGTACTTTCCTTATTTGCGTTGGTAAACAGTAGTCATTATTTCATCTGCCTTTCACCTGCTTTTTCTTGAATATTATATTGTTCTCAACTGCTTTTGTAAATAGTCGTACCGCTCTCATGTGCGTTTGTAAACAACCGCAATACTCTCACCTGCTTTTGTAACAGCTCTCATATGAATTTGTAGACAATCGTATCGCTCTCACCTGCTTTTGTATACAATCTTACCACTCTCATGTGTATTTGTAACAATAATACCGCTATTATCTGCTATTGTAAACAATAGTTCAGCTCTCATATGCATTTGTAAACAATAGTACCGATGTTATCTCCTTTTATAAACAATCGTTCCGCTCTCATCTGAATTTGTAACAATAGCACCGCTGTTATCTGCTTTTGTAAACAATCGTTCCGCTCTCATCTGCATTTGTAAACAATCGTATCTTGCTCACCTGCTATTGTAAACAATCGTTCCAATATCACTTGCCTTTGTAATATACTCGTAATATAGTCATACCGCTCTTACGCGATTTTGTATCCGGTATTTCAAAACAATCGTACTGCTCCAGGCTTCATTTTCTTGCTTATGCTGTCTTTCAAACACGATCTATGAACATTGTGCAATGATATGTTATATTTCCCCATTGTTTCTTTGATATAGTAGTATATTGGGGTTTTCGGGATGTGCAGTTGTATATTTACTGAATTATATATGTAGATAGATGTAATGAATTAAAATATTACAATATAGGTCACCATTAGACGTGATAATAAAATACACTGAACCCCAAAAGCCTGCCATTCTTTTAGAGTTATGTTCAGCATAATTACTTTCACCCAAGATGAAGTAGTTCATTCGATATGGAAAAAGTTGTGTGAGCAAGCAAACTTGTGTATCATTAATGACAGGACCAAGAAAATTAGCAATGGCACCATGAATTCAATTTCAATTTCAAATACCATTACGTTGATTATAAGTAAAATAATGCGGTTGTTGTTGTTTTTGTTGAGGATGATGATACTTATGATGAATGATGATCTATGATGATGATGGTGAATGATGATCTAATAATAGATAAATGAATAATCGATAACCGATTACGACGTTTATAAACACTATAATAATAATGTGTATGACAGAAAAAATGACAATTACTACTATCAGCCAATCATCAGCCAATCACAAAGATACACAAATTTACACATGGACCATGGTTCCTGTTTTTAACCCTTTGAATGCGGGATACGGATTGACTGGTATTTGCAAACAGTGTATAACCAGATCAGAGGTATCTGATCAGGGTCTGCACTGTTTGTCTTTAAAAACCCTCTCTCGAATTTAAGCCGTTTACAATGAATGGACTTTTTAGTTAAACACTGATAGGCCATTCCACCTTGGCAATTAAGCATTGAAAGGGTTACATGAAATGGCGTTTTTATGAATGTTGCACATGCTATGATGTAATGTTTGTTCTTTACAAAACACATATATGTTCATTTCACATCTGTACTCGCAATACGCTGATTTATAAAGCTGTTTCTGGTCCGGTGAAACCTGTTTTGCCGTTTTCGGTCGGCAAAGTCATATACTGGGAACAATCTTTTTCAGCGGGAATTGGCCCCCCTTTGAACATCTGCTTGAATGTCTCGCGGAATTGTCGGCTCATTCCGCAATATATGAAAAAGTTCAGAGGATAGCTCAATAAAATGAAAAAGTTTGACATGAAAGTCATCACAATGTAAACTTCCTCGGAGAACAAATCCAATTTGAAAGTGTTATCCGTTACATACAGCGTCATGATAATACCCAAAGGAAATTCTACCAGCAGGAACAGACCTACGACAGCCACGAGCATGAGTGTTGTGCAATTGCTCTCCTTGAGCTTACGTGATTCGCTTTTCTTGTTCTGCTTGAGGAGCTGCATTCGCCGCACCTGTGCCTTCCGCATGGCAGATATCAGTAGTCCATTGAGGACGACCAACGATGTGCACGGGACTAGATGTATAAATATAATCCGAAACCAGAAGTAGATATTGTGATATAATGTTTCGTTGGTGGCAAACCATTCCCGCAGCTGAAGTGTGCATCCGTCTATAGTTTTGTTTCCATCAACAATAGATTCCATTGATGCCTCAACCAAATTGGAATCAAGAAATTTTGTAATCTGGGATAATAAGGCAACGACATATACAATGACTGTTCCTCTGATGGCATTAGGTATGGTACACCAGGTTCTCGCTTGTAGAGAGTGGCATATGTAGATATATCTTTGAACTGCAAGACCGACTGTTAACCAGATCGACGCCGTGTGGAATATTGTCGGGATATTTTCATATAGCATTTTATAAGGAAAGCACCATGGGTATGGTAGTATGTCATTATAGTTTCCCAAGGAGAAGACATATATGAAAATTGGTAGTGGTATGACACCAGTAAGCATGTCACTCAGTGCCATTCCTGCAAGGAGTACGTTGGTGGGTGATCGCATGTGTTTTTTCAGTAACACTGCAATTACAAGTGTGTTTGTGACTACCGTCAACAGAATCAACACTGGCGTAATATAGCCATTAATCGGTACACTGTACTTAAGGGGAAACATATATCTGATAATAAGTGGTGGGCCGATGTCTGTGTAAAATGACCCATTGTCATCAGGCATGTTTGAAAGGCTGTACGTTAGATTGTCATCCATTCCGTCCATTTGTGTGTCTCACAGAATGATGATAAGCTCAACTACTGGATGTGTTTTCTAATTGGTTGAAACCTGTAATAGAAAAAAAAGAGAACATAAGTAAATGCCAGTGATTTATGTCAGTGAACCACACTGGAATTATTATGAATTACTAATACATTGTACAGTTATAGAACCCTAAACCGTATGGTACCTTACAAAACTGGTATGATTTGTTTTATTTGGTGTTAATCAAAGCCTTATGTATACCCTGAGTACCTAAACTACCGTTCATCATATATTCACTTCCCTAATGAACATTCATGTGAGACATAATTAAGATACTAAAAATGCATAACACCAACATGTTTTTTTTTCACCATGACATAAGCTTTTTAATCAGATCTACATTCTATCATAAGAACGGATTCACGGGGTAGAAATTTAAATTCGCACACATCGCATTTGAACGTTTATCGCTCTGATCTTAACCCACTGTATAAAATTGGTGTCAATTCAAAAGCCGACCTGGTATAAGTGTACTTCTTGAACGAATCTAGAAAGTTTGCAAATTTATGTCAGGTAGCGCATGGCGGAATAAAGTAATCATGAAACAGTTTGCCGAACCAATACAAAGGTCGGAGGTGTTTCCAAAAGGAGTTCAAATAATAACGACAGTGTAAATACTACGAAAAATATCAGAATTCTTATTTATTCATTGGCTCAAAATCCGACGATATATTTATTGAATACTTCTTCGTTCAACTTACAGTGTTTGCTACCTGACGGCAAACAGAGCAGGAGCCGAATGAATTGGGTCTACTCACTTTGCAAATGCATTTGAATTATGAAAAATACCTGAAACCTCTATAACTTGGAAATATGATCAGATAGATACCAACAAGATCGCTGCGAAAATATTCCTTGTTGGGGGGATAGAGGTACGGTGTAACGACACTGCTATATTTGAATGAAATTATGCTGAGTTTATTATATTAGTTTGTTGTTTATCATAATGGGTGTAATTATAAATAATATTGATCGAGAGATTAAACTAACGGGTTTTGCATTAATAACTGGTTATTAATTCTCGTTTATTGCTTGTTAATTAACGATTGCCTGTTCGGGCTCAGATATTACAAGTATGGACATTTCTATTATCAAATCAATCTAGGTCGGCGTCTCAGCAGGATCAACGCTGCTGGAGGCTTGGTCCATAGTTTATAATAGTCTGATAGCAGCACACATTAAGGTTTACACTGGGATAAGGATTAGAAAAGGTACAGTTCGGTTTCGAGTGCTGAGCCGTGACTGCAATTTTCTATTTATAGAAGTTGCAACCATTCTAATTTATGGGTAAGTGGAAAATGGTTGGCACAAGAAGCTCGTAGTAATCGTGTAGCATTAGTATTATATACAGTAAACCCTCTTTATAACGGCCACTATACATCAAGTAATTTATGTTAAAGGCAGGTGGCTGCTTAAAGCAAGGTGAAAGTTTAACAGAACGCTCCTATAGGAGCTTTCACCTTGCTTTAAACAGCCACCTGCCCTAAATACCAACTAATTAACACAATTTAGTGGACGTTATAGAGAGGTTTTACTGTATATGCTTATTACTTGTCTGTATTACCACAGGTAACTCCGGAACAAATACATGGTTTGTGACGCGTTTTACCTCTACGGGTGGACTGGTCCTAGAGGTCACAGCTCACGGGTCAAAATCGAACTATACAACCGTACTGTTTACACCTACACACCCTAACCTTTTTACCCCATGAATATTCATGTTAGACAACATGGTATCATGAATATAAATGTTCATCATTAGCATCAATGGCAGAATCCGTAGAAACAGCTATGTATTATTCGATCTGCAAACAGAGCAGACCCTAATCAGACTGCTGGTATATCGGGAGCTTTCCGATATTGGTCTTCTCTGTTTGCAATAACGTTAAAAGGTGTATAAATTATACACATAGTAACAGATAAACGTGCATACTCAAGTACTAAAACGCTCATTTCTCTAACAAACTCTGTGTTGTGACCACTATTTAGAATCGCCTCTTCGAATCGATCCTAAAGAGTGGTCACATTATGTTTGAAGGAGAAATCTTGAAAATGTTTTAATTTAAAATCTTATCGGAACCTCTGTAATATAGAACTAATGATTAACCCTTCGCTTGCTGTTCACGTCAATATACCTACCTGTAAATAGTGAAGACCCAGATGAGACAGCTCCTGCAGGAGCTGTCTCTTCAGGGTCTGCACTATTTACAAGTTGATTGTGTAACCAGTGCACTCCACAGCAGTGATTGCACAGCGAAATACTTGTACACAGTGAAGATACATGTAATTATACAACAGGGCATGGGTAAAGAAGGAGAAATGTATTTTAAAATTCAGCAAGAGAAGGGTTAAACTCCCTGTGCCATCTTAGTACAAGGCGTTTTACTGATGTATTTTTTCAATAGACCGGTGGTGACACTCCACTATACACACTTCATATTTCATAGTTCACACTTCAGACTCCACAATGCACACTTCAAACTTCACACGCTTCAAACCTCACACTTCAAAGGTTGATGTTTGAAATGTGAAGTGTAAAGTACGAAGTCTGAAGTTTGAAGTGTTAAGTCTGAAGTCACCACCAGTCTTCGATAATACAACAGACTAGGATGATATTAGATATATGGATGCATTTACTATGAAATATAATTTAAAGTGGGTTATCTCTTTCAACGCTGAGTTTTCCAAGTAGAATAAGCCATCAGTGATTAACTATATAGTTCACTAAGAATGAAAGGCTGAGACTTGCTAGATGATTTGGAATAAAAACCATTGCAGAACCTAGTCAGAGGTTTCTCTTCTAGTAGAAGCAATCTGGTATGGGTCTACAGCTTTTGCAAATGCCAGTGCATATGTGTCTTACATTTAATCCTAACAACCGGCTTTCAGAATTTAAATATCTACTCTATAAATACGCCTATCTACGACTTTACAAAGAGAATACAAAAAACGCGGGAAAATCTCATAACGACACTTGTGTTTATATAGGTAGTGTGATTGAAGTGTGAATATTGAAGTATGAAGTCTGAGGTTTCAATTCTAAAGTGTGATGTGTGAAGTCTGGGTCCATGCTTATAAAACTGTGAGTTTGAGTCTGAGGTCTGAGGCCAAAGGCTCAAATCTGACCAATCAAAAGCTTGAGAACGAACTCAGACTCAACTAAAAGCTTTATAAGCATGGACCCTGAAGTCCCCACCGGCCTTTCGTAGTTTCTTGACTGCTACGGTATTTCCTTATTACCTTTTGAGCGGAGAAACACGCATACAATGCAGACAGATTGACTTCATACCACTTAAATATAATTGCCACTGACAATGCCTTAAATTGTTACCTGTATTATTAATACTCTTCGCACTGCCTGACACAATACCGTTATGTTTCTTTACTACTGTTGACACAGCGGGGTATACCCAACGCTTGGATGCGAACATCATGTGAAGGTAGTTCTCCTTTAATTTGATAGAGGCGCATTTTCATGCAACATAAAAGCTGTTTGATCAGAATCTGCTCTGTTTGCATTAATATAGATCTGGTTCGACAGCTGTTGTTATCAGTAACTCGGCATCTCGTCAGGATCTAAGCTGTTTGACACTCGTTAGAGAGTTTCTCAAAAGTTTGATCGCATCAAAAGGGTAGTGAAAACAACAGTACCACCTGTCTTAAGCGGCCATGCATTTATAAAAGTTTTAAACAGCAGATGGTTGCTTAATGCAGGGCAAAGGTTAGGGTTAATGCGCCAATAACATTGACCTGAATCAAGGTTCCACCTGCCTTACAGGCCAAGAAATATACCTCTTATTGCTAGCCGCTTAAGACAGGTTCTAATGTACAGCAAACCAGACATTGGGCAGACAGTACGTAGTTAACCCGCATGCATTTATGCTTATATTTATTCATATGATGCGAGTATAGTAATGAAACTAACCATTACCAATTTGAATGCTAAATACTCCAACTGCAATGGCCCATCTGTTTGTCACTCATTGTCTATTTAGTTTGAAATAATTACATTTGCAAGAGGTTTTTGAAAGGCAAACAGAGTGAGCTCTGCTCATGACTTTTCTGCGTCTTATCATGATCCAAACTTTTTGGCACCGTGATAGCATTTTGGTAGACAAATTGATTACAGCTTGAATTTTGAAAACGTAGTAGGTGACAAGTTCTGTAAAAATCATTTGTTCAGCAGGCTAAAGGTTAATTAGAGTAGTTTCTGTATATGCTGGGCAATGCAATAAACTGTATAATCAGATCTATATAATTCCGTAAGCATCCAGATCAAACCATGATCAGACAGGAGCCGTTTAATCTGTAACTACTCTGCTTGCATTATTAAAAGGCGCAATATGGAGTAAATGGTTAATAAGGTATTAAGTAGAATTTATCAAAATTGATCAGATGGTTTGCTTACCCTAACCTTATGTACTGTTTGCTTCACAAGTTGATGTCCAAAGGTAAAATCGAAACGGGCGTGAACAAATGTGTGTAATCTGTATTTACCCTACTAACTCTCTACAACAGACGCCTAGTGATACATTGCGTATATATACGGACCACCCACGATATGTCCCCGCCATTATATATACATATAAAGCAACATGCGGTCAGTATCTGCACTGTTTGATTCTGTACTTTTTTAATAATATTATTATTCATTAATATTTCTATTTAGACCGTAACCTTTACCCTGAGAGAAACATATTGTCACGCATTTGCAAATATAGTAGAACACGCTCAGACGGCCCTAGCAGGGACCGTCTGATTCGGGATTGCTAAGTTTGCTTACGAACTTTTAATATATCTCTGACTGCAGTTTCGTCCAATGCAAAAATGGTATCTGTGTATAAAACTCAGCTACTAAATATTCATTATTTCCAACATATATATATTCTGCAGGAAAAGCTTTAATCAGACAATATGTTTGTACTAATTTGCAAGACACAGAACGACATATACGGTAAAACTCCCCTGAACATGATGTTAAAATTAGTATAAATGCCGGTTTTTCATATAGGTGGCAGCTTTATGCAGGTTAAAAACCATGCAGAAATATTTCGTTGGAGCTTTCTGCATGACTTTAGCTCTGCATTAAGCAGTCACCTACCGAGAGAGGTCGAAATTGTTCTTTATTAGATTCCGAATTAATATGGTTTTAATGTACATCTTTTCTCATTCAACGGCTCACAAATTATAGTTCGTGAAAATTATACACAGTCTTCTTTGACATCGAATAATAATTCAGGTTCAACAAATTTTCCAAGAAACTAATTGGATAAACAGCTGAAGGCATGGTGGTTATGAAAAGACACGAAAATCAATTACCTTCTACCGAGACTGATTTAACCCTTCTGGTGCTGAAGAAAATAGTATTTGCCCATTCCCTGATATGCTGAACTATTCACTGACTTTCGATTTGATTTTGAGAAACTACTGACCGAGTGTCAAAAGCTTTGATCTTGATGAGATGACGAGTATTTCTGTGTCTCATCTGGATCCAAACTGTTTGTAAATGCCAGCCATGACGCGATTAGCATGCAAGAGAAAAGGCTGTTAGACATCAAAGTTTCTCCTTTTTTGACACATACAGTAAACCCCCGCTAATGCAACCACATAAAAGAGGTATAATTTTGGGTGTTAGATGCAGGTGGTAGCTTAATGCAGGACAAAGGCACTTTTGTCCTGCATTAAGCAACCACCTGCTTATTAAAACACTCATGTTTATTCATTAAACGGTCGCATTAGAGGGTTCTACGGGGTTATGCTTTTATGGTTTTGTTAAAACGCTGTACATACTAATCCTATTCATTTTGAAAGCAGTCGACGCTTCTATATATATATTCAGTAGTTCTTGACATAATTTCTGCTTGTTTCAGTGTGTGATTTGTTGCATAGGAACATTGTTGCATTTCAGAACACTTATCCTTCTATCTGTGACTTGACTCGCATTTACAAACATCCTGGTTCAAGATGAGACAGTATCCTTGCTGTTTGACACTGGTTTCTGAGGTGCTTGATTGTACCGGAAGTAGTCAAAATTGCACCAGGGTGGATTCTACTTCTTCATATCAGTCTAAGGGTTGGGGAGCTATCGGTTGTTATAACCCATACAAGGCTCCGATCTTAGGTAATCAAAATGCAGTTGGACTTCAATATCTCGAACTTCAAGGCACCATACAAAATACTTCGAGATAAGAGAAGTCCGAGTCATCCGATTTCTAATCTAGACAATTTCTCAAGTTCGAAGCTTAATACAGTTTTAAAGGGCAGGGCAGAGAAAAGGCAATACATAAGTCGGGTAAGCTCATCTCGTTTCTTGGTTTAAGAATATACCATCATAGTGTACTGTCGCCGGCCTATCAAAGTGCAAGCAAAGAGCCGAGCGCAGCTACCATTATCGTATTACACTTCGTCTCCATTGTAGTGTCTGTGCTTAACCCTTTCCTCCAAACATACGCCCTTTCTACGCCTGTGCAAACATAGTAGACCTGTTGGAGCCGTCTGATCAGGGTCTAAGACATGTCTATAGTTTTTGCCTTGTCCAATAATCACTGTGTCCATGTGCTATTATAACAACTATATTCAAATATGCATGACTTCATTATTTCTTATATTCATGGAGTAAAGGGTTATTATATCTTCAAAAGAGATAAAAAAAATCAACTGCAAAACTATTAAATGTAGATTATAATCATCCTATTTGAAGGTGTGAAACGACTGTACCGACCCAATTTTTTATTCAAACATTTACTTTAGAGTTAAGTATTTCATACTGAATGACTCTCCAGTTAAAATACTGATGGATCATTTCTTTATGAATCGTCAGCATTCAAAGAATTTCAAACTACTGTGTACCGGCCTTATTTGAGTCTACTATGCAGGTTAATAGTTAACATGTTGTTATGATGGACTATATTTATGATTTAACCCTATAGAGACGCCTTTAACGCTTTTGACACAGACTGGACACAGACTGGACACTAGATCAGATGGCCCCTACGCTTCCTGTAGGGGCGGTCTATTTTGGGTCTACTCTGTTTAGTTGCTGAATAATATGCGAACGTAGATCTGATTTTTTGCCATAACAAACTATACCCGTCTTCTTATGCTATTATAATATATTCAAGCTAATGAATATGCATATTGTCATTATTCCTTACACGAATATTTACAAGGTTAATGGTTATAAGAGGTAGCTTGATATAAGACATTCCCGTATTAATTTCGCCTAGATCCAAACAACCACCTGTTTTAAGACCCGCTCCCATTTCGATAGTGTTGTTGATCCAGCGGCAAAACTTCTAATACGTATATTTTTTATGTTGCTTCACAAATCAAATTAATTTCTTCTTAATCTAAAGGCAACAAAATACTGACGATTAAATCTACTTTAACGATAGCATTTTTGCACCAAAAAATTATTTCAGGCCTTTATTGCTTTAAACTTTGTTTTAAATTGGTTAATTAGCGTATGGGAGCAATATCATTGCAACTGTTCCCTTGACTACAACAACGGTGTGACTGTGTTCTTCATTTATATGCATTTATCTTTATGTTACATTGAGCTGACAAAATGCCGCCGGATTAAAACGATGCTCTAACCGTTAAAATGCAATTCATAACCAGTTTACTACAATAGTTTGTATGCTAATCTCGGTGAAATGAAAATTTGGAACCTACTCATTTTTGCTGTTGAAGTAGCACGGCAAATGTATGGTGGTATAAACCATTTGCACGTTTTGATTCGGCATACAATGTAGACTCTGATCGGAATGATCTATTTGTACCCACCCCTCAATCTGGGTTTCCCCTGTTTGCCCGACAATGAGATCACATAGTACAATGGGTCAATACAGCATGACATAGATTATAGTTGATAATAATGACTTCTCACTGGGGCGACCACCGAAATGAGGTCTACATGTAGTTCTTGTTTTAACACTTTCCCTTTTGCATATTCATAATTGATACTAATCAGATTATGGCATGCGAACACATGATATTTGGCTTGGTCAGAAACTGTAAATAAGGATATATTTTATATCATAAACAATCAGAGCTGACCCTGATCTGACGGCTTCTATAAGATCTTACGCGCTTATATGACGGGAACGTTTAAAGACATTCCCTTGGCCGGCTTGGGTCTTTACAGCTAACCTGTGAAAAAGCATGCGGCACATGGTAAGAACTATAGCAGTCTGCCTGTCAAGAACCACTGGAGCGTTCCATGTGAGGCCCGTCTCTTACATTTGATGATTTGGAAATGATTAGATTGTCACTAATGACACTCCACATACAAATATATCTCATTGAGATCAAGTGCAGGGCCTCTCTAGACAGAATGAGACGGCTTGCCATATTTTGCACACTTGTATCATGCTTTTACTGTTACTGTCACGCCTATTGAGAACAATGGGGGGGGGGGGGGGAATCATTGAATGGACCTGGGTAATGTCTTTAAATGCAGGTGGTAAGTTAATGCCTAACCAAATTTATATAGAAAGCTTCTATCAGAGCTTTCTGTATTCTTTCGTCCTACATGAAGCAACCACCTTCTTTTCAAGCCACCTATGTTTATTCATAAAGTGCTCGCTTTAGAGAGGTTCTACTGTATTTGATGTTAACATCAGGCCTATTACAGTTGTATTATTATTGAATCATTGTGTCTATTATTAAACCTGATGGTAATGTGCACATATATATGTATGCATGCAACTTTCTGTTAACTGGTGATTTCAATAGTCGAGTAGGGGAGAGACCAGATTATGTAGAAGACGAGTCACTTGTTAATTTGCAAATTCTGCCTGATGAGTATATTCAAGATGTACGTTTAACACGAAAATCTCAGGATAAAATTGTAAATGACGCTGGAAAACATTTATTAGAATTTTGTAAAGAAACGGGTGTAAGAATCGTGAATGGAAGACTGGGTGACAATGAATATGTGCGTAAATTCACGTATGTTAAGACGATTGGAAGCAGTGTGGTTGATTATGTATTATGTAGACCTATGTTGTTTGACTATTTTAACACATTGTCAGTAGACAATCCGAATATTCTGTCAGATCATTGTCTGATTAGTTTTGGTCTTAAGAAATCCAGCACATGTACACATAGCGATAACCAGGTACAGACAGAGAATGAAGAAATCAGATTTAAATATGCATGGAATGAAAATAAAATACACACCTTTAATAATGCAATTAATAGCGATGATGTTAGAGACAGGCTTCACACCCTTGTGAACAATTCAAACCATGCCGAACTATCCGAATATATTGATAGTAACTTGAGTGATTTTTATTCAGTTGTTAGTGAAGTGTGTGATCCTTTATATAAGATAGACGTTCATACAAATTCATCCAGTAATATTAATAACTGTCCATGGCAACTGCAAGGACTGAGTACAAATCAACTTTAGGACGCAAAAAAGTGTCTTTCGATAAAAAGCAAACAAATAAATTAGAGGCGTTGCGCTTCAAAAATGCAAGGGAATATTGGAAGATGCTGAAAGGCCTATTACATACAAACGTATCATCTACATTAAACACATCTAATTTCTTTGAATATTTTAAATCCATAAACGATCCCGATTCTGTATTTTTTCAAGCAGATGAAGACGTCATTCATTTTAATGAGAGATATTTAAATGACGAATTACAGGAAATGTTCTCAGAATTGAATGTTGACATAAGTATTGATGAAATTCGTAAGGCATGTAAAGATCTCAAAAATGGCAGATCAGGGGGGGGGGGGGGCTGGTTATGTTTTATATGAATGTTTTAAATACGGTATTGACGTATTTATTCCTTACTTATGCAAATTGTTTAATACTATTTTAGACAAAGGGTACTTCCCTGAAAAATGGTCAGAGGGTCATATAATTCCATTACATAAAAAAGGAGATGTAAATGCTACCGGAAACTACCGAGGCATAACTCTACTTAGTACTTTAGGCAAACTGTTTACGAGGATATTAAATACAAGGCTTAATAAATGGGCAGAAGATTATCATGTATATGTAGAGGCACAAGCAGGTTTTAGAAAGAATATGTGTACCATAAATAACATTTATTCTACATGGTGTGATAACGCATCTGCTGAACGAAAATAAAATATTGTTTGTAGCTTTTGTAGATTTTAAGAAGGCTTTTGATTTTGTGGTTCGCGATATCCTTTGGTTCAAACTTCTGAAATATGGCATCAGGGGGAAAATACTTAATATAATTCAATCTATGTATAAAAATCTTAAATCGAGAGTCAAATATGAAAACCGTTTAAGTGAAGAATTCATGTGTATGTTAGGGGTAACTCAGGGGGAAAGTATTTCGCCATTTTTATTTTCTATGTACCTTAATGATCTAGAGGAAGCCTATATATTAAAAGGATATGAGGGAATAGACGTTGGTATGCTAAAATTGTGCTTGCTTCTCTACGCAGATGATGTACTTTAGTTCTCTTATTCAGAGAGCGGTCTACAATCGGGTCTAAACATTTTACAAGAATATTGTGAAAAATGGAAACTAACCGTAAACACTGAAAAGACGAAAATCTTAATTTTCAGGAAAGGCGGTAGACAGAATAGGTATCCGAACTTCACATTCGATGGCAAGAACTTAGAAATCGTTAGTAAATTCAATTATTTAGGGGTCGTATTTTCAACTGGGGGGTCATTTACAGAAACACACACTGCTCTTAGCGAACAGGCAATAAAGGCAATTTATAAGCTTAAATCTTATCTGTACAAATTTACAGATATATCTGTTAGACATAAACTTGAGCTCTTTCATAAACTTATTTTACCAATCTTAAACTATGGAAGCGAGGTTTGGGGGTTTAGCAATGAAACTAAGCTCGAACGTGTCCATTTACAATTTTGTAAACAAATATTCGGGGTGCGACAGCAAACACAGAACAATTTTATTTATGGGGAGCTGGGTAGATCCAACTTAAAAGTACACAGGTTTATCTCGCTTATTAGATACTGGTTAAAAATTACACAATGCTCTGATTCGAAATACATCAAAGTTGTTTACAATATGATGCTTACTGATATGGAAATATATCCAAATAAGCCTTCTTGGGCATCGAAACTCAAGTATTTACTAGAGAACTTAGGGCTAAATTATGCTTGGTTAAATCAGGGAGTGGGTAGTGTCGATTTATTCTTGAAACTGTGTAAACAGAGATTATCTGATCAATTCATTCAATCATGGAACTCAGAGATTAGTAATTCAACGCGCGCAGATACATACAGACTGTTTACAGATTTTGGTTTCAAATCGTACTTGAATCACGTAACAATTACAAAATTTTGACATGACTTAACTAGACTCAGGCTGTCCTCACACAGATTAGAAATAGAAACGGGGCGCTGGCATAAACCTAGAAAAATACCTAGGAATGATGGGAAATGTCATATATGTAACACACTCGAAGACGAGTTCCATTTTTTATTAGAATGTACTTTATACACAGAATTGAGAAAAATGTATATTAAGCCTTATTTCTGGCGAACTCCAAATATTCCTAAGTTTATAGAACTAATGCAAATGGAAAATCCAGTGTTGATAAAGAAATTAGCCACGTATGTTTATAAGAGTTTTAAAATAAGAAATGATAAACTATATATGAGTGGTACATCTAGGTCTACACCAGAAATTCCTTAGAGAAAACGTCTTACTCTGAGCTGGCGCAAAATATTTCTGTAAGTTGTTTTGATCCAGATGAGACGCCTAGTAGCAAATCATCTGACCAGGAAACAAACTTTCTCAATAAAACCGAGTCTGCAATTTTCTCTTTGCATTTCTACTTTTGCTTTCGAAGGATCACCCATTTTCAGATTATTTGTAACATTAAATAAGATAAAAGCGAAACAAATTACTTTCAGATTAAATTAAAAATTAAATTAAAATTAAAATTAGTTCATTTACAGCAAGTTAGTCGATGATTTGAGCTGATGAAGTTTATTTAATTGCAATAACTACAATTCGTGTTTTCAAAATATTAATTCAACTTGTTTAGAGAGTTATCTCCCTGTCGCGGGTAAACATCTTTCACGGTCAGCGCGTACTTACTCTATTTTTGTTAACTGCTAATGCAAACGCTACATTTTTCAGTCTACAGAGTACTGATCGTGTAACTGAGTGTCTGTGACAGCCGGAACTCTGACTGATGCTTATATAATATCATGTGTTACTTATTAATTTTTCTTACGTGAAAAATTACCGGAACAAAATAAGACCATTTTCCTCTCGAACACGTTGCATGAGTATATGAGGATCTTTAAATCATTCTGCTGTTGATCATGTAATAATCATTATTTGCTACCTTGTACTGTTGGGCCTATGGCCTTTGTACTCAATAAAGTATCTATCTATCTATGTATGGACCTGATCTACTTTACTTTTATTTCACAGCTAATACTATCTACTGATAAATATATGTCCAGTTTCCCTACTGAAGAATATCGTTTTCAACACCCGAATAATGTTAAACTGTGAATGCATACTACACACTCTGGCTAATAAGTATACATCTTATACATACATGTCCACGGTAAAAAATATTTCTGATATGAATATTCAACAGGAAAATGGTTAAGATATCAATCATAGATTTATTTAGTTTATAAATCAACATCAGTTTTATTATCATTGCACCACGGCTACGCGAACATCTGATTCAGGTCGTGATCAACAACGCGAGGCTTAAAGCTATTAGAGTATTTATCAAATTAAGAAACTTAGGAAGCAATAGTAATCCTTAGTCTGATGAAAAAACTAGTCTGTGCATACGCTGATCTGCTGCAATGTTGGCTTAACCCTGAAAACGCTGAAAGTTCCAATGGACTATTCCAAAGGTCAGGCAGGCCAAACCTATGATGAGTATTTAGAGATTTTACACATGACAAGCAGTGAATACCTTGATGGGAGGGTTTCTCTAGGAGCCCTCTCATTTGGACCTAAACTGTTTGCAAATGAGATTAGTGACTAGTTTCCCGCACTGCAAGGAGTAAGTTCAATTCCTTAATTCGTTTGAGAACATATTGATTGAGTGTCAAACTGCTTGGATCATTGATTGAGTGTCAAACTGGTTTGATCTCCAAACCGTTTGCAAATGTCTATCAAATTGCGCATATTAGGAGAAGGCTAATAATTGTTTAACGATTATTTCGTAATAACCTTTCTAGACAGTTTAACCCTTTCTCTGTTGAATATTCATGTGTGAAATAATGGCATCATGAGTATTTGTTAGTGGATGTTTATAATGACATATGCACAAAAGAATTTTGTTATTTGAAGATATAATTACAGGAGCAAACAGAGCAGATGCGGATCTAACGGCTCCTGTAGGAGCCGTCTGATCTGGTTCTTCTCTGTTTGCAAACGATTGAAAAATTTATGAGGGAAAGGGTTAAATCCAGTTGTCTTTGAGATTCTAAATGTGCTTAACCCTTTCGCTGCCAAACTCTGTCGTCTGCCAACTTTGTCGTCTGCTACAAACTTTCATTTTTTTTTATTTTCTTCATTTTTGTTTCAAAAGCATAGTAACAGTAACAAACAGTTTGGATCCTGATGAGACGCCGAATTACTCGGCGTCTCATCTGGATCCAAACTGTTTGCATAGGTAATCACAGATCCGGCATTGGCAGCGAAAGGGTTAATTGATGTACTGGATGTAGTCATAGTATGCAGTACCATCTCCTTATATCAGCCCCATGATGTATAAACATTTGCATTTGTAAAAGCAGCTGGTGGCTTCATGCACAAGAAAAAGGTTTTACTGCAGTCAATAATTCAGTTAGACAACAAGAGTCAGCTTTAATTGTTAAACCCTGTCCATAATGAATATTAATGAAAGAACCAATGAGTGTATATTAGTATGGCATTATCAACAAGGGAAGTCTAACAATGGCAAAAACTATAAACCAGATTTACATTAGTACATAGCAAACATAGCAGACTCTGAATAAACGACTGTTATCGGAGCAGTCTATATATGTCTACTGTGTTTGTAAAGGTATGGAAAGACATCTCGAGCAGGCAAGGGGTAAATTTTGTCTCTCAACAGTTTCTATTATCCGTGTGCACACCACTGAGCAGGTGGCTGCTTTGCTCACATGTTTATACATCGTGTTCCTGCAGCGACAATGATTAGTTTACCCTCTCAATGTAGTCGAGGCTAGAACCTGTTTAGTTAGATAACGGAGTAAGCTGCGTTCTGACTAGTTTTTTTTTCATGTTGTGCTATGTCATTTAAGAAGAGTTTGTAAAGACATTGATGGCTGACACTGTAGAATCAGATCCATATAATGTCATAAGCAAACAGAGCAGGCTCTTATCGGAAGACTAGGATGTGTGTACTATTTTTGGTAAGGCATTAAACCACGTGTCAAACGTAAATGATGGTCGTTGTCTCTTTCCTTACAAATACCTTGTGCTTTGTATGATAGTCTACTTGGAACGCATTCAAAATACCTAAATGTTACATAAATATTTGGTTTCTATGCTGAAAAGAATATTATAGCAAGAAATTCAGAAGAAACAGAACTTTCATGTGTTTGATATCGAATACAACTATGTTATTGTCCAATGTACATGTAGTATTATATTTTCGGCTTCGTTGTGGTTTAGTAGCAGAAATACGATGTTAATGTTTTCTTGTACCGTACAACAAAAACGAGTATCGACTAAACGGTTTAGTTTGTATCGCAGGTGCGTTCAAATTGATAGTCTTCATAAGAATAATTGAACAAATTCAACGCCATGATTTATGGCTTTATTAAAAATATGCTTTTTAATAGAGACTTTAACTATAGAATAGATGTGCGTAGTGAGGAATATAATATATCATTAGGTTATATCATACTAGGGAGATAAGAAAGCAAATGGACATCATCGTGAACCATAGCATGGCGCCAACACACTTGGGGTATAATCAGGGCGTTCGGATTGTATAACACGTATATATGCAATAACCTAGGAGCTGATTACGACTCATTTATGTCATGTCTATTCGTTTAAAACCTCATGTATATATGAATATTATGTATCTAATGTTTAAAATGTCGTATGAACAAATATATTGACGATGGTGGAAACTGTTAAATTGTATTGTTAATTCCACAAGCAAGCAGATCAAACCCTGGCCAGACGAATCCAACAGGAACCGTCTAACCTGTTGTCTACTCTGGTTGCAATTGATTGAAAAGGCGTATATATGTAGAAAAGATTTAACGGAATAAGAAAACATAACAACTCTAAATAAGCGGTACACTTTTGTGTAGCTTTGCTTGAAATTTCTTAGACTGAATTGTCTTCGAGAATTCTCCTGTATGATCCATCTGATCAGGTCTTCTCTGTTTGCATACAACATAATTATAGATCCGAGTTTACACTATCCGCCATAGCCTAATCTCTAATCAATATTTATGATAGCATTATTTCTAACATGAATATACAGTAGAACCCCACTAATGCGACCACTTAATGAATAAAT
Organism: Azorinus chamasolen; assembly: GCA_963576725.1. NCBI lineage: Eukaryota > Metazoa > Mollusca > Bivalvia > Cardiida > Solecurtidae > Azorinus > Azorinus chamasolen. The sequence goes on along the minus strand of OY755248.1, from coordinate 4,835,450 downwards.
ATCAGTGTTTTATAGGCAGGTGGTTGCTTAATACAGGACAAAAGTAATGCAGAAAGCTCCTATAGGAGTTTTCTGCATTACTTTTGTCCTGCATTAAGCTACCACCTGCATCAATCATCCAGAATTATACCTCTTTTAGGTGGTCGCATTATCGCGGTTGTACTGTATTGACAAAAAAGCTAGGATTTCGAGATGCGTTTCATTAATAGTCATGATATTATCTGATCGATGAAACATATTTATGACCGTATTACCCAATTATGAAGATCGTACGTTATGATCGAAAAGGATACCGTTAATGAGATGCATCATTGGTGAGTCGTCGGGACAGCGTCTCGAACCATTCGATTTTAATGCAATTGGCGAAGTTTAATGCCAATTCAGCGGAGTCTAATCAATTCTCAACTCTTAAGCTAATGCATATATATGTAAGAATTAATGACATCATAAATATTGATTGAATAAATATGAACATAGGACCTTTGGTCCTTGCAGAAACAATCAGACGTTTTAGTGATGTTCTCATTAGCTGTTATGCAAATGTAGGGCATGAATGTATCACCATTCATTCTGCCAGACAAAGAAGGATATCTGGTAACGGAACTGTGACAATCTTTAAAGTTTCAATCTTCTTAATGTGCTTCACACATGCCTCATTATTTTCTCAAAATTACTTTTAAATCAATTTAACTTGTTATTTTAACTTTAATTCTGAAAGAAGCCCGTCAATTACCACTCTTCTTATTGTTACCGGTGTGATATGTAACACTCTTCTTATTGTTACCGGTGTGATATGTAGCACTGCTCTTATTGTTACAGGTATTATATGTAGCACTCTCCTTATTGTTACCGGTGTGATATGTGGCATTCTTCTTATTGTTACCGGTGTGGTATGTAGCACTCTTCTTATTGTAACCGGTATTATATGTAGCACTCTTCTTATTGTTACCGGTGAGATTTTCTGTGATTTTTGAAGCAATCCCCGAGGCTATCCCATCGAAAATTTCTCATGTTTCAAAAGCCGAACTCCGGTGGAATAGCCAAGCAGTTTTATATCAAATAGGACTTCATTTAGAATGCAGCTTCAGTGTACTCTGCATATGGAAGAGGTTTACGAACAGAATCATTGATAAGCTATATTCGTAAGTTACTTGTGAGATAAATTGTAATTTGGGTACGGCGTATTCCCCACAAAATGCAGCTAATTTGCGTTATTAATTATTCACTGCCAAGTGCATGGCGATGTAATTTGTGAGTTGTTCTTGCTCTGCATATTTACAATATGAACTTAATGTAAGTATTCGACTCAATGGGCCTTTTTATCAGCGTGTAAATAAGCTACCGGTGATGATGAAATACGATTGTAAGAACTAAAGTTATTCAAAATCGATAACTGTACATACGAATTTAACGCGGTGTTATTTACTCCGCACCTGTGTATTTTGCATATACTGGTATGTTCTTGTTTTCCCCCAATACACTGGAATTACATGCCGTGTATTTAGTTCTCATGAACTAAGGTATTATTTCTTTTCCTCGGAATATCTCCTGATGATGTACTTACTGTTGGAGGGACCAAATGGCACACGGGCGCTAAGCCTATTGACACCATTCAATCCAACGGAGTACACAATTCAGCATGTCAACATACGCATGCAGCATAATATATTTTGTTCGGAGCATGACAAGTTTTCCTCCAAATACAGCTAGTTTAACACGTGCTGTAACGGAGTAGTTTGTATGCTCTACAGTCGAAATTGTTAGAACATTAGCAAACGATCAGAACCCAGAAGAGTAACTACTCGGCATCCCACCATGATCAAAAGTGTTTGTCACCGAGATTATACGTAGGTTTGTAGATAAAACAATAATGCTTATAGCATTAATATTGATAGTTAATAAAACGCACATACAATAGGTAGCTTCCTAATCCTGCAGTATGTGGTTGCGTGTACAATACAGACCAAGACCAGTCACTGCTCCATAGACGTTGTATTTAGTAAGCGTCTATCATGTTGAACCGTTTTCCCAATATATACATATTTAACCCTTTCACCGCCGCAGTCGCATAAATGCACCACCACAAATAGTGCCGTCCCAGATCAGACGCCGCCTTTTCAAGGCGTCGTCTGATCAGGGAATTCATTATTTGTCTCAATCTCTAGTTCTATATATATGTGCTTTATTCCTTTGAAATATGCACTTATTTATCTCATTTCCTTATTTTACTGAATGATTTAACAAACTTGGATTGCAGACGACAATTGGAAATTTGGCGCCGAAAGGGTTAACACCTTTGCAAACAGGCCTATCAGGATTTGTTCTGCTTTCTTATGAAATAATATAGATAGGATTCTGATTTTGTATGCCGTGGTCGCAAGTTCCTGTGTTGAAATGACATTATAATTGTTATAAATGACATTATATTTTCTGGTCTTTCGGGAGTATTAGTTTTGACGTGGTAAGTTTTGAAAATTTAATACTGATTAAGTCCGTGCTAGGGGGCGTGGGTAGTGCTTCACTTTTAATTACTTTTCATGAACAGACTCAATAAAACAGAGTCTGCCATTTTCTCTTTTCGCATTGCTCCGTTTGCTTTTGATGGATCTCCCACTATCAGAATATTATACATATTGAGCAAACATAAGTCCCGTTTTATTTTCGTGAAATAATGTATGCGCTCAATTAGCTGTCAAGTGGCTACAATAACGTAAGTTTAGGTTCTGTTTGAACATATCGCAGAATAAGCAGACACATCTACATAAAGCTGTTATGATGTTGGTGAATTACGTAACCATTGACTTTATATCGTATAGAAATGAAATTCTGTTCTATTTTGTTACATAACGATATGGTCGACCCAACAGCAAAAGATAAAATAGACCTGGAAAATGGAAACATCTGGTTCCATATTGCGCACGTGTCCTAGTTTAAGCGGACACTATGCCCCGACTGGGACCAGCCACCATACTCATCTTGAGTTAGAAAATAAGCCTTTGATATCAGCTTTGGATGAGAATTCTGCCGTTAGTTGCCATTTTTGTTTAGTTTATTTGAGAGTAGATGCCACGTGACGATCGTTCATTCGCAATTTGTGGTCAATTAGGGAATCACATGCTAATGTCTTTTGGAAGAAGCCGTTTTTGAGCATAACGACTTGTTTGCTTGTGTTTTAAGAGTCAGGTAAAGAGGTAAAAGAGTCAGACAGGAAAGCCACACACAAGACGCAACTATTACCAAAAACACCGTTAGAAAATAATTGACACACATACACAAGATAAAATTATGCAAACACCAACAAACGTACAGGGACACAAACAGTAAGGATGACAAAGAGATTACCGCCTTAGAATGATCAGTGCTAAAACCATCATTGGGGATTTGAACCGGTTTAAGGACGTCCTAACCTCACATTTTTCTCATGATTCACTATCTTTTGACATAAATCATTAGTTATATTATTTCTTGATGTCATTAGAACTTTATATTTAGTACTTGGTTATTTAAAATATTTTTCTGGTATAAATTTACATCTACATCTGAGTTCCCTGAAGCAAGGGCATTTCAAAAGAAAATGTACCTCGTTTTCTACTTCGAGGTAACACATTTTACAGATTCGCAGATTACAGTTCGGGGAATGATAAAGTATTGATAATGTCATGATCTCTTACATAAATATTCATGGAGTTTTAACATTGACCAACAGTTACTGCAGACATGTAAACTGAAAATGCGTGGAACTATATCATGTATTGTGCTTGAACTCTTCGCATCCGAAGTGAATATTTTCTGCAAAACCCGTAACCTATTGCGATCTTACCTTCCATTTCTCTTCCAAAAAAGAGTCAGAATAACAAATACTTTGACACATGTGGAGACTTCGAGTTATTCGGTACCATCTGGATCTAATCTGTTTGCACTGTCGCCGACTGTCTTCAAAGAGTTAAACGCAGTAATTTTCGTAGGCACACGCATGTTAAAAGAGCCGGAAAGTCTATTGTTTCTCTTCGTATGACTGTTTATTATATATTGCCAGTTTACGTTTGATAAACGAGGTACGGAATTTATTTGTATCAATCAATTTTAGATATATAAAGAATGATCTGTCTTGATCTCTGACGATAAACGTATGTACAAATGATGCCAGTTATTACTTTCGAGGACAAAAGTAGGCCAAATGCATTTTTAAGATAAATATATTCTGGCTACCATTTTATTGCACTGATTATTAAACCTGGTCCATAATAAGTAACATCTAGTATAATACTTATAGTTTAGTTTAGCTCTGTTCCTGTGACACGAATACTATTTAATGCACCGATATGTAAACTGAGTTGGACATGATTGATAGAAGGAGCGACCCGCTTAAAGTCCCTGGACGTCCTGAGATCGACAAAATGACACTTTGGTATTTTTGATAGAGTGCCCATTGATTTGAGAGAAATGGGTCTTTAAAAAATTCAAACGTAAGGTTTTGTGTTAAATTACATTTTTTTTTTAAATCGATGAAAACGAAAGTAGGTTTAAATATAGAGAGAAAACGAAAGTAGGTTTAAATATAGAGACTGTGAGTATGTTTATTTCTACACTTTCTTTCCGATGTTTTAGAGACAGTGCTCATTCGAATTCGGCTTCCAAGAGACGCCTAAATGCATTGTTTGATATCAAGATCAGCTCGAATAAAGTGAAGGAACATGCTTATAAGGCCATTGTGAGACCAAAGCTTGAATATGCCTCATCAGTCTGGGACTCACATACGAAAAACCAAATTAACCAGATAGAAAGAGTACAAAGAAGGGCAGCACGATTCGTAACAAATAGATATCACAACACCAGCTCAGTTTCAGATATGTTAAATAACCTAAATTGGCCTACCTTAGAAGTACGAAGAACAAGAACCCGTCTGATAATGTTTTATAAAATAATACACCAGATTGTCGCCATCTACCCTGAAAATTATCTCCTCGTTCCAACTGATTCTAGAACTAGACATGGTAACACTTATGGATATAGACAAATAGGAACATCTAAAGACCCTTATAAATACTCTTTCTATCCAAGAACAATCTGTCAGTGGAATATGCTGCCAGTGACTGCACAACAAGCACCCACAGTCGACTCTTTTAAAGTTATTGTTACTGTGCCCATTCTCGTCTCCACCTTCAGCTTTTAGATAAACATACTCTAAGTCACGTATAAAGTTTTACCTTTTATCATGTCAAAGTCTTATCTTTTATCATTCTTGGTGTTGTCCTTATCATGTATAAAGTTTTTATCTAGCACAAGTTCTTAAACATGTCGCTTTTAAAACTTTTAGTACTTTTAATATATTTTAATGTTTTAGACCAGCGCCTACACATACTCCTCAATGTAATATGGGAGTGTAGTATCCACAAAGAAGAAGATGCGCATGCGCGAAGTGTTTTCAATATTTATAGAGAACATTTATAAAGAACTGCCATACTGTTTTGACCGCTGGGAAAAAACGTACAGCGCGATATATTTTAGAGTGTTATTGTTGTTTCTGAACAGAAAACGATCAAATAAAAAGCAAGACTGTTTAAATGGTACACTTGAGGGTACATTCAGCATATATTTATTTGTTTTTAATGCAAAGGAGTTCAGGGACTTTAATAAGCTAGATACACTTATGTAATAAAGTGTCTGTAATGGATGAAACGATGCAAATGATACATATTAAACCATTTACTCCATGGATATTCATAATAGAATTTAAGATTTTATAGAAATGCATTAACTGATTCATATGACAGATTGAATCGTTGGTCATGGTTGAAACGGTCTAATCATATCTTACAGTAACCGTCTGATCTGGGTCTACTGTTTGCTGTCAGTGTAGCAATGGGTTAACAAGACATAGTCGTGTCATTCAAGTGACTTGTTATGTATCAGATCACTGTCAGGAATTTGGGACGAGGGTGTACTTTATATTACGAGAGCCTGTCCCCTCATCGTGATGGTTTAGGTTTGAACCATTTACGTGTACTTCATATATTACCTCGTGTAGATGTTTTAAGACCTTTACAAACACAACATACCTAGATCAGAGAGCTCCTGTCTAATCGAAGTTCATTTTTTTCTTTTGAAATATGAATACAGTATTTTGCTGACTTACGTACAGCAATAACCAATGTATAGGTACACTTTAGAAAAATATCTGCAAATTCATTATCCCATTCTGTTCATAAAAGTGCCTTTTGATGCCATTGTCAAGGCCAATAACTTCCGTGTTCATTATTTGTCATTTTAAAATGTCCGCGAATTGATATTCGTTATGTCAGTACTTCTCACGTGAAAATGTATCGAGTAAATAAGTACATGAAATAACCAAATGAAAATACTTATAATAGACCACACATTACACCGGCCAAACACGTAAACTTGCAAATTTAGATAATGAATATATCCGAAGACATATTAGATTTATATCCTTGATGTAGATGTTAAAGTAGTGTTTAGTAACACACCTATTCAGTAAATATGAAAAGGGGTACACAGTAACATGTGAAGACATACGGGGAAACTTGTTCCTACCCCAAATCCTTCATACTGACCTGAAATAAAATATGTTTAGACAGACTTGTTACTGCTAAAGAAATGACACTAATGAGTAATCTTAACCCTGTCAATGCGGGACTAACGTCACGAATGTCCTTTAAAAACAGTCCAGACCCATATGAGATGGTTTCTAAGGAGGCATGTAATGTTGATCATGTTACAGTTGTTCTGTTTAAAATTTGAAATAATCCATTTGAACAAGCAGCATTGAAAGTGTTACGGCAAAGAAGCTGTAGTGGAGCAAATAGTGACTTCGTAGTTTGTGTCTTAACCCATACCATGTTTTGATAATTGAGTCAGGGTCATTACCTGCTGCATACATGTCCGTCTGATGTAAGTTGTAGAATGGTCGCTTGTTCAATTTCTTTATAAAAAGATCACAGAGTTTCAAACAATTTGGATCCTGGTGAGAATTAGTCGGCGTCTCATCTGGATTCAAACTGTTTGCATAATTACCGTATCACAGACCCGTCTTCATGGCACTGAATTGTAAAATTGTAGAAGTTTAAAACATATCTGATCCGCCTGGAATATTTAGGAAATCATGCTGAGATTTATACAGTGTGTAGTTCCCAGTCTAGATTCCATCTATTTATAAATGCAAATCATGTCGTGATTAGCGGAATGCTTGTAAATAGGGCACAGATGTGACCGTTTATCTTGTTCCATAAATCATTAAATTAACTGTAAATACTCGCACATTTTTTTCTGGAATTTAGATTTTATTCATTGGTATATGTTGACATTAACCATTTAATTGCTGGAAATTGGTGAACTAGTATTTGCAAAAGTATGGACCCAGATCAGCGGGCTCCTAGAGACTTTTTGTCACTCAAATCATTCAGTAAATGTTAGTATTTAGATTGTCATTAAGAACACTGGTGAACCATTCAATTTCGACTATTCAGCATAGAAAAGGTTAATACCATATCCCCATTTTGCTATCCGTGACATTAGCAAACAGCGAAGCATCTCATCAGTATCCACGCTGTTTGACATATGGTGAATAATTTCTCCAAGACGAATCGGAAGTAGTCAAAATTGCACCATATCCAACTCTCAGCAGATTGTTATTGTTTTCACAACGAGCAAAGGTTTAATAGCATTCATTAATCTTATCTTTTGATTTATCATGCTTGTTTTATCGTTCAATGTTCTACTGATATGTAATTATAGTATCACATTAGCGTGTAAGAACTGCCGTTTATGATATAATTCCACTTTAAACCTCGTAAACAGTCCATAATCCGTGGAAAGTAAGCTGCAATGGGAATAGTGTGTACAAGAGTTGCTCAGTGTTCATTATTTTAATATCTTAGTTGGTGCAAAACGTGATACATTGTAATATAGTACCGTTTAACGCTTATCCAGCTGGACACACTCATATCTGTATACAATATGACAGGCTTAAAGTAAAATTTTAAATATTAACCAATTTATTCCAATAAGATTTAAGGAGAAGCTGTCTGGATTTTATTTCGAAAACCATGCCGAGCTCAACCAACAAACATTTGTGTAGATATAAGCCATTTATATCGATGGGTTCAGAAAAAAGTGCAGACATAAGTATCATAACTAAATATTTGTCAAACATGCACATAAACCAATATTTTAATCCCATACGTATGTACCACAAACTCATGCATACTTATTTTAAAGGATTATCCGTTGCGCCGCTGTGGTATATGGCTTCTATCCCTTTACTTCATATTCGGAAACAAAATATTACAGTCGACTCCTTTGCCATTCCATATATATATGGAAACAACGGTAGAATCAAATCATTATTAATTCACATGCAAACACAGCAGACTCTAATCAATGTCTACTCTATTTACAAATGCGTCACAACGTCGTATCTGTGGAGTAAAGGGTTGCACGGAGAAAACATTTAGGGATCTAAATTTGAGCCTGACACGTTACGCAATTGTGATTTAGACACCTTAGACAACTTTAAGTAGTAGCACGTTCAGTTTTGTTGAATGTAACCCAAAATATAGTATGATATAAAATAAAAGATATAGCAATGACATAATTAATGTAGGATTTGGTCTTATTGAACATAACCCGCTGTCTGAATCTGACAGTGATTTGTAAAGAGTATTGACTCTGATGAGACGCCGTATTATGAGGATGTAACATGTTTGAAACTCGGTCAATTGTTTCTCAAAACTTTTAAACATTCGATTATGAATTAATATACAGTAAAACAGATAAGACTTTGAGCAGACGTGTTGTGTTAGCATGATATGGGTTAGCAGCTAAACTATAACCGTATATGGTACGGCTTTAAAAGAACAAAAACCACGTTAAGTGTATCATGTATTACAAAGACTAATATGTTCACCCTGGATTGAAGCTGTTTACGGAACATATGAACCGATGAAGACTTTATGAATCACAAGCTGGTGTGAAATGTTGTTTTTGCCTTTGCTTGCAATGGAAGTACCAATTGTTTCTGATGCTCGAATGGCCGAAGTGCCTTCACTTGATAATGTACAATGGCACCTCAGTAAAGCAACCAGTTAAAAGATAAATACTGTCGCATTAAAACAATGCGGTTGCTTATTGCAAAATGAAAATAATGCAGATAATATTGTAAGATTATGCTGCACCGATTTACCACCTGCCTTTTCGACTCAGAATAAGAACTAATCCTTATTGTTGTTTTACAGGGGGTTTATTCTACATGAACTGCTAAATGACAGTGCGATATTCCATTCTCCTAATTAGCCTCTTCAGTGAGGATGACTGCCTATATAATTGTTTGTACCAGTTTCAACACTGTGAATCAATTTTTTAAGCCATTAGCAAACGATTCGGATTCAGTTGATAAACTGATTGAATATTTGACAATGAATAAAAACAGATAAATAGTACATCAAGATGTGATGCATACTATGGATTTTGCAGATTAAAGCTGTGTTGTTTTGAAATGGATAATATGGGTCCATCAGACCGCTCTCATGTTCCATCAAGTTATGACAACAATTGGAGATATAGTATCGACAAGGCAATGATAACCATGCGTAATTCACAATATATTCTGACATCCATCGGAAATAAATGACATGGTATGATTCCATGGCTTCCATTATGTATTAGACGGATAATCAATGCCGTATTCAATTTTGCCCACCTTCACAGTCAAAACCTAAATATTTGTGTTGTTGTTCTAAATAAAAGTATAATTCATGTAATCTGAGTTGTGTTGGTGCTGTTCATACGTTGCTCTAATAATTTAGATAATGACTCCATAATTACACATTTCAATGCCCTTACAGAGTACAGTAAACCCTCTCTATAACGGTCACTAAATTGTGTTAATTAGTTGGTATTTAGGACATATAGCTGCTTAAAGCAGGATGAAAAGTTTTCACCTTGCTTTAAGCAGCTACCTGCCTTTAACACAAAATACTTGATGTAATTTAGTGGCCGTTATCCAATATAAGACGGATCCTGTTGAAGCAGTCTGATTAAGGTCTATTCTGTTTGCTTACGCATTTAATACAAATATGGTGGTACAGTTTCTGCCAAACAGCCTTTCAATATCCTGTATCTATGTAACAATATTATAAACCATGTAACAAATATTCATGATTATTTCTTATATGAACATTCATGGAGTATACGGCTATTTTGTATGTATTTATACAATATAGTACGTCGAGATAATATGCGTTATATAGCATACAACATTGGCTGATCACGCAACAATCTACCTTTAGTATACTTTCTAGAATCGTGATACAATAGTTATATGATACCATATAAACTATATTGAAATCAGTATATGACAAACATAACTGGCAAGCTCAAGCGAGATAGGTCCCGTCATACAGATAAATTAAAACTATATAGATTAACAGTTTTTCCATAAATGTACTTTTCACGCCCTTTCAAACAGAGTAGACCCAGCTCAGACGGCATCTGATCAGGATTTGTTTGCTAACAGTACAAGATAGATCTGAGTATACAGTTTTGTCATGGCTAAACTGTTTGTGTCAGCTAACTAATATTCATCATGTCATTCTATCTATCATAAATATTCAAGGAGTAAAGGGGTAAGATAGAGCGGAAATATTTTAGAAGCGGAAAGAAATGTGATGGGAAACGGATATTGCGAGAAGTTTATTTTTTCTTCGCCGGAAAAAGAATAAACCAATAAATAGACCCAATAGAAAATCGGGAGACCGCTAACACACATATGAACGGGGTAATAAATAATTCTACAAACACCCGCATCGGGGCTACCATATTGTATTAATGAATAAAGCGTACATTCGACCGATGCAGATGTGGCTTATCCGACAATGCTGAGTGATTGTATTCAACAAAGCTTTCCAGTTTGCAGTATGTATATTTCATGTTTTGTTACACTTGCTGGTAAGCTATTCTTTTTTTCTTCAGATAATGCTTGGAATTGGTGCAGATTGACCTTTTCGTTAGGAGGTTTGCATGTTAATATATAAAGGCGTTTTCTAATATTTTGATAGGATAACCCTTATGGAAGTGTAAAATATCAACGACACGTGTTTTTGTTTGTGTTTTAATTACAGAAAGCACCTGGATTTGCCTTGACATAACAAACGAATGTTTTTTCAGTGATCCGTTTTGTTGTAATATTACAGCACAGTTGAGAAATAATTTTCCATTGAATATTATTGTCTAGGTTAAGCTTATTAGCCTATGTCATTACTTGATTTAACATGGTGTAGTTTTAGTTTTTAATTTTCTATGCATAAAATATTTAGCTGCCCTTTACAAATCAGCATTGTTTCCAACATACTAACGGCGGTAACAATTCTTCACAATCTTAAGACTAGTAGGAATACTATTTATCAACACTTTATACTTTAAATAAACATCGGATGGGGTGTTATATAGAAACAGGAGTAAGCCCAAAGGCTAAATATTTTTTGTGTTCTTTTATCAAACGGTCCTCATAGGATTTGTTTTATTCCCTTGTGTAACCAGGTGTTATAAAACAGTGGTTTTACCCCTGAGCATATGGATGATTATTCCAGATACTGGTTTTAAGCGTTACAGAATAACTTTGAATAAAATGGATAGTCCAGACAAGTGTCAATAGTGTGTGTTTATCTCCTTGAGCTAGATATTTGTATCGGGTTTCCATTGTTTAAAATCAAATTGTTTTAATAACACATTTCAATACATCAGCATGCGAGCTATTTGACACTCGGTCAATAGTTTCGCAATCTTTTGAACGAATTGGAAGTGACATTTATTCCAACTTAGCGTTTGAACAGACAGCATGTGTTTATAGCAAGCGGAGGGTTAATCATTGCTAATAAATATATCCCCTGTTGCCGCTTCAGTGTAACATTTCCTTTCATATCTCCTCCAAAACATAAGTGGTAAGGCAAACAGTACGGATAGTGGTGAAATACTAGATTCACTTGTACAGAAGAACCTGTCCTAAGTGGACATTTATGTATTGACTATTGTAGTCTTAAACGCAGAAGGTTGCTTAATGCAGGTCAAAAATAATACAGAAATGTCCTATATGACGTAATGAATATTAATAAGATTATTTTTATGATGGTATATGAACAGAGAACGATTTGCCTCAGACAGAAGTTGTAGAACCAGATCCATGTTACACCATAAGCAAACAGAGCATAATCTGATCAGACGGCTCCTATATAAGTCATCTTATCTGGGTCTACTGTTTGCAGATGCGTCAAAATGCGCTTACATAAGGGAAAGGGTTAAGACAGATTCTACTATACCCAGTACGATTCTACTATACCCAGTACGTTTAATGTCGTTAAGCAATCATCCACTGCTCAATAAGGAACGTTAACCAATATATTCTTGTAGAGCGTTACCCTTTCTCCCGCTAGCTGACTCGCACTTGTAAACTGCTTGGACCAAGATTACACGCCGAGTAATACCAGAATCCAGGCTAATTGATACTTGATCGAATTAGAAGTAGTCTAACGTGTACCAAATCCACATCTGAGCAGACAGTTCCTTCACAGTTATCATCTCGGGTATAATGATAGTTGATTTCTTGAGAACATTACGCGGAAGGATCACTTTAAAAGACTCCAATTACAAGGGATCTAGATGGTATTATATCGCACTAAACACTCCAGATTGCCTGATACATGTATAAGCATTCATTAACGGAACGCTTGCATTGTTTTATCTCTGAAAATTCCAGTATACATTAAGTAACTGTAGATAATGAAAGAAATAATAAAAGTAGCTGCATCGCACTAATTGCTTTGATTCGATATATCTTGCTCTATCATCTGGTCTGGTATTTTAGACACACATGTTCGCTAGTAACAGGTATGTTTTTAAAATACCTTTTCGATCGAAAGTGCCATTTGCAAGCGTGCTTACATGTGATACGTTTAGAATAAATCCCATCAGTTGTACAAGTCAGGTGGACAATATATTTAGGTATACAATAGAGCCTCGCCATATCTACTAACATGATACTTTACAGACAGGCGGGTGTTTAATCCAGGGCCAGGCTAGTGTACAGACAGGCGGTGATTAATGCATGGCCATGGGAGTGTACTGGCAGACTGGTGCTTAATGCAGGGCAATGATTATACAGAAAACTCCAACAGGAGCCTTTTGTATCAATAGAAAGCTCCAAAAGAAGCTTACCTCATCACTATTATCCTGCGTTGAGCAACCACCTGTTTCAACAAGCTGAAATAGACTTTTTCAGAGTGGTCGAATTAGCGAAATATCATTGTACTACTTTTTCTAGTACGGAAACGAATTATGAACGTTCATTCTGCTAGGCAGAACGTGGATCACTTTCTGGTCAGGCTCGTAGCTGTTTGAAATGCATAGAATAGTTTCCAAAATTATTTATTGTAATGACAGTATGTAAATACAGGGGTTATTCGCATGCCTGTGTCAACGATGCGCTGCTCCGCGAGAAATAGGCATTTGGACTTCGCAAATGGTGCAAACCTTTTTGCTAGGGGGCGTGAATAGTGTTGCACTTTTAATTACTACTCATGAACAGACTCAATAAAACCGAGTCTGCAATTTTCTCATTTTGCATTTCTACTTTTGCTTTCGAAGGCTCACCCATTTTCAGAATATTTGAATAACGGCCAATACAGTGAGAATGTAAACCATTTATCATTTATAAGCACCTGCAACTATTTAGCATCTGCTCATTAGTTTTAAATAAGAGCCCCTAACGTTTACATCGTTTCATTTCTTTTAAAGAAATACATTACGGTAATAAACAGATTGGTTTCTGTACAGACTAAAAGGTTACTCGACGTACTCTTTGCACAGGTATCCAAAGAGGCGACATCGGCAACAAACATGTTAAGGATATCATAACCGGGGCGGCAATGTCTTTAACCCTTTCCCTGTTCTGTTTATTACAAATTTCAATACGTACTGAATATTCATGGACATAATAGTTACAGACGGTGGAACATAGTAGCCATTTTAGAAAGTAAAGAAATAGATCCTTCAAATTCCATTAGCAAACAGAGCAGACCCTGATCAGGCAGCTCCTATAGGAGCCGTCTGATCTGGGTCTACTCTGTTTGCAAATGCGTGAAAACACGTTTATATGAGGGAAAGGGTTAAACCCACGCCGATACATATCTAGATGGAGCAACTGACGTTCTCCGCCTTATTCTTAAAGCAAAATGTGCAAAAAATAATAACAGGTGCATAAAGTATTTATAATCAATTAACAAATGTTCACCAGTCCGTGTTGGACTCAAGCAGGAAAAGCCACACACAAAACACCGCCATCACCAAAACACCGAAGCTGGATTTACAAAATATTAACACTAATGGTCCTATGCATTACAAGGAGACCTGACTCACACTTGCAAACAACTTGGGACAGACGAGGTTCTGATGAACTCGCCGCCTCATCATGATCCAAGCTCTTTGACACTCGGTCAATAATGTATAAAATGCTTGGACGAATTGGAATGAGTTAACATTGCAGGCGATCTAACTGGCAGCTGACATGATTATTTATTACAGCATGTTAGTTAATGTAGTCTCACTTGACTTATATCAGGTATTTTATGGGTGTTTATTTTACCATTTTACATGTTGGCCAGTAGCATGAATGGTGTTATGCATTACACTGGAATAAAGAAAGGCAACACTCGTAATCTAGGAGCTTGAAATCCATATAATTTGTTAATATAGTGTTCAGTATTACGACCAACTGCATATATACGCGGTTTTATACTTATGCAACGAGAGTACACCAATATTAGACGAGTCCTACTGAGGACGTTTGATCACCATTTACTGCCCTTTCTTATGGAATATAACACATCTGATTATAAAACTTCTGTTAGTGCTAACATGCCATGGTATTTTTTATTTCTATATATGACATTGTAAAATTCCATGATGTTATTATTTCGTTTATAAATATTCATGAAAAAATGTTAAATTATTTATTACACAGAAATACAGAATCCGCACCAACTGTAATTTAACAAATTTGTAAAGTCCGTGCAATTTGTTAATATAACATTCCCCGTTATTATAAATTTGAACTGAAACTTAATAAACTACAGAAATAGCGATAAAATAAGAAGTAATTTACTCGCTGATACAAATCGTGAATTCATTTAATGTATTTTGAAAGGCTTCGGGGAATGTCATATGTCACCTAAAAACAGAGAGTCAGAGATAGGAACGTTAGCTGTTACAGAAAGAAAAAATCCAAATCCATTGAATAAATTTTTTTTATTGCTTTTTAAATCCTTTTTGCCTTTTCCATGTATTCACCACCTTTTATGGTTTGTAGTATATTGCATGTATGCACATGTTGCAATTATCCGAAATTATGTATAAAGGTCAGTGGAGTTAAGGCGATATTTATTATTTTGTGATGGTACGTAGATACTTTCTAGTTTTTGAACGTTTACCTAGCATTTACATCCGGCATTTGTTTTGGACATATCAAGGTGTCAGTGTAAATATGTGTTCCACGTCTGCCGAAGATGTAACAAAATAATGATCTATATATAACATATATGTTCCACATGCCTTTTCTGAAAGAGATGTGTAGCATGAATTATTTCACGTGTTTAACTTAAAGTACGACAGGATATTTTGATAGTTTGTTTGCATTAGACTTCATGTTAATTTTAAACTCAACTAGACTTTTTTTACGTTTTTTAATTAATCTATTAAATGTTTTAGCGAAGAAAACATACCTATAATTGGTATACGAATAAATCAGCAGAGCTCCAGATACGATGCGTAAATTCAAATATTCTCCAGTATAACTTCTTTTTCTTCCACCAAACTCTATGTTGTGACCACTCGTTAGAATCGTCTCCTCGAGACGATTCTAAAGAGTGGTCACAGCATAGGGTTTGGTGGAAAATGGCATTTTTAGTATTTGAATAAGCGCCGTTATCTTCAGCTCTTTTAATGGTATATTTACCTTTTTCCATAAGCCTTTGATCTTGAACTCCAGTAATTAAAAGCCATGGTTTTATCCGATGTTAATTCAGTGGATTTTCATTTATGTGTTCTACTGTATGCTTATTTTTATACTTGCATCCAATGTTTAGATCAGCACAATTTCCCCAGTTTAAATATTCTGTCACAAGAAATCCAACAGGAGTCGTTTCTTCTCGCTGATTATTCACCAAAGCTTCTTCAAGTTCTAGGTTTTTGTTTGAAACACTGCAACATAAATTGAAATAAAAACGCTTATTACTCCAGTCTCGACCGCATGCTCCTCATTACAACGTTCTGACTGTGAGCTATGCAGAAATCCTTTTCGCTTTGCTTACTGCGCCAGCCACTATTGTTGTCAGACTCGCAACGTTTTTCCAATACCGTTAATTTACTGTTTGAGCCAACACCTGCATCACAAGGGCCTTATATCTACTGGCGTGATTAAAACAAATCCAATCGGTATTGAGGACTTGTAACTATAGACACGAGTCATTATGTACACGGTCATCGCTTTACTTATATTTGAATTTATAAGCGTCTTCTATTTGTTACCTCGACGAATTGGCATGTTACATCAACAGGCATTTCATTTTGTATTGACGAAAACCACGAAAATGTACATTTTAGATGTGTAAAAACAGAAACATCAGTTATACATGTAACGGTAACTTAACTTTATGATGAATTTAGATAATATTTCAATTATATAGCAGGTTGGATTTTAGGAACAATTCGATGCAATGTATACTATAAAGTCTCGCTAATACGAACACAAAAAAAGTATTTTTTCTGGATTCTTAAAACAGAGTGTAGCTTAATGCTTTTGTTTGTTTGTGTTGATTAGCGTCCGTTTCTACTCACTATGAGCTAATTGGACGCCCCAGAAAGAGATTCAATGTATTCAATAAGAGGGGATAGGATACAGAGAAACCCAGTTGCGATGCCCTACTCTTATTATCGATTGAGTTTCTCTGGTTCTTTTAGATGTCCAGTGTAAAGCACTGATATATCGGACCTCGGTTTATGCTGGGCACACATTATGCAGAAAGCTTTGTATTAATGTTGCCCTGCATAAAGCAGACATCTGCTCCTATGTTAATAATTCGCATGCTCTCATAAACACGACTGTACTGTGTATACTATATATATCGTTTGGATTATAAAATACACTTGAGTGAGTTTGGGGCATATTTCAAACATAACTATATATCTACTTAAACGTGTGGTTTATTTTAGTTAAAGTCATATATAGCTACTTGATTGCTTTTTATAGTTCAATTTGTTATTACGATTCCTGAAGTTAAATTTATTTTCTGTCGCGTGCAAATGTGAAAAATAGAACTTCTTCTTGTACGTTAAATAGAGGTTTGAATCGCATGGACCCAAGCTGGTTGCGAGAACAGTAATGGCCATAGTCCGAAGAGTAATTAATCTTACGTTCTGCATTGGGAACTCAGTTTGATCGCAGCTTCAACTACGTAAATACTATACGAACTTCAACGATAGCATGCTGAGGCTTACACATAACGTTCTCTTATGGAAGTTTGCAAAGTTGATAAAATCGTTCTCAACAACCAACAGCGCGACTGTATATCATACCCATTATCATAACCATTAAACACATACCTAAGTTTTATATTCCCAGCTCTTAACCCTTTTCCTCAATGTTTATGTTGTATTTGTTCTACCGTAAAATTATAAGCAATTTTTTGCATTGTTTTAAAATGTGTAACAATATTGATTTAAATATAACAGGCCATATCCATCACATTGAATTGAGGAAAACACAATAGTAATACAAGTAACACAGAAATGCATTGTGTTACACATACACAAAATTTACATGATATTTTTGTTTTATTCAGCTTTCCAAACTAGCTTTACATGATACTTTCTCTCACCTTTGCACTCTCGCAGACTGTAAGTGTTGCATTATTATTTATTAAGTATAGATGATATTAAAACCTACTTTTAATAAGCTGTATCTATTTTCTATTATGTTTACATCATAGTTAATACTTTATCACGGTCATCTCTATTTGCGTGTTTTATCTTCAGTACAATAGAAGGGAGATAACCGTTTGGTATTTTAGTTGAGTGGAATTTAGCATTGGCATTCCATAGAAACGCGGACTGTAAAACAATCTTATATATTGCGAAATTCTACTTGCAAGCAGATATTATGTGTTCATGTGGTTGAATGTATTTATAACTTTGGCCCTTGGAATGCTGAATTTGCAAAGTGGAACGGTTTATCTTTGTTTAAATCCACTCAGTATGCCAGTATGCGAAAGGTGCATGAATGACAAACAGTGCAGATCCGAACCAGAGTACTCCTAGATTCCCGACCATGGTCTACACTGTCTACAATTTGTAGTATGCGCGTGTCTCGCATTCAAAATGGTATCCAAGTGTTCGGCTTATTTAACTTTTTTCGCATAAAATAATTATCGTTTGCCAAAACTGCCGCCAGCTTCGTTGCAGAATGGTCTTTCCGACAAATTCGTCCCTTAAAAGGTGTGTCAAACACTTATGAGATGTCGCATTACTGTGCGTCTTATCTGGACCCATACTGTTTGGAAATGTTATCATAGATTACCCATTGCATCAAGCCCTACTATTGTGATAATACTATGGAAGTGAAACATAAAAAGGATATAAACATCATAGGAGAAACATGTTTGAAACAAAATATATGTATGGATTATACGTCGAATGGTGGTCTCACGACTCTTTTTACAATCCATACAGACATTTATACGTTCAATGTGTAACCTGTGGTGCTGATTATTTTTATACATCTTTTAGAAATGCTTACAACAACGAACATGCCTCAATAAATGAGTACAGTATTGATATTAATTAGATGCTTTTCTATAACGACATCTGAATACATGAAATATTTGCCAAAATCTAAATTATCCCATAAGCAAACAGAGAAGACCCCATCAACGCTTACGGAACATGTCTGATCAGGGTCTACTTTGTTTGCAAATGCGTTACATTGCGTGTCTATGGAAAAATTGTTAAAGTACTAACCTTCAGGTAACATATGGTATGTATATGCGTATTCAACCTTGAGATGACGTATGATCTGTATACGTGTATTCGACCTTGTGTTAACGTATGGTCTGTGTATGTGTATTCAACCTTGGGGTAACGTATGGTCTCTTTATGTGTATTCAACATAGGGGTAACGTATGGTCTGTATATGTGTATTCAACCTTGGGGTAACGTATGGTCAGTGTATGTGTATTCAACCTTGGGGTAACGTATGGTCAGTGTATGTGTATTCAACACTGGGGTAACGTATGGTCTGTATATGTGTATTCAACACTGGGGTAACGTATGGTCTGTATATGTGTATTCAACCTGGAGGTATAACGTATGGTATGTATATGTGTATTCAGCCTTGGGGTAATGTATGATCTGTATATGTGTATTCAACCTTGGGGTAACGTATGGTCAGTATATGTGTATTCAACACCGGGTTAACGTATGGACTGTATACGTGTATTCAACCTTGAGGTATAACGTATGGTCTGTATGTGTGTATTTAACCATTGGGAAACGTATGGTTTGTATATGTGCATTCAACCTTGGGATAACGTATGCTCTGTATATGTGTATTCAAAATTAGGATTCCACATAACGCCTATCTGTTCAATACGTGCAAAAGCACAAAATAAGCATGTTTCAGAGAAAGCATTTAATTGTGTGATATATATAATACCCACTCCTCATTAAAGGTAAGGCGCTGTGCATAACACGTATATAAATGAATATGACATTTGTCATATACATGTAGCTTGTCGAGAATATAAAGCTTGGGGATTTTGTTTGAAAACTGTAATCCAATACTGTAACAAGTAATCATGCTTAACTCACAGCTGTAGAATACAATACGTATATTTCATCGTACTAAGCGCGTCCAGTATCCATGCTTATACAACTTTTAGTTGAGTCTGAGTTCGTTCTCAAGTTTTTTGAATTTTCAGATTTGAGCCTCTGGCTCAAATCTGACCAATCAAAAGCTTGAGAACTCAAATTTGACCAATCAAAAGCTTGAGAACTCAAATCTGACCAATCAAAAGATTGAGAACGAACTCAGACTCAACTAAAAAGTTTTATAAGCATGGACCCTGACTGTAATTTGCAAACAGCATGGATCCAAATGAGACTTCCCACCATGAGCCAAGCTGTTTGACACTCTGTCAATAGTTTGCTACACGTTTGATCGAATCGGAAGTCATTGATTTAAATGTTCAGCATATCGGCGATCTAACAGCCATTATTTTGTTATCAGCATGAGAAGTGTTATTATTACATACATATCTAATCTTTAACGATGTCTTTATAAAAACAGTTTTAATCTATTTCTTGATCCTGTGGTACAGGCGAATCACGACCAAAGTTGTGTGAATTACGTCACTGCAATTATTAACCTACGTCGTATTTATATTACTTAACCAATGCAGTGAGAGGCGATCGAAAAGTTGACATTTCTCTTTTTTACATTCAAAGGTGAATTGTTCGGAAATACACCGTTCTTGGGAGAATAATTATATGACGTCGACGGAAATGTTTCCACACTATTTAGATAAAACGCACAATATTGTTCGCTGTGTTTTTGCAATATAATGGTTTTGTTAAGTTATTGCTTAGCAACATAAATTCCACATTGCGGGGAAAGTAAAGCGTGCGACTGTTTGAATTATGAACACCTTTTTCAAAACATCGAGGGTTCCGATCTAAAATTCGCAAGCAGGTGTAGGTACTTGTAGACGTCGGTCGTGTTTTCGATAACAAATGAAAAAAGTATTTAGTTTGAGAGTTGAAACAGACAATACAAAACCTAATGTCCAATACAATGGCAGGTCTCTATATCAATCACTGGCTGGGTACATATCGGTGTGTTTTAAGTAGATGGCTGCTTAACACATTCCTTCATACGGACGTCATTTGACGACTTTGGATAAGTCACTCTTTGAAACCATTGTGATAAATAGAGCATTACATTTTGGTCCTATAGGAGTAAATGCTCTATTTATCACAATGATTTAAAAATTACACAATTCTAAAAGTTTCCTTTTCTCTAGTAAATGATCCTTTTTAGAAGGTTTAGTCAAAGAGGTTGGGTCTAAACCTAGCCTATGAGCAATGGGTGAATTCAGAACGACGGTAAAACATGCAGTCACCAGTCTTGTTAGATTTCTGACAGACAGTATCTGATCCTTCGAAAGCAAAAGAACCATTGCAAAAGAAAGAAAATTACAGACTCGTTTTAATTGAGACTGTTCACGAGCAGTTATTAAAGATGCATTACTACTCACGCCACCTAGCACCGGCTTAAACGGTGTTCATAACTAATATATTCAAAACTGGTGATCCCAAAGGACCAGAAAATATACCAACACTGAGAGTGAAGTACGGGCGACCTTTTACGCCTGCCACACAATCACTTAACACTTCCTGTTGTGAAGTACATAAATGTAAAGGGAGAAAATTGCAGACTCGGTTTTTTGTGTCTGTTCATGAGCAGTTGTGCAGCAATACTCACGCCCTGTAGCACCAGCTTAAGTGTTTCTGTCACATTGTTACCATGAAAAGACTTTAACAAAGAAAACATATAATATCAAATAAGATGTTTTAGGAATAGAAGCAGCCGAGCCCCTTGACTCATATCATAACTATGTTAAGGCTGTACCATATGCAGAACTAAGTTGACTGGTTAATTTCCAACATTCGCTATTGTTAATTTAACATTTACAAATATTCAATCCTCTGATTACCATGGACAAGTTGTCACACATTCATCTGGGAAGGTATGCTGTGATCAAACCAACTCTGAGTGTCGGATTTATTTGCCAAGTAGTTCAAGTTCTTTATGACTTACGGTAAATAAAACAAAATAGTGTAGCAGGCGATGCTTCTGTATGCGTTAAATTTAACCCATTTGCCCCCAGTGGATTCTTTCATGTTATATATTGGACCAGTCCATTTTTATCCATTTTTTTTTTAAGGATGCCTGGCCTAATATTTTAATTTCGTTTTGTTTTATATTGAAATTCCTATAAGCAAACAGTGTAGACTCTGATCACATGCCACATTATGCGGCGTCTGATCAGAGTCTTCACTGTTTTCCTATCTCCCATATATGGGATCGTGGATACAAATGGGTTAATGTTTTACACCGACATGGACCATAGCATAGTATATAAAACATTAAATTTGTTTGGTTTAGTTTAACACTGGCCTTGTTCAATATCTATGCAAGACATACTGACAATATGAATATTTATAAGCTGATTGATTACAAAGAAAACTTTTCAATGACATTTATTGCTTTATTTAGATCTATAGTAGGCATATGCCAAAAGCAAACAGTGAAAACAGTAATCAGAATCCCCATGAAGGAGCCTTTGATCTCGGTTTACTCCATATGAAAATTGTTAAAATGTCTTTTCAAGAAGGAAATGGTTCACTATTCTTAAAAGCAACAAGACACGCAGTATACTTTATAATAATGCTGCCTGGTGTTCCGTATTCATTTGAAAGCATACATTCAACAATTTGTCTATTGAATATGCAATAGTATCATCATGTTCATGAATATTTATAATAACATATGAACACAGAAATATTTAGCCATGGCAGAATCCGTTGAACTAGAACGATACTATTTCATAAGCAAACAGAACAGACCCTGATTAAACGGCTATTATCGACGATGTCTGATCTAGGTGTACTCTGCTTGCAAATGCCTCACAAAGCTTCTCTTTGAGGTAAAAATCTACACTCCTAACGCAAATGCCCAGAACACGTAATTTATCCAACTTGCAGTTGCAACCCCTTCGATTGGACATAGACAACACCGTGGACTGAACAACAACTCCACAAAAAAAATATGTACTGGTTATTTAATCAATCGTTGTGAATGAGTTGTACCAATATTCAATATTTCGTAACATTTCTTAATGAAATTATATTGGATATTCCCTTTTTAATGAACAGTACAGCTTTCTCATGCGATCATCTTTTGAATATAGGAGTGTTACAGAGCTGGTGATTGATTTATGCATCACAAAAGTAATACTGAAAGCTCCCGTAGGACCTGCATTAAGCTACCGCCTGCCTTACAGACCTATGATTAGACCTTTTTTTATGGTTGCTTCAGACAGGTTCTACTCATTCAACTAGGGGATGGAATAAGTGTGAGGTTGGGCGCCCATAAACCGGTTTAACCCCCCAGTGACTTTTGTCACTGACCGTTCCAAGGCGGTACTTCCATCTTCCTCCTATTGTATGTTTGTTTTGTCTTTGTGTGTCTCTTGTTGTTTTTTCTACTTATGTACATTTGCTGTTTCCTTGTGTTGCTGTTCGGGCGAGTGTTTGTTCTGTATGTGGTGTTTCCTGCATGACTCATTTTTGTATTTGTCTTCATAAATGATATTGGAGAGTCCCGTTGTACTGCAATGGCCATTACATGCACTCGTCAGATAAATGAGAATCACAATGTGTTGTAAATACAATGTAAAGTCAGCATGTAGTATTGACGTCATGTATCTACCTTTGAATCACCCAAAACGGTAGGTAGGGTTGTAGATAACATACCAACCACGTGTAATTTAACATTTCTAATTCAAACTCTACTGCTCAAGAGAATTGCTTCTGAAGGTTGATGCTAACGGATAGTAGCAAAACAGGGCTTGGCAGAGACATATATTTACGTTTTCTTAAATCTCCTGAATACGTTTTCTTTCTAAAGCTCTGAGTAAGTTGAAAGGAATTAAAGTATTTACCTCGTCATTAAGAAACATCATGGGATAGGCGTTTCGGTCAGTGACGCTATGTTGTTAAGGCGTTCATGGAAAGGTGAAACAATACATATTTTATGTGTAGTCTTTTATTAAAATCACCTTTACAACATTTTATAATCGTTAAGTAATCCTCAGGTGAGCGGAATCTTAATGTGTGGACGGTAAATTAGTTGAAACTAGCTTGTTGTATACGAATGGACGACACGTGTCAGGGTTGGCTTCTGATTTCGTGTTCCAGGAGTTTAAATGAACTAATGAGTACTTATATTGTTTTCAATTTTAATGGACATATCTTTAATTTGTTTGATTTAAGCAATAACGTTTCTGGATTCAACACCCCTGACATTTCTTTGTCAGGACTTAATATTAATTGTTTATCTAAAGATACGTATGCTAAACCCAATTCTTATTATTCATATACCGAGGTCTCAGAAAGACCAGTTACAAGAATACATGTACATTATAATATGATATGCATTGGAATATATCTTACTTTATTAAATGGGTATAAGCTCTTGTTTTCAGATAGACTATACTACTCTGATATATATTGTAAACAAGCTATACGTGTGCTGGGGAAATCTTGAAAAATACACCCTGCTTTTTATTTAAGCACGTGCTTGTACTAGTGCTATATTGAATGGAACCATTGCATCGCAGTCCATACACTTTATTAAATTTTCTCTGAAACTAATAATCTTTAGTTACTTCTTGTTTGAATTTATGTTCAATCTATGGTCTTTAATGGGTTCTTTAGAACCCCTGCTTATAAATCATCGGATATTCTTGATACTTTTTTTCAGAAAACAATACAATGTCATTTTAAGGTATAAACATAAATCTTTGTTATCTGCAGACAGTTTACTTTTTGCAATCGTTAATTGAATTTTACAGTGAACAATTTCCAACAAGACCGTTCTTTGCTGTACATATTAACCCTTAGCTGCCTGACTAATTGATATCTGCTCATAAAATCTGATCTGCTTCAATTTTTACTAAAGGTGTATTTGTTCCAATCTTCGAGACACTATTGAACGAGTGTCGAACAGATTGAATCCTGATGAGATGCCGAGTTAATCAGCGTCGCCATGGGTTCCAAGCTGCCATGTAATACCAGTCATATTGCGCATAGCAGGCAAAGGTTTAAAGAATCTGAGCAAACAGAAGATAACCGTACACATAATTGAAATCACAAAAGATACTGTTGGTATCACGCTTCTTAGATCGAAGGCAAGCGACGTGGTTTGTGTAATAATATCAGGTTCCGCATACTCAGTGGGAGACAAATGTGCTTCAAAAATCGCCGAAAGCTTAGAAGACTGCAAACAAGATCAAATTATATCCATATTTGCAGCGAATTATAATGTGCTCTCCTTACAACAGCCCCGGGCAATGTAATCAACAAATTCTTTTCTTCAATCAAGTGGTGTATAATCAGTATTTTCTTTTTATATGGTGTTGCTCTGTCAGGCTTGGCTTGCAAAACGTGAACAGTACGACCATATAACACGTGTATAGAGATGTATGTTTTTGTTTGATATATAATCTTGGAAAGTATTTTATATCTAAGAGCCGGGCAAGTTATTTTATTTGTTATGAATAAGTTTAGAAGTAATTTTCAAAATACTACCCTCGTACTGGTATTTTGTTCTATCTATGTGGACAATTAACCCTTGTCCCGTCGTGAAATGTCTCCTCAAAACGTGGATCTGGGGCAATTATATATTATAATTATAATTATATTATATTATATATATATATATTAAAACCTCTCTATAACGACCACTAAATTGTGTTAATTAATTGGTATTTTTGGCAGGTGGTTGCTTAAAGCAAGGTGAAGCAAAACAGAACGCTCCTACAGGACCGTTCTGTTTTACTTTCACCTTGCTTTAAGCATCCACCTGCCTTTAACACAAAATACTTGATGTAATTTAGTGGTCGTTATGGAGAGGGTTTACTGTACATCCAATTCGATTAATCTACTGACCGAATGTCAAACAACTTGGATTCTGATGAAACACCGAGTCACTGAGATATGTAAAAGGTAAACAAGTATTAGATAGCTGGAGGGATACAGGTTACGGTATATTTTACATACATCATAGTAGCGATGGTTAATTGCATTGTGTGTGATTGATATTTTTTTAAATAAATGTGTAGCTTTTAATGTCCAATTATAGATTAACATTACCTTTCCTTGAACAAACTTTAAAAGATCGAATATTTGTCAAAACATGGTTTTAAAACATTTAGAAACAAATCGCAATGTTCCAAAACTGTTTAATTGTAAAGAAATTAACGGAATCCCTAGTTGTCTAGTTCTTTATTTAATGCAAATGGGGGTATGTAACGTCATCGTCTTAGTAACACAAATATAGCGACTAATGGCTGATTCCGCAATCACAGCTGATATCAGATAAGAACATATAAAATTTTCTTAAATTTTGGTCGCAGTCGACACACATCGTCCACTTAATCCAATAATGGTACGATGTTTTATTCCAGTATTCGTGTTGTTTATTTCGCAGCTGTCCAACGATTCAGAAAGAGATGTTCTATATAAATTACAGTCCATGGCCACATGGTTTACTGGCATCATATACGGGAATAAATTTAGATATGGCTACGCTTGTTCTGCGATAGTTTCTTGTGTTATGCTTGAGCAAACTAAACGTAAAAATGATCTTTTTGTCTATACCAAACATCATGTGCAGCCGATTGCGTAAAATGACACTTAGAACTCGAATATAATGTGACCACAAATTTAACCGTACACCATTTTAAAGAAGGTCCAAAATGCATGACAACTGTTTACTACTATTTTATCATTTTTTTGTTTTCAAAGAGTCCGATGCTTGGCAATTTTGCTTGATAATTTGCTCTGCACAATCATTGATCAACGAATCACGATGTTTGTTAACTCTGCATTCCAGGAATAGTTATGCAAGAAATAATGACATCACGAATATCACTTATTGAAGTTTTATAATGACGTAAACACAATGGAATTGGCAGAAACTTTAGCAGAAAACTAAGATACTCCGATCTATATTAGTCCATAAACAGAGTAGACCCTGGTCTCTGTATGCAATGGAGTAAAATGCGTATCTATGGAAAAACAGTTAAGAAAGTGAATCAATGTCTTAATTGAATTTGTTGTAGATTAGTGTTTATTTACTCTTTTTGTATTTTAGGGTGGAGATGGAATAAGTGTGGCGTTGGGGGCCCCTAAACCTGTTAAACCCCAGTGAATAATGCAGCTGACCGTTACAAGGCGGTACTTCCATCTTCCCCTATTGGTTGTTTGTTTTGTCTTTGTGTGTCTCTTTGTTTTTTGATAGATATGTACATTTGCTGTGTGTTTCTTGTTATGTTGTTGTTCGCGGGCTGTGTGTTTTGTGTTTCCTGCATGACTTATACTTGTACGTTTTTGGTTTTGTATGGAAATTACTTTCTTGCACATGGTGTTAGAATTCCAATACTATTTAACAAACTTATATTTAAAGTAAAGTCCGATGATATATATGCACTCTTATGATCAAGAGTCACTTTTGAAAAACTATCTATCCCCTCGCGGAGGACAACTGTCTCCTTGCGGAGGAGTGATAAACCATGAAAACAGTATGGATCCAGATGAGACGCCGACTAACTCGGCGTCTCATCGGGATGCAAACAGTTTGAAACTTTCACTGTATTATTAAAACAAAATGCAACATACATCAATTCTGATAACTGAAGTAGATGATATTTTCTTACCGACTGCCCTGAAGACCAAAATTTATATACCGCGGTTGACGCTTTATAGAAATCTCACTTTACTTGTAATACAACGTTATGAATAAAGCACAATATAAATAGGGGGTCAGGACTATTGTTAACGTAGTCTGTCGCATGAAAGTCTGCACCATGTCTTCACCAAAACAAGTGACTATTAAATAGGTTTATCTCTTTTAAAACATTTTCTAATGAAAGTACAAATATAAGTCATGCTGGAAACACCACATACAGAACAAACAGCCGCCCAAAACAGCAACACAAGAAAACACAGCAAATGTATATAATTAGCAAAAACGTAAAGAGACGCACTAAGACAAAACAAACAAACATTAGGGGGATATTACCGCCTTGGAACGATCAGTTACAAGACACTGGGGTTTAAACTGGTTTTGGGGCGCCCAACCTCATACTCATTCCATCCTGACCCTAAGAGACGAATAGTGTAAATAAACGTATCCCCTCTCCGACTAATCTATAACAATACAACAACCGCCATGGCAAATACAGTGGTAAAGTGCATGTAAAACGAAAACATTTAAGTGAAACAAACTGTATCCACCTAACACTAGTGTACTCAATGATTGAGCTGCAAACAGAGTAACTGTAGAAAAGTGATAAAGGGTACGACAAAAACGAAATAGTACAGATATCCGACGTCCTCCTTCGGTTTCTGGATTTAAGAGGTTGTTTTCATAGAGTACTAAACCTTCTTGTCGGCATGAAATGAAATAAAACAATAATATCAATAAATTCATTTAGCAGGTGTTTACGGTTATTGTTATTACCAACCAAGTCTGCTAACGTATCGACCAAACGTTTTGCAAATGAAGTTGCACGTTTTATCCTTACAAACACTGTAAACAACCATGTAATGTTAGCTCGCATCTTGTGTTATTTTCACTTTGTCTGGCTTTTAGAGTGTCAACGTGTTTAGATCCTGATGAGACGCCGAAATACCCTGGGTCCTAAATGTTTCCAAGTGCAAACCAGTCAGCGATTAACAGAAGTAGGTTTACTTTACTACTGTTTTATTTAATTAATAATATAGCAGAACCTGTCTTAAGCGGTCATCAAAAAGAGGTTAAATTATGGGTCTGTAAGGCAGGCTGTAACTTAATGCAGGTCTAACGTAATGCAGAACTCCCCATATGATCTTTCTGCATTACATTTGTCCTGCACTATGCAAGTACCTGCTGTTAAAGTCTCCTATATTCAATAAATACATAGCCGCTTAGTACAGACTCTACCGTATACAATACACATATACAATTTGTTTGTCACGTGTGTATCAAAGATAGAGAATGTGATGTTTAAGTACACCAGAGTGTTGCATAATTTAACTTTTTAACAAGAGTCTTTAAAAGCAGCAGGTTAATTAATGTAGGGCGAAAGTCATGCAGAGTATTCTTCTTAGAGCTTTCTGAATTAACGCCTGTTTTAACTGTTCAGACATACATCTTTTAAGCCGTATTAGCGATTACGTTATTCTATAACTATATATCGCAATTAATGTAGATATTAAACAAGTATTCTGACAAAACTAATTCATTTCAACGGTCAGGATTTAACTCTTTGAATACTAAATTTAGTGCAATAATTTTAAAGACCGGGTGCATTCAGTATGAAACGGACTAATGCACGAGAAACATTTGAAAGATAAACAGCACGAGCCCTGATCAGAGGGCCCCTATACTGTTCGCTTACTCCAATACATAGCGGGTATGTGTTATTTTCGATTAAAAATAAGAATTTATTTCATCGAGTGAACATCAGACGGTTAACTTCCATCTTCCAACGAAAATAACCAACATTATATTTATTTCATGTTTTTATTCAACTTTATTATTCTTGTTTCAGTGCATAGTCGCTACACGACATAAGATATAATTCTACATAATCGTCTACGAAATTGTAAAATGTCCAGTAAAATATATATTGTAAGGTCAAAATGATTAACGTAATTAGATAGATAATATTGTGCGACGTTTTACTTTATATCTGACAACAACACTTAAAAATAACTTGGTTAGTATTACTACGTATCATTTTGACAAAATAATTCAAGCGTCCATAACCCTTTAAAATTGCAATGGTGAGAAAACAACAAAGGACAAAACTGGAATTTAATAACAGAAATAATGTCGGTTGTGTGCTTTCACGGAGCCAGAATTATCAAGAAATCCGAATGAATAGTGTCATGTGTGAATTATTCATAGTCATTGTCGTCAATTCTTCTGAACGGTCTGTGCACCGGATAATTTGAGATTGACCTAGAAGGAGTTTGCGTTTCCGAAACGGAGTTGTAGCAGAGACGTACATGGGAGGTAGACATGAAAATGACACTATTTAGAAAGGGAAGACGCTGTTTAGAACTCGCTGTTAGATCCTGTAGATTATTACGGTTGTTCAGCCAGTTGTTGCTATCATCGAGTAAACGGCTTGAAAACTTTTGAAAACAACTTTGGTACAGGAAATGGTAGACGTTTGGTTTTATTTGATACCTCTTAATGTATAATCAATTGGGGGCATTTTCATCATTTTAGAATACAATGTGAGTGTAAATAGAAGTGCATGTCATGCGAATGGTCTAATGTGATGACGCATTGTCAATCATTGTCAGAAGATCGGAGTCCCAATTTGGATTTCATTTTGTACTGCTGTAATGTACTCGTTATCAACTGTATTGGCTATGAATCTTCTTTGAATAATATAACGAAACATTGCTAAAGTACCACCTAAAGAATGACAGTAAGGGCTCTCTTAAACGTGTGCCTGCTTAGTACAGGTTAAAATCCCCACGGGGAACAAACAAATTGATAAGTTCACTGTTTAACACAGTGAATTTATCAAGTTATTATCCACTGTTATATTCTGGTAAACCACTTGAAGGCATACAATAAACTTGGTTCTCGCAATGAAAAGGCTGTTGCTCAATTGTTACAGTACAACATATCACAATAGACCGCATGAGGCGCGGACATAGTGCGGCAATAATATCACCTTGATTTCAAAATTGTTTAGAAGCACATATCGTCATCTATTCAGCGTGTTTGTCTGTCGGCTTCATTTCAAAACACTGTAGAGAAACTGTATGGCAATCGTCAACGATAAGGTAATCTAAATTTATTATTTTTTGCACTTAGATGTCTATATTTTTCTGATAGAATGTTCGTAGTTTCTATATGGCCTTAGATAATGTATGTCATGTTTGCGACATGGAGTAACCATGGCAATGGTAACTAGATGCAATTATGCAGACTTACACATATTATTGTGATGATTACAATCATCTCTGAAATTAATTATTTTGTTTAAGTACATATACTACCGTCAACATAATCTAAATCTGAGTATAATTATGTAGCCGGGAAGAGATATTACACTTATATGTATAAAACAATTATCCCCGCTAAGTTAATCGTTTTACTCCATTAATTAATACGTTAATAAATCAAGTATAATAATTAATACGATTGTCTGCGCCCTGGCAAACTGGGTACACCAAGAAAGACCTGCTTCGTTTCCTTATGACGAAAATCTAATTCTATATTTTTGTCTTGGTTAAATATGCGTGTGTTCATGTGATATTTCAAAAGTGAAGACATGACATCATTACTTCTTACACAAAACGTGAAGTAAGTTGGGCTCTCATCATCATGTATCTGTATCTATACGTCGTAGAATCCTATATAGGTTTTTACACGACGGGAGTGTGTAACATTAAGGGTTGCCTGCAAATGAAACAAAACTCACTTCAACAAGTCAGATTTTTATTTTCAGTATTACTTTTTAAAGGTATAACTTTCATTCTGCCTTTAGTTACCACCTGTGTTCTTCAGATGTTTTACTGTACATGCATATGTAAACTATAGTTCAATAGTGTTTGCTAAGATCCAACTCCTAAACTGGTTAGATTTTTATAGGTTTATTTGTCATTAACTATATTTGAGATTGTAATTACCGTACCTTTACACTATGCAGTAGAACCCCTCTAATGCGACCACTTAATGAATAAACATGGGTGTCCATATAAGCAGTTGTTTGCTTAATGAAAGAAACAAGTAATGCAGAAAACTCTGTACTTTAAAATCCAATGGAATAGTCCACACCATGTGTGTGTGTGTGTGTGTGTGTGTGTGTGTGTGTGTGTGTGTGTGTGTGTGTGTGTGTGTGTGTGTGTGTGTGTGTGTGTGTGTGTGTGTGTGTGTGTGTGTGTGTGTGTGTGTGTGTGTGTGTGTGTGTGTGTGTGTGTGTGTGTGTGTGTGTGTGTGTGTGTGTGTGTGTGTGTGTGTGTGTGTGTGTGTGTGTGTGTGTGTGTGTGTGTGTGTGTGTGTGTGTGTGTGTGTGTGTGTGTGTGTGTGTGTGTGTGTGTGTGTGTGTGTGTGTGTGTGTGTGTGTGTGTGTGTGTGTGTGTGTGTGTGTGTGTGTGTGTGTGTGTGTGTGTGTGTGTGTGTGTGTGTGTGTACGTGCGTGCGTGCGTGCGTGCGTGTGTGTGTGCGCGTTCATGTGTACGCGTGTGCGCGTGCTCGTGTGTGTGCGTGCGTGTGTGTGTGTTTTGTGTGTGCCATTCTGCGTTTTAAGACTAAATTGGTTAATGCTGAATACTGTATCTGCCACAACCAACATTACAATGAATGTTGTATTCGAATTATGTATACATGTACATCTAATTGAAAATAGCATGAAAACCAATCATAAACACTTAGCTAACATGCCCAGTTTAGTCGGGAGTTTACGCCAGTCCTCTGAAAATACATGGTAATGTAAATAGATCATTCGACAAAGGTTAGTACATGATTAAGTTATAGTAATACAAAACCAGGCTCGCATTTAACAACGTTTCTAACTCGCCAAAATACAGCTAAACTTCAAAACTACTAACGTAGTAATTCTTATATGCACATTAAAAACAGAATGCTTTTTCAGTTCGTGTTTCCATATCCGCTTTTCATTGCAAATTTGAACAGAATGCAGTTAACCCTCAACCCTTTCCCTAATATTGACGATTTTTGACGACTCTGTAAAAGTCACTTTGTGAAACCATTGTGATAAATAGAGCATTTGCTCCTATAGGAGCAAATGCTTTATTTATCACAATGGTTTCAAACTATAAAAATCTAAAAAAAAATTATTTTCTCTAGTTAATGCTCCTATTCGGTAGATTTATTCAAAGAGGTTGGATCTAAAAATAGCCATTGAGGTAATGGGTTAATAAGCTCCGGTGCAGACGAGTCGCTGAGTAACTAGGTGTCTCACTAGGGTCCAAATAGTTTCACACTCGGCGAATACTTTTTAAAAATCAACTAAAGCGTAAGTTATCAAAACTGCAACCGATTCAGATTTAAGCAGCCATTATGTTTTACAGCTGGGTGAGTAAGTGTTAACAATGGGAGTTTGAGGAAACAGCTGAAAGATTTATACCCGGTTTATTTGAAATAAAGAGGCACGCGGTAATGTGTGTATCAAATAATAGCATCGCAACCTGTAGGTGTATTTATGTAGATATCGATGCAATAATTAACCATTCGATGCTATTCACGTCAATATACCTACCTGTAAATAGTGAAGACCTCGCCAGGGTCTGCACTATTTACAAGTTGACTGTGCAA
Source organism: Azorinus chamasolen (assembly GCA_963576725.1). NCBI lineage: Eukaryota > Metazoa > Mollusca > Bivalvia > Cardiida > Solecurtidae > Azorinus > Azorinus chamasolen. Next base: position 4,802,200 of record OY755248.1, on the reverse strand, counting down.
CCAGTGCACTCCACAGCAGAGATTGCACAGCGAAATACTTGTATATAATAACATATATGTAATTATACAACAGGGCATGGGTAAAGAAGGAGAAATGTATTTTAAAATCCAGCAAGCGAAGGGTTAAACAATACTCTTCAGCGTTATACTCATTCTTTAAGGGTGTTTACACAGTAGTAACGGTCTTAGGGAACCATTAAAAGGGATTTAAGAATGTGTCCTTAAGACAGGTTGGGGCTAAATGCAGGTCGAAAGTAATACGAAAGTCGTCTCCTTTTGGAGCTGTGTGCATTACATGTAATTTGTCCCGTATTAAGCAGCTACCTATTTTTTTAAATTCCCTGTGTTCAAACAATGAATCAGCGTTCACGACAGGGTTCTATTGTGAATGAACAATGCGTGTAACGCTTTACTCCGTGAATATTTATGGAAGAACTAATATGTGGATATAGGATAACTACTGATGAACACATGGCACCTTGGCCATAACAGAAACTGTATTATCAGGTCTATATACGTCCTCTATCAAACAGAGTAGATCCTGATCAAACGGCTCCTATAGGAACCATCTGCTCTGGGTCTGTTTTGTTTGCAATGGCTTTGAAAGCCGTACCTATGGAGTAAAAGGTTAACATCTGATCTTGCTAAGCTGAAACTGACCTACACTTACAGGCAACATAAAAGTACATGTATGAGTCATGCAGGAAACACCGCATACAAAACACACAGCCGCCCGAACAGCACCACGATGAAAAACAGCAAACGTACATGCATGTATAAGACACAAAGAGAAGCACAATCACATAACAAACAAACAATATGGGGAAATGGAAGTACCCCCTTGGAAGGTCAGTAACAAATGTCACTTGGGGTTAAACCCGGTTTATGGGGACCAACCTCACACCTATCCCATCCACACCCTAAAAACAAAGAGTGCAAATAAACATATCCCCTCTCGGACTGATCTACAACAACCGCGATGGCAAACACAGTGGTAAATTACATGTAAAGCGAAAACATATATAAGTGAAACGAACTTGTACCATCTATCGCTAGTGTACTCAATGATTGAGCTGCAAACAGAGTAAATGTAGAAAAGTAACAAAGGGTACGACGCAATCGAGTACAGTCAAGCAGGAAACGATCCACACAAAACGCAACCACCATCACAACACCGATAGAATGCAAGTAACACACATACACAACCACACACACACACACACACACACACACACACACACACACACACATACACACACACACACACACACACACACACACACACACACACACACACACACACACACACACACACACACACACACACACACACACACACACACACACACACACACACAAACAAACAGGCACACAAAAACACACGGGATGAAACTTTTAAACTTGACCAAACGCACACACAAGTACAGTGACACAAAAACACCGAACAAACATAAACAAACGCACAAGTACAAAGACACTGACACCAAACAAACATAGAGGCAAGGGTGACAAAGAGAGAACCGTCTTGAAACGGTCAGTGGCAAAACCACCACTGGGGGGTTAAAGCGGGTCACTGACGTCCTAATATCACACTTATCCAAAAGCCACCCTAGCTTAACAACCTTAAAGCCTTTCTTGCCGGCGTTCATGAAAAGAGGACAGCGTGATTGCTAACTGTAAAAGTTCAAAATGTGGACAGAGATACCATTTTAAAACAGGAAGCGGATAGTGAAAACATCGTAGTGACTAATACATATTTCAGCATCTACAATCTTACGTAAACAAAAAATATGAGTGTATTCTAACATAACAGTACAAGCGACCTGGCACGCAGCTTATCAATTATTTCAAGGATATACCTTCATTTCAATTCTCAATATTGTTTGCAATTGAAATTCAAGTTCAGTGAACTTATATTTTGAGTACTTACATCCGCTGAATTTTATGAGCTGAACACTAAAGTCTTGTGCCAACTAGATAAAGCTCCCCTGACGTCAGAAGTACTTGTGTTGTTCACAAAAACCTTATTCGATGCGGGGACAATCCATTAATACGATTTGTGTTGCAAACCACATGCTATCGCAAGGAAAGACCCGTATCTCCATTCCATTCGAATCGGTCATTCTTTATTAACCCATTCCCTCATATTAACGCCTTTTGGCGCTCTGTAAGTCACGTTTTAAAACCATTGTGATAAATAGAGAATTTGCTCTCTATTTATCACAATGGTTTCAATAGTGTACACTTCTTAACGTATCCTTTTCTCTATGAAATTCTCCTTTTCGATGGATTTTTTAACGAGGTTGGATCTAATAATAGTCTATGACGTAATAGGTTAACTCTAATTTTACTTAACAATATATAATAACGAATCAATTTTGAATCTGCTGCGATTTTGATTACGTCCGATTCTATGAATAGTTATCAAATGATAACAGTGATACATGACCTGTTGTGAGTTTTCCACTTTAATATACCCCACATGTACACTATTAACCTTTCGCTTGCTATTCACGTCAATATACCTACCTGCAGGAGCTGTCTCATCAGGTTCTGCACTATTAACAAGTTGATTGTGCAACCAGTGCACTCCACAGCAGTGATTGTACAGCGAAATACTTGTACGCAGTGAAGATATATGTAAATATACAACAGGGCATGGATAAAGAAGGAGAAATGTATTTTAAAATTCAGCAAGAGAAGGGTTAACATACGTCACATGTACACTATTAAACTGTTTAATAGTATTTAGACATTCTACTAAGCTGGTTCTGGGTCCATGCTTATAAAACATTTGGTCGAGTCTGAGTTCGTTCTCAAGATTTTGATCGGTCAGATTTGAGCCTTTCCAATCAAAAGCTTGAGAACTCAAATCTGACCAATCAAAAGCTTGAGAACGAAACTCAGACTCAACTAAAAGCTTTATAAGCATGGACCCTGGTGTTGTTTTAACCCTTTACCCCTTGAATATTCATGTAAGAAATAATTATATCATGAATATGGACTAGATTATTTGTTATGATAGGACAAGGACACAGGAAGTTTAGGCCATGGCAGAAACTACAGAATCATATCTAGCTTATACAATCTTATCTTATATCATAAAAAACAGAACAGACCGTGATCAGACGACTCCTACAAGCGCCGACTGGTCTGGGTCTACTCTGTTTGCAAAGGCATAGAAAGACGTATTTATGTAGTGAAGGGTTGATGAATGATACATACATATCAACTTCTGAACACAGCAAAAATCCTTCGAAGACGTTAATGTATCTTAAAATAGAACATTTCCACTATATCAGGACTGTTGTTAAAAATGACGCATCATACATTGACACACACTATGTCAATCTTGGACATGCTTTAACCATATGTATTAGTATTTTATTATTACCGTTACAAAAACTAGGTTGCATTGCGATAAGTCGCCAATTTTAGAATCTAATTAGAATTAATTACATAAGTACTGTATGTAACATGTTTGCAATTCCCATACAGGTTAAATTGAACCTATTTTGTAAATGAAAATACTAAACAATGCCATTAGATAAATGTTTGCACTATGTGTTGTGTTATTTCTTTGTCGAATAAATATGCATGTTACACGGAATTACACAATGAATATAAACTAGATTATTTTTATAAATACATGAGCTTTCTGCATTAAATATGTCCTGCATTAAGCTACCACCTGCATCTAGCACCCATAACTATACCTCGTTTAGGTGGTCGCATTAGCGGGGTTTTAGTGTACATTATGAAACATGCTATTTCTACACTATTGCAAAGGCGTGGAAAGGCGATTCTAACATGTTAATTGTTAATATTCTCATCCTAAGCGATACTTCACTGACATTCAACAGTTTGGACCCTGATGAGACTCAACGTCTGACCGGGATCTACGCTGGTAGATAACAGTCAATACTTGCTCAAAATTTTGATCGAATCAGAAGTAAGTTAAAGGTTACGCAAAACAGATATTGAGCAGATATGGTGTTTTGGCGTGAGAGAGAATGGTTAGTTAAGTACGGGCAATTTATCTGTGCATAACGTTTAGGCCGCTGGCGGATGGATGAGATATTACGTATGTAAACAGTTTGGATCCAGATGAGACACTGAGTTACTCTTTGTCTCATCAGGATCCAAGCTGTTACACACTCTGATTGTGATTGTGGAAAGAAATACAAGATTAATCAATTTTGGCAGATGGTAACAATATTTTCAACTGTTAAAATACTCGGCAGACTACAAGTTAATAATTTCCCTTTGAAATATTCATTTAAGAAAAAAATGAAATCATTCATTAGATGTCATTTTATAATGGTATATCTGCACAATGTCAGGGTATTTTGGCCATCCCAGAAACTGCCATTTCAGGGTCCATGCTTATAAAACTTTTAGTTGAGGCTGAGTACGTTCTCAAGCTTTTGATTGGTCAGATTTGAGCCTCTGGCTCAAATCTGACCAATCAAAAGCTTGAGAACTCAAATCTGACCAATCAAAAGCTTGAGAACGAAACCCAGACTCAACTAAAAGCTTTATAAGCATGGACCCAGACATATATTATACCATAAGCAAACAGAGCAGACCCTGATCAGACAGCTCCTACAACAAAGGTGCGAAAAAGGTGTTTATATGAATGAAAGGGTAAATAGATTAAATATTTTTTATAACGCAGCTTACATGTGCATGCATTTAAAATTACGCTTGATGTTTGACCTTCAAAGTCTGTACATTGCAAAGAGTTTAATATCAAATCTATATCTACTCTTCAGTAAACACCATCTTAAGCGACCGTTAATTTATTGAGCACAGTCATCTTACTAAGCAGGTAGTCGCTTAATATGTGGCAAAGTATTGCATAAGGCTCCTATAAGAGGTTTCTACAATACCTTGACCTACATTAAACTACCATCATACCTCTTTCTTTTCGCTGATTGAGATATACTTAACTGTAGCTTTGTATAGATCTTTTAATCTATTCAGAGACAGTCATCAACATTTTTCAGATGTGCACTTTCTACACTAACCGTTTATTTGAAGGTTTGTTTCTTACAGCGGGATTATCATTTCTTAATATGTATGAGAGAAATAAGGACACATTAAACTGTAAAAGCAGATCTGCATTATTTCATAAGCAAATAGAACACACCCTGAGCTGGACCGTGTCTTGTAAAGGCGTTCAAAAGGTATCCGGAGTTAAGGGTTAAGTGTATAAATATATACTTTTTATATAACTGTGATTTCTTTATATGCAATTAGTTTCTACTCAGGGGAAGCATGGATCCTGTTGATGCGAGTGATAACATATAACATAGAAATCGCTTTCCACACCGTGCTCAAAGTAACTTAATCATATAGCTAGCGATACGTTTGTGAATCAAAGCAAATAGAATCAAACAAGATTGGCTTCTCTTAACCCTTTACGAGGTAGACGTCTTTTAATGCATTTACAAACAGCGGTCACAGATTAGACGGTTTCCGTAGAAGCCGCCTATTCAGGGTTTACTCTGTCTGCGTAGGAACAAGTGTTCTATTTATCACGATGCTTTCAAAATGTGACTTTTACAGATACTCCAAAATGCGTCACTAGGAGGGAATGTGTTAACGTACATAGAAATGGCGGAGACAGTAACTGGAGACAGCACTTGATACATACTTATACTGGTAGATACATGCGTCTTTGAACTTACAAGTTTTAATATTAGAATGAAATCATCATTTATGAACCTTTTTAATGATGGAATGCAATGGAAAGCTCATCGCTGAACAGTTGAGACTTGATTCTTCACGGTCAGTCAGTTAAAGTCATATTCGATATTTCCTGTCGTTTAGAGAAAGCAAATATTTGTTTACATATATGAAAAAACTGTTGCAGTGGCTTTGTGAGAACTATTTTCAGTATTCTTAGCTGAACAAAGTATAGCCAATGTGTCAACATTGAAAAGTGCAAACCACTAGATCTGATACGCATTTAACCCTTTCATAGCTAGTCTGATTTGTTCGTCCAATGAAACCCGAGCTTACAACTCCATCTAGTAGCCTATGCCAAGAGGCAAATTATCGAATGAAACAAATTTGGCAACATCAAATAAAACCTTTCTTCGCGAAATGAGAAATTTTTTATCAAATGAAAAATGTTCAACATTGAATGAGAAAAAGAAAATCTTGGATAAAAAAAAATATCAAATGATTTTTTTTATCAAATAAAAAAATAATATTACAACGTTTGTCACACCAAAGACCACTGCCAGAAACCACATTCTCTTGAATAGTATGTGCCCGTATTTGTTACTAAGTGTTACAAATACATCTTTCATGCGGATGGCATTTCTCTTACAGGTATCAGTACCTACTTAAACTACAATAAAATGTCATACAAACACTGAGCCTCAAATAAAGTATAGTTCTAGACTTTGAAACTGGTTATAGCTTTATGCAGATTTCTGCATAACGTGTGTCCTGCATTAAGCAACCTTCTACATATAGACTCCTGGGTAATAAATTATATGGCTATATTTGCAAGAATTTAGGGCAGTACAGGGCAAGACGAATTAATTCCCTATATGCATGTCTATCAAGTTGTGTTCGCTACAGATAAACATATTTAACCCTTTCCCTCATACGAACGTGTTTTCACGCATTTGCCAACAGAGTAGACCCAGATAAGACGGCTTCTAGAGGAGCCGTCTGATCAGGGTCTACTCTGTTTGCTAATGAAATTTGATAGACATGTGTCTTTAGTTTCTAAAATGGCTACAATACTCCATCTTCCATATTTTGTCCATGAATAATCAGTAGGTACTGAAATTTGAAATAAATATAGAACAGGGAAAGGGTTAAATAATATTTATCGTGCCAGATAAATTAAAATAGCATTGGCAAACCTAGTGGATTCAGATTTCGTCGGAGTCGCATGCTGATCAAGCCTGTTTGGTGACATGTGTGTAAAAAAAACTTGATTTTACACTTTTTACGAATGTCAAAATAACATGTACTTTTCCTGTACTTTTGTAAAAGGTTCAGCTGACAAATGTATAACTATACATATTGGCCGTACTAACGTATCAAATTACAGTAAACCTGTTCTACGAGACCGTTTAAAACCTAACCCTAAAACCAGTGTATCTATAAACCATAAACCCGTTTCACCAAATATATACCACCTTAAACGTGACCTGTTACTTGATTTAACTAACCATCGATCCTTTAAGGCCTTCGAAAAACTACTAACAGAGTGCAAAACAACTTGGAGCCTGATTGGAGTCTGGTTTGATTCTGGTTGGATTCTGGTTGGAACCTGATTGGAGTCTGATTGGATTCTCGTTGGAGCCTGGTTGGAGCCTGGTTGGAGCCTGGTTGGAGCCTGGTTGGAGCCTGGTTGGGAGCCTGGTTTGAGCCAGGTTGGAGTCAGGTGATACGCCGAGTTGTTCGGGTCTCATTTTGGATTCACGTCTTTTTACAAATGCTACTCAGGTCGCGTTCAGCAGGCGAATGATTAACCCTTCTCTTGCTGAATTTTGAAATACATTTCTCCTTCTTTACCCATGCCCGGTTGTATAATTACATATATCTTCACTATGTAAAAGTAGTTCGCTGTGCAATCACTGCTGTGGAGTGCACTGGTTGCACAATCAATTTGTAAATAGTGCAGACCCTGATGAGACAGCTCCTGCAGGAGCTGTCTCATCTGGGTCATCACTATTTACAGGTAGGTATATTGACGTGAATAGCAACAGCAATGCAACAATCGGTATGCCTTACGTCTGCTCCAAATTAAAACTGAGTTCTATTCTTTAACCCTTACCTCGCTGTTAGAACATACGTTCTGCTCCAATTTGGATCCAGGCTATTTGTAAATGCAAGTGTGATCGTGTATAGATTCAGAAGGATAATGCTAAAAGAGCGAATATATGTTTAATGGGTGTTTAATGGGTGTTTAATGGGCATTTAATAAGGTTTTAATACATGTTTTAATACATGTAGTTAACGCGGTTGTATATTCAAGGTTTTGCGACACTTATAGTGTCACCTGTCATTATATTGATTGGCAGTCCTGCGAACGTGACTTCACATGGTGGTATTAATTACATGTATCTATATATCAGACAAATACATTGAGGAAAGGCTGTGAAAAACATAAACGTATTTCCTGAATAACGCACATATAACGACCCCATACTGAACAAACTGATATATATAAGAGCAAGTGGTTGCTAAATACAGAGCGAACGTAGAACGCTCATGGGGGAGTTTTCTACGTATATTTTCTCCAGCATTAAACTACCACTTTCTGACCAAAAACAAAACTATAGTTGTGTTTGATGGTCGTTTAAGACAGGCTTCGCTTTATATACCTAAACATGTTGTCAGGAAATGAGCTACATTACCTGTCCTTTCATTTCCAACATAATTAGCTTTCAGTCTCAATCTGGAGCGGTAAAATGACAGTATATAAAGTGACAAAGCATAGACATGTCATGTTACTTTACATTAAAGAAAACATGTATTCAACTTTACAATATAAAAAATAAAAATGAAGATAATCAAAAAAATGAAAAATTGTAGCAGACGACAAAGTTAGCAGACGACAGAGTTTGGCAGCGAAAGGGTTAATCTTAGCGGATTCCCTCAAAATAAAAGAAAACGTAAATTCGAGTTGGACGAGTTGATCGTATAAAATGTGGGAGTTATTGGTTAAATTGCTATTGGTTTAATTTCTATTGGTTTAATTGCTATTTCAATTAGCTCTCTGAGCTATGGCAGAATGGCGTTCCATACTGAGCTCAAATAATCACTACATTTATGTACAATCTAAAACAATGCGCCACTCTACCATGTTCAATGTTCTTTGTTATATGTGCTACAAAACCTGCGAAGTCTCGCAAGGAAAATTGATCAAATTATATCCATATTCCAGGGTATCATCTTACGTATTCTTTGAAATTGCTTCAGGAAATACAATTAGATTTCCGTTTGTCTTTAACTCAATAAGTATGTATAATTTTCATGCACATACTGTGTTGAAACATTCTATCAGATATAGAAAAGGTACTTTTCCTCATTTGTTACAATCATATATAAAAGAGTTACTTAGGGGGTTCAGCATTCCTTCACCCTCTGAAAACAAATACACCAACTCATATTTGGATCGTGTGCAGTGATGATTACAACTAATGACCAAGTATGAATCAGCTTGTATCCTACTGAGATCATATTAGATCCTCCTCGGTATCCAACTGAGATCATATTAGATCCTCCTCGGGATCCATCTGAGATCATTTTAGATCCTCCTCGGTATCCAACTGAGGTTATATTAGATCCTCCTCGGGATCCAACTGAGATCATATTAGATCCTCCTCGCGATCCTCCTGTTTGCAAATGCTGCTCATGTTGCGGTTACAGTAAAACCTCTCTATAACGGCCACTGAATTGTGTTAATTATTTACGGCCACTATACGTCTATACGGCCACTGAATTGTGTTAATTATTTACGGCCACTATACGGCTATACGGCCACTGACTTGTGTTAATTATTTACGGCCACTATACGGCTATACGGCCACTGAATTGTGTTAATTATTTACGGCCACTATACGGCTATACGGCCACTGAATTGTGTTAATTATTTACGGCCACTATACGGCTATACGGCCACTGAATTGTGTTAATTATTTACGGCCACTATACGGCTATACGGCCACTGAATTGTGTTAATTATTTACGGCCATTATACGGCTATACGGCCACTGAATTGTGTTAATTATTTACGGCCACTATACGGCTATACGGCCACTGAATTGTGTTAATTATTTGGTATTTAGGGCAGGTGGCTGCTTATAGCAAGGTGAAAGTCATATAGGATTGTTCTGTTTTTCTTTCACATTGCTTTAAGCAGCCGCCTGCCTTTAACACAAAATATTTGATGCAATTTCTCTTATAGAGAGGTTTTACAGTAGTCTCATGAGGGTTAAATTTGAAACAACGTGGATGAATATCAGTGATTACCGTTATAAATAGTTTGAACGTAGTCAGGATTCAGTCAGTTTGACACTTCGTGTCTTTAAAATTTACATTGGATGCAGTAGACATCTTTTATCACCTAATAATCCTTATCCGGCATTGAAAAACTTAACGTCTCCTTAAAATTGCCAAAATAAGTACAACTAATAACTACAACTAGTTAAAATAAGTCCGTATTGTACGGCTGAAATCCAAAATGGACTCGTGGCTTGAGTTCATGTGGATAAATCAACAGTTATCGTCAGTAACCTATTTATCTGTATAATATATAGAGAGAGGATCTTACATGAGTGTTCTTGATTATTGGATTTATTAAATGAGTCTTTTTAAAGCAATAAAAGCGAGCTTTAGCGAGTTTTTTTATCGTTTTAAAAAGACGAATTTAATAAATCCAATAATCATGAACACGAATGCAAGATCCTATTTATAACATAACACACACAAATGTTATTTGCAGCCAATATTTCAGCAGTAACGTGGATTGTTATAAATTCTCCTTACATATATAGAAATGATGAATGAAAGGTGTTACATGTATTAGGTTCGCTAGGTAACTGGGACAAAGTAGGTCCAAATTTTCCAACTTTTTGACTTACTGTCATATCAACCAGGATCTAATTCAGACCTCTCTGGTATTCAATTTAACTGTGATAGTTTATGATACAAAAACATACAGAAACACCTCAAAATAAATTTTGAGTTACAGTTTTGACATACATAGTTACAAACACGTCACATTATGACGTCATTGTACACAACTTGTGTCTATGTAAAGCGCGCCATTTAAATGAAGACCCACATACAGTCGCCAACACGTCTGACACTCACTGTCAATGGGATTCGAAATGCGCCTTCGTATTGGTATTATATAAGCCCTTCGTTAGTGTTGTATACACATGGACATGGACATTTCCACCAAGAAACAAAAAACTCGATTCAAGTTCAGTGAAAATGTTTGAAATGGACAAAAGATTCAGTACGAACTGCTGCATAAAATGTGTTGGAACAGGAGGAAGATTTTCGCGATCAGCTGAGTATAGCATATTTGAAATATGTTTGTGCTGTGCTGGATTCAGATGACTATAGTTGTTGATTGACGCGATATTTTTATGAGTAGAAATCTGCATTTATAAACAAAAGGACATGCGGTGAAGAAAATGCAAAGTTGTGGAGGCATTTTCTATGTAGAATGGATTGTATGGGTCAGAGTAGCTGGTAGCTCTTTTTTGGCATACATTTTGTATATAATTACTGACAGCGATTACAATTTGTATTATTTTATCGAAATTAAGGCGCAAGTGCCAACAATCCTTTGCCATCTATCGTGACTCAATCGTTGACAGGTAGGTCACCGTCCGCCAGTTTGTTTGTTTTGACAGCGCGTGTGAATACAGTTCGGTCGTTCGAATGTTATTCACTAGTGAATATATGCCCGTGAATATCAAAAAATAAATGATAGTGTTACGTCACGCTGAAGCCACGAGTTATGTTATAAATATAAAAAACCAAAAGGAAGAAAAATGAAATAACCTTTTATTACATAATTTGAATAGAATTACAAAAATCGTGCGGAAATGTATGCGCCAAGTACACTTACTTTTTAACTACAACTATGCATTTTTCCGTCTCACAACGGAATAGTAAATTACCTCCTTTGATACGCATAACACTTAGGTAAATCTTGATAATATCGACTGCTAAACAAACAACAAGTATTACAAATATCTATATATATATATATATATGGTAAAATAAAGCAGGTACTGTGTTTGTTCACACTTCTGATTTTACAAGACGTGTCCTCAATACGTGTTTATCTGGGTCCATGCTTATAAAGCTTTTAGTTGAGTCTGAGTTTCGTTCTCAGGCTTTTGATTGGTCAGATTTGAGCCAAAGGCTCAAATCTGACCAATCAAAAGCTTGACAACGATCTCAGACTCAACTAAAAGCTTTATAAGCATGGACCCAGAGCAGCAGTTATTCTCAAGTTCGATGTTTATATACACATAAGTTTATCAGTTTGCAGCTATGTGCTGTTGTTGTCTTCTTTAATCAAATGCCAGGGTGCGTATATACTATTTGCTTAACTGTGCAAAAATATATGCTGTTTTAATAAAAAGATATACACATATGTAGCTATATGCTTATTTAATACACGAATATATAGTTTTAAAGTTTAAAATGTAACAGATACAAGTTTATTCAAACACCCTAAATAATAAATAAATGATTATAACTTAGCAAAATAATGCGGGCGTCTCAAACCCCCACCCCATCCACCTTAACGTGCTTAAAACTGTACATGTACATGCTTTGACAAACCCTCAATAGTTGATACTGTGGTGTAAAATGAAGCTGTACATGTACATGCTTTGACAAAACCTCAATAGTTGATACTGTGGTGTAAAATGAAGCGGTCAATAGACTCAATATACATTGTCGAGTCCCGCCGTACTGAAATCAGTTTGATTCGTACAATACAGCTTTTCACGGTGTGTATCTGTCTAATAGATTCCAGTACGCGACCTAAAAATGTTTAATAACCTCAAACTGTTGATCAAAGGACACCTGCCATTTGGTTCGTAATGAATAAGTACATATGTTTTTCAGGCTGACAATGTAAAATGCACATGTTCCAGAATATCCTAAAGGACTTTTTGTTATAACTTTTGTTCTATATTATACTACCACGTGCCCTAACCCGTTATTCCATACATACACATGTTAACGCCTTTGCAAATAGGGTAGACCTCATTCTAAATCGTATGATCAGGGTAGGTAGTGTGTGCATATAGAATGCTACAGATCGGAATATATTATTTCTGCCATGGTCACAAATTCCCAATACTGCATTTGCCCTTTGAATAGTCATGGCAGAATAATGACACCGTGAATATTTATCAGCTAAAGTATGGTTTTAGATCTGCCATAATTTAAAAAAGCAATAAATATATTTATTCAAAGAGTAATCTCTACCCTATGTATTATAATATACCTGTTTTAGATGAAGAATGCTTTTAACACAGCTGCGTTTTAGAAATTATAATGATATAAATATTTTCTTATCAACCATTTTACTACCACCATATTTATACTAGTTATCAAGTGTATCTCTTTTCGACTTCCCTGTTTGTGTGCCATTTTAAACCGTACATAATGCCATTAACCCTTCGCTTGCTATTCACGTCAATATACCTACCTGTAAATAGTGAAGACCAAGATGAGACAGCTCCTGCAGGAGCTGTCTCATCTTGGTCTGCACTATTTACAAGTTGATTGTGCAACCAGTGCACTCCACAGCAGTGATTGCACAGCGAAATACTTGTACCCAGTGAAGATATATGTAATTATACAACAGGGCTTGGGTAAAAAAGGAGAAATGTATTTTAAAATTCAGCAAGCGAAGGGTTAACAAGTTTTATCGTTTTCTGTATGGGTGTTTTAGTACTGAACGAGGATAAAGATATACTTTCGGCAAGTGGAATGTTTTATGACACTTACGTTTCCTAGTATAATGTAAGTTTTCAATGCTGCCACTGTTGTAAGCGATCTGTGAGGTCTAAATTCTGAAAATAGGAGATCCTCCTCAGTTTTTCTTCAGTGAGGTATTCCTATTAGTTGAAAATATGATTACTAAGCTTTCGGATTTCATAATTACCAATGGAATGCTTTATGGTGGAATTGAGTGTTTGTTTTAGAGATACATTATGTGATACATGACATTTGAATTATTCAATGTAAGTCCATTCTCAAAGTGATCAAGTAGTTCTGTAAGATTTATAAAACAAAATGCATTCGTCTCATCCGTACTAAAGGTTGCATCGTCAGCAAATGGTGTAACTTCGTATTCAATATTACAGATTAGTTGGGAATCCGAGGCCTAAAAAGTCGCTTATTTTTCGAGGTCCATGGCATTTTTTAGTAGAAATGTTTGAATACCATAATTGTGTTGCCAGATACTAATCATTTATGGTTTTGGCCATGCCACTGCCAAAACCCTCTTTGAAGGTCAGAAACTAGGTCAAAGGTCAAATGAGTGCAAAAATGTAAAAAAAATCTCTATGTAGTATAACATAGCCGTAATTTTGACAATTTCAATACTTTTTTGCATTTAATTTCTTAGCAATGTCTCCACAGTAAGTATAGAAATATTTATGGCGCATTTCAGAAAGTTTTGAGTGGCCTGTGATGATTGCAAGTTCGGAAAATATCGTTTTAAATACATTTAAGTACATTATCATACAGTATATATATAACACTTTGATGCAAATCTGTGCAAGTTATAGTACCTCTTCACGCAGATGTATCATTTAGAGATGATAATGAAACGCCAGAAGATTAGTCTCTTATTGCCATAATCTCAGTGTAATATTGGTATGTTTTATTGTACACTATGTCTAATATTAGCTGTTTGTATCATTAGCGATTGAAACACTATAGCTTCTGGTGAGTATGGCGATGTTTTTACATAATGATTTTAAATATTTTACCTACACCAGCAGTACCCATGACAAAACCCTTTCTACATTTGTGGGGACATGGATATCCCGGATATTGATTGGCCATTTTAACAGTTACTGGCCATAGGTACCCACTCTAACTCAACAATGAACTCATAGGCATATTCAGTGCCACTGGCCATGAGTAACCTTCCCTATCCGCGATGACAACAATCTATATGTTATTGCCACAAGCAATCACTAGTTATCAGATATACCTCAATACCTAGAATAAGTGAGTATGTCATAGTTCTGACAAACATATCTTTCCTTCACGATGGAAGCCTACCCCACATCTTGTCCACCCTTCGAAAGAGGCTAATACATGTTCTATGGCCATCAAAATGGCTGAGTTTGCAGCACACTTGGAAAATCAGTCCCTTTACGAATCTGTACTCTATGTGATATATTCAGTGTTCCCTTCTGAGTTGACATCCACCAGGTTCAGCCAGCCATGGTGCAACTCAATCACCCGCCGTTTTTCACGAAAGAAGAAATGTGCGTACAAATAGTACTGAGGACCAAGGTACAGAAGGACTGGCGCATATACAAAGGGCTACAGAAAACTTGCAAAGAAGTGCAAGGAAGCTCAAGCTCATGATGGGTATGTGGTTGACTTAGTGACAGATACCAGCTGTAAGAAGCTTTGCACTTTTGTTAGGAGCAAGGCAAGAAATGTGACAGCTCGGGAATAGCACCACTGAAGAATGGTGCCATTAACAATGTTGATACACAAATCAAATTTAAAATACTGAACCAGTAATTATCTGTCTTTACACACGAGGACCTATCTCTCATTTGTGCCGTTTGAGAGTATCCTTATTCGAATGCCCTTCCTATTCATGTCACGATAGCTGGGGTCTTCAAGCTTCTTAATGGACTTAATATCCACAAAGCTACCTGTCCAGACACCATCTTATCAAGGTTCTTGAAAGAGATGGCACATTCACCGGCTCCTGCTCTTGTTCTGATCTTCCAGGCCTTACGACCAGGATAAAGTCCCCAGTGACTGGAAGATTTCATGTTAATCCTATATACAAGACAATGGTAAAAAATAACCCCTTCAAACTAGTGGACTGTGTCCCTAAATTCTGTCACATGTAAGATTCTGGAATACATCATACACAGTAACCTGGTTTTACCATTACATCATCAACCCATACCAGCATGGACTCCGGAAACAGCGCTTCTGTGAGACACAACTAATCAACATGGTCAATGACCTTGGGTCAGGTCTGGACCAGTCCTATCAGATTGACGCAAACGTTTGACAAAGTGTCTTACAGACACCTTCTTCTTAAGCTCCAACACTATGATGTGTAATGCAAAATGCTTGATTGTATCCCAACAGCCAACAAGTCACGCTGGAGGGTGTTTCCTCTGAGTCAGTATCGATAGCATCCAGTGTTTATCAATGTGCTGTTCTCAGTCCTTTCTTTTCCCTCGCATGCAATGATGACCACACAGACCACACTCTTCATGTCGACTCTTTGCTGATGCCTCACTTTTGTGCCGAGTCAATAGAAGATGCAGACGTCTTCCAGAATGACATCGACTGTCTGTAGAAAAGGGAAGAGACTGGGTTCAATGCAGAGAAGTGCTAGGTCCTGCTTATCACCAACAAGACACATAGAGACTAGTTATACTGTCCATAGCGTGAAACGGAAGACAACAAAGAAGGCAAAATAACTTAGGACATAACTGTCTTTTAAAAGTACAAAAATGAGTCATGCAGGAAACACCACATACAGAACAAACACTCGCCCGAACAGCAACACAAGGAAACAGCAAATGTACATAGGTAGAAAAAAAAACAAGAGACGCACAAAGACAAAACAAACATACAATAGGAGGAAGATGGAAGTACCGCCTTGGAACGGTCAGTGACAAAAGTCACCGGGGGTTTAAACCGGTTTATGGGCGCCCAACCTCACCCTTATTCCATCCCCATCCTAAAAGACAAACAGTGTAAATAAACGTATCCCCTCTCCGACTAATCTACAACAACCGCGACAGCAAATACAGTGGTAAAGTGCATGTATAACAAAAAAACATTTTATTGAAAATACTGTATCCACCTATCGCTATTGTACTCAATGATTGAGCTGCAAACAGAGTAACTGTAGAAAAGTAATAAAGGGTACGACAAAAATGAAATAGTACAGATATCCGACGTTCTCCTTCCATTTCTGGATTTAAGAGGTCGCCTTCATAGAGTACTAAACCTTTCTTGTCGGCGTACATGCAAAGAGGCCAGCGTGATTGCCAACTGTAAAAGGGTTCACAACCAAACATGCAGTATGTTGTAGTAATACAGGATCATATCCCTTTTTAATGAATTGTTTTATATATTTGATGAACAAAGTGAGAAAATGGGTATGTCCAATAATTTTACGAAGTTTGTAAATCACATCACCATAAAATTCCGGATGTGAAATACCGTGTCGCAAAAGTACCTTGAGATTACATTTGTACTTGCCAATAAGCGAGAGATTTCGATAGTAAAATTTAGAGAAAGTTTTTCTTAGTTTATGGTATCTATATCCTTGTTTAAGCAGTTTATCAGTTAAAATGAGATTTCGACTGTTAAAATCGTCAATAGATGAACAAGCTCTAGCAAAACGCATAAGTTGAGATATATAAACCCCGTAAGATGGAGCACGGGGAACATCCCCGTCAAGATGAGGAAAATTTACAATATTAAAATCAAAATCATCTCTTTTGTCATATATTTTAGAAGAAATCATTCCATTATTAATTTTAAGGTCTAGGTCAAGAAACGCTGCATAATTGTCGGACGGGTTAGCTTTATTCAATTTGAGTTCTTTAGGATAAATTGTAGGAATCAGAGCATCAAAGAAAGGGTTATCTAAGTTAAAAATATCATCCAAATATCGACAAGTTTCATTGAAGGCTTTTATAACATCTTCTTGTGTTTGAGGATTCAAACTCAACATGAAATCTCTCTCATAGCAGTACAAAAACAAATCTGCGACAAGTGGTGCACAATTCGTACCCATGGGAATACCAATTACCTGACGGTATATAGCATTCCCATAACGTACAAATATGTTATCCAAAAGAAAGGTTAGTGCTTCGCAAACTTCTGAGCAAGTCCAATTGGTGTAATATTTCATTTGCTCGTCAGTAAAGAAAGCTTTTTCAGCATTACATGCCAAGAATGATGTTCTTTCTCGGGCAAATACTTTCTGGATCAAGTTAGTAAGCTTATCCTTAATTAAAATATGAGGAAGAGTTAAATTGTCTTGAAACTCCCGAGTCGATATGGTCATAAAGGAGGCGAATTGATCCACATCCGTTCTAAGCAGGAACCTTGGAGTCTCCCACAAGTCAACCAAGGAGGCATGTTACACACTGCAGATCAGTCTGCAGGTTGAGTGCATATCTTTTGTTTTGGATCCACACACCAAGGCCATGACAACGCATGTGGAGATGGTCCAACGTAGAGCTACCATATTTGTAATTTTGACTTATTGCAAAACAAGTGCTCAGCGTTGGTGCCATGTTCAACACGATTTGCTCAGACAGAGGCAGAAACAAGTAAAGGCCGTGATGTTCTATAGGTTTGTAAATGATTTTGTTGCAGCTGACGCCCCACCTTCTGACTCCCTAGGGTACGGTGCACCTACAAGAGGCCATTCCTTATGATTTGTTCCAAGGTTTTGCAGGACCAATTTCCTGAGGGAATTTTTCTTCCACTTTGCTGTCAACATCATCTGGAACAAGCTACCATAACATCAAGTGATAGCTCCCAACTTTCCAGGTTAAGATTTTAAATGTCATGTACTCTTCTTCTGTTTGCAATGTTTTAACCTGTTATTTTAACTTGCACGTTGGACCCTCCCTCACCTGTGTGCATATCACAATGGTGCGAGTATGCCTGCTTTAAAGCGGCCAAGCATGACAAAATAAGAAGTAGAAGACACAAACACAGTGTTGATGTAGTATACTAGTATTGCAGTATTCAACAGATACATTTGAATATCGTCATTCAAGACAAGTGCAGACATGAATTGTCCCATCTGCCATCAAATCATGACGAGGTGGATACATGGCTTGGATGCTGCTAGAAAGGGGCCAATGCTGGATAGTTGTCAAATGCCAAGATTTTGATGTACTGCTTGTACTGATACATGTATACCATCTTAGACCTTTAGGCACTGAAGTCTGAATAATGGCTGGGCAAAACAAAATTGTATTTTCCGCAAGTTATCTCAAGATGTCTGCCGGAACATGCCAGGGTATCATGAAATAACTGGATGTAACATAACCCTTGTTTTCACTGGAATCGGAAAGAAGACCTGTTGGAAGAAATATTTTACATGTCCGATCTGCTTTCAGATATTTGAAGAGATGCACGGTCAGACAAGGCACAAACGTTTGATGTTTGATGTATGGTGTCTGAATGGAGAACCCATTGATGATGCAAGAATTTCACAATATGGTTAAGGTAGAGAAAACACTTGAACTGGTTCCACCAACAAAGGATGTACTAGAACTGAAAATGTCAAGAGCAAACTATCAAGCTGCTATATGGATCTGAGCTAATGGATACAGACATTAATGCTATTGATACTAACACATAGCACGATGGTGCTGAACCTTTATAAGTGGTTTGGAAATGTACCAACTGCACTTGATGCTTGAATTGAACAAAAGTACAAAAATGAGTCATGCAGGAAATACCACATACAGAACAAACACTCGCCCGAACAGCAACACAAGGAAACAGCAAATGTACATGGGTAGAAAAAACAACAAGAGACGCACAAAGACAAAACAAACATTCAATAGGAGGAAGATGGAAGTACCGCCTTGGAACGGTCAGTGACAAAAGTCACCGGGGGTTTAAACCGGTTTATGGGCGCCCAACCTCACCCTTATTCCATCCCCATCCTAAAAGACAAACAGTGTAAATAAACGTATCCCCTCTCCGACTAATCTACAACAACCGCGACAGCAAATACAGTGGTAAAGTGCATGTATAACAAAAAAAACATTTAATTGAACATACTGTATCCACCTATCGCTAGTGTACTCAATGATTGAGCTGCAAACAGAGTAACTGTAGAAAAGTAATAAAGGGTACGACAAAAATGAAATAGTACAGATATCCGACGTTCTCCTTCCATTTCTGGATTTAAGAGGTCGCCTTCATAGAGTACTAAACCTTTCTTGTCGGCGTACATGCAAAGAGGCCAGCGTGATTGCCAACTGTAAAAGGGTTCACAACCAAACATGCAGTATGTTGTAATAATACAGGATCATATCCCTTTTTAATGAATTGTTTTATATATTTGATGAACAAAGTGAGAAAATGGGTATGTCCAATAATTCTACGAAGTTTGTAAATCACATCACCGGTGCAAAACCAAGTGCAAATCTATTCGCTGTAAATGCTTCAAAGTAGTTTCAAAACACACTAACATGTGTTTGCGATGGTGTTAATTGTACCAACCAAGAAAATATCCTTTATTTTAACGTAATTTATATTTGTTAAATAGCAATAATGACGAGGACATGACATCGTTTTATGTTGATTTTAATGATTTTTTACTGTTTTTTTTATATATTCTCATTAATATTCATGAATATTCAAACAATATATTTTACAAAACGTAAGTCCAAATTAACGGTCAATGTTTAACCTTCATTTTGGTACCATGTTTGTTATTTTACACCTAATATTGATAAAGATATATTAATTTCTCAAATAACGTATATAAAATATGCACTTAGTTGACCTTTGACATAATTAAGAGAAACAATGGCAAATTTTCAGGTGGCATGGGGCAATTCCTGATTACTCAGACATCAAACATTACATATCCTTTTGGATGGTGTTAATTGTACCAACCAAGGAAATATCCATAACAATATAGTGAATTAATTAGTTACTTTAAACAGAACTGAAAGTTTTGTTTAGGTGTTTATTTACCCCACCCATTTTACTTTAAGAAGTATGTGTGCATAATATATAGCTGGTATGACTGCATAGTTTTTTTCAGTAGCAGTCTGTCTAACCTTTATTTTAACGTAATAATTTTTATTAAATAGCAATAATGACGAAGACATGACATCATGTATCATCGTTATATGTTGGTTTTAATGATTTTTTACTGGTTTTTTGATGTTCTCATTAATATTCATGAATATTCAAATAATATATTTTACACAAAGTAAGTGCAAATGAAAGGCCAATGTTTAACCTTCATTTTGGTACCATGTTTGTTATTTTACACCTAAAATTGATAAAGATATAATGATTTCTCAAATAACGTATATAAAATATGCACTTAGTTGACCTTTGACCTAATTAAGAGAAACAAGGGCAAATTTTCAGGTGGCATGGGGCAGTTTCTGATTACTCAGACATCAAACATTACATATCCAGTGCATGCCAAATTCTACTATTTAATGCCATGGCTCGACACATTTTCCTCAGTTGGATGCCCAACTAGATAGTCGAATTAGAACTAACAGAAATCGAAACATAGTTAAAGAATTGTGACTTTAAGCTTCATACAAAACTATTTCAATAAACCGTCTGTCACCAATGCAAAGCTGTGTTTAGTTTGGTATTTAAAGTTTGCAAGAGGACAATTGTGAAGCGTATGTATAACATGACAATAGTCGTTTTCGACAGGGCGTTTTCTTGCTATTCCGTCATATAAACCTCTCCTACCTATTGCCTTCAACCAACCAAATTAAAGTTTGGTTTAATTTAATCCATCTTCTCCCTATTGTTTGTTTGTTATGTCCGTGGGTCTCTTTGTGTCTTTTATATACCTGTACATGTGCTGCCTGTCGTTGTGGTGCTGTTTGGGCGGTGGTGTGTTTTGTATGCGGTGTTTAACTTTAACTTGCGTTACTTAACTATGTCAACGGTTGTCAACCTGTGTTGGTTTATTTCGTTACTCGTCGCGTATTGTATTCGACTGGGAATTATCTTCGTTGCTTAGTGGTACATGTACAGGGCCAGTCGAATACGACTATTGTGTTACACCGCGAAGGTATTGTGCGACACAATTAACCCGATACTGTCTAATCTTCGGCATATCATTTGTATTTTACGTAAAATCTACGGTAAGTTCGTTTTGCTGCTGTTATCTATAAGTTATATCTGTCAGTATACAAAAGGCTTGATATGGTAATGGTAACGTGCTAGTCTTGAATGCCTATGGACGCCGGTTCGTATTTTACCAATGCCATGACTAGTTTGTATTAGTATTTGTTCAGAAATAGGAGGGTGTTTTTGTTTTATTTCAGTGTATTTAAGTGTGTTATATATTTTTATTATCACATAATCTACCGTGTGGGAGTGCAAAAACAGTGTGACGTAAATCGCGGAAATGACCTAGTACATTTTTTATGCAAATTAGCAGTTTGCAAATACGTGAAAATTATTTACTATCTTATAAAGGTTTATATTTATTCATAACGAAATTAATGTAGACAGTATCTATTGAGGCTCAATGGATATCGTTCGCCCTGCATTAACTTAATTTAAGTTCTCAAAGTAGGAGATCATTCAAAGGAAAAGCAGCAATGTGAAAAGAGAAAATTCCAGACTCGGTTTTTAGTCGGTTCATGAACAGATATTAAAAGTGCAACACTACTCTCGCCCCTGGCACTGGCTTAAGCGGCATTCATTTTTCGAAACTTATAATATCGAAACTAATGATCCAGAAGGACACGAAAATATAAAAACACTAAAATCTGCCATAAAAGACACAGAAGTATGCTTCTTTTGGATGGCTGTATTGGAGAGCTTTTGCTGTACATTTATTATAAAAGTATTCTTTTTAATATATAAGATTCAAATTCCATAAACAAATATTTATCTTGACAAACAGTGCAGGATCAGCCCACTTGTCGAGTTAAAAACGTTGCATCAGGTTTGAATGCTTATCATGATGTAACAATGGTGTCAATTAAAGGTCTCATATGGTTGAAGTTTTACTTTTTATTCGTTCAGGATTTCGGGAAACTTTTGATGGAATGTTAAACGACTTCGATCTTGATGAGAGAGACCGGATCTAAGTTGTTAGTAAATGCTAGATAGGTCTTGGTTTGCATGGTATAGGGATAACTGCACTCTTTCTCTTCAACACTCCCAACACACATACTATTTTGCTCGTGTTTGGTTTTGTTGCAGCTTTATCATTATGGTAGATTGTGTTTAGACAATAATATAGCTTCATGCATAGGACGAAGATTATGCCACGCACAGTTCCCAACTGGGAGATTTCTGCAATGCTGTCTTTCTGCATTTCAGTAACCACGTACTCTTTATATACGCCAATATTTATAAAGTACCACATAATCTTTAAGCAGCCACCTGCCTTAAATACCAACTAATTAACACAATTTAGTGGTCGTTATAGAGAGGTATTACTGCATATAGTTACATGCACCAATAACAGTAAAGCCTCGCTAATACGGCTAGTCAAAAGAAGTCTTATTTTGAAACTTTAACCCTTCGCTTGCTATCCACGTCAAGATACATATCTGTAAATAGTGAAGACCCAGATGAGACAGCTCCTGCAGGAGCTGTCTCATCAGGGTCTGCACTATTTACAAATTGATTGTGCAACCAGTACAGTCCACAGCAGTGATTTCACAGCGAAATACTTGTACACAGTGAAGATATATGTAATTATACAACAGGGCATGGGTAAATAAGGAGAAATATATTTTAAAATTCAGCAAGCGAAGGGTTAAAAATAGATGGTAGTTTAATGCAGCACAAAAGTGATACTGAAAGCTCCTATAGGAGAGTTTTGTATCGTATTTGCCCTGCATTAAGCAACCATATGCTTTAACTGTCTCCTAATAGTATGTTAATAAGTCTTGTGGCACTACGTAATGTAGGAATAGAAATACGTCAAAGGTCACGTGACATATGATTTATTATAAGCTTTACCCTTTAACTCACTTATTTAGTTATGTAAATTCGTCAAACTGTAATTTAGAACCCGTCCATTGTTTATGTGGGGGAGTTCCTATATAAACATATAAATGCTGACATTAATTGGATTATACATTCAGGAGCCTCTCATGTAGGTCTACACTCATTAAAACATTTTTGCCGTGAGGTTAGATTTAGTTTTGATCAATCGAGTATCACAGCCAGTTATTGAACATGTGTAGGCATATATATTTTCATCGTCAGGTAGGTAATCGAAATGGTTTTACATACTTACTCTCAAAGAATATTACAGCTCACGTCTCATTAGGCATTTTAACTCTTCGCTTGCTGAATTTTAATATACATTTCTCCTTCTTTATCCATGCCCTGTTGTATATTTACATATATCTTCACTGTGTACAAGTATTTCGCTGTGCAATCACTGCTGTAGAGTGCACTGGTTGCAGGATCAACTTGTAAATAGTGCAGACCCTGATAAGACAGCTCCTGCAGGAACTGTATCATCTGGGTCTTCGCTATTTACAGGTAGGTATATTGACGTGAATAGCAAGCGAAGGGTTAAAAGATTATACATATCAATTTAGATATCTCTGAAGTTATTTGATGTTGTGTCTGTAATTCTGCTATAGAGCGAAGTCAATATTAGCTTGTTGAAGAAACATGATATTGAAACCTATACATCTGCTTACCCTTTAACAGTCACGTATTGTCGTCTACAAAATGCGTCGCCCTGCTTCAGTTTTCGCCTTTAAATGTTCCCAAAACACATATTCACAGCAATAGGTAGTTGGGATATTGTCATGTCACCGAACTACCCGGCGTCTCTACTCGATTCTAACTGTTAGCAACTTAGGTGATCACAGAGATTTGACAATAGCAGGGAGAGAGGTAAGGATTAAGATATGCTGATTATAGATTGTCAATGTTGCTTAGCAACGTTATTACTGGATAAATTATTTGCGACGGGGAACTTGCCAAATTAAATAATGTGACATACTATTTCAATACGCCTAGCAAAATCGATTCGACCATATCTTCCAATTTGTTTTTCAAAGAAATGTGGATTATCATTCCTGTACATGTGCTCCCATTCGTTTCCGCAAGAAAAGTTTTGTGAATGTAACTAAAATGAAACAAAAATGAATTCGGTCAACATGTAAACTATATGTGCCCGTTAACCCTTTATTTAACCTTTAGTCTGCTACGGGCGGATGAGTGGATACCTATGCAAACAGTTTGGCTCCAGATGAGACGCCGAGTAACTCGGCGTCTCATCAGGAGCCAAACTGTTTGACACACTGATTGCATTTTGGTAGTCAAATAATTCATACCTTGAATTCAGAAAATATAGTAGGTGTAAACTTCTGTAAAAATAATTTGCTCAGCAGGCTAAAGCTTAATTGATACATCTTGTAAACGCATCTGCAAACAGTGTATACCTAATTGATACATCTTGTAAACGCATCTGCAAACAGTGTATACCTAATTGATACATCTTGTAAACGCATTTGCAAACAGTGTATACCTAATTGATACATCTTGTAAACGCATTTGCAAACAGTGTATACCTAATTGATACATCTTGTAAACGCATTTGCAAACAGTGTATACCTAATTGATACATCTTGTAAACGCATTTGCAAACAGTGTATACCTAATTGATACATCTTGTAAACGCATCTGCAAACAGTGTATACTATAGAAGACAATTGTAACTGAGACGTCTAATCAGAATGTTCCTGGGTTTTTTGCATAGGCTGACCCTTTCACTGATGAATATTCATGAATTGTGTGTGTTGTGTCCAACCACACTATGAAAACAGGCCGGAGACACAGAGGCCCGGAAACTTCACCCGGTCATATCATAAACAGTCAGCCGGCCGACCAATCACAGTTCGTAGCACTCTCGTTATTTTAATTTAGTTTTATTGTGCTAATCTATACAGAACATACCTTAAACAGGACGTTACATTAACAAACATAAAAGGAAACGAACAATATGTAATGAAATGTAAACCCTATACGCAAAGCCATGTACAGGAGTCCAATTGCTTTATCATCAATTCAGATTCAATATTCAGAGGTTACCATCTTACCTTGCGTGATATAAATAAACTTTATAGACGCGTGTATGTAAATGTAACTGTACAGCTACTTCTATGTAATCATATAGACGTTTGTATGTAACCACACAGAAGCTGTTATCAATATTTCAGTGTCTACCACATCAGCAAGGTTGAATAAATAACCTTTATGTGTGTATGTACATGTAACTATACAGACATTTAGTATTTAATTGAAAAAAAAATGAACTATATAGACGATGTTACAATACGGACGATGTATTCTAACGCAATCTGTCAATTTCCTGAAATCTGATTGGCTCATGTGACCAAATTTGCGGCATATAAAAAGTGTTTTATATGTCGCAAATTCAACCAATCGAAAACGGCCAAATAACACCATGTGCATGTAAATATATCAATGCGCGTTGTTTATAAGCAATGATAAATCCGTATGCATACTTTGACATATAAATCTAGATCTATTCCAGTTTGGCCCGTTATTTCAAGTTATTTTCCATTGTTTACTTTGTCACGACTTGAACGGTCTCTTATATGCACATGTGTCATGTGGAGAATTATTGAGATACTCTAAGTGTTGGGATCCAGATTAGGCCTTATTTATTATATCGTTCAAACATAACGTTATAACGTGACGTCATTGTTACAGGCGACGTTTTCCCGTATGGCGCCACAGACTAAGATGACGTTACTTTACCAAAATGTGTATTGAATGTATGTATTGAGCATGTTGAATAGCTATCGCACAATTATTCATGACTAATGAAATGTATATATATAAACCAGGGTGAAAACACAGTTACTTTAAGAAATCTGAGAGAAACTGGTGCACTATTTCTTGCCTCATCACTCATTTAATCATCCGCGCGCAAAGGATATTACTTGATTAATATTCAGAAAGGGATGAGACAATTTAATTATTCACCAGATTAAGGGTAAATATTTTCACATTGCATTGGCTTAATATTTTACACAAATGTTCTTCGATTGCATTTTCAAAATTCAAGCTATAAACAGGTTTTCTGTCAAAATGCAAATCGGGTGTCAAGCAGTTTGGATCCTGATGAGATGCCAAGTTTGTCGGCGTCTCATCTGGTTCGCTACGAGCACACTCACACAGGTAATCACCTATCCGCCTGCATCAGGCTGAATGTTCCTTTCTGTGGGGATTTTCATCAGGCTAAACTGTTTCGTAACCCGCTTTTCGTGATACAGTGCTCCCTCTCTACAACGACACCCTTTGGGATACGGAGATTGTTAGTGTTGTTCAGAGGGAGTTGTTATAAGGAGGGAAAATAAAACATAATTAGCTTGTTTACAGATTCCCAGATAAAGTGTATTTCGAGAACTAAAACCGTTATGCTTCAATCAAACCCTATGTTGTGACCACTCTTTAGAATCGTCACAAAGTGACGATTCTAAAGAGCGATCACAACATAGGGTTTGATGGAGGCATAAAGAAAATACGATGGAAAAAAGTTGTGTCTGGAGCCTTGTTGTTTCGGAAACAGTGACATGCGTTGTTGTAAGGAGGGAATCATTATTGAGAGGGCCGTTGTAGGGAGGGAGCACTGTATAAC
The DNA here is from genome assembly GCA_963576725.1 of Azorinus chamasolen. Lineage (NCBI taxonomy): Eukaryota > Metazoa > Mollusca > Bivalvia > Cardiida > Solecurtidae > Azorinus > Azorinus chamasolen. Next base: position 4,775,061 of record OY755248.1, on the reverse strand, counting down.
TTGCAAAACACTTGGATACAGATGAGATGCTGAGTATCTCGGAATCTCATCAGATCCAGTCATTTTGACGCTCTGTTTTCAGTTACCAAATAGCTTAAAACCGGTATTAAGTCAACATTGTACCAACATACAAGAGGAATTATAGCTAAAACAGGTGTCACTGTACGTCCATTTCAGCATAATGTGTCAAAGTTACATGTATAAGGTAATGCCTGAACTAGATCATTGGTTATAGCTGTTCACCATCTACAGTGACCGTTTCTGTTATAGCAGTGTTTGTACTACTGCCATAACATTTCAGACCTTGATCATGCATTGCATTTTCGAGACACACTCTTTGACAATATATGACGTTCTATGTTTCTCTATGGGGAATTAATGAATAATTCATATACTCAATGTTTTGTCCTATTTAGAGACATGTCGATTGATACAGTTAAACACTTCAAAGCAATTATTCAGTTAAAACTTGCTCTTTATTCAAATGAACATATTATATGACGCACAATCTGTGTTGCCTAGGGAACCATAAGAAAACGCTGGAAATTTTCCATAGTGTTCGTACGTTTTGTTACGCCATACATACAGTAAAATCAATTTTAACAAATATACATCTGGATGTATAACAAATACATATCAGGCTGTATAACAAAGATATACCTGGTTGTATAACAAAGATACATCTGGCTGTATAACAAATATATATCTGGCTGTATAACAAAGATACATCTGGCTGTATAACAAAGCTATATATCTGGCTGTATAACAAAGATACATCTGACTGTATAACAAAGATACATCTGGCTGTATAACAAATATATATATATATATGGCTGTATAACAAAGATACATCTGGCTGTATAACAAAGATATACATGTATATCTGGCTGTATAACAAAGATATATCTGGCTGTATAGCAAATATACATCTGGCTGTATAACACATATATATCTGGCTGTGTAACACATATACATCTGGCTGTATAACACATATACATCTGGCTGTATAACAAAGATATATCTGGCTGTATAACAAATATATATATATATATGACTGTATAACATTCATGTGTGTATACTGTACCACTTACATAATACATATTCATATGAACACACCATATATTGACAGAAGTTCCACAGAAGCGGTTTGATCTGGTCTACTCCGATTACAAAAGGCTCATGGATTGATGTCTATATTACATGTACAGTAGAACCTGTCCTAAGCGGCCATAAAAGAGGTCAGCTTATGGATATGTACATATAGACCCGGACCAGTGGGTTTCTCTAAGAACTCTCATATATTGCCTACACAGTTTACAACCGTGAAGACCCGGACCAGAGGGCTTCCCCAGTAACCCTCATATATCATCTACACAATTTGCAACCGTGCATACACGGACCAGAGGGTCTCTCCAGTAACCCTCATATATCACTTACACAATTTACAAACCGAACAGACCCGGACCGGAGGGCCATCTCTAAGAAACCTCATATATCATCTACACAATTTACAAACCAAGCAGACCCAGACCGGATGGCATCTCTAAGAATCCTCATATATCAACTACACAATTCACAAACCGAGCAGACCCGGACCGGTGGGCATCTCTAAGAATCCTCATATATTATCTACACAATTTACAAACCAAGCAGACCCGGACCGGGGGCGTCTCTAAGAATCCTCATATATCACCTATACAGTTTGCAAATGAGTTTACGCTCGCATGAGGTTACGACACTTAAATATCGACACTAAACTTTATTTCCATTTATTTTTTATTCTGCTGAATAATTAAAACTGACTCATTCCTTTCGGAAATATTAATTAGACGAAATTGTATCCAAATCTATCACTGAAGAAAATGGTGTTTATAACAAACAGTGCAGACCCTGATCAAAGGGCTCCATCGCTGTTTTATACACTGTTCTCGCACATTAACCCATTCCCTCATAGGCTATTGTTAGATCCAACCTCTTTGAAAAAATTCTACAGCATTAACTAGCGAAAAGGAAAGTTTTTAGAAGTACATTGTATGTAGTATTGAAACCATTGTGACAAATATACATGTAGCATTTGCTCCTGTGGAGCAAATGCTCTTTTTGCCAAAATGGTTTCTAAAAGTGACTTTTTCCAGAGGCGTAGAAAGGCGTATTTATGGTGGAAAGGGTTAAGAGTTAAGAGATGAATTACTGTACATGAATGTATCAGAGTACCTAACGGACTACGGAGTAAGTACTCCATACCATATCCAATCTTGAGAATTTGCAATCAGTGTAGAGTCAGATAAGCAGACAAGGTTTCTAAAACGGTCACACCATGTTTTTTTTCTAAAATGATAAGGTGTGGAACCTAATCAGATATTTATGTTTCTATATATGTACATGTACATGCAATGTTAAAAAATGTAATAACTCCACATTGCATATTAGTTATTCCTAACCATACATTCATTTGTCTATATTATACGCTATATTATAATTCTGGCAGTGTCCAATTTAACTTCCGGATTATGTTCATTACATTAGCTTTGCATAGGAATTTTCCGTTCGATTAACAACAGGTGTGCATACGTTATTCCAATACATTATTTACCCTGAATATTCCCACGAGCAATTTCCCCAAGGCTGTCTACGAGTTTGTAAACTTGTCAAGTTAACGTTGACACCATTGTGATAACATTGAATAGGACTGTCGCTGAAGCAAATAGTGTTGACCCTACTCAAACTGTTCTGCCGTGAGAAGTTTGATTTGGGCCCGCAGTATTTGCCAAATTATCTGTCCGAATACTAAAGGTAATTAGCGTGTTTTATTTTTATCTCGAACTCCTTTGAAGTCAGCTATACCAGCATCCTAACTCCACCATGCTGAGTGAGCTTAATTGTAAGATAAATATTCCCTTCATGTGCAATACAATATGGGATATATTTCAGCCGGGGATCATGGTATACGGATTTTTCGAAATTAGTTCTAACAGTGAAACTGTTTGATACACTACCGGTATTTGATACACTAATCTGTCTTTAAAGTGTACAGTTACACCTCACTAAATGACTTCCAAAGAAATGTCTGGTGATCGGTCTTAAAGAGAAGTGTTAACTTGATATACAGAAAGTCCCTAGCTCCACTAGGAGCGTTTTGCATCTTTTGGTCGTGCGGTAAGCAACTATCTAACTTTACAATTGTCCATGTCCATTCATTAACTCGTCACTTTAATATACACAGGTTCTACAGTATACACTTGCTTCCATATTTGACGTTCGCGAAAATTGTGTAGATCAATATAAGTCCTTTAAAACATGGGTTTAACATGAGTTATTCAAATAGTCTATATATTTCGTTTTATGAAATTAAGGAATATCAATAATATCAAGTTTTAATCTTTTGAGTGCTACAGTTAAGTGGAAAGGGCAATCATTCATTAACTTAATGATATATCCCTTCCAGTAATCAACGATACAATTAGATAGTGAATATTAATCCATATCCCACTGTTTCAAACCTGACTCCTATTTGTAAATTTAACTTGAGGATCCAAGCTGTTCGATGCATAATTAATAAAAAATATTTGAACACATCGGACCAGGTCGCAGTTTGAGCAGATATCAATGTTTAACCATTTCCATGTTCTATATTTTTTTTCAAATGCTAATACGTTCTGAATATTCATAGCCTAAAAAGTTCTAATAAAATATAGATGGTGAAATATTGTAGCTATTTTAGAAAGTAGAGAAACAGATCTATCAAATGCCGTTAGCAAACAGGACAGACTTGATCAGACGTCTCCTATAGGAGCTGTCTGATCTTGGTCTACTATGTTTGCGAATGCGCGGAAACACGTTATATGAAGGAAAGGGTTAACAACGTAATAACTCTCGATGATAAACAGTACTGAGCCTGATCGGGGGGGGGGGCATTCGTGAGCTCTCGGGCATACATTTACCATTTAATAATGTGGGTACATGCACATTTCCCACACGAAACCTGTAGCTACGTGAATATTTTGTATGAACATTAATTAGCATATTGTTTTATAATGGCTCCTTTAGGAGCCGCCTGATCAGGGAGTGCTCTGTGTGCCAATGAAATTTGATAGACCTGTTTCTTTACTTCCTAAAGTGGCTACAATGTTCCACCTGCCATAATTCATTATAACTATTTTGTCCATGAATTTTCAGTAGGTATTGGAACTTGGAATAAACATAGAACAGGGAAAGGGTTAAGTTCAAACAAACTAGAAATAACCTGAGAAACGGGAGTGTTAATATACAATTTGGAACAAAAATACAAATTAAGGATAAAATAAAATACAAAATGAACACATATACAAAACAGACAAATATGTGTATACGTATATTACACACACTTGTGAGATCATTGTGAGAACAATGCTGTTGGTCAAATTAAAGTACTTTCAACAGTGTTTCCGTACACATAAGTGAATCTTTGTTTTCGTTTTACATACAATTTACCACAGTATTTGCAACCGTGGTTGTTGTACATTAGTCGGAGAGGGGTTACATTTTTTACACTGTTTGTCTTTCAGGGTGGGGATGGAATAAGTATGAGATTGGGCGCCCCTACCCTCCCCCCCCCCCCCCCCCAAGTGAGTATTGTCACTGAGCGTTCCAATGCGGCACTTCCATCCTCCCCACTATTGTTTGTTTATGTCTTTGTGTGTATCTTTATGTCTTTTGATATGCATGTACTTTTACTTTTTTTTTTTTTTGTCGTGGTGCTTTTCGGGCGGCTGTGTGTTTTGCACGTGGAGTTTCCTGCATGACTCATACATGTACTTTTAAACTGGTAAATCTGGATGATGCCTTGTTTTAATGTCAACTACACATAAATATGTAATAGCAAAGGACATCATATATTTGGTTGGAATAAGTTTGTAAACCCTGTACCTTCATGAATATTAATGTAAGAAATAATGATGCCATGAATATTAATCAGATTACTTGCTCAAGTAGCACATGGTCACACCTTTGACCATGGCAAACACTGCTGAATAATATATATACTATATCATAGGCATATATATTAAGGAACCGCCTAATCTGAGTCTACTCTGTTTGCAAAGGCATAAAAAGGTGTATTTATTGAATAAATCTTTAGAGTAGTAAATTATTACTGAGTTTGATCATCATGCAATCATGTTTTCTTTATCCGGAACATATTGGTTATAATTGAAGTTATAAGATATAATTAAAGACACTGCAATAAAACCGGACTATCAGTAGGGTATAGATCTCGGTAGATAACCCTAAAAGTGCGGGGACAGAGGGCATATACGACATTTGCAAACAGTGTGGACCCAGATGAAATGACCCCAAGTGATCAGGGTTTGCACGCTTTGTCATACATATCACTTTCGTCAGTGATAACTTTTGATACAACCTGTTTTAATTTAGTATTCAGAAATAACATTAAATATTCAGTTTTGGATCGTTCAGCAGTTTAAAAATTAATTAAGGTTACAGCTTAATGCGGAGTGAATGCAGTTCCCATGATGTTTTTCTTTCACACAGCATAAAGCAATCACCTGCATAACATTTTCAAAATCCTCTTAACTGAAAATCCGGTTTATAGGGATGTGACTGTACACATCACAAACATGGTGTAACACTCTGTATTAGTTTCAAAACATTGATTTCCTACACCTCCACTAAATGACATTTCAGTATAAACCACAATATCATTAGCTTCATCAATGGTACGATAAATTGCTTGCCGCATCCCATTAACACTGTTTTCTCTAGGCGCATGTGAATGACAATAGCATAAAACCAGATGAAGCTGTAGGGACATAAGGCATTGAGGCACTAAAATATTGTTGCATTAGATACCTAATTTAGGTTTGTAATAACCCAGCTCAAAGATCGTGCTAAGCATAACCAAATTGTGCCACAGTAATGCACATTCAGTTCTAGTTACAAATGTGAGATTACACTAGAACCTGTCTTAAACGACTATTCTTTAATTAAACATGAGAGTCTTAAAAAGCAGGTGGTTGCTTAATGTAATGCAGAAGGCATTACGCTACCACCTGCCTTATAGGCCCATACTAATACTTCTTTTAAATGGTCGATTGCGACAGGAGGTTCTACTGTACATGTGCAAACAGTTTGGACCGGGAGTAAATCGACATCTCATTAGGATCGACAATGTTTGATAATTATATTATTTGATATACAGTGCTCCCTCTCTACAACGACACCCTTTGGGATACGAAAATTGTATGTGTTGTTCAGAGGGAGTTGTTATATGGAGGGAAAATCAAACATAATTAGCTTGTTTGCAGATCCCCGGATAGGGTGTATTTCGGGAACTAAAACCGTTATGCCTCTATCAAACCATATGTTGTGATGATTCTAAAGAGTGGTCACAACATAGGGTTTGATGGAGGCATAAAGAAAATACGATGGAAAAAATTGTTTCTGGAGCCTTGTTGTTTCGGAAACAGTGACATGCGTTGTTGTTAGGAGGGAATCGTTATTGAGAGGGTCGTTGTAGGGAGGGAGCACTGTATTTGATATTATTCTTATCGTGTGCCTGTAATAAAATAGAAAGAAATGCATTTTAGACATACATTGCTATGGAGTCCATGACACGATTTGAGCAAACTGTCTTACGTAAAGAATATACAAATGAAAGGAACGTGATGAAATTATTGGAACAAAATGTGAAATTCTGAGGCAGATGAAAACTAGTTCGTGCGAATAATAAGTTAATAGTCCAGATGAGTATATAGACAAATGTAACGTGTATTTTGACATGCTAAATTTTTATAAAGGTCCGCAGTGGTCGAAATATTAGATAAGAGCTGTTTAAGTATTTCTGTACTATCTTAATTCCCTTTTTGAAATAGTATCTTCATTGTAAAGCAGTATTGTTATAACATCTTTTGTAAGGTTAAAACATTTAAGAAATGAAATTAAAGAAAATAATGAAGAAAGAAGTCACAGAAAGAATAGAAAATATCTGACCCAGTAAAATATACATGGCTATGGAACTAAATAGTATACATCGTTACTCAATGCCTTTTTTGTAGATTATATTACATTCGAAGATGGTCGATAATGATGTGTGTTCAGTAATTTCATATCATTTTGATATTACCTAGTTATTAACACTAAATACAAAAAGGAATATAATAATGCCTAACAAATATTTAATATATAAAGTGTGTATATTAAAATAGTTATATTTCGAGAAGTATTTTTTCTGCTAAATTGTGATGTCGCATAGCATAGTGTATTTCGCTCATTATTTTCCCAAACCAACTTGCCAAACGTAGCTTAATGCCTCAGGACAAAGCCCATTCATCTCCAGAACACCATTAATTCCTTTACCATCGCTATTATACTGTACAAAATAACCTGGTTTAAGTGAGCGCTGTCTGATTAAAAATAAATGTCTAACACGGCAAGTGTGTGCTTAATGCATGGCAAATGCAGTGCAGACAGCTTTATGAATTACCATTGTCTTGCATTAATCTACCACCTGTCCTAAGAATCATATTTCCAAATGTCGCTTGCGACAGGTTTATTGTACGTCAAGTACCTATCAACTCAGCTTTCTTCTCACATTGGGGCTCTACGCCTACGAATGGCAAAACAAGGAAGTAATTGATTTGGTTCTGGATTAGTCCAAGATGAACACGAGGAAGGGGAAAAACTTATATCAGATATCTCATATGAATGTGATGAGAATAGTTTCTGTCCCTATCTACAGAGACACTACCACTTTCAACGGAACTGACACCATTAATGAACTGCAATGAAGAATAATAATTCCACCAATGCCGACATGTTTCATTTTTGAATTGACATAGGGTGGATACGTGTTTTTGGCGACGGGGTTGTGAATTTCCGATTTATAACTGCAGATATGTAGGGTATGGAGTGATGTTAGTAGACATGCTATTAGGTTATTATAACGTTAGACATATATTAACATTAGAGTATATAACGTTAAAGGGTTATAACGTTAGGAATAAACACTTGACTTTATAGAGTTTAGGGCATCATAAGGTTAGACATAACACAAGCGTTTAATAACGTTAGATATAATCTTACGAATCTTATAACGTTTGACATAACACAAGAGTTTAATAACGTTAGATATAAACTTTAGAATTTTATAACGTTTGCCATAACGCAACAGTTTAATAACCTTAGATATAAACTTTAGAATCTTATAACATTTGACATAACACAAGAATTTAACAACGTTAGATATAAACTTTAATATCTTATAACGTTAGAAATAACGCAAGGGTTTAATAAAGTTATATATAATGTAAGAGTATTATAATGTTAGACCTAACATTAGAGTACTATTATACTAGACTGAGAGTATTATAACACTAGACATAACAACAGAGTTAAATATATTTTTAAATAACATGAGAGTATTATAATGCTAGCCACATAACCAGAGTACTACAAAGTTAAACACAGTATTCGAGTTTGGTAACGTTAGACATTATGTTAGTGGTATATTAATGTTCGAAATAACTTTGAGTGTTGTGCCATTAAACATACCATTTGTATTGGAATGTTATAACATTACACAAAGCATTAAACATACCATGTAAGTATTATAGCATTAGACATACTATTCGAGTCTAATTACGTTACACATAGCGTGGGAACTTCCTTACGTTATTTCGCGTGTTGAGTTGTATCTGGGTTTACGTCTCACTATCCGTTTTCATTCAAAATGGGACGTCCAGCTTTACCAGCGAACGATCCAAGTAAAATAACGTAATATATAACGTTTGATTTTGATAACGGTAGACATAATGCAATAGTATTACAGTAGAACCCCTCTAATGCGACCACTTAATGAATAAACATGGGTGTCTTTATAAGCAGGTGGTTGCTTAATGCATGACAAAAGTAATGCAGAACGCTCCTCTAGGAGCTTTCTGCATTACTTTCGTCCTGCATTAAGCCAACCACGGCCTGAGTCGTATTTGCAAACGGCTCGGATCTAGATGAGATGCCCAGTAACTTGTCACATCAGATTTCAGTCTGTTTTGTCAATAGCTTCTCAAATCAGACAGGTCATACAGTAACCGTATTATCCGAGTCTACTCTGTACGCAAATCAGCCACACGACGCCTCTCTGGGGTTAAGAACTAACAATAATGAAACATATTAATCCTGCACAATTTAACATCATCTATGAAAAAAGATCATTGAATATTATGCTTCAGATGTCTATGGTTATAAGTAAGTTTTATAGTAAGATAGGGAATACAACAAACCTCCTCTAAACTGGAAGTCAAATTTAGTATAAATATCGGTCTTGGAGACGGGTTGCAGCTTAATGCAGGGTGACAGTCTTGCAGAACACTCCCCTTGGAGCAGCATTAAGCAGTCAATTGTATAAAACTATCTGAATTTTCCTGTACTAAAATTCCAGTTTAGAGGGGCTTTACTGTACAAAGTATTGTACTATTACTGATCCAGGTGAGAGGGAATTTAATGTACATAGTATTGTACTTTTACTGATGTTTTATAAGGTACGGCTGCTTTTTTAACATCGGCTAATTGTGACAGTTTTCAGTCAGAGATTCATACAGGTGATCTTGCATGAGGTTATTCATGACGGAATCAACATATTCCTACCCAGGATATTCAAGATATCAATAAATATATACAAATAATGTCACCTATTTTCAAAAGCACACCAAGTACATCTGAGGTATAGACATATATTGAGAATCGGTACTTTATATTCGTATTAACAATTTACCGTATAGTGACATCGTTAGACACCTTCGCAAACAAAGCCTGTATTAGCCGTATGACAAAGGTCATACCTCCCCTGTATGAGCCGAATGACAAAGGTCAGGACCCCCTCCCTTGTATGAGCCGTATGACAAAGGTCAGGCCTCCCCTGTATGAGCCGTATGACCCTGGTCAGACGCCCCCCTTGTATGAGCTGTATGAGAAAGGTAAGACATCCCCTGTGTGAGCCGTATGACAAAGGTAAAAACACCCCATCCCCACCCATCCCTTGTATGAGCCGTATGAAAAGGGTCAAACCTCCCCTGTATGAACCCTATTACAACTGTCAGACATCCCTGTATAAGCCATACGACAAGGGTCATATCTCCCCTGTATAAGCCGTATGACAAGGGTCAGATAACCCACTCACTGTATGAGTTATATGACAAATGTCAGACATCCCCTGTATAAACCGTATGGCAAGGGTCAGACCTGCCCAGAATGAGACGTATGAGGAGGACAAGACCTCCCCTGTATGAGTCATATGACAATGGTCTGCTATTTTTATAGATATAATTATACAACATCTGTCTTAACTAAACCATCTTAGATTCATATACATACACCACTTTAAACTGAATGTTAGACCGAGGGTTAATGTATCCCATATATATTCAACACACTTTACGTAGTAACTATTTGCACCAGATGAAATTCTGGACACATATTATTGTTAACCCTTTCCCTGTTGTATAGTCATGCAAGAAATAATGACATCATGAATAGTAATGAGATTATTTTTTTAAAATGGCATATGAACACAGGACATTTTGCCTCAGGCAGAAGCTGTAGAATCAGATCTATATTACACCATAAGCAAACAGAGCATACCCTGATCAGACGGCTCCTATAGGAGCCGTCTGATCTGGGTCTACTCTGTTTGTAGATGCGTCAAAATGCGCTTACATAAGAGAAAGGGTTAAGGGTTAATATTTAGAATAAATATGTTTAAAATAGAGTTGCCAATAGCCCCTCGTGTTTCACGCTCAAACTGGAACAGCGTAACCACATAATAATAACACGTGCCCCATTTAACGCGATCATATTTACAAATGGCAAACTGCCAGCACCCATATTTGATGCCGAGAAAGATAGATTAGATAGATTTATTTCGGCAAACAGAAAACATAATATGGTTCACAAACATGTATCACATCATAATAAATAATAATTCATAAAATGGTGCATAGTGAAAAACCATGGCATGCTTTCCATACCAAGGAAAACACAATAAAGAGTATGCTGTTATTTCCATTGTGGTCCTTATCACAGGTGGCATGACGTAGAGAGGCTTTACGATATAATATGAATACTATCACAAGTGGATGCTATATTACATGAATAAAATTGTAAGTCATATTATTAAATAGAATATTAAAATTGGCATCAAAAGCAGTTACATTTATAAATACTATCACAGTCACAGACAAAAATGTGTACACAATTGTTGTATCACAATCCCTTTATTTGAAATGTAAGAAATACAAGTTATGCACGAGTTACTCATCGTCTCATCAAGACCAAAACCTGTTTGACAGTTGAACAGTACTTTCTCAATCAATGGTTCAATTTTGAAGCAGTAACAAAAGCACCAAATTCAAATGAACTGAACTGACATTATTTTTTTCACATTTGGAGGAGCGTATCAACCTCGCGTTAACCACAGCCAGTCTCGCATTTACAAACAGCGTGGATCCGGATGAGACGAAGACTAACTCGAAGTCTAATCAGGATCCAGTCTGTTTAACATCTTGTAAATAGTTTCTCAAAAGCTTGATCGAGTCTGACGTACTCAAAATTGTACCAGATTCAGGTTGGAGCTGACAATTATGTTTTAACAGCGGACTCAGGGTTAATGAAATTGCGTGCAAATGTGTAGTTTCAAGATTCGGAGTAGTTCTAGTTACGAAAACTATCACGAGTGGCTATAAAACGTAAGGGATAATCACTCTCCTTTAGGCTTTAATTTTGAGTACATGGTTTCTCTAAATCGATTTTCCACTTGTGTGTAAAGCACTTTGACATGTGATTCTAAGAAAGCTTTGTCGCAGATTGTCCTTAGTTATTTCTTACATGGATGTTATGGAAAGTAATTGTTTAAATGTGTCATTTGAAATCTTTCTAAAATACCAATCAGTAAGTTGTTAAATTGCTACTGATATCAACAAGTCTACTATTCCACTGATTAAGCTTTTACCCCAAACGTACATCTTATGCCTCTAGAAACAGAGTACACCCAGACTAGGTGTTCTAGAAAGGTCCATATTATCATTGTCTGCTTTGTTTTCTTACGGAATTTACACATACCTCTACCCCGGTGGCCAGAAAGGGTTACCGTGCACCCCCCGTCTGACTTTTTTTCATGGGTACCAGGGTGTTTGGTAGGGTCTGCTGAATGGAAATCAAAATTGTACCCATGAAAAAACTCATTCCTGCTATGGGTTTTTCTACCGTTTCCATGGCAACCGGAGGTCTTGACAACGACGGTGGGTAAAGGTTATAATGTAGTATATCTATGCTATTAGGGGTACTAAGAGTTTGAAACTGGTGTCAAACTAAAGGTAAGACATTGGTCTTTAATTAAAAATATGTTTTTGTTAATTAATTCATTTGCATAATCATGCATATTAATGAGAAACCCGAAAAATGAAGGAAAAAAGACTAGAATATGGTGAAGACTAGATCTGAAGTCACCTGTGATGGTCCAAATACACCCAAATACGTTTTTGTACATAAAACATCCCCAACGTTAGTATTATTTAAAACAAAATCGTGTCTTTATGGCTTATTTGCATTTTTGTTGCATTTTTGAGTATCCATAGCAGAGGTACGTCCGGGTAGCGTAAGCACATAGAGAAGATAGCATTATATCTCAAGGCCTTCGGGAGATAATAGCTGACAGTATCAACTTGTTACCAAACATAAAATAAATACACTAGTATTTGATTTAAAATGTATTGTAGTTAATAAGTTCATTAGCATATTCATGAATATTAATGAGAACACCGAAAATGAAGAAAAAATGACTAGAAGATGGCGAAAACTAGATCTGAAATCACTTGTGTTGCTCCAAATGCACCGAAATATGTTCATATACGTAAAACACCATCAAGGGGAGTATTATATAATACAAAATCGTGTCACTTTGGCTTATTTATACTTTTATTGCGTTTTTGAGTATCTATAGCAGAGGTACGTCCGGACAGCGTCAGCGCATATAGGAGATAGCATTATATCTCAAGGCATTCGAGAGCTGGCAGCTAACAGTATCAACGTGTTACCAAACATATAATAAATACACTGGTCTTTGATTTAGAATGTATCGTTGTTAATAAGTTCATTAGCATATTCATGAATATCAATGAGCAACTGCCCCCTCCCCTTACAATTAGAGAAAAAGACAGGGAAATGGTGAAAACTAGATCATAAATCACCTGTAATGCTCCAAATGCATAGAGATATAAAACCACCTCATTGAGCGTAATCTAGCAGATACTATCACAGGGCCTTGGGAGCTAACATTATCAATTTATCAACATGTTACCAAATATAATTATAAGAAATACAATGGTCTTTGATTTAGAATATCATGTTGTTAATCAGTTCATTAGCATATTCATGAATATTAATGCTTAAATCAAACAGAAAGAATGGGCATTATTTAAAAACGGTAGAACGAATTTTAAACCATCCAGTTTGCTCAAAGTATACCGAAATAATTCAACCGCTTTCAAATTAATTATGATTTAATTATGGTATTATATCAAACGATGGAGGTATCCGTTATTTTCTTTATACGGGTATGAATGTATACATTTCTGGTATGAAAACAAATGAACAGTTAAGGTACAAATAGCGTTTCAATTTCCAAGTGTGACATGAAACTTTAAAAACTGCTTACTTTCATATTCATAAAAATGAGTAGGGTATCACAAAACACGTGAAATGATTTACCTAGTGTCTGATTTTCAATCAAAGATTAAGATAATGACTCAATAACTTAAACTTATTAAGTAAACTAAACGGAATATTTGTAGACTGATGTCTCGGCTCATTTGAATAGTTGTATATATACGAGTATTTTCGTTGTTGTTATCCGTATCAGTACACCACAGCAATGATATTTAAAAATAATTTTTTAAAAGTATCATGTTTTTAAGAGACGCCATTGTAATGACGTGTAAATTACCAGTATTGATGGGGACATCTAAAAGTAATATAACATGATTTGTAAAGTAGAAATGAAACAAGTCTTTTTAAATGGTGTATTTCGTAACATACAAGTGGCATTATACTTATCGAGGCTAATGCTTTTGACACATACATGTATTTACAAACAAAAGCATACATGTCTTTACAAACCATTATATCATTGTTGTTTTCAACACATGTACAAAACGTTATAAGTGCATGCTGTAGGCGCATAGCTAGATTTTTAGAAACAATACATTTCACATTACTAAAATAGGATACATGGCAAAAATGCATGAAACATTATCATGTCAAATTCAATAAATACTAATGATAACACGAGAAACGGAAAACACATCCCTCATTTCCATTCCGTTTCTCAATGTTAAGAATGTTTCTACGTGTTTAAGCGGTAGACCTTTCTGTGTGATATATTCAACTATCATCACATCTGTATTAATCGTAATGCACGTTTAGACCGAATAATAATCTTGAAAGAGCCCCATCCACTTCTTCATATTCTTCAACTGCTTCAAGAGTCTTCTCCAGAATGCTTCGACAACTCATCCTCAATCCATTATGGAACCAGAGAAAGTAGTAGAGCATCGCACCCGATTTTCTCTGTACCCTCTCACCTCTTTATGGTGTATCAAATTAGCCTAAGGTTGTAATGGGCATTAATCAACGCAACCAAATTTCTACAAGGTGGCAATGATCGATGTCAATCTCGCGCTCTATACATGTGTATCGTTTGTATTGTGTTTCAAAGACTCTATTCAAAATGAAGATACCTTTCTCAGGGCAGATGTAAGAGATAAAGTCGCTAAAGAAGCTTTTATAAACAACAGGCTGGAAACCCACGCATGGTTCCTAGAGTTGTTAAAGACTGATTTGAAGACAATGGCAGCTTCGGTGTTAGTATACTGGCAGCATGGACATAGTTGAATGTAATTACTAAATCAGTCATAAGGGTCATACTATACGCCAAAGGAGTTGAATACCTAATAGAAGAGGTAGACATGGCAAATGCACCAACACAAGATGAGAAACACATTGTAAAAGAAGTCAGGAATGCTTTATTTCATTCAATGCGAGACACTCCAGGCATCTTCAAACAAATATCTGAAAGACTTTTCAACGTGACGCCTGAAAGCATTCATGTAAGATATGTATCAGGAAAACTAAAAACATATGGAGAGAATGCGGGAATGGGGATTCAGAAAACTGCTAGTGTAAGGGGAGGATACAAAGAAACCTGCTGACTGGAAGGCTTATTGATGAACGATGACACCATGAGGCAAAGTACCTAGTTATAGTCTATGTTCAGTCCGAAAGACCGTTCAGTCGACTGTACATGTACTCCCCTGGTCATTGAGTCATTCGCCTACAATATTGAGCACTGCTAACATATGGCGCAATCATGCAGCCGTAGTACCGGCTAGTGACCCTCACAGGTACCCACTTTAATCCCTGGGTGGAGAGGAGGTGCGGGTGGGAGACACTGAAAAGCGTCTCTGAAATTTCCGGGAGGGACCGGGATTTGAACCCGGATCTCCCGACCGGTAGTCAAGTGCGTTACCACTATACCACCACACCACACGAGTAATTTGTAAAGCATAAAGTCAAACTGTTTTGAAGTCAGCATACTAAGAAACTAATATCAAGTTTTAACCAGAAAACAAGACTGCACGACTGTTCAAGCAAGA
Source organism: Azorinus chamasolen (assembly GCA_963576725.1). Classification (NCBI taxonomy): domain Eukaryota; kingdom Metazoa; phylum Mollusca; class Bivalvia; order Cardiida; family Solecurtidae; genus Azorinus; species Azorinus chamasolen. Next base: position 4,759,363 of record OY755248.1, on the reverse strand, counting down.
ACGCTAGCCAGCAACATGTTCATACTGTTTGATTACTATGACAGTTTCGAGTGTGAGGATGCTCTGTTGGGCATTCATGCTTACTGTGAGTCTACACGTACATTTAAGGAAAAAGAGTATGTATCACCAAATAACAACTCCTGGAAAGAGACCGAGATTCGTAACTCCACTAGTAATAAATTCTGAAGGGAGGTGTTATAAACTTGGGATGTTTAAGCTGATCTAATTGGTGAATAAGAATCGTTCACATCCACAATGTACGCTGAATTGAAACTGCTGCTAATGAAACGCGCGAAGATAAGCCAATTAATGATTTGCATAACGTTGACATGGGATCTTTGCCACCACGTAGATTTGCTTAGTCCGACGCATTTAACGGGTCGTCAATCAGGTGCGAATTTTGGCGAGCTCACATATAGCCTATCCAGTAATACCCCCAGCCTCAGAAGCACATGACTGGAGCCATGTCAATGTGGTTCTTGGACCATTCCACTATGAGTCTGCGGTTACTTGCCCTCACAACTTCACAAGTCATGGTTGACATTCTGTAATTTGAGGCACATAGAGAAGATGAAAAATGGGGATCTTTGAAGACACTGGTTATCATTGGGACTAAACTTGCATTTTAATGCATACATATATGGTGATGAATGAGTGTATCACACAGAAATGTCTTTTTCTGTAAACCGGTTGAGACATTCTTTACAGTCATGTTTTGTACATATACTAAGGCCACAATGATATAATGATTTGTAAATATGCCGAATAATACATGCTTCGATTAGTTCAAAGTTAATTGTTTGTCACCAGTTAAACACCACTAAGCCATGATTTCTATTTGTTACTGTCTATTCTAATTCCACTTTACAGACCTCGTTTCATTGCATTTTCTGCTAGTAGATTGTAGTGTACAAGTCATATCTCTATGCATTTGGAGCATTACAGGTGATTTATGATCTATAGTTTTCACCATTTCCCTGTCTTTTTCTCTAATTGTAAGGGGGGGGAGTTTCTTATTTATATTCATGAATATGCTAATGAACTTATTAACAACGATACATTCTAAATCAAAGACCAGTGTATTTATTACCGGTATATGTTTGGTAACAAATTGATACTGTTAGCTGCCAGCTCTCGAATGCCTTGAGATATAATGCTATCTCCTATATGCGCTGACGCTGTCCGGAAGTACCTCTGCTATGGATACTCAAAAACGTAATAAAAGTGTAAATAAGCCAAAGTGACACGATTTTGTATTATATAATACTCTCCTTGATGATGTTTTATGTATATGAACATATTTCGGTGCATTTGGAGCAACACAAGTGATTTCAGATCTAGTTTTCGCCATCTTCTAGTCATTTTTTCTTCATTTTCGGTGTTCTCATTAATATTCATGAATATGCTAATGAACTTATTAACTACAATACATTTTAAATCAAATACCAGTGTATTTACTTTATGTTTGGTAACAAGTTGATACTGTTAGCTATTATCTCCCGAAGGCCTTGAGATATAATGCTATCTTCTCTATATGCTTACGCTACCCGGACGTACATCTGCTATGGATACTCAAAAATGCAATAAAAATGTTAATAAGCCATATAGACACGATTTTGTTTTAAATAATACTAACATTGGGGATGTTTTATGTACAAAAACGTATTTGGGTGTATTTGGACCATCACAGGTGACTTCAGATCTAGTCTTCACCATATTCTAGTCTTTTTTCCTTCATTTTTCGGGTTTCTCATTAATATGCATGATTATGCAAATGAGGTAATTAACAAAAACATATTCTTAATTAAAGACCAATGTCTTACCTTTAGTTTGACACCAGTTTCAAACTCTTAGTGCCCCTAATAGCATAGATATACTACATTATAACCTTTACCCACCGTCGTTGTCCAGACCGCCGGTAGCCATGGAAACGGTAGAAAAACCCATAGCAGGAATGAGTTTTTTCATGGGTACAATTTTGATTTCCATTCAGCAGACCCTACCAAACACCCTGGTACCCATGAAAAAAAAGTCAGACGGGGGGTGCACGGTAACCCTTTCTGGCCCCCGGGGTACTCATTCTACATTTGTGGTTAAAAGTCAAACCTTTGTTTTCTCAATGATACCAATTAAATTAACCACAATACTGTTCAAGTCAATGGCAATCCCACATAGTTTGTGATTTGCCGTCAGATGATTGCCAGGTACGTATAGAGACAATGCTAAGTAAATATGCCTGACAGTAGTTGTGAAATCATATTCACAATTGTGTTTGTGTCGTCTTTATTAGAACTGGTATAAATTTAACAGTTCCCTTTTTTACAATATACAGTATAACCTCTCTTAACCGGAATTCTAGTAGATAAGAATTTAGATACTTTTAGGCAGGTGGCTGCTTAATGCAGAGTGAAAGTCAAGCAGAAAGCTCCTAGAGGAGCTTTCTGCATGACTTTGACCCTGCATTAAGCTGCCACCTGTCTACAAGACCGATATTCATACTAAATTTAACGACTGGTTAAGAGAGGTTTTACTGTACCAATTACCACTGTTTTATACAGTAGAACATTCTTAAGCGACCTTTTACTAATTGGACATGGAAATCTTTAAATACAGACGGTTGCCTACTACAGGGCAAAATACTACAGAAAAATCCTACAGGAGGTCTCTTCAGTACTTGTGACCTGCATTAAGCTACCACCTGCTTTAGATACAAAAAAAATCATACCTCTGTTTTGATTATCGCTAAATGCGAGGGTTACTTTACTTGAAAACGCATATATGACAAAAAGTGCTCAATACCCTGAACGAAATGCTCTCTCGGGAGGCTTTAGGTCAGGGTCTACATCTCTTGTAAATATCTTATATTCTCGGATCCCGCGAAACAATTCTTAGCATGCTCAATCCGTTAGAAGTAGCAATGTATACATACTTCCGATTCCTCCTAGTTTTATATAAGCTCCTTCCATGAGTGTTCTCTGCGTCTCGTCTAGATCCAAGCTGCTTGCAAAGTGCCGTCAGGACACACACAGACTGATTTTAATTGTATGTCATAATCTTACGTTCCCGAGTTTCAATACAATTATAAAACACAGTAAATTAAAGTGTATAAAGTGCTACATTGTTTTCATATTTTTATAAGGTATATGATTTACATGTCCCGATATATTTCCTATATAAGCCAGAAACAAGTTTCTATAACTAATATGCAATAATTGCACTACTAATGAAGAAATAGTACGTACGTATTAGTAAATGTCGTACCCACGTCAATAGCTAAAATATTAATCCGTTTACACAAGCTGCATAATCGTCTTTACAAGGATTACATTATTAGGATAATAGGAACAGAACAGAACAGATATTTTATTAAGACTTATACATAAGTACATCGTCTAGTTCACATGAAAATATATATAATATCACGTGAGTATTTACAATATATACAAACAAACAACAAAGGACATCAATCGTCCTTTGCACCAAAGCATCTTATCAAGCTATTCAATAGTCTGTTAAAGTTTTACTATATGAAGTCAACCATAATCAGATCAAATTATGAAATGAATTATTACATAATCAAATCAAATTTAGTTAAGAGGATGAACATACACTTTCAAATCTACCTATCTATATAGATTCAAAATGCCTTTCCTTATTGACAAAGCTTCTTTAATGAATAATGATATTTTAATCAATTTTGCCCGGTCGTTAATATTCAATAATTGCAAAACTTTCAACATTGCTGGTCTACGATAATAATTTTTTTCAATATATGTCCTGCGTAAAGTATCATAGCAAGGACATATAAATAAAAAATGATATTCATCTTCCAATATCTAAAGTATTACAACACTGGCAGTATCGTTGATCTCGTGGGATATTTTCTCGCACATATCTGCCCGTCTGAATTCTTAACGGATGTACAGAAAGTCTCAATCTACAAAAATAGAATCTAAACTTTCTAAGACTATTTAACTCTCCATCTATGAATAGTCATGTATATACTAAGAACAAAAGGTGCCATGAATATTGATTAGAGGATTTATTTTTAAATCATACCAACTGACTACAGGAGGTGCTGCCGAAAGCAGAAGCTGTAGTGCCATTCCTGTATTATACACGATAAGCCCATTCTGATTCCTGTTCAGGGAAAACTTTGTTCGCAAAGGTGTCAAAAGGCGCCTGTATAAAGTAAATGATTAACCCTTTCACCGCCGAAGTCGCATAAATGCACGACGACAAATAGTGCAGTCCCAGATCAAATTTCAAGGCGGCGTCTGATCAGGGACTTCACTATTTGTCTCAGTCTCTATTTCTATACATTTGTTTTATTCTTTTGAAATTTGCATTTATTTATCTCTTTTCCTTATTGTATCGATTGATTTAACAAAATTTGGATTGCAGATGACAAGAAGAAATTTGGCGCCGAAAGGTTTAATTAGTTTGCTTGTATAACTGAAACCAGCAGGTGTATTTTACAACTAATCTATGTCACTGTCGCGTAAGGTGTGTCGCATTAAGGTGTAATCTATCTGTTCGTATTTGATGACACCTTTTGCAATATAAAACAAGTTATGTCAATCAGTACGTTGTCGTCATTAATAAACTAGGAAGGGAACATTTATCGTTCCTAAACAGTAAGAGGCGTGATTCTTGTACTAGTATTATAACACTTCGCCACCAAATTAGACTCCGTGATGACAGTACTGTACTCCTCTAATGCGACCAGCAAAAAGGGACATATTTCACAGTGGCAAAGGCAGTTGGTAGCTTAATGCAGGACGAAAGTTATGCAGAAAGCTTTCTGTATAACTTTCGTCCTGCATTAAGCAACCACCTGCTTATAAAGACAGATTTGTTTATTCATTAAGTGGTCGCATTAAAGGGGGTTTAATGTAATTTGGGACGCCAAATAGATCAAAAAGACATTGAAGAAACCTTCGCATTAAAACCTGAAGTAGCCGCTAGTCTTAGCGGTGAAAGACTTAAGGTACCAACCACCAATGTAATCTCATTTGTAAACATCTTGGATCCAGATGAGATACGCAATGAACCGTCGTCTCATCCGGATCCAAGGTATTTGATACGTTCTCAATAGCTTCTCACAAGCTTGTGTAAGGACACTTGGCCAATTGTTCCTCAAACGTTTGACTAAATTGGCAGCAGTCAAACCTGTACCAGATCCAAATGTGGGCAGATATTATTTTTTTTCACTACGGGATACGAGTTATGGGTACTTAACCTTTAGCCTGCTTCGGGTGGATGAGTGATAACCTTTGCAAACAGTTTGGATCCAGATGAGACGCCGAGTCACTCGACGTCTCATCAAGATCCAAACTGTTTAATACCCTGACCGTGCTGTTGAACAGAAATGAAAGATAAATAAACAGTGAAAACTGAAATCGATGACATTTTCTGCAAACAAATTTTGTTCAGCCGGCTAAAGGTTAAGGATATGTACATTTATAAAATGAGACTACTACCATCACAGAGTGGTCACCAACGCCATGTCTTAATCAAAGTCAGGCGGTAACCTGGTGCATGCTACCAGTTATGTAGAAATGCCAGAGAGCTCCAATTATAGTGTCCTTCATTACTTTTGCCCTGCATTAAGCAACCACGTTCTTTTATTCATTTAAATCATTCACACACATAGTATACCCAGATAAGATGACTGATGTAGGAGTCGTCTGATCAGTGTCAGTCCTGTTTTTTAATGAAACAATATAGATCAGATGTTCTGATATGGCAAAACAAAAACCCCATGTTCACGGGCCTTTCCAAACATTCATCTAATTCAGACATACACATTGTCATCATTTCTAATTCGACTATTCATGACGTAAAAGGTTAAGTAATGGAAATCTGCTGCATGTATATTATGCTCAAATTCTGAACGGTGGTGATCCCCCGAAAGCAAAAGTTGCAACACAAAAAGAGAAAATTGCAGACTCGGTTTTATTGAGTCTGTTCATGAGCAGTAATTGAAAGTGAAACACTCCTCACGCCCCCTAGCACCGGCTTAAGCGGTATTCAATTTCCATAACAAGAAGTACTGAAATTCATGATCTCGAAGGATCAGAAGGTATAACAACACTGAGTCACATTTTTCAAGCTGAAGACGAGGCGGACTCGTAATCGTTTTGTCGATGTCCCTGAGGCTTGCCATAATTACGTTTATCACTGTTTTGTTTCACATTTATTACGTGGAAGACAGCATGGTGTTCTTCACCTTGTTTATTTGAAAGTCTATTTGCCTTAAATACATTTTAGTCTCTCCAAATCTATTACGGTACATTTTACAACCATTTATGTTTTTTCTATGTTAATTCCAACCAACAACTGCCGAATGATATTAGTCTACTCTGTTTGTAAAGCCATTACAATACGTATATACGGATACAAGGGTATACTCCAAACTACTGGTAACTAGATACCATTTTTCCAAAATACAATTATACCTAATACTGTCCCGATATTCCATAGCAATTTATTATATCAGCTAGCGTGCATGTGCTCTATTTCTCTTTGAGTGGTTTCTGTAAAGTCGTATTTTCTTTTCGTGAGTTATTTCATCCATTAATTCACTCCATTTATTTATAATGTAATGGTTTTAAATGTTTATACCTTTTAAAGGATAGCCCAGTTTTCTTTATATCATATCGCCTGTTCAACGTTCGAACTGGGATTAACTGCAACAAGAATATATCAGCAAAAGGGTGTTTTTATTGCGAACTTACGTGTAACCCTGTGTATCTATTCCGAGGATAGAATTTAATACGAGTGACTATTAAACCCTTGGGATTGTGTTCCTGTTTTATGAATAAAGATAGAACGATCGTGATAGAGTTTTATGAAATATTACCGCAGCGTATATATGCTGGTGAATGGCACAAAGCTAAATACAATGGAGCAATGTGGTAACTAAACCTTTAACCCGCTAACTGCGACACGAGGCGTATTTGTAAATGGCTTGGATCCAGATCAGATCCCGAGTAACTCGGCATCTTTTCGGGAGCCAAACAGCTGTTTGACATTTGACCAATATTTCTCGAAAACGTGCGCCATGACACTTGATCAATAGTTTCTCAAAAGCTTTATCGAAACGGCAGTAGTCGAGTGTGCGCCGGATCTACATAGAAAACTTGTAACTAACAATTATTTGACAAAATAATGGCAATTATCTAAAGTGTGCCTTCTGTTAATATAAATGTGTTCTACGATACTGTATGTTTACATTTTGGTAGATTTCAAGTGCACTTCGTTACACTATGTGTGCAGTATGGCGCCCTAAACATGCCAATCGGTACATTTCAGATAACTATTATATTCTGTTAATGTAAATGTACTGTATGTTTACATTTTGTAGTAATGACATTTGTAAATTCTGCTATTCAAACAGGGAAATGTTGGTGCATTTATTTTATGAGTGTGAAGTTATTAAAACATTTTGGAAAATGATATTACAGAATTGGTAACTTTAAAATGTACACACCTGAAAAAGCTTGTGTTTTCAAAAAATGACAAGTTTATTATCAATACACACTAATAGTACATCTATAATGATTAAATGAAAAGTTCTCTTGGCAAAAAGTTTATATATTACAAAATGTATCGTAACAATATATCAGATATGACTGTTTTCATATATGAATATGTATCATCATACATTGCAATAACTATGAATGGGATACGATGGATACGGTATGATCTAAGTATAAACATATGTTTGAAATGGTAATCTTTTCCTGGTTTTTTAACCTTTGCCTTTCATTACAAAAGCACAAGAGTAAAAGGGCGGTAACATGTGTGTAACTATTCTGTGTATTTTTTTGTTTTATATCTACAAGCTTCTTTTTCCTCCTTTCCGAATAGGTAAATATTGTCTCTTTAAGTGGATACAAACGCCCAAAATCTACATAACCACAAATGATGTTCGTCAGGAAGTATACTTTGCTTGTGTGGCGGCCGTAAAACGTCGCCCCGTACTTCATTCTCAGTGTTGTTATACCTTCTGATCCTTCGAGATCATGAATTTCAGTACTTCTTGTTCTGAAAATTGAATACCGCTTAAGCCGGTACTAGGGGCGTGGGCAGGGTTGCACTTTCAATTACTGCTCATGAACAGACTCAATAAAACCGAGTCTGCAAATTTCTCTTTTTGTGTTGCAATTTTTGCTTTCGGGGGATCACCACCCTTCAGAATTTATACATTATGACAATACACTACTGTTTTATACCTGCCAATAACTATCACCGTGTAGTAAATGGATCAAAATTAGCATATCAACATATTGATATAACAAAAGTATCAATTGTTATATAATTTCAATATGTTTGTTATATTATACGCGATGTTGGATATGGTCCTCCCGGACACCACTCAACAATAAGAGAATAAACGAGTTCCAATTATAACCCAAAACAAGTTCAATTAATTGCTTTTGACAAACATCTTTGTTAGTCACGAGAACGATGCTAGCTCATATGCCCATATCACAGAATGGCACAGCTTTTGAACATATTGATAGTTTGCATCAGGGAAGCAGTATAGACAAGAATACCCATTTTGACACATATATCTACAGAACACAGTTTGCAGTGTTGGCACCGTATTAATTATTGCTAACACTTTCTAAATATATTTCCGTATCCAACCAGATACTGTGTTTTACTGTAGCCAATGATCTGGATATAAACCTTAAACTAATTAACACAATGCAGTGGCCGTTATAGAGAGGTTTTCAGACGTACCGTATTTAGTAAGACGGACCCCAGTGCTCTAAATGTGAGATAAGTCCTAATAGATGGACGGCAATAATTACTACCCGCATACCGAATTTTATTGCATATGCACGCATTCAACAACGCACGAAAGTTATATGATATGATAATCGTACACTCATGATGAGTTTTTCGTATGCTATAGAGTACGATTTAATATACTCAGTACAATGAACATATCCTACGTTCTAAAGGAACCCTGGGAACCATTGTTAGCGTGTTAATGAAAACGCGACCACTGATCAAGGTGTGCACAGTTTGAAACAGTTGTTGCTAAAACAAAAATAAATGATTTTCGGTTCAGTCCATTATTTGCGGAAGTAGTTTAGTTAAACGGAGCCCCGGACTCTATAGATATGACATTTATCCCGCAAACTCTCACCAGACTCGTATTTGCAAACAGTTTGCGTCCAGATGCAGGATACAAACTGTTTAACCTTTTAATTTATATAAACGCCCTTTCACGCATTTCCAAACAGAGTAGACCAACACCAGGGTCCATGCTTATAAAGCTTTTAGTTGAGTCTGAGTTTTGTTCTCAAGCTTTTGATTGGTCAGATTTGAGTTCTCAAGCTTTTGATTGGTCAGATTTGAGCCAAAGGCTCAAATCTGACCAATCAAAAACTTGAGAACGATCTCAGACTCAACTAAAAGTTTTATAAGCATGGACCCAGATGGACCCAGATGAATCCTGTAGGAGCCGTCTGATCAAGGTCTTCTAATTTGTTCTCAAGAAATTATAATAGATATGCTTCTAGAGTGTCTACCATTATAAAAAAAAATGCTTTGTACATACGAGTGACAACAAATGCAACTGGGGTAATACAAAGCGCGCGTTTTATAGGTTTTGATTTATTTACGTGTTATATCTTCAACGTAATTATCATTGCTAGGTGCACGAAGTTTCAAACGTTAAATCAAATTTTTAAACGCATGTTCATACTCATTAGCAGATAAACCAAGCATACACTGATAAACAGCACATTACATGGTCTATTTAAACATATAATGTCTACCAGCTGAATGTTTGTTTCAGTCTAGGAAACAAACATAGTCACATGGGACTATGTCTGGGGAATAGGATGTATGTGGAAGAACCCGAACCCTTTCAGTTCTCAAAACCGGGGTCACAACAACAGTAGACTTATGCGCGCGGGCTTTGTCATAGGTGCTTAATCCTGGTGTCTGGACCCCGTTTAAAATAGTGTTGTTTAAATTTCTTCAACTCTTTCTCTTTTTAAAAAAGCCCGGTTATAGACGTTCTAGTAGGTGCAGAAAGTTGCATAACTTGACCACTGATAACAAACATTGCTTTCTTGGCACTTATAATTATTTTGGCAATTGAATGGCAGCGACAGTGTTTGGTAGCCCATATTTTGTTGTTAATTGTCCTGGTCGGCTCTATAAAGTCTAATCGCCAGTTATAATGTCGGGAAACTGCTTTCTGTGATATTTTGGAAATATTTGGAGCAGTTTTCTGATCATATTTGATTACAATCGAGCCGAAATTGACGCCGTAACAAGACGTTGAATGTAGTTGGTGCATTTTTTCTGCCATTTTGAACCATTTAGTTACACACCTTTACACAGTATTATACTATATGAAATACAATCTTTTTTTCTGTCAAAATATAATTTCTAAACGCAGTTGAAGATGTTTGTTAGTAGTATGTAACTGTCACGCGCCTGGCACCTGTGTACACAACATTAACTTTTGCATACTGGTAAAGTGCATTCACCATTACTTTTGTCCTGCATTAAGCTACCATCTGCATCAATCACTCAGAATTATACATGTACTTGACAACAAACGAGTTAATACCTAAACTATGAGTTATACATAAACTAGTTGTATACAGTAAAACCCTTCAGAACGACCACTATATGAATAAATAAGGATGTTATTAACATCAGGGGGTTGCTTAATATTAGCAGGACAAAATCTGTAGAAAACTCCTGTATGAGTTTTTTGTGTAACCTTTGACCTACATTAAATTACCACCTGCTTTTAAAACACAGAATAACCTATTTGGTTGTCACATTAGAAGGGGTTGACTGTAGTTGCAAAAAACAAATTGTCGGCCATCTTAGCTCATCTGTGCACAGTCTCTGTCAAAAAGGACAATGCCAAACAGTGTAGACTCCTGAAGGAGCCCTCTGATCAGGATCTGTACTGTTTGCTGAACCGACTTACGTCAATGGCTTATAGCAGCAACCATTTGGATTGGCGTTCCCACTCAACATGAGGACTGGACGGGTTTTCCTTAAATCATGGAAATAATTGGCAAACATAGAAACATATCGTTCCATTAATTTATCAGACAAACGTTCGTTCTTCTGTTTACACCTGTATATTTCAGTGGCAGCTGTGTCACCTGCTGGACACGACTGTTTTAGATTCAATTTCTTTATAAAACAATAAACAGAGTGTGATATAGTTTCGATCCTGATAAGACGCCGAGCTTATAGGCGTCTCATCTTGACCCAAATTGTTTGCATATGGTATCACAGATCTGTCTGGCAGTGAATGGTATAACCAACTTTTGTATAAACATTCACGTTCTTGTTTTCATTAATGTTACATAGAACTGACCTATAATTGCAGAGTTTTCGATCGTAAATAAGTTTGACTGTTATAGTTTGTGAAAGGGTGGATATAATATAACATTCAAACACCTTGTTGAGAGTCATAAACACCATATTAATGGAAATAATGCTTATATTGCCAAGGAAACCGGTGACAGAATTACATATACATTATTTTTTTCCTGGTTTGATAAAGGCTACCGCCGCAGTGGTATATTCTCAATCATATTACATTTCTACATCTAGAATGTTGCTAGGCAACTTCAGTAAAATAATACATAATAATAGGCTTTTATAGATATGGATAACACAATATTCATCGTAGAACAACACAGATCCGTGGTATTTTGAATCTGACTCTTTCAATAGAGATACTGTGATACAAAACGTTTCAAATACAATAGCTCTGTTTTATCATAAACAATAACGAGTGTGTTCTGTTGTTGTTTAAAAAAAATACCTTTAACCATGCCAGGAGCAGCGCTGAGCTCACATCTGATATATATGATACGAATAATTAATTTTACGTTTCACTGATCAAACTGTTGGATTTGTTTTCGGAAGGTTACGCTTAACCAACTGCTCAATGAACATTCGAGTAGGAAATAAGTACGAACTACTTACTATATGAGTATTAATTCAAGGGTTGGTTTCGCAATTGCAGAACCAATAAATTGATTTAGATCTACAATGTATATTAACCTTTAGCCTGCTGAGCAAATCAATTTTGCAGAATTGCAGAATACAGAAGACTACAGTTTTTAAAATTCAAGCTATAATCAATTTGTCTGCCAAAATGCAATCAGGGTGTCAAACAGTTTGAATCCTAATGAGACGCCAATATCCGAGATCCTAACTGTTTGCCTAGGCATTCACTCATCCGCCCATAGTAGGCTTAATTTAACTTGGGATAAAGAAAAAACAGACCATCTCATTTGAGTCTTTTTCTGATTGCAAAGGCCTATAAAACGTTCATTTAGTGTGAAAGTTTAAATATATATACACAAGGACCCTTGATTTAATACTTCTTAGACAAATGTCTATCGTTTCACTGAATAATCAACAGGCACCATGTTTAATCAACAGTCACCAATTATCGTTATTAGGAGGTATATTATTCATTTATTTTCGTTCAAGTGAGAACTTGTAGGACGATTGATTTCGATGAATATCGGTGAAGGCTCTATGTCTAAACCGATACGGTCTGGTGGTAAGACAACATCTGAAAAACAACCTGAGTATGCCTTGGGAAAGAAAGCAGACACACGTTATGTAGTGTTCAGGACATAGCAGCTTTAACTAGACGTCCATCATATAAATCAACTCCTGCCTCCTCTATGGGTTACTTGTGTGCCTCATTTAACCATTCGGTGAGTATGACTGACTAGTGGATTGTGTTTATCTACGACAAACCTTACCGTGTACTTTTAGACATCAGACATTCTAAGAGAGTATTATAACACATATAGTTACAGTGTTTGTCATTCTATGTTTCCTCTGATTACATGTTTCTGCTCGTAATACCACATAACATACACCATTAGTTTCATTCATTCGTTCTATCACTTCCCCGACAATGCTGTCCTTTAACTAAACTAAAATACCAGCTTAATCGTAACATAAGTTATGTTCTATCCCGAGCTCAATTAACCTTTATGTGGCTGTTCAAAAATAATAACTCTCAGGTGTGGATCTAGAGTAAGACTGTCTACTTACAATTGGAACAAGCGTTAAAAAACTGCTGATTGAGTATCGAACTGATTGGATTCTGACGAGCTCATGTTGTTCGAAATGTTGTATACACGTTGCATTTTTCAATTGTTGGTTTGTTCCACGCAGTTAGAATTGGAGGATTATACAAATTAATAATATTAATTTACCATCTACAAATGTATCTAAGAATCCATCTGTCAACGCATTGCAGCAGAAACTATATGATCAGGAATGTCTCTGTTTCATGACTCCACACACTGGATTAATGAATCAAAGATAGTTCATACTGATTTCCTAAAATATCTTCAAAGGCAATCTTGCATGAGAATTTGCAATGTCGGGAGCTGTTGTTTGAAGTGTTGTTCATGGTTCACAATAAATGTCAACATTTTAATCATGTTTCAGTTCAGTTACCCCATGCTTCCGTTGTTGAAATTGAACAAGTTTATTGTCGATAGAGACTGTAATGTTTACATTATGTCGTAAAGTGAATGCGCGTTACGACAGCAGGGTATACACATTATTGTTGAAACAGAGACGCGCAACGGTATCGCGAAAAGCAACACAACAGATTACGCGGTCGTATGACACAATGTTGTAATGCTTACATTTACAGTAATGTCTGGCTAATACGACCACACCAAATAAGTAAATGCCTGGATCTTTTAAATGGTGGCACACAGCTGTGTAGAAAGCTGATATAGGAGCTTTCTGTATTACTGGTCCTTGTATTAAGTTACCGCCGCTGCTTTTACAGACTCCTTTGTTAATCTGGTATGTGTTCGCATTAAAGAGACTTTACTGTTTTTTACATTGTTGATACTTTAAACAGTTAATGAAACAGTCGTCGCATATGCTAGACTTAAATACCAAGCATTATATGTCTATATGCACCGGGATAGGCAGTCACTGTGTATATATTGATGCATATGTACGTCACGCATAGGGAAGCAGAATGATGTAGAATTTAGTATATATAATTTATATAGGGTTTCTAAATACGTGGCACTCAATTAGCGATGCATTGCAACACAAAACAACTACATGTATATTAAAAAATGAATACATTGCAATAACAGTACGAATACATTGACATAAAAAACGAATACAATCATGAATACATTGCAATACAAAATGAATACATTGCAATGAACAAAACACATATAGTGCAATACGTGAAATGAAACATTGCCCAGTTTGATTTATATTAGTCACACAGAAAACATGACTTTCACCCTACACTAAGCTGCCATCTGCCTTAAATGCCGACAGCGACAATTTGCTTTTGTCTTCTCGACCGATGTGGTAACGTATGTGTTATGATACAGGGATAGTGAATGTGTCGTTAACACACAATGGACAAGCAGAACAATGAACTATCAGAGAGCTATTTCTTCCAGTGAGAAACCTGATATGAATATAAAAGGAAATACTACTTCTTGTTTTGCAATAGGTTGGGAGAATATTAAACATCGTTTGTTCAAACATCATAACATATTTATTTTGTAAAAATGTATTGTATTGAAATTTATCACATATTCTGCCTTTTGGGAAGTGTCGTAACAGAGTGCAGTAAATCACAAAAAATGCACTAGTGCATTTTTATGCAAATTAGCAATCGTTAGCCAATCGTAGCGCTCATTTAAGCGTTAGACAATCGTAGCGCTCCATGAGCGTCGTACTTTGTATTACTACGCTGTTTGTAAGCAATGACCGAAACAGACGTCAGCTATAGCTTTGATTTGTTTTATTTGTCTATGGCATTTTTAAGGCTTATGTAATAAAAAGAATCTTACATGAGTGTTCATTACAAATTGTTTTCATGAAACTCGATTACTATAATGGATATGACACTCGCTAAAGCTCATATCATATTATAGTTAACGCGTTTCATTAAAAAAAAATTGTAATGTACACTCATGTAAGATCCTGTATGTATTGTAATATATACCCATTTTTATGACACACGTGTATGAAATATTCACAAATGTGCTATATGTTTAATGTAAATCATGAATAATATTCTTTGCGTTTCAACTGGAAAGTAAAATGATCTACTAATTTAAAATGAAATGATCAATTTTCAACTTATAGTTTATACTTATACGTTTAGAACAGGAGAGGTATGTATAAGAACCTTTTCCCACTGATGTATACTAATTGATGCAATGTTATACAACCTATGAGGATATTATGGAAATTCTGTGAGTCCTAATTTGATTTTATATGAACATAAAAATCACTAAAAATCTCAAACCCGACGTAATGACTTGGGTCTACTCTGTTTTCAAAGGCTTCAGGATGTGTCTCTATCAAGTAAACAGTAAAATAAATGATCGGCATTTAGAAATGTGTGGGGGGGATTAACAATCTAGGGTTATGTAATACCTATCCATGGTAAATATTACTCGGAGCCTCATTGGAACTACTCTAGCATAAATGTGCATATAGCGGTGGTCTAGTGGTAACGCGATTGACTATCAGTCTGGAGGTCCGGGGTTCAAATCCCGGCCCCTACCGGGAATTTCAGAGACGCTTTTCCGTGTCTCCCACCCGCTTATACTCTCCACCCAGGGGTTAAAATGGGTACCTGTGAGGGTCACTCGCCGGTACTGCGGCTGCATGATTGGGCCATATGTTAGCAGTGCTTAATATTGTAGGCCAATGACTCAATGACCAGGGGAGTAAATGTACAGTCGGCTGAGCGGTCATTCGGACTGAAAGTAGACTATAACTAGGTACTTTAGTTTTAAATATAACATTATGATGACAGTATGGCAAATACATTTTACGTGTCATTAGAAATATATGAAAACATATTATAAATCATCAAAGATACACCACTCTTTGTGCATTCCAATTTTTCTACTAAATTCTCAAGTTAACTATTTCCACGCTTGCAATTGTTTAATATGCACATTTATGCTAGAGTAGTTCCAATGAGGCTCCGAGTAATTACACCTTTACTCCATAAATACGCCTTTATACACCTTTGCAAACAGAGTAGACCCAGATCAGGGTCTGCTCTGTTTGTGTATAATGTAATAAAGATATGATTCTACAGTTTCTGTCATGGTCAAAACTATTTTAGCAAGTAATCTAATCGATATTCACGATGCCATTATTTCTGACATTAATATTCATGTGATTAAGGATTAAGGGATTATTGGGATCCCAGGCATATGATGCTACGGCTATACGTTCTGTTTGGTTTTGACAACATACAGTAACACTTCTCTAAAGTGATTACCAGGCTTATTCAAATTCTGAGTCTTAGGACAGATAGTTGCTTAATGCAGGTCGAAAGTAATGCCAAAAGCTCCTATATGAGCTTTCTGTATTATTTTTGTCCTGTATTAAGCATCTATTAGGTTGTAAAGGTTGTTTATTCATTAAGTGGTGGCTTAAATGAGGTTCTACTGTCTTTACTTTCAGAATTTATAGAGACGTACATATTTGCAGAATAACCTAGTCAGGTTTCTAATAGCTAATTATCGACATTATCATAACACACCTGGTGCCTGTTTCTTAAATTAGCAGTAGTAAAATAGGTTGTTTATATGTGTGTTTTGGGTGTTCCATGGTTACCGTTGCACAGACACAGATGAGATGTTGGGTGACACGGCGTCTTATCAGGATCCTCACCGATTGACCACAAATTACTCAGAAGTCCCGATAAGTAGACACGTAGAAAGTTTGCCGTGCATGCTACGATTTCAAATTTCAATGAATAAAACACTTTCATATACACATTATCTGAAAAGTTGGCCTAGTGAACAGTGAATAATATTTGTGTTTTTAAAAACGTCCAAATACCCTTTTTTAAAGAAGAATCCGCTATTTATAGGGGTATTTCTGTTATAACTGTTTAACCCTTTCACCAGAGTAGTTGCATAAATGCATAAACGACAAATAGTGCAGTCCCAGATCAGACGCCGCCTTTTCAAGGCGGCGTCTGATCAGCGACTTCACTATTTTGTCTCATTCACTATTTTTATATATGTTCTTTATTCTTTGAAATTTGCATTTATTCATCTCATTTCCTTATTTTACTGAATGATTTAACAAACTTGGATTGCAGACGACAATTTGAAATATGGCGCCGAAAGGGTTAATTAACAGATGACCCCTGGACTATAATTGGCACAGGCAGCAGTGACACTGACTCGAATATTCTCATCTTGATCTACACTTACATTCCGTTTTTAAAAACAAAAGGCACAAATGTAAATCGGGTTACTCTTTCGCTGCCCAATTTTATCGTCTGCAAACAATCTCGTCTGCTATAAGTTTCATATTTGTTTTATTATTGGTTTAAACACATTAAACATGTATAGGCATAGTAACAAACATTTCAGATCCTGATGAGACGTCGAATTACTCGGTGTCTGATATGAATCCAAACTGTTTGCATAGGTAATCACTGATGCGAAACTTGAAGCGAAATCAATAGAATATGTTGGATCATTTCGTCCATATTGCATTACACAATATTTTATCTATACCCTATAAATAACTGGCCTATATGTCTTGCTCAGTGTGTTTAGATTCCGACAAGGCCCAGTTACCCATTTGTATCCACACTGCACGATATTATAATTATATTTTTGAACGAATATGATAGTTAGGGGTTGAAACAATGACAATGTCTGACAGCAAAATAGCCAATCACGCTATGGGCTAGTTGTTTGGGTCATCTATGCAAACAGATTGCATCCATATGTAACCGGGTGTTCCTATAAAGAAACATACCCGCTCAGACCCGAGATCGAACCCGGGTCGCCTGGTTCACAGTCATGCACTCTACCACGTCGCCATAAAAGCGCGCGTGTACAGCAAGGCCGTACAAGTGATGATAAACCTACACACTGTGACATACTCCCCCAGCAAGTTGAAATTCGTCCCGAATTTCTATGGGTATGAGAACGACTGGGAATCAATCTCGGAGCACATACAGTCACAGTCCCCCGTTGGGCGCCAAATGTACCATGCCAACACTCTACCGACTGAGCTACCAAGCCACACAGTAAAGCCTATCAACTTATTTCACCACAATCTCTACCCGGCTACAATATGATACGCCTAATAACCTGTAATCATGATTTAACATTGACACTCCAGTGATATACAAATGTATTTATACAAATTGACAATGGTTTGTAGTAAGCAAAACTTAGGGTTGGGGAATAAGCGTGATGTTTGGCGCCCCTAAACCGGTTTAAATCCCCAGTGACTACTGTAACTGACCGTTCCAAGGCGGTACTTCCATCTTCCCCAATTGTTTGGTTTGGCTTTGTGTCTCTCGTTGCATTTTGGTAGTTATGTACATTTATTGTTTTTATGTTGTGGTGTTGCTCGAGTGGATGTTTGTTTTGTGTGTGGTGTTTCCTGCATGACTCATATTTGTACTTTTACTTAACAGGCTAAGTAGTCCTAAACTCGCAATGAGGCTTCTTGTTGACAGGAAATGTCCTTGGGCCTAATTGACAATTATAACTATGAGTCATCGGCATAAAAATGGTGGTCCAGACCATGGTCGCTGCAGATTGAGCCAACAGGTTTTGTGTACATGACCGATAGTGTCTAATACAGCCCAGGTTTACTAGAATTGTAATTTCGTTTTTGTCCAGGGATTGAAGGATGTCGTTTTGAACTTTCAGAAAAGCAGTCCCTGTAGGATGATGCTTTCCGCATGCGTACAAAGTTAGCTGTGTTTCTGTCAGTTGGATTGTCAAGATGGATGTTTATGTCTCCTACTATGATAACTTGATTGTCAATGGTTGCATATTTAGACAAGAAAAGAGGTCATTCATTTGCATTACCATTTTCCCGTGATTGTGGTTGTCTGCAAACGACTGCTAGAGATAAAAACAAATCTCGGACATTTAAAGTGAAGTCCATGTACTACATGTTTGAGAAAACATTATCTCTTGTTGATGTATGGGGGCGAAGTCCTATTGAGACCTTATGTATGACTGCAACACTGCCACCAGTGTTGCCATTGCAGCTAGGGACATGTTTTTGAAATGGGTAGGAACCGTTGACTGAAGAACGATTTGTCTACCGAGCCAGGTTTCTGTACGGCTACCGTATTGAAGTCGTTTGAAATGATATAGTCACAAATAGAAAGTGCTTTGTTTTTGACTGATCTATGGTTTTTACTGGATACTTTTAAAAAACTCTCACTTCTGACTGACATCGGATTTTCACATTTTACATGTACAAGTGTTTGCATTTCCTTTGAAAAGGACACGGTGTAATTTTGAAACATTCGGAATGACACGGGATACATTTTTACGCTAACATATAAAACTTTGCCTTCGGTTTGAAGGTTTTCAGAAATAATTGGAATTGACTGAGGTATGTTACTAAATGTTTAAATGTAAACACCATTTTTATATCCCAAATACGCTTTAAGTTCGAGTTGCCCCCTCTAGAGCCAAATCCTAATTTACAAAGGTTTAACAGTCCTTACTGTTTCAATCTAGACAGTACTAGATGTTGGGGTTAACAGGCGATAATTGCCTTATAATAAAAAAGCACACCTGGAGTAATATATCCCTGTTGTAGACATATGGTCACCGTCTTTACTTGTAGTATATGTTTGGGGAATGTCACACAATTTTGAATTTAAAAATCAAATATTGCACAAGAATGATTTATTAAGTTCAATAAAGTAAATAGAAAATATAAATTCGATGATTTGGATGGTATTTCCATTTTCAATTCTGAAGGGTGGTGATCCCCCGAAAGCAAAACATTGCAACACAAAAAGAGAAAATTGCAGACTCGGTTTTATTGAGTCTGTTCATGAGCAGTAATTGAAAGTGCAACACTGCTCATGCCCCTAGCACCGGCTTAGGCGGTATTCAATTTTCAGAACAAGAAGTACTGAAATGCATGATCTCGAAGGATCAGAAGGTATAACAACACTGATTTTAAGATCTAGATCAATAAGCATATGCTGGTCGATTTAGCAAGACATTACCGAACAACAACAAACACATGACAAACGGCGAAACTTCCTTAAATACTAAATATGTCGTATTAAATCTTGATAAAATCTCCTGGAGTACGATGGTACGACCAAGATTAACGTTAAGTCCTAACTACGACACTCGACACTAACTCATATAGCAAAACATCACTACACATTTTCAATACTATATATTATACGTAACAATTAACCCTTCTCTTGCTGAATTTTAAAATACATTTCTCCTTCTTTACCCATGCCCTGTTGTATAATTACATATATCTTCACTGTGTACAAGTATTTCGCTGTGCAATCACTGCTGTGGAGTGCACTGGTTACACAATCAACTTGTAAATAGTGCAGACCCTGATGAGACAGCTCCTGCAGGAGCTGTCTCATCTGGGTCTTCACTATTTACAGGTAGGTATAGTGACGTGATTAGCAAGCGAAGGGCTTGACAATTTCAACCGAAAGTCGGGATCATTGATAGAACTCACGATAATATCAGTAGTACGATCTTTAGTAAGACGGTCGCCAGAATCCGAGGAAAATATGTATGTGCATTACTGAAATGTGTTATTAGTGTAGGCTCAGACAAGGTACTATTAACTGTGCAACGGTGGTGTACTAGATATAGTTACTGTAATCCAGTTAGGCCCCTTGATACTGTAGCCACAGCTCAATCACACTTTAGATAATAAGAACATAATCTAATGATAGAAATGGGTAGACATATGGATGTAGATCGTGAGCAGTGATATTTCTGTCGTGAGCTACAAGTCGATTAGTATGTCATTTGACGGTAGTGTGTATGATCAGATTCGTTTGATTTACTTCAAAGATAGTTGGTGGTCTCCTTCGATCAGTTGCTCTATTCTATTTCGTCCTTTATTCAATGAAAGAACATGGCATATTACATATGTCAAGATATTTAGACTACTTTAGCTTAAATGTGTTAAAGGTTTAATCAAATTCTTTAAACGTAAGACAGGCAATACTTTTAGTTTTACAAAATACACATTCTATGGTTAGTTGTAACGTTGTACTCTACATAACGCATACACATAAATGATGAATATATATTATGTAATTTGGGACGGATGCCTATATTTGTTAAAAAGTATGTCTATTTATTATGTTTGTTATTGAAAATTATGTCAAATATTTTCACCAGCATGGGATTTATTTTGTATGAAAACCCGCCTAATCAGCTGGTTGGTTTCTAATTTTGCTATGGGCGTGTTCACTGAAAATATGTGACCAGTGTAAACCTATCAGTCACCACCTAACAGCACGACGTCTTGTGCCATACCATGTTGTCTACAATATATACTATATTCGGACACTCAGTACCCCATCACTATTGTTATGTAAAGTTAGATAGTTTAAGTTGGCACAATTTTGATAACTTTAAATTAGACTGGCATGGCAGAAATAGTATAGACTCTGGTACAAAGGAGTCGTTTGATCTGGACCTGCACTATTTGCATTCGTTTGTCTGTCCGAATACTAGGCATAATGGCGTATCGCCTAATCCCGAAATGCTTCGATTATAATGTTGAATTATAATGCAAAACCCAGCATGGCAAAACGCCAATATCTTATTAATTCAGACAGATTGTCAATTCAGACAGAGGTCAAACATTTAGCATGCTTCTTTAACCTTTTACCTGGTGAATAGTTCATGAAATAAAAAAAATAATGATATCATGGATATTTTTGTTAATATCTGTAAATGAACATATTTAGGTCATGGTAGAAATTGTAGGATCAGCTCCATATAGTTCCATAAACAATCAACTCTCGTTTTCTTATTCGACAAAAAGACGTTTCTGTCAGGTAAAGGTTGCCTGTTTAACCCGGCTTTTCATCTTGATCAAAACTATTCCACACTCTCGGTATGTACTAGTAATGGCATAATGATAAACAGGTTGTTTCGATAATTGAGTTTAAAACCCTGTTGTATAATTACATATATATTCACTGTGTACACGTATTTCGCTGTGCAATCACTGCTGTGGAGTACACTGGTTGCACAATCACTATTTACAGGTAGGTATATTGACTTGACGCGAATAGCAAACCAAGGGTTAAGGCCCATAATCAGCTTGGTGGTAGTCCATGCAGAGAGTGTTCATAGTACATGTTCTGTCTGCGACAAACCTAGTCACCAAGCTAACTGCTAATAATGTGCTTGCCGCTGGTGCGAACCCATATCAGAGAGACAGATGCTATCATTTTCGTCCGCCTCCTGTCAATTGTAACCCTTTTGCAGACACAAACACTGTGTCTGTTAACATTAACACCTGCTTCAGATTTCAAAGTAGTGTGGCTTTTTCGTATTGACTTTCAACAACAACATGATTGTCACACAATATTGTTCCTGATCAGACGCGGAGTTATTTGTCTTTTCATCTGCATCAAAACTATTTTCAGAGGTACCACGGATCCTGTTATGGCGTCAAAAAGGTTAACAAGAGAGGAAGCCTGCTTAAGTCAGTACCCTAATTACCCTTAGTATTCGGACACCCAATCCACATTCTCTACCTAATAATTCAGTTTATTACCATTGTTTCGACTTTGAATTAGACTTTCTTTCTGATCCTTCGAGATTATGAATTTCAGTACTTCTTGTTCTGAAAATTGAATACCACTTAAACCGGTGCTAGGGGGCGTGAGAAGTGTTGCACTTTCATGTACTGTTCATGAACAGACTCAATAAAACCGAGTCTTCCATTTTCTCTTTTTGTGTTGCAAATTTTGCTCTCGGGGGATCACCTCCTTTCAGAATTTACATAGTAGCAAATAGTATACACCCTGATCAAACTAATGCTCCAGGAGCCGTTTTGATCTGAGTCTGCACTAGTTGCCTATGCCTGTCTCTACATATGCCAATCCCTTTACTTCAAACATATGCCAATCTACGGCTAGAGTAGATCTAGATCAGGAGCCGTGTGATCACGGTCTGCTCCGTATGCTTGTTATATATTATAGCTGTGATTCTAAATTTTCTGGCATGGCCAAACATTCATGTGTCAATGAGCTATTATCACAATTTATCTAATTAATGTGATAATGTCTTAGATTGATATTGGTATTACAACATACTGCCTGTTTGGTTGTCAACCCTTTACAGTTGGCAATCACGCTGGCCTCTTTGCATGTACGCAAACAAGAAAGGTTTGCTTTTTCCGGATATATGTGCTGATTTGGTGGCCGTAAAAAGTCGCCCCGTACTTCATTTTCAGTGTTGTTATATATGTTTTCTGTTATTGCTAGTTATATACATTTGCTGTTTTCTTGTGTTGCTGTTCGGGCGGCTGTTTGTTCTGTATGTGGTGTTTGCTGATTCTTTCATAGAGTAAAGGGTTATGGTTTTTAGGATAATTATTTCAAATGTCAAAATTTAATAACACGAAGACATACGAGATGCCGGAAATTCAATGCTCCCGGCATTGTATGAGAGTTCTATTAAAAAATAGTTTTGACAAATGTTTTATGGAAGAAAAAATAATATTAACCCGTTTCCAAAATATTTTCTGTTCAACTGCCGATCTGGTGTATTTTGGAAACTTCTGATTCTATCAAGTGTCAAACAGTTTGGATCCTGATGAGACACCGAATTCATCTGATTCAAAGCCGTTTACAAATGCCAGTCCAAGTCGTGTATAGAGGTGTAGATGCGATATAGTTTCAAACGAGATAGATCTGAATTTCTGAACTTATTTTTATGTAGATTTAAGAAACGAAACAAAAACCAGGAACAATTTAAGACGCAGATGATTTGTTTAGAAATGGCAAAAACTTGTAATTTATTTTGACAAAAATAGTAGGAGGACGAAATAACTCAATAAAACTCACTTAAATTTATATATCTATACCAATTAAACTCATTAAACTCTAAAATGTCTACAAAGTCAGGTTTCGTATAGGAAATAAAATCAATCTGTTCAAAAAGGACAAAGGAAAATATCGCAGATCGATCAGAAAAGTGTAAATTGATCGCGTTTGATATCAAATGACTCTCGTGACTATTAGCTGTGTTTCATTTATAGACATTCTGTTCATGAAACCATTTTGATAAATAGAGCATTTGCTCCTTAGGAGCAAATGCTCTATTTATCACAATGGTTTCTATTTTTCAAATCTATCATAAGCGCAACCAAACAACACCTAAAAAATTGAAAGCAACTTGCTCAATATTGCCAATTGTTTTATTTTGTTTTACGCGGACGATGTGTCTCAACTGCATCACTGTCTCTAAATATATTTTCAATTCTCTTTGAATTCAGACACTGACCTTAGTCGCCATTTTGTTTACTTTCTTGAGAACACATGTCACGTGGCGATTATGTCATTTGCATTTTTATAAATGGTATGGTCCACTAGGGATCCCCATGGTAAATCCTGTTAACTCCTTCGAAATAAAATAGTTTGCGTGCATCGCGACTTGTTTGCAACGGTTTTAAAACTATTTTTTGACCAAACAAAATCACAAAAACATATAATGAGACTTTAAAATAGCGAATGCAGTTGACAGACTAATGTATGGCGATGATGGAACCTGTCCACGTCTTAGACTCAATGTGTGTACGTTTTAGTTCCGTATCAATCGGAACTACTTGGCGGGGCTCAGATTTGTTACCGGATGTGTTTCGTTTGGTTCCATATGTGTTAGCCATTTCGCCATAATATTTGTTCTAAACAGGAAATTACGTGTGGTGGTCTAAACCAATATTATTGATTAACAAATATGTTTTACGACATCAGGTGTTTACGGAAATCTTAAAAAATAGCAAATCTATACTCTTTGATATGTTTGTATAAATGGCATATTTGTACTCATTTCATGTTTTATGAATATGCTTGAGTGCTGTATATATGCCAATTGATGCAGGTGTTTATGGCATTATATTATAATATAAATGTGCACTAGCTGATAGGTTTCAACAGCAATAATACATTTAACATTTCACCCGATAGAACCGCTTTCTATGTCATGAGTAAGCCCAGAATTCAGACGGCCCTTGCACGGACCATCTGAACACAACATGCTCCGCACGTGTTTGATGATACTATAGATCTAATTATATAGTTCTACTCATATTCATAATGCCATTATACATTTGAGTTTATACATATTCATAATGGAATCATTATTTGTTCAATATATATACATCAGTCCCAATGCACTATTTTCCCGCATAGCACAGGAGGCCAATGGAAGCCGCCATGATTTTATCAGATTGGATTCGCTACATATGTGAACAGTCTTAAACGGCTATCAAACATAGGGAAAATAATGGTTCAGTAAGGCAGGTCATAGTTTCCTATAGGAGCTTTCTGCATTACGTTTGCTCAGAATTAAGCAACACCTTCTTTCTTAACAAGCCTTTGTCCACTAAATTAATGACAGGTTCTTCTGTATCAACTAGTGAATTCAAATAAACTAAACGTTTTGGAGGACTACAAAATATTCAGATGGAAGTTACCTCGTGTACACAAGTTAAGAAGGAAATATCAAAACAATCGCCTTACGGAAATAACCTGTAAACCATTTATTTCCATGTAGGTTTCTGACATATTGACCTTATAATTTGTTCATTATTGTTTCAGTATTTTGTCAACAAGATATTTGTGTCATTACTTGGCATACCGCATCAAATACAAAATGGAAAAGGTCGATCACGTCAGCCTGTCTGTCAAATACAGCGACAGTTTCTAACGTTGCATTAACACATGCCCCGTTGAGACACTATACTGTCTGTTCGTGGAGCTGCTTTGGTTTTAACTACTTTTATATAAAACAACTCGTGGGAAATTATTGACCTAGAGTCAAACATTAGGGACCTATAAGAGATACAGAGAAACTCGACGTCTCATCTAGATAAAAGCTGTTTACAAATGCGAAATAGGTCGCGAATATCGAGATAAGGGTAAACTCTAGCAGTGCTTTTGTCAATCTGACCTATGTTCGTAAGCAGTTAGATTTACAATTAGACACCATGTAATTCAACTTGGCGTCCCCCATCATGATATAATATGTTTGACACACGCTTATAAGCATCTTACAAGTGATTCTGAAGTAGATACTCTTGCAACCCCTTGGATGTTAAAGCCGGTATCATCCAAAAACTTGGATAAGTGCTAAGTCTCCATTGATTTCCATGTAATCGCTTCGTTACAACAGTGATATTGGCTAGTCTTCGAAACCAAATCTTTGCAATCGTTCTGTATCACATCCCTTTGTTTGGTTAATTGAGCTAGTGAGTTGCGGCCCAGAGTGCTTTGATATAGACTAATTACAGCGTGAATATTTATACAAGAATGAATGACTCCATCTTTATCAATTTACTACTTTTTTATACTAATCAATAACCTATATATGTTTTATTTTTTTCAAAACATGTAGCATCGTGTCCTACCTATCTTTATTATTCAATAAACAAACGTCATAGACTCTGATCAGACACTCCTACATGAGCTGCATGCTCTGATTTGTCCCTGTTTGCAAAAGCGTAACAAGACATCTCTACTAGGAAAAGGGTTCAACTAGTCATACATAAACGATATTGTATGGGCATATGTGAAAACCCTAAACAGATGATGATGATGATGATGATGATGATGATTATTATTATTATGATGAAGATGTTGATGATGACGGCTATGATGACGGAGACGACGACGATTAGGACGCCTACTATGATGATGATGATGATGATGATGATGATGAGGTCATGCTGACGACGACGGATTGTGAAAATGTCTAATTAACAATTCTAAAATGCGACGTTTTGGTATTCTATAATCATACAGTTTGGTTAACAAATAGTTTTAACGTGACGTCACACCTCAATCGAATTTGAACAACATATAAAGCCAACGGAAACAAAATCAAGGTTGTGATGGAATACATGTATAATGTTTCATAATGTAATTGAAAACGTAGTAAAGTCAGGCAGACAAAGCCACATACGTTTCGACGTCATATCTGGAACATTTGAAGCTGTTGTATTGGATGGTTATTTCACAGCAGCGTTTTATGGTCATGGCTTCTAAACGACGCATGACGTCTACATATGACATTGAGTCACGTGCGGTTGTCAAATTTTGTGTGGGACTCATACTTTCACCGGTAGAAATACTAAAACAAACTAAAAACTCGAATACCAACCTGCGGAAAAAACACTTGTCTACAAATGGCAACGAGCGATTTAGGGATGGTAGAACCGCAGTGTTTGATGGCGAAATTTAGCCCCCTTGGAAATTCGTCTGTTCCCTGATGTACTTAGAGGCCAACGGTTTGGAACCTCTTTAAACTTACGCAACAAGGCATGTGACGTAATTTCGTCATTCAATGATGGCTAGTTTAAGGTAACATTTTATCAATGGGATCATAGACATAAACAGTCTGTGGCCACAGGTGGTGATTAAGTCGAAAAAGTTAACCGAACACTAGACTTTGACGTTTAGGTAACGCCATCGTGACTCAATGTTGACGTCAGTGTGCTTCAAGTACTACATAATACTGTTGTTCAATGTTTCATGTAAACCGTATTGTTCTGTGTATCCAAATAATATTTGAACTCTATGTCAGTCGTGCGTAAACGTATCTCGTGAGGTATTTTGTTTTTTCGTTTGCTGTTCCAGGTTTCAATAATAAAGCAATTCCGCCAACTTATCAATCACCCCTCGTACAAGACGCAACTACCACCAAAATATCGATAGATAGCATGAAACATACAAACATACACATACAACTACACACCCGAACACGCACATACACGAGATGAACACAGAACACATTAACAAACACACAAGTACTAGAGACAAACATTCCATACATGAACAAAAGCACAAATACAAAGACACAAGACAAAACAATGTAAGGGTGACAATGAGAGTACCGCCTTGGCACGGTCAGTAGCAAAATTACCACTGGGGGTTTAAACCGGTTTACGAGCGTCCTAACCCCATACTTATCTCAAAGTCAACCTAGCTTTACAAATAGAGTAAATAAATGTTATCTGTTTTATATTATCGTCATTATTGGAGTTTATTCTAATATATTACAGGCAAATCAACACCAGGTTAATACCAGATCAGCCTCATAAAACCGCTATAGATTTCAATAAGAAGATAAAAACGATCATTTAAATGTATTAAGTATAGAGATAATATCGGATTCTATGCCATACATATTTTGTTCGAATATGATGCTTATAAACATTTTCAATTCCACAACTGTCATTATCGGAACACAGTTGTGTCTTGAAGACTACCGGTATACTGCTGACTCATATGTACGTTTCGTTATCTCATTTAACCCTTTCGCTGCCAAACTCTGTCGTCTGTCAACTTCGTCGTCTGCTGTAAATTTTCATTTTTTTTATTTTCCTCATTTTTGTTTCAAAAACTTAGTAACAGTAACAAACAGTTTGGATCCTGATGAGACGCCGAGTTACTCGGCGTCTCATCTGGACCCAAACTGTTTGCATAGGTAATCACAGATCCGGCATTGGCAGCGAAAGGGTTAAACGTTATGGCATTTAAGCCAAAATGCATGTATGAACTATGGCCCGTGTTTGCTGATATATGCCTTTTCCGTGTTTTTGCGCGATATACTGATACTATTTGTAATATTGAGACCACCTTACGAAATATCGTAAGACCAATATAATCGTACGTCAATATTTAATGACAATCACCACTACTTGTTTAGTCGATATTACCCTAAAATCTAGTCTGCAACGATTTAGGGTGTATCTTATATTCTTACATAAGACTAGCTGGAAATGCAATATATGTACTTTTCCACTGACAATAGTCGAAGTCGTGTAATCTGTTGTACGACACACCACTGTCTTTGGGGCATATCAGACGCAAACTGCCCTGTCTGTCATCCAACACCACAAATGTTATATTCTCATTAGGGTTTTGAAACATTCCTCATTCCTACTATTAGTATGCAAGTACATTCAGGCGTTTTAATTAAATATGCCGACAACCTATCTATACTCATTTATACTTTATAAGCTCAGTCAATCAATTAGCATCAGTCTGGTAACATTCTGGAGCAGCAAACAGTGTACACGCTAATTCAACTGCTCATTAACCCATTCCTTCATATTGACACATTTCGGTTCCTCTGTAAAAGTCACTTTTTAAACCATTGTGCTATATAGAGCATTTGCTCCTTATGATCAAATGTTCTTATTGATCATAAAGGTTTCAAAACTACGCAAATTTAAAATTCCCTTCTTTCTAGTAAATGATTCTTTGCATTAGATTTAATCAAAGAGATCGGGTCTGAAATAACATATAAGGTGACTTTTACAGAGGCGTAATAAGGCTTCAATACGAGGGAGTTGGTTAAATACAAACTATACAACTTGTTTATAGATATGTAGTTAACTTCGTTTCAAATTTTATTTTTCTATTTCCTAGCAAATTTACATTTTCTATGGTTAGAAAAAAAATACAAATTATAAAATACACTTTATCATTGTGATTGTTATATATATTTTATTGGGATTATATTGGCTTTTCTGTTATCGTTCGTATGACCTATTTAAACCACAACAAGCACTCGATTCTCGAGTTTTCTTGTCAAATATAGAATTAATCACACGAAGTTTTATCCGGTTGATATCATACTTTACTGTCGTGTTTTATACGCGTAATACATGTTTAATTGCTGTTTGCTTCATTTAGGGTTAGTTGATAGTAATATCGTCGCGTAATACGATTAATATTTAATCCTGATTCAATCTTAACCTAATTGTAGATTTAGATCCTGTAGCACAGTCTGGTCACACTCTGCTCTGATTGCTTATGGTAACCATGAAACTGTTTCTATAATATCTACTCAGTACAATAACTTCCGAGACACGAGCAGTACAGAGTAACTGTTGTGCAATAGAATAATAATCATGGCCGTGCGATCTTTCACAAAAACGGGTGACAGACTGTAATTGTAGCAGACAATAAGAAATTAATCGGCAGGTAGAATCTTTATCCACGTTTCAATTCGACATGTCTCAAGTATAGCCATATATCTTATTCACAGTTTGTGTACATAATTTAAATGCCCACTTGAAAGGAACCCCACTCAAATAAGGAAAATAGGGAAATTGCGTTTGCGTATAATCCAATAATGCTTATAAATATTAAAATTAGTTATTGTTAATTAAAACTACTGCAACGTTTTATTAATATATTAAATGTAAGAACTGTTCACTTAATGATTTGATGAAGCTGTTTTAGTAATCAATACGTATGTGTCTGAGGTTATATAATCTAAAATGAGAATATTGTACCATAAGTAAGAATAACTGTGTACGGGGCTAAGGCCATGACTTTTAAGAAATCAAGAACATGTCTGTAATCTAAGACAATTTTTGTTTCCTTTCAGGAAAACCAGTTAGAAGTTCTGTATTGATTACCTTGTCGTTTTCGAAACTGTTTCAATACATCACCATACCATGTGTGTACAAAGTTAAATCTCATTACAAAGCGAAAGAAAACGGAAAGAAAAATAAGTAACCGCTGCTGAACATTGTTTTTTTTAATTACGTGTAACGATAATTAAATGAAACAAACCATACAATACATAGAAAGTCTGTCCCCACAGAGCATGATCTACGACTGTGTCATAGATACGACATTTGAACAGTGTGTTACTCATCTTCACCAAGCAATATAGAGCTACATCGCAATGGTTTAACTCATTTATCATCTCCACCTCATAATGGTCAAAAAGACATGAATGTTTATAAAGCAAAGGTACCAAAAGTATTCACATCAGTCTCGTGTAAACCTTTCCCTCATATAAACGTGTTTTCACGCATTTGCAAACAGAGTAGACCCAGATCAGACGGCTCCTCTAGCCGTCTGATCAGGGTCTGCTCTGTTTGCTAATATAATTTCAAAGATCTGTGTCTTTACTTTCTAAAATGGCTACAATTTTCCATTTTCCCTATTTCGTTCTAATCATTTTATCTATGAATATTCAGTAGGTATTGAAATTTGGAATGAACACAGAACAGGGAAAGGGTTAATGCTGTGTTTCATAAAATAACGATTTTTGATTTTATGAAATAAGATGTACAATATACTTTATCATTCCAACTATCTGAAACTTACTGTTCGAATACTTAGGGTAGTAAGCTTTTATACTAAATATATGTAATTACCAGCATTGCCAATGGGTATGTTCTTGTTTCTGTATATCGGTTCTCTCTATCTTAAATGCTGAATGAGAAGAGGAAAACAATTATATTATTCATCATTACATTGTTTCTGATATAGATATGCATCAGCTAGAAGTGATGAACGTGTGTTTATGTTGGTCTCTTCTAAACTACAATAATATGGGAGATTTAACTGGTTACGTCCTGGAATAGAGAAAGTTAGTTCCACTGTATATATAGAATTAAAAATAAAGTTTTAAAGCTTTTTCAATTAGAACAATAGAACTGTAGATCCAACCAAAATATGGAATGGTGATCGAAATTATGATCAGACGGTCTATAATAATTGTGTCTTACGGCTAAATACCAGTCCATTTAGATATGTCTTAATCAATAAAAAGTACAACTGCAAATAGTGTTGCTTATTGTTATATCAGTGACTGAAAGATATATCGAATGGGCGCTTTTAATATCCCATAAAAAGCAATAGGCGATTTTTTCAAAAGGAAATGGGGACAAATTAATCTTGCAAAATTAGTGCTTAACTCTTTGTTTTTGAATACCTATGTAAATACCATGGATCCCGATGAGGCGTATAGTGACTCGGCGCCACAATAGTCAGTTTAGTAATAATGACCCAAACATGCGTAAAATTTAGAAAATGTTTTGCTTGAGTTATATTATAGTGAATACGATATCGTCAGAATATTATATTCATATGACAGGTTCACTGCCCAGTCCTATCATTTTACCAGCATCACAGTTTATTCTAGAGAAAGGACAGGCTGTAAAACTGTTCCCACTGTATTACATTATCTAAATTGTGTATATAGGTATACATGAGAGGAAGAATCATAATTCCAATTCAATTTCAATAAGCTGAAAACATACGCTCTCCAATTTCAATAAACAAAATATTCAAACTTAATGTGGTTTCAAACATATTTCTACCATAGACATGCAAGCACAAACGCTTATATCGCTTATATGAAGAAACTGAAAGAAATAATAACTTGTATAAAGGTGTACAGTAGAACACCAAAATGAGGTTTAACTTTGGTATATAAGGCAGATAGAAGCCTACTGCAGGTCACACTTAATGCAAAAAGCTCCTATATGACCTTCCCGTATTACTTTGGCGCTGTATTAGGCAACCATCTGTTTTAAGACTGAGATGTTCAATAAATAAATGGCCGCTTCAGACAGGTTCTATTGTAGTCTACGCCAGAGTTGGCCTGAGGCATTTGCACATGTGTTAAGCGATTTTTATTTCACAAAACAAGTATAGTATAGCCTACGTGGATTATTAAGTCTTTACCCGAGGCATAGGCTGTTGTACGCCCTTGCAACCTGAGTATACCCAAATCAGACAACTCCTGTAGGACATGTCTGATTAGGATATATGTTACTGTATAGCTGATTCATATGTATGTTTAATTAACAACAGTTCCTTTGTTTAGGTACCTTATGTGCACATAAATTTATTCTATGAGTATTCCTGAAGTGATAGATTATTCCTGATTATCCACAGTGGGCTAAACAGCTCGACAGACATGTTATTATATTGCCATCAAAAATGAGAAAATGGTAATCGGTTAACTGAGCAATATGGCAAACAAAACACGTATATGATTAAATTCAACGAAACTTAAACATTACATGGAATAATAAACTGTTCTTATAAACATTATAGAAATGATAATAAACTTCCTTTGTTAAATACAATGTTAAAAAGAAACAAAAAGAAAAACAACAAACAGCGCATTGCCTGCTGGACTCATATTCAATAACATGTTCAGTCTAAGTATGACAATAAGACACAACGCTACATATTTAAATATTGGGGCGGACCATCATTGGTACGGGTCGTCATTGGTACGGGTCATCATTGTACGGTCTATCATTGGTACCTGCCATCATTGGAACAGGCCGTCATCACCTCCGTATTTATATTGCTGCCGCTTTTCATATAACACATTCTAGCTGTAACGGTGTTGTTGTTTAACACGCCTTTCTCTTAGATGAAGGTAAGAATCCCCTACAGAACAAACATTCATTCACATTTCCTCAAAGGTAACATGCACAGATTGCATTGTCTGACAACGGGTATATCTAGTTTATTTCTGCGAATTTATGATTACATTTACAAACAGTTTGGACCCTGATGAGACACTCTGATAAGTACAGTAACACCTCTCTATATCGGTCACTAAATTACATCAAATATTTTGTGTTAAAGGCAGGTGGATGCTTAAAGCTCTGTAGGAGCGTTCTGTTTTACTTTCACCTTGCTTTAAGCAGTCACCTGCCCTAATATACCAATTAATTAACACAATTTAGTGGCCGTTATAGAGAGGTTTTACTGTATGTCATAAAACAACTTTAGAACTCGTGTACGGTAGAACTTTGCTAATAAGAAATAAGTATTGTTATCAGGAGTGAACACTTTCTTCATAAAACGCTTTTTGACGCCTTTGCAAATAGAGTAGACCGTGGTGTAAGACAACTCATGTAGTAGCCGTCTGATCAGTATCTGCACTGTTTGCTTATGGAATAATGTAGATCTAATTGTACAATTTCTGCCAAGACCAAACTTCCGCCATTCATAGCCACTATACATATCAGTTAATCAATATCTCACATTACTGCTCATTGCGTAAATACAGGTGGCAGAGGTGGCAGGTTAATACAAGGAAAATGGCATGGATAAAGTTCTAGACTTTCAACCTGCATTAAGAAGTCACATGTATAAAACCTTCTCATTGCCCCTTTATATAGTGTTCAGATTAGTAAGATTCTAAGTGACTTTGTATTTTCTGAACAGAACACGTAGATGCCTCCTTATTAATTTTACACGATACCATATTTACTTGTCAAAAACAGATTCAAAGACTATTGAACTTTCCTTCACGATTGAGACGGATAAAACATAATCTTTATTGTATAGCAATTAGTCGCAACGAGCGCCATAAAACATGTAAACTCTTTGAAATAGAGACTTCATCTTGTCTGTTTCTGGTGTTTTTACCGAAGATAACAAGTCCTTTAATGGGAGTCTTATAACTGTAGAGCAGTCATAGAAATCACGGTGAAACTTTACAGCTAGCGTATTGATTTCAGTAGCAAACATCCGCTCCATCCACGTGAGTATATCCATGACAGAACATAATTGGAAATCTTACTGTGCAACAAGAAAATACAAATCTTACAGTACGACTAATGGAAAAAGAAGTCAATAAATAGCTAGGCAGAATGTGTTTGTAACGTTCACTTAACTGAGTAAACTTTTTGTTTGCAAACTTATTCGTGCATATCAAGTCCGTTATTTCCTACTAGTGACAGCTTAGGTCATGATAGTACATGCTGTTTGCAACGGTTGTCAAGCATTAACCCTTTCAGTGTTGTCATTGTTGAATGTAGGACACATTTGTCTCTACAGCAGGTTTTAGAGTGGACAATACATTAAATTCTTTATAAACATATGAACAGAATGCCAAATCCGTTTGGAGCCTGATGAGGCACTCAATTAATCGGCGATTAATCTAAATTAAAGTTATTGTGTATATGATATCAGAGACCATGTTAAAGGAAGAATAATATAACATTAATATAACACTATGATAATTAGCAAATATCAAATAGAATAAATGGACATGTGCGTGTAGTTATTATTATTATGAATTGCATTGGTAATCTGGTATTTTCGTTAATATTAGTATTCTTGGTTTTGATTTATAGTTTCTGCTATATACGAACTATGTCTGTATAGAGAAAGCCATGTCGTGTGAGAAGGCAATGTCGTATGGTAAGGTAATGTCATGTGAGAAGGTAATATCGTATAGGGAGACAAAGTAGCTTTGGAAGGCAGTTGCGTGCGAGACGGCGATGTCGTGTGCACCACGTACGTGTTAGTACTAGCGAAGATACAGTACATTTAATCTCTGTATGTTTGCAAAACAATGTTCCCAAAAAGTGTGGTCAAGGTGTTCATACCCCATTTCCCCATGAATAGCCATGTAAAAATGACAGCATGAATACATAAGGAATGTTTAAGTGCTTGAAGTTAGCCGTCGGTTACTAGTTGGCAGTTGTCAATTGAATCATGGACTGGTTACTGTCAGCGGTTTCACGACTGGGAGCCAATTAAAACAGACGATACTCGCGAATCGTCATCTGGCCGTGGCAGTCAGTTGCAAATTCCATTTCTGTATAACAAAGCTAGTTTGTTCGCGAATTGTCAACTGCCAAATGGCAGACAGCTTCACTCTGTGTCTGTCAATCCAAATATAAGATACTCGTCAACCGACAACTGGCAGCTGATTGCCAATTCAATTTCAACAAATCGAAAACGATACCCATGCGATGGGTCTTCTAGTAACTGACAGTCAGCTGCTTATTCGACTTCTATATACCCACATGTATATTCATACGAGTTGTCAACTGGCAACTGGCAGTCTTACCTATACGGATATCCATGCGTATTGGCAACTGGCAACTGGAAGTCAGCTATACCATACGACTGCCAATTAAAATATAAGATACTCGCAAAACATCAACTGACAACCGGCAGCAAACTGCCAATTCAATGTCGACATACCGAAATTGGTGGCCATGTTAATCGTCAACTGGCAACTGACAGCCGGTTGGCAATTCGACGAAACATATCCAAGCAGATTTGCTCACGAATAGCCAATTCATTATTGGCCACTGGAAGTTAGCTACCGTACGTCAACTGTCAGCTGGCAACCGGATGCCAATTCCATATCTACATACCACCTGGCAAATAGCAGACAACTGCGATTACGATTTCTATATGCCTCAACAATTCCATTTGTGCATGTAGTATTAACTCTGTACGTGTTGTATTGGCCCTGTTCTTGTTTTATTTGCCCTGTACGAGTACCTGTTGTATTAGACCTGTATTTGTTGTATTAGCACTGTATGTGTTGTATTAGACCTGTATTTGTTGCATTAGCCCTGTACTTGCCGTGTTAGACCTGTATTTTTCTCGTAGCCCTGTACGTGTTGTGTTAGACCTGTGTTTATTATATTAGCTCTGTATTTGTTGTGTTAGATCGGTTTTTGTTGATTTAGCCATGTGCTTGTTTTGCTAACATTGTACTTGTTGTATTAGCCCTGTACGGGTTGTGTTAGACCTGCATTTGTTGTAATAGCCATGCATGTGTTGTATTAGCCCCGTACTAGTTGTGTTAGCCCTGTTCTTGCTGTATTAGCCATTTGTTTGTTGTATTAGCGCTGTACGTGTTACATTAGTTCTGTAGTTGTTGTATTAGTCATGTACTTGTTGTATTAGACCGATCTGTATATGTTGTATTAGACCTGTAGTTGTTGTATTAGCCCTATTATTATTGTATTATCCCTGTACGTGTTGTATTAGCCTTGTAATTGTTGTATTAGCCCTGCATTTGCTGCCTTAGCCTTGTACCTGTTGTGTTAACCCTGTACTTGTTCTATTAGCCCTGTACGAGTACTTATTGTATTAGACCTGTATTTGTTGTATTAGCCCTGTATGTGTTGTATTTCCCTGTACTTGTGCTAGCCCTGTACGTGTTGTATTAGCCCTGTATTTGTTGTATTATCCCCATGTGCTTGTTGTGTTCTTAGTGTTCTTTTGTCTTAGCCATGTACTTGTTGTATCAGCCCTATACTTGTTGTGTTAGCCCTTAACGTTCTGTATTAGTCCTGTACGTTTTGTATTAGCCCTGTATTTCATTTGTTAGTCCCGTATTTGTTGTATTAGCCCTGTACTTGATACATTAGCCCTGTACCTGTTGCATAAGCCCTGTAATTTATTGTAATATGGAAAAATAGTAAAACAGAGAGAGCCACATACGAAATGACACCGCACCAAACAGCCATGTCCTTGTTGTATTAGCCTTTTAGGCCTGTTCTCGATGTATTAGAATTGTACGTATTGTATTAGCCCTGTTATTGATGAATGTTCATGTAAGAACATATAAAATCATGGATATGTTTCAACTGCGTACTGTTGTAATAACATATGAACACATGACTGTTTTGTCTTAGCCGAATCTATACTGAGTTCAGAAGTAAACAGAGCAGACCCTAAAAGACAGCTACTACAGAAGCTGTCTGAGCTATGCCTACTGCCTATCAATTAGCTGATTATTTCAACAATGATATATGAACACCTGAATATTTTGCAATGGCAGATACTGTAATATCGTATCTACATTAGTCACGAACCAGAGCAGATCCTGTTCAGACGGCTACCACATACCCTGGTCGGACGGCTACTGCAGACCTATGTAAAACGGAGACCACAGACCCTGGTCAAACAGCGACCACAGGCCCTGGTCAGACGGCTACTACAGACCCTGGTCAGATGGTTACTACAGACCAATGTCAGACGGCTACCACAGGCCCATGGTCAGACGGATACCACAGACCCTGATCAGATGGTTACTACAGACTAAGGTCAGAAGGCTACTACAAACCCTGGTCAGACAGCTACTACAGACCCCTGCTACTACAGACGACTGTCAGACGGCATATAGACCCAGTTCAGATGGCTACTATATACCCTGGTCAAACGGCTACTACAGACCCCGGTCAGACGGCTAAAACAGACCCACGTCATTCGGCTACCACAGACCCTTGTCTGACGGCTACTACATACCCCGGTCAGACGACTAAACAGACTCATGTCATTCGACTACCACAAACCCTTGTCAGACGGCTACTACAGACCCTGGTCAGATTGCTACTACGGACCCCGGTCAGACGACTAAACAGACATATGTTATTCGTCTACCACAAACCCTGGTCAGACGGCTACTGCAGACCCTGGTCAGACGGCTACTACATACCCTTGCGGTCGGACGGCTAAACATACTCATGTCAATCGGCTACCACAAACCCTTGTCAGACGGCTACTACAGACCCTGGTCAGACGGCTACCACAAACCCTGGTCAGACGGATACTAAAGACCCTGGTCAGACGGCTACTACAGTAGCTGTCCGATATGTTCCTGCTGTGTTGGTAAAAGGCGTCTTGATGAGGTAATGGCTTACTATTATTAGCAAATTATTTCAGTTTTACCTCGCTTTAATTCTTACTCCGCTATAACAAAATGTCTGCTTAAAGTTGGAACTGGTGCCAGTTTGACTTCTTTCCAGTCTGTGAAGCATTTGAGAAACTACTGAACACGTATACTAACTCACGCTTTTGAGAAACTATTTATCAAGTGTGAAACGGGTTGGATAGTGATAAGATGCCGAGTTATCCGGCGTTTTATTTGTACCCAAGCTGCTTGCAAATGCAACTGAGGTGGGAGATAGCGGTTTAAGGGTTAATCTACTTTGAAGTCTAAGCTCAGCTGTTGAATACTCTAAATGAACTATTAAAGACAAAATAATCAGGAACATTAACACAAATGTGTCCTTCTTGATATATTTGAAGGACACAGTAATCTTTGGCATGCTGGAGGAATTGTTCTTTACCTGCTTCGTACATTAACGCACAATTTCCACAAACCGTGTGCCAAATACCTTTTCGTATGATTGGACGTCGAGCTATTTATCTAGGCGTATCAGAAACTTACCACGATCAGATTTATTTTGCAGTGCTCGGTGCTTTGTGTCTGAATATAAATTACAAGTATAGTCTGTGTTTATAAAAATTAGTGGATTCAGCTATTCTGTAAACTTTAAGGCAATATCGTTGATAGACTAGATTAACCCTTTGAGTGTGGGAAACGAGAGTCGGAGAGGGGATACGTTTATTTACACTGTTTGTCTTTTAGGATGGGGATGGAATAAGTGTGAGGTTGGGCGCCCATAAACCGGTTTAACCCCCCGGTGACTTTTGTCACTGACCGTTCCAAGGCGGTACTTCCATCTTCCTCCTATTGTATGTTTGTTTTGTCTTTGTGCGTCTCTTGTTGTTTTTTCTACTTATCTACATTTGCTGTTTCCTTGTGTTGCTGTTCGGGCGAGTGTTTGTTCTGTATGTGGTGTTTCCTGCATGACTCATTTTTGTACTTTTGATATTTGCAAACAAGGTAGACCTAGATCAGAGGATCCATAGAAGAGGCATTTGATCAATGTCGGCATTTGATCAATGACGTTCAAATTCCTGTTACAAATTGGAGCCTTTTAAAATAAATGAAAAAACACTAACGGGCCTTTCCACTTTGAAAATTCATATTTCAAAGGTTAATTGTCTGAACCAATATTCACATTAACAGGTCATGCGGGCTTTCAAAACTATCATCATTTAAGTGTTATGCTAAATTGGTATTATACAATTTGTTGAACTTTGATTACTTTAATAGACGAACACTACTTCTTCGTCTTCTTTTTCTTCTTATCCTTCTTCTTCACGAGCTTCTTCTTCGTCTTGTCATTAGCAAACATATTGGATCGATCCAAGATGATTGACAATCAATCCTCAGTTTCTGAAAACCCAGAACGCATCCGGAATAAATACATAGAATTCAATACCAGTGTTTGAGCCGTCTAAGCAAGGTCTACTCTGTTTGGAAAGGCATACAAATGTATGGAGTAAAAGGTTAGCTCTTTGAACACTGAATATATAAAGACGAATTTACACATTTATGTTTAGTGATCTAGTCAAATCAGTATAAAATCCTAACCTATGCAAAGGGATTTTGAACGGCAGTCATTGCAGACTCACCTTGGGGAACTTTTAATCTGGGTCTACACTATTTACAAATGCCTGTACATCGCATTCAAAGGATTAAACAGGGATTTGTTCTGAATTCATTGACGTCTGTCGTTTAATAGATTCAGTGCTCAGGTGGCATTTCTTCCAATATAGTTCGTATATTAATTCCTAAAAACGAGCGAAAATGTCTCACAACCATGTATATAGTATTTCATTGCTATTTATCTTCCTACGCAATCTGGGATGATTTCATATTTCGCATAAAACGACAAAAGACGCAGCATGATCATATAAATGTACATGTTTGTATTGTTAATTTTAATGTGTCTAACTATTCAACAATGTGTGTATTTTCATCGGCACTTGATAATGTTGTCTCATCAAGATTCACACTCTTAGACACGATGGATGTAACCTTTAAGAAATATTAAAACAGAAAAGAATTCAGGCAGGAATTTTTAAAAAGACACACGGCAATGTACATCAACATCAGAAGCATGGACGGTATGCGCGTACATCATGTTGTGGAAAATGCGGTTACAATTGAGGTCACATGCATCACGTAGTTATATTGACAATGACAATAAAACAATAAGTCTCTTTGTGTTTTGGTAGTTATGTACATTTACTGTTTTCTTGTTGGAGTGTTGTTCGAGCGGCTGTTTGTTTTGTATGTGGTGTTTCTTGCATGACTCATATTTGTACTTTGATCGAAAGGCTCCTCTTAGTTCTCTGACTTAATTATTTGTCAATAGTAGCACTCATTTACAACATTTTATTGGTTATCAATATCAGAACTCGATGACAGAATATTGAGATTTAAAAATAATAACTAACAGTCATAAATAAATTACCCCGTGAATATAGATTTATTAATGAACACTATTTTAAATGGACCGTATAGATCTCTAAATGAAAAGTGTGCCATTAATTTGAAGTGTAGTATAAGATCTGAAAATTCCTTAAGCGAACAGCGCATACCCAGATGAGACATAGATGATCTGTTGCGAGTTGTCTTTTAAGATCACATGTTCCTAAAGGATATTTTAACGTCACATTTAAGGTATGCATACGATAAGATGCATCAATAGATCAACAGTTACATACATGTAGATTGAAGGTCGAAGCTGAAACCTGGAAAATGATTTAATGGCTAGCTTTATTTCAAAATAGAAATAGACTTTAGTTGCGCTCATTTATATATTTATTTTATATTAACAACCTTGGTTTATGCAAATAATTATCTTTTTAGGTAGCATATGCCATTTGTTAAAACTCCGTTAGTGTGTCGGAATAGGCCGAAATGTGTCGGAATTAACCGACAACACTGTGGTCGTAGGGAAATTTAGATATTTCATAATCTATAAGATAGAACGATAATTAATCGTGTAATCCTGGCATCTCCAGGCCAGCTAGCTTGCAAAGGGTTGTCACTGTTTCTGATTTAGTCTGAAAGTGTCGGCATTACCCGAAAGTACTAAGATGTACCTTAACTACATACTGTGTAATTGGAAAAGTAGAAAAGTCAAGCAGGCAAAGCCACATACAAGACGCAACCACCACCAAAACACCGATAGACAGCATGACACACATACACACACAACCACACACCCAAACGCACACTCACACACGAGATGAACACAGAAGCACCAACAGACACACAAGAACTAGAGACAAACACTCCACACATAACAAAATCACAAGCACAAAGACGCAATGCAAACAAAAGGAAGGGTGACAATGAGAGTACCGCCTTGGCACGGTCAGTAGCAAAAACACCACTGGGGATTTACGGACGTCCTAACCTCACACTTCTCTCAAAGTCACCCTAGCTTTAGAAATAGTGTAAATAAAGGTATCCCCGCCGGACTTACCCACAACCCTTTATTAATTGTCGTATGCAATCCAATTTTGTTAAATCATACGGTAAAATAAGGAAATAAGATAAATAAATGCAAATTCCAAAGGCATAAAGCACAGATATAGAGAAGAGTTTGAAACAAAAAGTTAAGTCCCTGATGGCGGCGTCTGATCTGGGACTGCACTATTTGCCGTGGTGTAATTTTGCGACAATGGCGGTGAAAGGGTTAAGATATATCAACACATAACTTCGATCTCATTATGTCAAAGCTCATTACCCACAAGTTATTTTTTATACTTTGTCAATATATCGTGTATCCTCCATTGGCCTGGATACAAAGAACGCATCTACGTTTCAATAAGCCAACTACATTCGCAATATCGTTCTGAGGAATATTGGTCCACTCTCAGATAATATCGTTTTGACGTAACTGTTGAACGTTGTTCGGTTGTGGTTGACAGTATGCACGCGTGTTTATTCGTCATTTGAACTGTTAATTTCGAATTACATGGGTGTTCCCGAACCGTTGCGTCTGTTTTGCTGTTTATAGCCGAGTTGGATCTGGCTGCTAAGTGTGATGTCTAGTGAGCGTCCTATCTCTCCTGTGTAAACCTTGTTGCACTGTTTATATTTAATGTAATATGACACACCATTGTTTTCGGTTTTTCTGACTGTTGATACATGTTGATCCAATGTGTCTTGAAAGCTCTGTGTAGGGTTTCAGAGGTTCAACGTACATATACGGATTTCAACATTCACCTTCTGGCCACTCTTATTAAACTTTCTTCTTCTTAGGAAAAGGAATGTATGTCGGTGGTTTTTATCCCATGTGCTGCTTTGAAGCGAATGAGATAAGCCGAAATCATCTTCTTGATAGCATGCCTCATAATCATGTCATTTCATCATTCATCGGCGCTAT
Organism: Azorinus chamasolen; assembly: GCA_963576725.1. Classification (NCBI taxonomy): domain Eukaryota; kingdom Metazoa; phylum Mollusca; class Bivalvia; order Cardiida; family Solecurtidae; genus Azorinus; species Azorinus chamasolen. The sequence goes on along the minus strand of OY755248.1, from coordinate 4,716,658 downwards.
ATGACATATTCAGTGTAGCACTGCCGTAAAACCCAACTCACTTACTCACTCACTTCTTCTTAGGAATGACAAACATCCATTCTGAGTATTCGTTGGCTCTGAGAGCTGACTTTACGTTTTCCTTTTCTGCTTTCATGTCCTGTTTTTCTGTGACTAAGGATTCAGCCCGGTGAAATAAGGTACATAAACTGATCTCTTATGGTCTAGGTGGTGATTTGAATTGAAATTTAAGTACTGATCAGTGTGAGCGTGTTTCATGCATACAGTGACTTTGGTTGATCCGTCATCTTTTACGTGTACGCGTATATCCAGAAATGGGGTTTTATTGTCTTCCTCACTTTCAGACGTGAACTTAATGTGTTCGTCTATGGAATGTATATGCATGGAGAAGGGTTCTACATCATATTCGTGGAGATTGGCCACTGTATCATCCACATATCTGAACCACAGAGAGAGTGGGCTCCTTACTATGTCGAGGACATCCCTACCAATGTGGTTCATATACAAATTCGTAACTATGGGCGGTACAGGGGATCCAATGGCAGCACCTTGGTTTTTGTTGAAGGAATTGACCGTTATACACAAAGTAGGTGCTATTTAGACATGTTTTAAAAGGTCACAGATGATATCAACCTTCAGACTGGTTCAACTAGCTAGTAATTGGTAAATGAATTTGTTCTGAGTTATGCAATTAAACCAACCTGATAATGTTTCAAGTCAACGTTCAACGTTTTACTCATGTTATATAGGCCTCTGAAACAGTTTCATTTCCGGGTTTTAATAATACATTGGTTCATCCTATCGTGTACGTTTCCTTACAAATGCTGGCATCCTACAACTTAAGTGAACTTATTTAACCTTTATCATGCTGAGCATATTAGTTTACACAATTTTTCAAACACTATATTTACAAACTTCAAGATATAATCAATTTGCCTACCAAACCACATTTAGGATGTCAAATAGTTTGGATCCTGGTGCGACGCTGAGTTACTCACTGTCTCATCTGGATCCAAACTGTGTGCGTAGGTAATCACTCATCCGCCCAAAGCAAACTAAATATTACGAAATATGATGAAAAAATAAACACTCGCACAAGACCCCCTATTTGTAAATATTTAAATGCTAACTTAAACATTACTACAAATAAAGACGTGTTTTGATGTTAGTAATCTGCAGGTTATATTCCGATCAAAGAGACTTCATGAACACATATGTAAGTAATATTACATCATGGATATCCAGTAACTGGTACTTCATAGTAGTATACCTCACTTGACTTTCCTATATAGATTGTTTGTATACCTGCCATAACACGTACTGTTCCGTGCAATATTATCTCGTGGAGGCAGCATTACGTCTAGATCAGTGAGCGCTTATCACCTTGTGCGTGTGAGCTCATCCGACGCTTGAAATTTGTTACCAAACAATAATATGAATGTTTGTTTTTGTCAAATAATTTGAGAAATGGTGCGATTTGAGACCATTTCGGAGAATGATCTGTCAAAATCGGACAGTAAAAAATACTCCACCAGTACCAAAAGTGATATTAATAGAAGTTTCAAGCTGTTCCTTGTTTTTGAGTACCGATAATAACATTTGTTTTAAACTGTTTATTGTTGTCATTGAATAAATCCTTTCGTGATGTTCGGTATAATAAAAATATTGTCAACCATCGGTATGGTAATGTCCACCTCGGCTAGCGCCTCAGTGGACTTTGCCAACCTCGAGTTGACAATACGTGCTGTCGCCCTCCATGGGATGTAATATTTATATAATGACATATACACGTGTAGAATAAGCACTTATCAAATTACAAAAATGAGTCATGCAGGAAACACCACATACAGAACAAACACTCGCCCGAACAGCAACACAAGGAAACAGCAAATGTACATAGGTAGAAAAAACAACAAGAGACGCACAAAGACAAAACAAACATACAATAGGAGGAAGATGGAAGTACCGCCTTGGAACGGTCAGTGACAAAAGTCACCGGGGGTTTAAACCGGTTTATGGGCGCCCAACCTCACCCTTATTCCATCCCCATCCTAAAAGACAAACAGTGTAAATAAACGTATCCCCTCTCCGACTAATCTACAACAACCGCGACAGCAAATACAGTGGTAAAGTGCATGTATAACAAAAAAACATTTTATTGAAAATACTGTATCCACCTATCGCTATTGTACTCAATGATTGAGCTGCAAACAGAGTAACTGTAGAAAAGTAATAAAGGGTACGACAAAAATGAAATAGTACAGATATCCGACGTTCTCCTTCCATTTCTGGATTTAAGAGGTCGCCTTCATAGAGTACTAAACCTTTCTTGTCGGCGTACATGCAAAGAGGCCAGCGTGATTGCCAACTGTAAAAGGGTTCACAACCAAACATGCAGTATGTTGTAGTAATACAGGATCATATCCCTTTTTAATGAATTGTTTTATATATTTGATGAACAAAGTGAGAAAATGGGTATGTCCAATAATTTTACGAAGTTTGTAAATCACATCACCATAAAATTCCGGATGTGAAATACCGTGTCGCAAAAGTACCTTGAGATTACATTTGTACTTGCCAATAAGCGAGAGATTTCGATAGTAAAATTTAGAGAAAGTTTTTCTTAGTTTATGGTATCTATATCCTTGTTTAAGCAGTTTATCAGTTAAAATGAGATTTCGACTGTTAAAATCGTCAATAGATGAACAAGCTCTAGCAAAACGCATAAGTTGAGATATATAAACCCCGTAAGATGGAGCACGGGGAACATCCCCGTCAAGATGAGGAAAATTTACAATATTAAAATCAAAATCATCTCTTTTGTCATATATTTTAGAAGAAATCATTCCATTATTAATTTTAAGGTCTAGGTCAAGAAACGCTGCATAATTGTCGGACGGGTTAGCTTTATTCAATTTGAGTTCTTTAGGATAAATTGTAGGAATCAGAGCATCAAAGAAAGGGTTATCTAAGTTAAATGTCTACTACAGAAACCGTTTGATCTGGTTCTGCTCTGTACGCAAAGGCATTCATCAGGTAAAGACCTAACCATGTGTATTAGTAAGAGTTTGTCCATGAAACTATGTTTTACTCTAACCTATTAAAACAATACCAGACATGTTCCGTTTGGGGACATGTCTCATTGCCATTTCCTCATACGGTTTCAAAACTCGTGTATCATAGCTGTCAATTACATGTATATGCTCTGTATGGTTGTCATTTATATGACAATTACGCCGTTGAAGAAAATCAATCTCAATCTCAAATGGTGGCAACATTATGCATATGACGGTGTTGCAAGAATATTTTATTGATTTTATTCGTTTGGGAGAATGCTTTTAACAGTTAGCCTGAGCAAATTATTTCTACAAAACAGTTTGCCCACTACACTTTCAATCTTCAATCTATAAATCAGTGTATCTACCAAAATGCAACCAGAATATGAAACAGTTTGGATTCAGTTCATTACTGGAAACGTTTCAGACATGTATAATGTATTAATTAACAAGTTTTATTTTGTTCGATGCGTCGAGTGGATACCCAAGAAGTCTGTTTGTATACTAAATTGTCCCTCGGGACTGTAACTGTTATCGTCCTTCAAGATTACAACAAAAACACATATCACAGAAATACAGGGGATTTCCAACAAGAAACTCTTTTTTCATTCTCAGTTAGTTTTGGTGTCATTAGATTTAAAAATTTGAATACTGCTTAAGCTGGTGCCAGGGGGCGTGAGTAGTGTTACACTTTTAATTACTGCTTATGAGCAGATCACCCATTTTCAGAATATATACATTTGTATCTCGTTCTCCATAGTCTTTGTTGAGTATCTATGGTTACATATAGATATATAAAACCTTGTCAATCTGTGTGTAAGGTTCTATCAAAATCAATTCAAGCGTTTAGTCAGAGCAGCACTACAAACTACATCTAGAAACTGCACAGAGGGGTGATTGGAAGGATTATATAAAGCACGTAACACATAGTTGAGAAAGCAATTGTGAAAGCAGTTGCATTACCTTTAAAATGTCCACCGTATGAACATATTACAGTAAAATCTGTCTATAACGGCCTCTAAATTGTGTTACATGTAGTTAGTATTTAGGGCAGGTGGTTGCTTAAAGCAAAGTGAAAGTAATACAGAACGCTCCTATAGGAGCGTTCGATTTTACTTTCACCTTGCTTTAAGCAGCCACCTGCCTTTAACACAAAACACATGATGTAAGTTAGTGGCCGTTATAGAGAGGTTTGACTGTATTGTGGAATACAGTAAATCCCTCCAATGCGACAACCAAACTGAGGTCTAATTCTGGGGTCTAATTCCTCATAATGCAGGGCAATAGATATGCACACAGTTCCTCATTACGTTTGTCCTGCATTAAGCAAACATCTGCTGTTAACGAGCTGTATGTTTAGTTATAAATGGGCGCTTTAGGGGGGTTATTGTACATGTCAATGCGTTTGCAACACATGAAGTATCTGTTTGCATTCGATATGAATGTATATTACAGATTCTCAGGCAACTGTTTCATAAAAAATACGACAAATTATTTACAAACACCTACCCCCTATTTTAGCATAGAGTACAGTAAACCCCTCTAAACGGACAGGTAGTAAAGTAAACCATATATATCGTTATAAGCAACTGACTGCTTAATGCAAGATGAAAGTCATGTAGTGAACTCCTTTGAGAGATTTCTGTATGGCTGTCACTCTACAGTAGAACGTGTCTTAAGAGGTCTAATTATGGGTCTATGAGGCAGGTGGTAACTTCATGTTGGTCAAAAGTAATACAGAAATTCCCGTATGAGCATTCTGCATTAAGTTGGCCCTACAATAAGGAAACATTTTAAGACTTCTATATTCAATAACTGAATGGTCGTTCTACTGTACATTAAGCAGTCATCATTAAGTAGTTATATTGCAGTGCCTGACAAGGAACATCAAAATTCAAACCATTATTTTAACTGTAATTTCAATCTTCTCTCCGTAAGACTAACAGCTTTAGACTTGATGAGCTTTTTAAAAGTGTTTTATAAAACGTTGAAAATTCAAGGATGATAACACTATTATGTCACCTAATTCTGATGAGATAAACTGTTATACGTTCAAAGATTTGGTTTGCTATTTCTAAAAGTCAAATGGCCACCGATGCAAAACAATAACATAACTAATAACATAACAAATATAGCAAATAAGATAACTGTAAACACACCTTCATGTAGGTAAGTAACTGATATAAGTAAACCGGTGTGCTTAGAGATTACATTAATCGCTTTTGGTAGTGAGAGTTGCTTTTAGAATAATTAAAATAAATAATAATGCTACAATCCGTATGCAATAGAACCACTCTTTGGTGACCACTAAATAGAACACCCTACTCTTCGTAAAACACAGGTGCCTTCTTAAAGCAGGACGACAAAACTTTTACACGCCTTTAAACCTTGGGCTAAGATCGAAGGATCGTATTTTTATTAGAGAGGTTCTATTGTATTGCAGATGCCTATACTTGAAGGCAAAACAAATATGTGTTTACTTTCCGAGTACGATATTATGACCACATGTATTTGCCGTTTTGACATACTAGCAATTCCTGATAACGTCAAATGTCGCTTCCGTTTCTGCTACAATTATTACATTGTTTGCAATAACGCTTCATTCGGTAATTGAACATGTCGCATTTCGTGCAATAATGCTTTTAGGTAACACAATATGTTCCTTCCGCTTCCACCGTGGGAAACTTGTGACCAATCCAATTCCTTCTATTATGGAAATAAAATATGTTTAAGTCAACCGGTAACGGCAAATGTAACATTTCTACTATCGGCATTCAGTGAAATATCTAGTTGTCGGTGAGGCCATATGCCACTTTCGTTTGTACTATGTATATCATATGAAATGACATTTTGTCGGTGGCGCCATGTCATCTCCGTTACTTCTATGACATTATGTTATGTGAAATACCGAGTTTTGGTAAACCGATATGTCATTTCTGTTTCTGTTATGGCATTATTTTAAATAACCAATTGTCGGTGATGCCATAAAGCGAAAAGAAATATCGGTGATGCAATATGTCACGTCCGTTTCTATTATGGTCATGATGTGTAATAACAATTTGTCAACAACATCATATGTCACTTCCGTCTTGTCTATGGACATTATGTGACATAATTATTTTCAAGGTAAAGCCATATGTCACTCCCGTTTCTACTATGAGCATTACGCGAAATAATTTGTTGGTAACGCCATATACCTGTTTTATTTTGATATTCGCATTACGTGAAATAACAATTGTCGGTAATGCCATATGTCACTCCAGTTTCTACTACGGTGAAATAACAACTAATATCACCCGTTTGCCATTAGAAACGAAGGTAGAATAAATTAGAACCTCCATATACAGTTACCATTCAATTCATGAGAAACACTAATTTCCTTCGCGGTAGAATATTATCAAGAGAACCCGTTTAGGCACATACTTCTGACATGTAATATATGCTAACATGTATGATTCATTCTTGCGAAATTTGCGTATACACATACATTACGAAGTACCGGACCATAAAGACGAATAGAGGTCAGTTTTAAAATACATTGCTATAATATGTGATTACACTTTATTCTCCGGATATACTACATCGACCAGTGAATAATGTGTCAGTAACCCATTTGCTCACACGATCTAATTAATGGGACATTGGCAAATAGTGTAGACTCAAATCAGGTCAGCAAACTCCTGAAACGTCAGCATTGTTTTCTGAATTTATACATGTGATTGGTCAGCACATATTTTGTTTGCGGAATACCCTCATTTTGAACAGTGGGTGGATCCACACTTTGCACGCCATTATCAAACATTATATGGGAGTAGATAGATGATATATGTATATTTACACACCTCTCTCCTCAGCATCTCTGACATAAAGAAGGAAACAAGTCAATAATCGCATGACATTACCAACAGCTATGAATAAAACACAAAGATAAACCTGACATTATACACATAATCTCCCTCAAGGTAGACAACCCAAAAGAGCAAATGGTTTGGGTTTGTCTTCAAAATAAAAGGTGTCAGTCGCCATGTTAATTTAACAGTGCCAAACACACAACAAAACGTGGAAATGACAAATAGTGCAATAATGACACAAGTAAGACTGTTTTATTTGTTTCGTGTCTTTGTACTTATGTGTTTGTTCGGGTTTGTGGGTTTCGTCTCGTGCGTGTGTGTTTTTGTGTGTGCTCGCCCTTGCCTTTGTGTTGGTCTGTTGTCTTTGTACTTGTGCGTTTGTTCGTGTTTAATATTTCCATCCCATGTATGTGTATTAGTGCGTGTGCGTGTGCGTGTGCGTGTGCGTGTGCGTGCGCGTGCGTGTGCGTGTGCGTGTGCGCGTGTGCGTGTGCGTGTGTGTGTGTGTGTATAAATTGCTTTTTATCGATGTTGGTGATGGTGGCGTTTTGTGTGTGGCTTTTCCTGCTTTACTTTACTACTTTTCATTCATAATAAAACTGAAATATGTATTTTATTTAATATTTATTTTGATTTTTTATCAGTTAAACTTCATTTCATATGAATGTACAGGATTTGTACGTCCAATTTTCTGTTTTCTCTTTATTCTAATCCATCCTTTCAGTCAAAATGGAGATCGAATTTGACTGTTACTTGCACGTCTTACATTTTGTTCACAGTTTTCAAAAGGGCAATTTGTGCATCAGAAAGCATACGAAAATATATTAGAATTGACCTAGATTGATATATGTTGGCGGCAGTTCTGATTATTATGATATATTGTTTTTCTCCGTATTATTTGGTATGTTTATATACACGTTTTGAATTAAAGCAAGTGCGAGCTCGACAATGATTCATTTGGGTTAAAGGAAGTCTGTCGACTAGTAAGAATTTAGGTAGATCAAGTGTCCAAAGAAACAAAGCATTACAACCTTAGACAGTTTGCCTACTAGTATGAGTAACGTTATCTATATAGAAGAACACTTCCTGACAGGATATAACAAACTATTTTAATAAATATTACTATAAATATCCAACTCTATTCTGTTGCCAATTCAATCTATTTTCGAAACAATCGATCGAATGTCACACAGCTTGGACCATGCTGAGAAGTTGAGTTACTCGAAGTTTTATCTTGGGCGAATATGTGTTTGGTGTGTCCTGCATTGCTCATGCTTAAGTAATGATGAAATCATGACACTTGAGATTGCCCACATAATTTGTTTGAAATCTATCCTGGGTTTATCACGAATCTCTAGATCAGATATTGTATTAACTACATTAGGAGCTCTATCTATTGAAACAGAAATAGACAGAAGAAAACTTACATTGTTGGGCCAATTATGCAGATTGGACAATGTCGCCGTGATTAAAACCTTTTTTTAATAATGGGCTTTGCAGTTGTTTTTAATAATAAAAGTATACTTAATAAAGCAAATTTGGCCTTGCTGATATTTTAGTGACATACTACACGACGGGTGTATTTCCTTCCAGACATGTTTGGAAGACAATAGTCAACACCAATTTCAAAATTAAACAATTTTCTTTCAGCCGACAATATACTTAAAGATTATTATATTAGTCAGTCCTTATCAGATTTTGGTCCTTGTCAGTTCTGGCTTTTAAGTAAATCTAACCGTAAGTATTTGCAATTATCACAGGCGGCTGTAATATTTACGCATTTTCTCTTTGCTAAATCTTACACTTATCGTCGTATACAGTTTAATAAATTAACAGACGAGTTTGCTCTGCACATTGCGTTGTACTGTGAGCGCACACAAAGTGCAAGCCATAGACTATGGAAAAGTATTTATCTTCTTTTTGGGAAAGACGTGTTTCAGAAGCTAACTTCATATTCCCCGCGTTTGCAACTTATCCATATGCTATCTGCTATATTACGACTGCGTAATTGTTTGCTTCTATGTTGTTTGTTTCTAGAGAAACATTTTAGTACTCTTATAATATTATTATACAGTACAAACAATTAATATGCTAGCAGTTATAAGCGATACTGTAATTCTTATATATGAATCGCCAGTTACATATTATGCCAGTGTGCTAATTGTCGATATCATTGTAGTTATAATTGCTATCATCATCATCTTCATCATCATCATCATCATCATCATCATCATCATCATCATCATCATCATCATCATCATCATCATCATCATCGCCTTTATCATCTTCATCATCATCTTCATCATCATCGTCATCATCATCATTGTCGTCTCCGTCGTAGTTATGGACGGTCTTACTGCCACTACTAAAACTGGTGCTTAATATTTGATTATGTAGTATACCTCTACTGTTCTCTATATTTCGTTTCGATAGCGAATGATAAAATGAGGTAATCATAATAGTTCTATTACATTCTCTGTTTCGATGCCGATTGCATGTGGTATCATTTTCTCTCTTTCATCATTGTAGCGCGGTCAATTAATATATTTCGGTTTCTTGGCTCGCTACATTGGGGAAATGGAGGGAGTGTTTCTGCGACATATCGATTCGGATCGTGAGGGACGGATATGGGTAGTGTGGTAATTGTAAGGATACTGTACATGTATGTACCTCTGCCAAATGCTATGTGCAAGTCATTCTGTGGTCCGTGGTATAGTTGGGTGTTTTTGCTTTTCCAAAGGGAAACAACTACATGCAGAGATACATCGCCACATAATTTTCTTCATATCTTTCATACCATTTATTTGTACACTATATATGTATATACACTAATGCACTGTTTGTATCCATTTAGATGAATGCTGTCCTTATGTGGAGGTAATAAAGATTCTTCTTCTTATTATTATTAGTATTAATAATAATAATAATACATGTACTATTATTATTATTGTTATACTTTTATCTAATGATGGTAGTTCAATTAGTCACATTGACTAATCTAGCTTGAGGCTCTCAAACAAAAGCATGATACAATACAGAACAGTAACATACAGATCTATATGTACAACAAATCAACGTTTCAGTATTAACGTATACAACATTTCACAACGTATTCGCTTTGCCCGAGCCTGCTCTTAGAAGAATTTAATAGTCGTAATTTAATCATAACTGATAAACTTCGTAAGCAAGATTACAGATATCATAAGTTTCGGATAGCTTTTTTCTAAATTTTATTATCGAAATTTACCTCTCATTGGTAAATATAATTGCAATCTACGGATGCTACCGCAACAAGGCATTTCTCACCCAGAATTCTATGGTGATGTTATCTACAAAGTTAGGACAGTTCGAAGTTATATCTATTTTCATGATTTGTATATAAAACGCATTAAAACTTTTAGAAAGAAAGTATAGGACCCCATTATATTGCAACGCACCACACGTTTGGTTATTGACCCCTTTACAGTCGGTAGCTACGCTTCCCTCTTTGATTGCACGATGACAGGCCGAGGGTAGTACTCTGAAACCAGACTCATGTATTGAATTTTCTCTGCTGTGCCCTTAACGGCTTCCCTGCAGTTGCTTCGACTTCAGCAAAGTCATTGAGTACATATTTTACGGACTTTCACAGTTGTCTTTTATGTTGTGAGAACGTCTGTCAGGGATACCTTTATTTACACTATTTGTTAAACTAGGGTGACTTTGAGATAAGTGTGATGCTAGTACGTCTGTGGACCGCTTTAAACCCCAGTAGTGGTTTTGTCACTGACCATTCCAAGGCGATACTCTCTTTATCACCATTGTTTTTATGTTTGTTTGGTTTCTTTGTGTCTTTATATTTGTGCGTTTCCTAATGTTTAATAGTTTCATCTCGTGTGTTTGTATGCGTGCGTGCGTGATTGCATGCGTGCGTGCGTGCGTGTGTGTATGTGTATATGTGGTTGTGTATGTGTGAAATTTGCTTTCAGATGACCAAGATACTAACTCTTTGACACACCACTTATATCTTAGATACGAAACACTGAGAAAGTCCACTCTGAAACTTATAACACACGACATTGTTTGAAGACGAACATTATTTGGCGTCAAAGGTTGTAATGTAAAACGCGGGCAATAAATCTAGAACTCCAACCTCTCACAAACATTTACTGCTAAAAGTCGTGACACGAGCTTCATTTTGGAGAATAGAATTCTCCTGAAAATATCAAAACGCATGTGTGTTCATTTTCATCGAGTCTTAACACGAAATATTTATTACAACATCCCCTTGTTTAATGAAAATAATATAGCACACGAAAGAAAGATTTACGGATATTGCATACAGTAAAACCTCATCAATTCAAATACTCAAATAAGTCCCATCCCCTCGTCTACTTTTGACACACATAAATGACAAAGCAGTAAAGTCAAGCAGGCAACGCCACATACAAGAAGCAACCACCACCAAAACATCGATAGACAACATGTCAGACACAAAACTACACACCTAAACACACGCACATACACGATATGAACACAGAACCCCTTAACAAACACACAAGTACTAGAGATAAACATTCCTGACATGAACAAAAGCACAAGTACAAAGACAGAAGAAAAACAAACGTAAGGGTGACGAAGAGAGCACCGCCTTGGAACGGTCAATGGGTTTAATTAAACCGGTTTACGGTCGTCCTAACCTCACACTTATCTCAAGGTCACCCTAGCTTAACAAATAGTGTAACGTCTACTCCTTTAGGGAAAATATTCCCCCGTGGCTTTAGCTATTGTCTGATGCGGAAGCTCATAGATGGGGGAACATTCCCCTCTTCAGTCAAAGGTGCAAAATATTTCAATCTTTGGGAACATTCCCTTACGTCTGACCTGTTTTTTGAATAGGAGAATATTTCCCAATAAATGGCGATTGTCTATATTCTGAACGTAGAAGATATATTCTGAAATTGGGTGATCCCTCGAAAGCAAAAGTAGAAATGCAAAAAGAGAAAACTGCAGACTCGGTTTTATTGAGTCTGTTCAAGAGTAGTAATTAAAAGTGCAACACTACTCACGCCCCCTAGCACCGGCTTAAGCAGTATTCAATTTTCAAACTAATAACATGAAAACTAATGATCCCGAAGGACCAGAAAATATAACAACACTGAAAATGAAGTACGGGGCGACTTTTTACGGCCGCAACACAAGCACTGAACACCTGCTGTTGTGAAGTACATATATTCTGAAAATGGGTGATCCCTCGAAAGCAAAAGTAGAAATGCAAAAAGAGAAAATTGCAGACTCGGTTTTATTGAGTCTGTTCGTGAGTAGTAATTAAAAGTGCAACACTTCTCACGCCCCCTAGCACCGGCTTAAGCCGTATTCAATTTTCAAACTAATAACATGAAAACTAATGATCCCGAGGGACCAGAAAATATAACAACACTGAGAATGAAGTACGGGGCGACTTTTTACGGCCGCCACACAAGCACTTAATACCTGCTATTGTGAATGGAAAAGTAATGAAGTCAAGCAGGCAAAGCCACATGCAAGACGCAACCACCACCAAAACACCGATAGACAGCATCACACACACACACACAACCACACACCCAAACGCACACACACACACACGAAATGAACACAGAAAACACCAAATGACACACAAGAACCAGGGACAAACGTTCCACAACATGAACAAACCACAAGCACAAAGACGCAAGGCAAACAAAAGGAAGGGTGACAAAGAGAGTACCGCCTTGGCACGGTCAGCAGCAAAAACACCACTGGGGGTTTAAACCGGTTTACGGACGTCCTAACCTCACACTTCTCTCAAAGTCACCCTAGCTTTACAAATATTGTAAATAAAGGTATCCCCGCTGGACTTACCCACAACATAGACGACGGTGAACACAGGACAACATGTAAAACATAGCATAATAACTGTGACAATCCGTCAAATATGTACTCAATGACTTTGCTGAAGTCAGAGCACCTGCAGGTAAGCCGTTAAGGGCACGACAGGGAAAAAGTAATACATGAGTCTGGTAAGCTCCTCCTGTATTCAAGTTTAAGAGTATACCATCATAGAGTACTACCCTCGGCCTGTCATCGCGCAAGCAAAGAGGGAAGCGTAGCTACCGACTGTAAAAGGGTCGATAACCAAACATGCAGTGTGTTGCAATATAATAGGATCATAACCTTTCTTTTTAAATGTTTTAATGCGTTTTATAAACAAATCATGAAAATGGATATGACCCCGAATTTTCCTAAGTTTGTAGATAACATCCCCATAAAATTCTGGTTGAGAAATGCCTTGTCGCAGTAACGTCCGTAGATTGCAATTATATTTACTAATGAGAGGTAAATTTCGATAATAAAATTTAGAAAAGGTTTTCCGAAGTTTGTGATATCTGTAACCTTGCTTAAGAAGTTTATCAGTTATAACTAAATTACGTCTGTTAAAATCTTCAAGCAAAGAACGGGCTCGGGCAAACCTAATAAGTTGAGAAATATAAACCCCATAAGATGTAGAACGTGGCACATCCCCATCTAGAAAAGGATAATTAACAATTTTAAAATTAAAATCTTCTCTTTTATCGTATACTTTGGACGAAACTTTATCATTTGTAATTGAAAGATCAAATCTAAAAATGAAGCATTAGTGTCAGATTGATTAGCTTTGTTTAAAGACAGTTATTTTGGGTAGATTGAAGAAACCATAGTATCAAAATAAGGATTATCTAAATTCAAAATATCGTCTAAATACCTTGAAGTTTTATTAAAAGCATTAACAATATCGGTCTGTGTATCAGGTTTTAAGCTAAGCATAAAATCCCTCTCGTAGCAATACAAAAACAAATCTGCAACAAGAGGGGCACAATTTGTACCCATGGGTATACCAACAACTTGACGATATATGGTATCCCCATAACGCACAAATATATTATCTAAAAGAAAGGTAAGAGATCTACAAACATCAAGGCAAGTCCACATTGTGTAATGTTCAACTTCTGAATTCGAAAAGAATGAACGTTGAACATTACAAGCAATGAACATTTTGTTTTCTCTGGCAAAGGTTTTTTCTATTAATTTAATACGTTTATCCTTTATAAGATGGTGAGGTAGAGTAGTATAGAGTGTAGAGAAATCATAAGAGCTCAGTAAAGAAATGTTAAACTGTTCATTTTCAAGTTTTGTTAAAACATCATTTGAATTTTTTATGGACCAAAAAACATTAATACCAGAATTTTCATATATTTTATCACAGTAGCGTTTAACATGTTCTTTGATCGTAGTAAGACAGGACGTCAAAAGTATAGATAATTTAGTAGTGGTACAACAGCTAGAGTTGGCAATAAAACGCGACTTATAAGGGTTTTTATGTAGTTTCGGAATCCAGTACAAAGTAGAAAGTTTATGTTGTTTTATGTTAGGACCAGACTTAAAATTATTGCACATTTTTACATGTTCCGAGACTATATCTTTTTCAGGTGTTTGAACTGTTATATAAGGTTTTGAATCAGTTAGCTCCTTCTTTAAAACATCAACATAATACAATCTTCAAATAATGATTACATTGTTTGATGCCTTGTCAGCAGGAACAAGAACATAATCTGAATGAAAATTAGAAATGTTTTTCTTCAAGTAGCGAAATGTAACTCTAGGTCGAGGTGGTAAAAGATGGTAATTTGATTTGTAAAAAGTTATTCGCGTATCAATAATATCGAAAATACATTTCTTCCAATCCGAAAGGGCATTAACATCAGCATGTTCTCGTCGACACCATTTGATGCAGAATTCTTGAATAGCTTCCGCAATATGAGTTCGACAAGCGTCAAAATCAATAAGGGAAGGTAATCTATATTTAGGTCCTTTAGTTAGGAGGGTCCTGAGACGTTTATCCTTAATGATATCAAAATTACCAGTAATGACATGACCAACTGGTTTATAGCAAAAGCTAGAAATGCTACAATCTCAAGAAACAGGGGCATTAACATCAATATAACATTTCTAATAGGTTTATTATACTTATAACAGATGATAGGTGATTCAGAGTTGATGAAATATTTGGGAATAGCATCGATTACATTCTTATCACGAAATATACTTTGAATATCAATAAAATCGATACCTTTATTTAGGAACTGAAGTTTCAGAAAATGTCTTTTATGTTCAGATTCTTTATCAATACGTGGACGAAGAACATGCTGTGTGTAACTTTGTATAAGTGAGGCAGTATTAATTAACGGATCTGTACGCATATAGATTTTATCAGCCTCTTCGTCTATTGACTTAAGACAGGAAAAGGGTAAAGACGATAAACAAGATAACATAGAATGTTTACCAGTTTGTTTTAGAATAGTATGTAAATCATGAATAGACATATTACGACGTAATTTACGCTTAATATTGCTTAATGAAGTACATATATTCTGAAAATGGGAGATCCCTCGAAAGCAAAAGTAGAAATGCAAAAAGATAAAATTGCAGATTCGGTTTTATTGAGTCTGTTCATGAGTAGTAATTAAAAGTGCAACACTACTCACGCCCCCTAGCACTGGCTTTCGAAAGCAAAAATGGCAATGTGAAAAGGGAACATTGCAGACTCGGTTTTAGTGAGTTTCGTTTCATGAGCAGAGCAGTTATTAAAGGTGCGACACTACTAACACCCCTAGCACCGGCTTAAGCGGTATTCAATTTCGGTACTAAACGCATTGAAATTAATTATCCTAACGGATCCAAAAATAAAACAAAACTGAGAATGAAGTACAGGGTGACTTTTACAGCCGCAAAACAATCACTTAACACCTTCTGTTTTGAAGTACAGACATGTTGAAAGTATGAGATCCTTCGAAAGCAAATGTAGACAATATTGAGTCTGTTCTAGTGCAACACTACTCACACCCTGGTAGTTAATTTTCATGACTTGAATAATTGAAACTGATGATTCCGAAGGATCATAAAATACATAAAACCTCTCTAACTAGGATTATATTGGAAGGGGTAATATTCCCCGATTTGTACTCTTGACAACCGCTAAAGATTTGAATATGAGGGAACATTCCTCACTGTGTACTCTTCACAAGCGCTAAATATTTCAATTTTGGGGAATATCCCCCCCCCCCATCTTTACCATTGATAAGTGAAAACATTTTAATCTGAGAAAACATTCTGCTTTGTGTTTAACAAGTGTCTGGCTCGATGTTTAAATAGATGAGCATTTTCCCATAACTAAAACGAGTGTCTAACGTGGAGCGTCTTATAAGTGAAAACATTCTCCCCTATGTACACTTGACATGCTCTAATATTTCAATATGGGGGAACATTCATCCATTTTACATTCATCCATTTTTATACTTGATACACACTAAATATTCAATTTCAGCAAATATCTCCCCTAGCTTTAGCAATTGTCTGATGTGGAGAGTCGTGGGTGACAGAACATTCCCCAGTTTGTACACTTGACCTACGCTAAACAGTATCAATATGGAGGAACATTTTACAATATTTACTCTTGACAAGCGCTAACAATAATTCAGTTTCGGGAAATATTTCCCCATCTTTTACTCTTGACAATTGCAAAATATTGATATCTTGGAAAACATAAATCTATTAAATAGGAGATCTTTCCCGATTACTGGCTATTGTTTAATTTGGAGAACCTGCAAGAGAGAACAGTCCCCCATTTGTACACTTGGCATATGATACGCGACAATCCCCCATTTTAACTCTTGACACACACTAAATATTTCAATTTGTTCTAATATACCCCCGTGGCTTTAACGATTGTCTGATAGTGTTGGTGCTCATAGATAAGGGAATACCCCCACCACCAATCGTACACTTGACATGCGCTAAACATATCATTACGAGGAAACACTTTTACTCTTAACAAGTTCTAAATATACCAGCTTTTGGAAATATTTCAATCTTTTCTCTTGACAAAATGCAACGTATTTCAGAACCTTCCCCTATAACTTCGGAAATTGAGTGCCATATATTTGACAGATTGATTGTATACATATTCAGTCAGGGTGGGGTATGCTTTACCTGTTAAATAACGAATTTATATTAATTTATATTGTTTGTCGTGGCGCTGTTCGGGCGGCTGTTTGTTTTGAATGTGGTGTCTCCTGCATGACTTATAAAGGAACTTTTTCCAGTTAGAGAGAGTTGGGATGGGTATTCCCTCATATTTTCAATCATACAGAATATGCTCCCAATTAGTCCCCTAGAAACTAAGATAGAGTGTCAAATCTGTTTTTAAAAACAAATATTGGTTTTCTAAGAAAGGTGGCAACATGATGCAGGGTCAAACTTGTGCAGAAAAAAGTTATACTCCTCTAGGAGCTTTCTGCAATGCTTTCACTCTGCATTATGCAACCATCTGCATCAAAATATCTCAAATCTTATTATTTTTTTAAAATATCGATTTACCGAGGTTTTTCTGTATTATCTTAATTAAGTCATTATGTTTTCATTTTAAATACTTATAAAAGGGTAGAATTGTGCAGCATTTATTAGCACTAATATTTTGTTCCATTAACGCCGAATTTCTCAAATGGTATATTACAATACAATTAATCTACTTTGCGTGTCTCCACCACAGATAAATTAAGACACGGCGATACATCTCTTAATACTAGCAGCCATTAACAAACACGGAAATATATCTAAAGAATTTTCTGAACCCTTTCCATAATTTATATTTATACATGAATGGATCACTTCATTGATATGTTTCTGGTAATATAGTTATTAACGCATTGTATAGATTAAAACTGTAAGATCAAATCTATAGACTCGATAAGCAAACTGAGCAGACCAGTATCACAGACGGCTCCTACATCAGATATTTATATAAAGGAAAGTGTTAATGAAAATTACGGCAATAGAGAAAGGTTCTAGTGGGAGCTTTCTGTATATTTGATTACAAGTTCGTTCTTTCTGAAAATTAAGAAATCGACCTTTTTTGCAGAAGATATTATACTACAATTCTGAATTTATATTGTCATTAAGAAAAGCTATGATAGTATATTAACGTAGGTTCCCAACGTAGGTGGGAGTGGTGGTCCAGTGGTAGGACGTTAGACTTGGGATCGAAGGGTCCCCGGTTCGAATCCTGCCATCGGACTATCAGAATTTTTCTGAGCAACAAATGCACCCCACGTTTGCTCCTCTCTACCTAGGTGTATAAATGGGTACCTGTGAGGGAAATAAGCCAATGTGCCATGGCTGCCTTAGGCGCCGAGTGTTAATGGCCGACTTGTAACCCAGTGATCAGGGGGTAAATTGTGAAGTCGGGAGAATATGTACATTGTATGTAGTTCCGGACTATAAACCTCACCTTTACCTTTACCTTTACCTAGGTTCAACATGTATCCAGTGTTTATTAAGTACTAACAAGAATATTGCATCGGCATCACATTTGTAACTTATTCAATCACCGTGGAGTTCTCAGAACACACTTTTTCATTTCAAATGAAGAAATTGTGCTTTCCTCTATCAGCTCATTATACTGATGTTTGCATTTATATTCCACAAGTCTTTATACCTTCCATATGTACTTAGAGTTTCTAATTATGGGGCATATATATACCTGCTATAGCGTAACCCCTTATCCCAGGAATATTAATATGACAAATAAAGACATATTGAAGATGTATTACCTGCATATGTTTAATGGTATATGAAAACATGCTGTTTTAGCCTTTCCAGAAACTAACTGTAGAATCGCCTATTTCATAAGCTCACAGGGTAGACCTTGATCAGATCCTTGTCTTCCCTGTTTACAAAGGCGTAAACAGCGTAACATATAGAATCAAGATTTAATGCAGGGCAAACGTTCTTTCCACAATATGTCTGTTTTACGTTACGCAACTACCTGCAACAATGGACACCTGCATTTAATAACCATTTACTCCATTAATAAGCCTTTAGTGTTAATAAAGTAAAGTACCTGGTTACAGTCTACTTGCAGTCCGAAGGACCGCTCAGCCGACTGTACATTTACTCCCCTGGTCATTGAGTCCTTCGCCTACACTATTGAGCACTGCTAACATATGGCACAATCACGCAACCGCAGTACCGGCTAGTGACCCTCACATGTACCCATTTTAACCCCTTGGTGGAGAGGAGGTGCGGGTTGGTGACACAGAAAAGCGTCTCTTAAATTTCCGGGAGGGAACGGGATTTGAATCCCGACTACTTTCAGTCCGAATGACCGCTCAGCCGACTGTACATTTAATAAAGGTTAATTTAACGGTCGCAGTAGAGATTGGTTTTGTTGTTTGTTGTTTTTTACATCCCGACAACTCTTCAAATTCAAACCATATTTGCTCATGAAAATAATCTCCCTTATGACTAGCTTTATGTTATGAAGATTTGTCCCGACCACAGTAGAGTTTTGATATAGCGGGTTAAGTGACCAGGTTATTAACATAGACTACACTGTAAAAGAATATTGGTAGCTTAGTACAGTGCAAAATTGTTGCTGAAAACGACTGAGGTGCTTTCGTTATCGCTTTTGTCAGGTAGTACGCTACCATCTACATTAATATGAACATTCAAGACTTGGAGTGGTCGAATCGACCGGGCTTTTTTTAACTTCACTTGCCCTTTCCATCGTTTTACAATTTTGTCATGTGTGTCTATATTACCTTGTGAGCTCGGTCAATAATATATTATAAATAAACCCAGATGTGGTTCTGAAATAATTCAGAACCTGATCAGTAGGCACGGTACATTTATCCTAATTTTCTTCCAGTATTCTAGCACTATTGAAGTATTGAACAAAACAAACACAAAGAATGAAATATTGATACGTAGATAATTATTTTATATCCAAATTAAATTAGTAACGGTAACATTTTAGCATGATCATGCATTTTGTTAATATGTATTGAGTAGTTTTGCAAAATCAAATATCGATGTCTGCCTTTTATACAAGGTTTACGAGATATTTGATACAATACTTGATGTATTAGACCATGTTTATTCGTCTTTCATGGAAAGTAAAATACTATGAGAACGTGCTGGGGAAGTCAGGTCATGAGAAAGTGCAGGAGAAGTCAAGTAATGAGAATATGCTGCTGGAGAAGTCAGGTAATGAGAACGTGCTGGAGAAGTCAGGTAATGAGAACGTGCTGGAGAAGTCAGGTAATGAGAACGTGCTGGGGAAGTCAGGTAATGAGAACGTGCTGGAGAAGTCAGGTAATGAGAACGTGCTGGAGAAGTCAGGTAATGAGAACGTGCTGGAGAAGTCAGGTAATGAGAACGTGCTGGAGAAGTCAGGTAATGAGAACGTGCTGGAGAAGTCAAGTAATGAGAATATGCTGCTGGAGAAGTCAGGTAATGAGAACGTGCTGGAGAAGTCAGGTAATGAGAACGTGCTGGAGAAGTCAGGTAATGAGAACGTGCTGGAGAAGTCAGGTAATGAGAACGTGCTGGAGAAGTCATGTAATGAGAACGTGCTGGAGAAGTCAGGTAATGAGAACGTGCTGGAGAAGTCATGTAATGAGAACGTGCTGGAGAAGTCAGATAATGAGAACATGCCGGAGAAGTCAGCTAATGAGAACGTGAGTACAATATGCAATGTGTGCTTTTAATTCTGTACTGTTTTACAACATTATTGTGTAATTTGTCCTTGTTAATTGCAGTATGTAAACTGTTCGTGTACCTCTTTATCCTTATACAACTACCACGTATAAAATACTCATGCAACTTTATACACTTTTATAACTACCATATGTATACTATGCACCCGTTAACAACTGCAATGGTTAAAGTGTTCTCGTAACACTTTTACAACTACCTTGTGTAAACTGTCCTTGTAACCATGTTCACCTTTACAACTATCCTGTGTATACTGTCCTTGCTACAATTATGTGCCCTTATACAACTGCAATATTACACTATGTGCCCTTTTACAACTGCAATATAAAACTGTCCTCGTAACCATGTTGCCTTTGTACAAATACCGTGTGTATATTGTCCTTGTAGCTGTGTGCCCTTTTACAACTACCGTGTGTATAATGTCCTAGTAATTATGTACCCTTTTACAACTACCATGTGTATATTGTCTTAGTAATTATGTACCCTTTTACAAATACCGTGTATATACTGTCCTTGTAACTATGTACCATTTTACAACTACCGTGTGTACACAGTCCTTGTAGCTATGTACCCTTTTACAACTACCGTGTGTATACTATCCTTGTAACATTGTACCCTTTTACAACTACCATGTGTATACTGGCCTTGTAACTATGTACCCTTTTGCAACTACCGTGTATAAACTGACCTTGTAACTATGTACTCTTTTACAACTACCGTGTATGTACTGTCCATGTAACTATGTACCTTTTTGCAACTACCGTGTATATAGTGTCCTTGTAACTATGTACCCTTTTACAACTACCGTGTGTATACTGGCCTTGTAACTATGTACCCTTTTACAACTACCATGTGTATACTGGTCTTGTAACTATGTACCCTTTTACAATTACCGTGTATATACTGCCCTTGTAGCTGTTTGCCCTTTAACAACTACCGTGTGTATACTGGCCTTGTAGCTATGTACCCTTTTACAACTACCGTGTATATACTGGCCTTGTAACTATGTACCCTTTTACAACTACCGTGTGTATACTGTCCTTGTAACTATGTACCCTTTTACAACTACCGTGTGTATACTGCCCTTGTAGCTGTTTGCCCTTTAACAACTACCGTGTGTATACTGGCCTTGTAATTATGTACCCTTTTACAACTACCGGGTGTATACTGTCCCTGTAACTATGTACCATTTTACAACTACCGTGTGTATACTGGCCTTGTAGCTGTTTGCCCTTTTACAACTACCTAGACTCCTATTGACTGCCATATTTACTATTTGCTTTTAATGCAGATAGTAGCTTGATGGGAGACAAAATGTTACGCGAAAAGCTCCTTATCAGCTTTGTGCATTATTTTTGGTCTGAGTTTAGGCAGTTTTTGAAGACAACCAATTGTAATCGTGCCATTTCTCTGGTCGATATAGATATAATCTTATTCTTTATATCAATTTCTAAGAAGGGAAAGAACATTGAGTAATCCACGACATTGATATGAAAGCATTACACCTACATCAGTTACGGTACAATGTGAATATTGTCAGACAAAATTTAATAAAGTACAGCATGTGCGTTCGTAAGTGTTTGAAACGGGAACTGAATCGCGGCACATGACCAATCAAATCAAGTAAGGATTGAAGGCAGGATTAAGTTACAATCTTCTTAGCGGTGTAATACCACCATTGCACAGACCTTGATTGGAATTATCCGTAAATCACCATTAACAAGAGAAAGTCAAGTTTTATTGCAATATCGACCCAGAAGCTCAATATAGGGTGTTACAGAAAACTAAAATTTCAGAAGCCTTGGAATGATTGGATTTAAGGGTCAATCTAGGGTTAACATAGTTTTTGTTTATTGTATTATCATGCGCTGATTCTCGTCACAAAAATAGCTACAACAGATCCTGGGGGATTCGACAGATGATGATAAATGATACATGACAAATACATGTGACCCTTTATTTCACAAACATTTATGTAAGAAAACAAATGGCAACATTAATATTAATAATTTTTGAATTAAACTTGTATATGAACACAAAAGGCTGGCTATGACAGAAACAGTATAATCAGTATTATTTCAAGCAAACAGAGCAGACCCCCTAGAGGGATTGTCTGATCAGTGAGGGAAATACACATTCATTACGATGCGATTTTAAGTATACGCAACCATCCCAGGGCTGAAATGAAATTACAAATCTATAAAGTAACAAGGGATTGACGATAACATATGTCAGACAAAAAAAACGTATCATTTTCGCTCGTGAGCATTTAAATAACGTCGCATCACTTAATAAATGTTCATTAACTGCAGTTTTGTATTGTCATATTAACGAAGAATGTTTTGACAATAAACGAACCTGTTGAATCATTTCTGTAACATTCCATAAGCAATCAAGGCATACCCTAGTCCGACTGCTCCTACATAAGCCGTCTGATCTGGTTCTACTCTGTGTTCAAATGCGTTAAAAGACAATCTATCAGGTGTACAGTATATCAAT
Source organism: Azorinus chamasolen (assembly GCA_963576725.1). Taxonomy (NCBI): domain Eukaryota; kingdom Metazoa; phylum Mollusca; class Bivalvia; order Cardiida; family Solecurtidae; genus Azorinus; species Azorinus chamasolen. Next base: position 4,693,662 of record OY755248.1, on the reverse strand, counting down.
TGTATAGCTCTAGAATGGTTTAACAATTCGTAACCATAACACTCATGTAAGATCATCTATTTATCACACAATCTTCGGTATCGGAGTGCCGAAACAGAGTGCCGTAACCCCCGGAAATGCTCTCGTGCATTTTTATGCAATTCAGCAGTTTAAATTCGGCCGATAATGAATCTTAAAGAGAACACTCGGAACCAATACATGCCGTCGTTAAATTAATTTAATCGTCAGCCAATCGTAGCGCTGTATTTGCGTCGTCTGTTGTATTACTACTCTGTAAACAATGGCCGAAACAGTCGTCAGGTATTATTAGTTACATAGTCATGTAGTGATCGGGTACGGGATGATACCTGGTTAGTAAATGTTATACCCGGCGAGGTGAATTAGAGAAATTTTCTGAAAACAATGCAGAAAACTTATAAAGGAGCTTCTTGCATAACATTTGTCGTACATTAAGCTACCATCTATTTTAAAATTATACTTCGCTTGAGTGGTCGAATAAGCGAAACTTTAACATAAAATTTATATAAAGGTTACTAAATTGTACAAACATAATATATAAGTCATAGCTTATGGAAGGTACGTGTATTTAGGTTTTTCAGAACTCTCGTCAACAGTTTCTTTTGTCAGTTGTTTCCACTATATACCGTCAGACCTTAATAAAGTATAAAAGCGGTGGTGGTTTGTTGTTGTTGTTGTTGGTGGTGGTGGTGTATATACGTATGTTTTATTCTAAGGAATTTACCATATCCTTGACAAAGTTTGGATCCAGATGAATGGCTCCTATCTCTATTATCAGGACTGTTTAACTCTTTCCTTGACGAATATTCATATAATAAATAATGATACCATGAATAATTAGTGAAGACATGTATACATATTAATGAGGTAAAGTGTACACAACATCCAAAAGTGTCCTCGTTTAAGACTTTGATACAATTAGTCCAGCCATTCAGGATATTCGCAAACGCAACAGTCCAATATATCATTCATGCATGCTTTTCATTACTGGAAGTAATAACACAACGCGAACAAAGAAACTAGGCCATTGAGTAATATAATACCTAAATAATTATTGTTCTTTCCAGCCGAGCCTAGTTTTCTTCGTGCGTGTTACAGCATTGGCCATTTTCACTCATGAATATTTATACAAAAATACAGGACTTCGTGAATACTTTTTGTCATTCTGGTATACGAATACAAAAACGTTTGCCCATGGCAGAAAGTTTGATAAGCACGTTTTGGGTTTACCCTGTTTGCAAATGCGTGAAAATGTGTTTCTATAAGAGACTAGGTTGATCATATTCATGCTTATCAAGACCTGATTTGAATAGGAGCAGTCTGGAATCAGATGAGACGTTGAGTTACTAGGCGTCTTTTACGATTAAATTTGGTTGACAGATGTAAATAGTTTATCCGAAGCTCGGACGAATCGAGCACATATACTTTTGCTGCATGGAATGGTGTTAGTGTAGTAGAATATAACGGTATATTGAGCTTTGTAAGCAGTGTAGATTAAGATCAGAATCTATACTCTTAGTTTATCAAGAGCATTTAAATAATTGCTTACGAATCCTAGGTCCCACCATGTGGTCCGAACGCATTCTTCTCATTTTGGTGAGAATAATACGTGCGCACTATTCTTACGTGGGAAGAATGCGTTCGTGAGAAATTTGCGGCTCAACATAGCGCCGATACATTAATTGCAATGACCAAGAATGATTAAGTATGTGTGCAAAACAAACCGCAAACTTGACCGGTGATAGAAATATACTAAACCCTTATCAACCCTTTACTCCATGAATAGTAATGCCATCAGATCCTGCAGTCAGTCTCCTTTAAGCCATTTGTCTGCAACGCGCGACCTGGAGTACGTTTGCACATAGCTTGAATTCTGATGAAGACACCGAGTAGCTCGGCCTCTCACCGGGATCCAAGCTACTTGATTTACGTTCAATAGAGTCTCAAAACTATAAATTGAACGTAAATAAGAGTAAATAAGACTTCATGTTCCTAAGGAAGATCGGGGTCCATGCTTATAAAGCTTTTTAGTTGAATCTGAATTCGTTCTCAAGCTTTTGATTGATCAGATTTGAGTTCTCAAGCTTTTGATTGGTCAGATTTGAGCGTTTGGCTCAAATCTGACCAATCAAAATCTTGAGAACGAACTCAGACTCAACTAAAAGTTTTATAAGCATGGACCCAGGTATCATAGTAAAGTTGGGTTAACTCTTTACCTGTTCAATATCCATTTCAATATTCACGTAACAATGACATCATAAACATTTATTAGCATTTATTTTATACATTATGTAAACATTTAAAGAAAACGTGTTGCTTTGACAAAAACTGTATAATCATGTCTATTTCACATCATACGCAAAAAGAGGAAACCTTGATCAGACGGCTCCTACTGGGACCCTCTGGTCTGTGTCTAATCTATTTGCAAGTACGTGAACAATTTCTTATACGAAAACAGGGTTAAATCAAATAAATCTTGGTTCAGTATTAGTGTCAACATAATTATTAACATTATTACTTTGGTGTACAGCGATACGTTTTAAAGTTCCATATTTGTCATAACTGTGTTGTTACAATACAGTAAAATCTCGCCAGTGCGACCATATATTCAATTGACATAGACATCTGTGCACGCAGGTGGTTGTTTAATCCAAGTCGAAAGTCATAAAGAAATCCCGTTAGGAGTTTTCTGTATGACGCTTGTCCTGCATTAAGCTAACGCCTTTTTATGAAAATTCAAAATTAAACTTATTTCGAGATGACATATTAACGAGACGTTACTGTATTAATATTGATCAATATTGTTGTTTACACTATGGCATTTTTATGGTAATACTATCTCTTATGGCTAAAGGTGGTACTTACGTGGTTACAATAGTGCACCAATAAATACCATTACAGTGCTATTAGTGCTTCATGTAGCCTCATGTTTCCGTAATCATATTATTCTATGGTCACATAATGTATGATCACATTCTTCTAAACATGTGAAGAATGCTATTTCATGTCACATGAAAACCTGACATTGATCATATTCTTCCCAAAATCTGAGAAATTAGTGATTGATTGAGAGAAGGATGTCGTTACATTTTTTCTCGGCTGGAGGAATGTGGTCATAAATTTCTCAGGTAACAAGAATATGATATAACAAACTATGAGGTTCCAATAATAATTAACATTGAGTGTTGCAATATTGTTTGCAATTTAATGCAACCAGACCTTCGTGATTATAGTCGATGTAGCCAAATGCCACATCTACTTTGACACCTCAATTTAAGCATTCACTCAAATCTGAATACATTAAGAAATAACTGATCGAGTCTGAAAAAGCTGAGACATCGAGTTTCTTAACCCATGTGTGTCTAGAGTTCTCTAGAAATGACATAGGCAAACCCCTCAGTACAAGATCAGCACTGTTTGTTGAACCATCGTTACCATTGGCTCATACCAGCAACTACTTTGTTTATTGTGCCCTTTGTGCATGCTACAATGATGGGTTCCTGGGATCTGAACAGGCTCGCCGTAAATGGTATGGGAATAAATGGGTAAAGCTGTTTGTGAATGTCTGATCGGAGACATGATAATGATTAACCTTCAGAACAATACCGACAGCTTAGTCATAAGATTTGAAACATTCAAGATCCAGATGAGGGGTTGGGTAACCCTGCGCCTCATCATATCCAAACTGTATGTCATTCTGACACTGTTGTTATGGCTAGAAATAAAAGAAAAATGCACTTTAGAATTGAAAAAGGTCATGGTGCACGAGGTTAATCTATAAATGTTTTATGTTGACCTTTTATTGATTGTCATAAGGCAACGTTCGATTACTACTGTAATATTCCGTACAATTGTTTATGTGTAGCTTTAGAAAAATTGATTGAAATAATCTATAAATCTCCATAAAACATACAACAGAATATTGACTTTCCCCAGTCCTCTGTTTAAAATCATTAACCAGAACTAAACTACATGCTGTGATAATTCCTACTTTAGTATAAATCATAAGTCGGATTGCCCAGTTTTATCCAAAGAATTGACAATAAATCAATAAATGTCACATTTCTAGTCACATTGTTCTTTAACTTCTGTAGATAGGACACACAACGATAGAACTGGTCTTACCCTTGTGGTTTTGGATCGTCTGTCTGACTTATGTTCTATTTTTATAATTGTTTGCATTATTCAAACATTGTCAGAATAAACAACGATACGCACCAATATTTTAATTTACAGTAAAACCTCTCTATAACGACCACTAAATTACATCAAGTAATTTGTGTTTAAGGCAGGTGGATGCTTAAAGCAAGGTTAAAGTAAAACAGAACGCTCCTATAGGAGCGTTCTGTTTTACTTTCACCTTGATTTAAGCAACCACCTGCCCAAAATACCAACTAATAAACACAATTTAGTGGTCGTTATAGAGAGGTTTTACTGTACATTTATTCAGCTGCATCAACATTTACTCCATAAATATGCATGTACAAAATAATGGACACATGAATATTAATCAGATGATTATTTTATATTCCATAAACAAACAATGCATATACTGAGCAGACGACTTCTACTGCAATCATTTGAAATGGGTTTAATGTATCTGCAAAATGGATAAAAGGTGCATCTATTGATTTAAAGGTTAATTGATGTAAACCTAAATTCAATTATATGCCAGTGATTGGTTTGTGTCTCTACTAATGGCTATTTGCTGATAACACATATGGTCGATAGTGTGGTATCAATTGTAATAAACATGTATACATGTGTATGGATATTCTTGTAAGAAATAGTGGCATATTGGACATTATTTATTTGACTTTATATGATAGCATATGTATACTGGCAATAAACTGTGAGGCCTAGTCTTTATATTTGCATAATTAAACAATGCCGACACCGATCAGACGGCTCCTATGGTATTAGGGTCTACTATGTTTAAAAGTTATTAAAAAACCGTGGCTATCGAGTTTGTGGGTTAATTCATTGCACATTAATAAAAGCGATGTATGATAACCAAGCAATAATCAACCAATATAAACGTTGCATGAATGTAATAGTACACGTTAATTATGCATTGTTTAACATTTAAACTTCTGCCAGTGGATCCACTTGCGCGGATTTAGAGGGGCGAAGCCGGCGTACGCCCCCTACAATTGCCAAAACAATGTTTTTAGTAATATTTTAGATCTATATACAGTAAAACCTCTCTATAACGACCACTAAATTGTGTTAATAGTTGGTATTTAGAGCAGGCGGCTGCTTAAAGCAAGGTGAAAGTAAAACAGAACGCTCCTATAGGAGCGTTCTGTTTTACTTTCACCTTGCTTTAAGCAGCCACCTGCCTTTAACATAGCTCTTTTTCAACATGTATTACAAACACACTATTTATTTATGTCATCAAACATAAAAATCTACGCCCCCCCCCCCCTTCCAAAAAAAGCTTCTACCCCCCCCACCTCCCTAATCTGAAATCCTGGATCCTCACCTGATCCATGACTACATTTGTAAACGGTTTGGATAGAGATGAGATGCCGAGTACATCAATCAATAATCAACCAATATAAACGTTGCATGAATGTAATAGTACACGTTAATGATGCAATGTTTAACATTTAAACTTCTGCCAGCGGATCCATGACTACATTTGCAAACGGTTTGGATAGAGATGAGATGCCGAGTACTTGGCGTCTCCGCAGTATCAAACCTAATTGACAAACTGGTTGCATTGCTGTACTAGACACACTGATCATAGCTTTACTTTTGTAAAAATAATTGCTCATAAGGTCAAAGGTTAATGCATTCTTGTTGTCGTCGTTATTGATTCTCAACGTCATGTTTAATAAACAAACATCAATGTGAAAAAATATCGGGTTCAGTAAACTAATACGAATTAAAGCATAATTCACGTATGTTTGAACAGCAAGCCTCAGAGTGAATTTCTGTTCTCTGCATTCAAAGAATTATCTAACATGTTCATCCTTTAAATGATACATGGAAATCAAACATGGATAAACCTAAACAACTATATAAAGACATACAATATTAAACTAGTTAAATGTTCAATTTCTACTTTTACGTAATTATTGCTCACAAACTAGTTTCACAATATGAAGCGTTTGTTTTTTCATTCTGACAACAACCTGAGCTATCGGATAAGTGCAATCAAATTGAAATTTGGAACATACGAGGGATGTTCGAAATGAATTGTTTATTTCTATCCGGAGACGTCTGATCTGGGACTGCACTATTTGTCGTGGTGCATTTATGCGACTGCGGCGGTGAACGGGTTGATGAATTTAAAATAGTTCCCTAAGAATTCATCTCAAATGAAGTGTTTAGACGTCTACATCGAAACATCGATTTCGCCTTTCGCAAGAAATCACTCACAGAGAGTGTGTCACGAACCGATTAGAGTATAGAGTATTTAAGGTTTTAGTTAAATTGCCTAAGAAATGCATCAGCACGGTGTTAATGGACTTTCAAGGGGGAATACTGTTTGTTACATTCCTATTAGAACGATAGATGCGCGTGAAACTGAGTGGAAACTCCTCTCATAGGAAAACAGAGTTAACGAATGTTGCATAGAAAAAGCATTCCCACGGTAATCGTCCGCGTTTAAATGCAAACCTTTAGCAATATCAACTTCAGTACCCCAATAACGATTCAAAAGCTAATTTTCAATGAGCTTAATAATACACTGTTCAGCTGTTCAGTATTTATACACACTTGTGTTGTAATGCGAACTACAGTTTAACTTCGATATCGCGAACTCCTCGGATAACTTAAGTAAATAGTGTACACACAGGGTCCATGCTTATAAAGCTTTTAGTTGAGTCTGAGTTTCGTTCTCAAGCTTTTGATTGGCCAGATTTGAGTTCTCAAGCTTTTGATTGGTCAGATTTGAGCCAGAGGCTCAAATCTGACCAATCAAAAGCTTGAGAACGTACTCAGACTCAACTAAAAGTTTTATAAGCATGGACCCAGATCAAACTACTCCTAAATAATGTGCAGTGTGATCAGGGTGTTCACTATCTCCTACAATGTCTAGTTTAAAGCTATCAAAAATCATTTGAATGATATAGACTTCCTAAATGATGGAAAGGGGTGACCGAATAATTAGGGTATTTATCATTATGAAAAAAGCGTTATAAATGCATTTTGACAAATAATTATGTTTAACTATTTCACCACCACAGCTGCCGTAAAGCCATTCATATTGCCTAATCGTCTAATCGCCTAATGCAATGAGTGAATCTGTGGATACCTTGGCAAACAGATTGATAGATAAGACAAGGAGCAACACATCAGGATCCAAAATGTGATATATTCCACTGTGTGTTTGAGATGAATTTGATGGTAAAGACCACTAAAAGGTTAAAGCAGATGACAACGTCTGCAGATGCAAATTATGTGGAGTTAATTACTCATTACTCATCCACGGTGTAATCTTATTGAAATTAAAATGTGTTGTTTTTGTGTTTAATGATGATCCCAGCCCTCCGGAACGAATGCACAAATTAGGGAATAAAATGATTCGAGAAACAGACTCACAAGTTCACTTGGGCATCCACTGTGACAAGTCGCTATCATGTAAGATGCAGATGTACGACGCCAGTGTTAGTCTGCGTGGTTTGTATGTGAACACTGCACGCAACGGAATTCGGTCAAAGAATGTTTCGCCAGTGCTACTTAAGACAATATACATGTCTGCAATCTTACCTAAAGTTATTTATGGCTGTGAAACGTGGAACTCATATGCAAATAGTGATATTTAATGTTTTGAAAGAGCCCATCGTTTTTGTGTGAAGCATATGCAGCGAGTCAGCAAGTACTGTAACACTAACTATGCTCTCGTAATGCTAGATATACCGCCAATAGAAGTCATCGTGGACAAAAGGACGCTGTTTATGCTTGGTCAACTTTGTCAGTTGCCATGTAAATATCTGGCAACGAGGGTGTTTGTAAACCGCTTGATTCGGTAGTTTCATATTGACACACAGTCAATGGGGATTCATACCAGATATTTACCGCATACTGCGCAAGTATAACATTGCATATGTATTCGAGCTATTCTTGACGTATGGAACGTTTTCGTCCAGGAACTCGAGGAAGAAAGTCGTGTGTGACAATGTTGATCGAATATGGAAAAACCATGTTTTTCATGAATTGAGTCGGTCGTTATACTCAGGGAGCCAGTAGTGCCTACCGTGCACACCCCCCCCCCCCCCCCCCCTAGACTTTTTTTCATGGGTACCAAAATGTTCAGAAAAGTGTCCTGAATCAGAATCGCGAATGTACTCAAACTTAAATTCTTTTCGGCTATGTGTATTTTAACCGTGTCCATGGCAACCCCCCCAGTTTTCGTAATGATGACCCATACCTACAAATTCGCCCATATCACAGCCAGTTTTTGTCCTAAAACTATAAAACTGGTACCAAATGGAAGATAAGACATTGTGCTTTTATTTCCAACTTGTTTTTTTAAATTACCTTATTTGCATAATCATGAATATTAATGAGAACAGTAAAATTAGTAAAAAAAGTATAGAAATAACGTAAACCTTTCATTTTTTTATCCTACAAATATCAGAAAATAACTTCAAATGCAGTTTAGCATGATGACGAAACCCTCAGGAAACAAAATATCCATTTGAGGACCATAGCATTAATTTTAAGCACCATTTTCACCGTTTCCATGGCAACACCCGAGTTTTCGTAATGATGGTCCGTACCTGCAAAATCGTCCATATCACAACCAGTTTTTGTCCAAAACCCATAAAACTGGTACCAAATTGGAGATAGGACATTGAGCTTTTATTCCCAGTTTGTTTTTTAAATTACCTTATTCGCATTCTCATGAATATTAATGAGAACATTAAAAATAGTAAAAACAATATAGAAATAACGTGAATAATGTAAACTATTCACTTTTTATCCTACAAATATCAGAAAACAATTTCAAATGCAGTTTAACCTGATGACAAAATCCTCAGAAAACAAAATATCAAATTTGAGGACCAAAAATTTAACTCTAAGTAACTTTTTAACTGTTTCCATAGTAACCATTCATTTCACTCTGTTCACACAGTTTTGTTAGTCGACACCTACCTGCAAAAATCTTCCATATCACAGGAAGTATTTGTGCTAACTGCATAAAACTGGTACCAAATTAAAGCTAAGACAGTGTGCTTTGGTTTAAAAGCTATAATTAGGAATTACCTTATTTGCATACACATGAATATTAATGAGAATAATTAAAAAATAGCAAAAAACTACAGCAATAACGTAAACCTCTCAGAAAACAACTTCAAATGTAGTTTAAAATGATGACAAAATACTCAGAAAGCTAATCATCTTAATTGATACCCAAACAATGAACTGTAAGTAAGATTATAACGGTTTCCATGGTAACCGATCCTTTCACAAATTTTGGAAATTTGACATCCAGCAGTAATACTCCGCTAGATCTCGGTTATCTTTGATGAATCATGAAATCATTTGTTACAAACATAGATATGAGACAAACATAGATATGAGGCATTGCTTTAAATAGTAAATATTACTTTTCTGATATAAACTAATTATCATATGTATGAATATTTATGAGAACAGTAATAGATGTTGAAATTTTTGACAGACACCAGTCTTTCTCTTATAAAGCAAACATGGTTTGGAAAATGGTTAGCTAAAGTTTACTATGATCACTGAATATCACCAAGATTATTAGATAAATAAATTTGGGACACATTATATAGCACTGATGGTGATATATCTGTTTCCTAGGCAACCATTCTCTTTGTTTTCTTATCACTAATTAATATGCATGAGGATGCAAATAAGGTAATTTGCATAAAGTGAACCTAACATTAAGATTCATACATCAACTACCGGGTATATGTTTATATCATTTATAATTATCGCCAAAGTAGGCCGCAATATCTTTGTATGTTGCAGGTATGTCTGAAAGTTGGATTTTCATGCATAACATGCTTCAGTATTTTTTATTATGGTCTGAACCACCTTTAAACTTAGCATTTACCTTAGATTAAGGAATTTGACCGGGCCAATTCGCATAGTCGGTACCTTATTGTGTACTGCCTCCTAAACTATGCAGTACAGCAGCACATTGATCATGAGCCGGAAAACGCAGCATCCGTTCAAACTCCCCTCTTCCATTGTACTCAATTATTGTGTCCCACGGCGCCTTTATTTGAGTGTCGTTCTTATCACAATAACACAAAGGGTGCTCTACAATGTTAGTACACCGACGGCTGCATTTCTTACATGACCATAATCTCTGACCAGATAAATACAAACCAACACCGGCTGCTATAGTACTGCACATACCACTGAGTTGTGGACAATCTCTTGCCACTTCCCAAAGGCGGTGTGAAATTTTGGGTAGGGTCAAACACATGGAAAATGTGAAAGAAAGAGATGGTTACCTCATAGTTTTAAATTTATTTGCTGATGGTAGTGGGTCTGGGGAAGCAGGAAACAGTTTGCGCTAAGGCATTGAGGCGCCAATGCCTTATGCATTTTTTTGTCGGAAAAACATGTTTTCGGGCTTTTTTATTGAACTTTGTCGACCAAAACAAACTGAAAAATTAGTCAAAATTCAGTTTGAATACATGTTTACTAGGAATTTTTGTAGCATTTTCCATCCTTCTGGGGCTTGTCTCTGGAGCTAGGGTCTTTATTTGTTTCAGGTGTGTTTAAAAGGGACAGAATTACAGTGAAACAGTGAATGGGGTGTCTAGCTCGGCTGAAATTGACAATTTTCTGTGTACTGCCCCCTTAGTAACAATAGTGGATAGCGGTCTGTACTTGCCTGGTTTACCTGTAATCACTCAACGTATATTTAGGTGACTGTATTATCTGGTCTACAGTCATACTTGAGATACAAATACCGATGTAAGCTTCAAATCTGCGGTACATCTTAACTTGTGTTTATATGGTAGAGGTTAAGAGTTTGGTTCTAAGTAGATGGTACCATATGGAGACGGTTGCGTGATGTTATTAGTGCACTAAACCGCTAGGGTATATGCATATATTTACTACGTTTTCATTAAGGCATGCATGTGATGTGTGGTATCACTAGTATGTACTGTCTTTTTTGACAGTAGGTGAATCTGTAGATGGAAATGTGGTGTAGTCGGTGTAGATCCTGATCAGTGACATGTCTAGCGTGGCGGCTGACCTGGGTCAACACTGCTTGCGTTACCATTGGTTGGATTATGTAGAAGAAACCGTGTTATAAGGTCATTGTTGCTTTACTTGACACCTATATGACATAGCATGTGAACATGTATAGTACATGTATTATTTGTCTGTGTGTTTCTGTTTTCCGTTTATGTATGTGCGTTAGGGCGAAATAACTCGCTTACCTATCTCCCTTTTCCTAATTTCGTTTCGTAGGAAAAGGATGACGGGATTTCACTCGAGTTACTTTTAGCCATATTCGTCAGAGAGACGCCTGTCTCTTAGCGGCATTATAAACAGAGCGGATCAAGGTCTGACGATTCCTACAAGAGTCATCTGATCAGAGTCTGATCTGGTTGTTGGTTGGGTTGTATAGGTCTGTTGATACTTTTTCCAGTTGCCGGACGTTTTGTTTCAATGTATTGATATAAAACCTTACCTGATAATATTTCATACAGTAATTGTTTACTACATGGACATTCATCAGCTAAAGGGTTTAATGATCAGAGGAACCGTTAGGGTATCTATACTTGCTGCTTGTGAGACTTCGGGTATAAATGTTTGTGTATTTCTCTCGTTCGTTTATATATTAACGATAGTATATATGTGTTATTCAGACGGTGCGGACACCGGATATCTGTTGCCTTGTACACTGTATGGATCTAGATTAGACGTTGGGTAACGTGGTGTCTTATCCTGTTCTATACGGTATACTTGGACACAGTCCTGGTGGTGTTGCTTGTAGCAGGTAACGTCTGACTAGAGTGCAACGGTGTACTTGTTTGGGTAGAATAACTCGTTAACCTATCCCCCTTTCCTAATTTCGTTTCGTAGGAAAAGGTTGATTGGGTTTCACACGGGTTAGTTTTAGATAAGTGTTGTTTTGACCTTGTTCATCGGAGAAGTGCCTCTTAATGTCATTATAAACAGAGCAGATCAAGATCTAACGATTCCTGCAAGAATCATCTGATCAGAGTCTGATCTGGTTGTTGTTACAATTATATAGATCTGTATGTACTATTGCCAGTTACCAGTTATGGTGTTACATTATATTTATACGGAAACTTTACTTGATAATGTTAGATACATGAGTATCCATCAGGTAAAAAGGATTAAACGGTCAGGAGAATCGTTAAAGTGTTTGGTACCGTTGCTTGTAAAGCATCGTATATAAATGCTCTTTCATAATAGTTTGTATATACCAATGTTTGTGTACATGTATATATGTTTTGCTCTTCTTATATGGAGGATACCGAATAAACTACTACTAGTACCAACTGGAAACAATTTTAACGTTTTTACTACATGAATTTACATATGTATGTAATAAATTATGAAATCATAAATATCAATTAGATTATAATGGCACATGAATATAGAAATCTATATCATTACATAAGCACACACTGCATACCCCGATCTGACAGCTCCATAAATTATCTCGGTACACTCTGTTTGCAAATGCGTTAAAACGTATCTATGAAGTAAAGAGTCAAATAACAAAACAACATGAAGTGTACTTAGTGTCTAGAAGTGAATCATTGTTGAAATCTTATTGCTAATACGTTATAATTAAACCTCTCTGACGCGACCAACTGAAAGGGGCATACTGACAGATCTTAAATTTGGTAGCTTATATGAGGACAAGCATAATGACAGATCTTAAAGTTAGTAGCTTATTTGAGGACGCGAATAATGACAGATCTTAAAGTTAGTAGCTTATTTGAGGACGCGAATAATGACATTTAAAGTTAGTAGCTTATTTGAGGACGCGAATAATGACAGATCTTAAAGCTAGTAGCTTATATGAGGACGCGAATAATGACAGATCTTAAAATTTGAGGACGCGAATAATGACATATCTTAAAGTTAGTAGCTTACATGAGGACGAGCGTTATGCAGGATATACGTTATACGTTCGTTAATACTTTTGTCTTACATTAAACCACCGCTCACTTTTTAAAGACAACACTGTGTATTCTACCGTAATTGAGATATACATGTTGACGTGTATTCATTAGAGGGTTAGTACAGGTGTATCGGACAATAGCACATGCAGTGTCTGTGTCCGAGGGACTGTTGTTGTCCCGAGCCCGAAATTGTATTTTGATCGCTAGTTATGCCTAAAACCTTATATTATTCTCTGCTTTCTTTTGTTCATTTGATTGCTCCAAACACAACCAAAACTACACGCTTTTTCTTTGGCGGTTCATACGATATATGCTGGTTCTAATGTATATTGATTACGTTAGCCCCCACAAGGTATAATTAAAATAAGCCAACAACAGCGCGTGAGCACGATACTCGTCTTGTTAAAAAAATAGGTAATTGGGAATACAACAGCACGTTTAATGCACACCTACACTGTACTACATGGTTGATACAAAAATCAACAATTTAATAATTCTTAAAGTGCGGAAACCGAGTACAAAAGACATTTGCAGACAGTATAAGCCATGATCAGAGGACTCTCAGGCGAGCCATCGTATCAGGGTCTGCATTGTTTGCCATACATTCATTATTATACAATATATTGTTTAATTGATATTCACAGAGAGGTGAGATACATTTTATTATTCAGCAGTTTAAGGGTTAATTGTGATCCCAATTGATTAGAATGTATCATTAACTGAATTAAAGGGTAGTTGAATGCTGGAAATGCGTTGTTTGCTAAACCGTCTAACTCTTGTCATGTTTACGTACTTCCGATCAAGCTTTAGAGAAAGCATTGGCCGAATTTCAAACAACTTCTTACAACAGTTTTAAGTATTTTTTTAATTACATCCATAAATAACAGGATCAGTCATTACCATTTTCTTAAGCTTTCACCTCATAGATACGCCTTTTCGAACAGAGTAGACCCAGTTCATATGGTTCATATACGAGTCATCTGATCAGGGTATTATTTGTTAGCCAATAGAATGTTACGTTTAATTCTTTTCATGGCAAAAACTACAAAAATGAGTCATGCAGGAAACACCACATACAGAACAAACAGTCACCCGAACAGCAACACAAGGAAACAGCAAATGTACATAACTATAAAAAAACATCAAGAGACACACAAAGACAAAACAAACATACAATAGGGGGAAGATGGAAGTACCGCCTTGGAATGTTACATTACATAATTCAGTTCATGAATATTCATGAAGAGATACATTTTATTTGATATTGATTTCCTTTTAGGGTATTAAGAACCATATCTACTTAGAAAAGTGATGCGAATGTAAAGCATATACTATTATTGAATGCGGTCCTATTAGTAAAAACATACCATTGTCGGCAATTTAATTTGAGTTACAAATTTATTGCCTGTATTCCTATCAATACACCTATGTAACAAGGTATATCTAGATGTGAAAGTTCTAACAGGGGTCTCTGAACAGGGTATGTACTGTTTGCTCCGTCTTTTGTATCTTTATTAATGGTCAACTTAGCAAAAAGAACCAACTCTCATTATCAACCTTAGTGTCGCAGTGCCCTAAACTCCAATCTGTCCAATTTAGAATCGCAGTGCCCGAGACCCATCCAATCTGATGAATATTATATAATATGATATCAAAATATAGGATTTTATAATGTTATGTATTATATTACATAATATAAACAATAATATGATATAACGATATATAATAATATAAACGTTTGATAATACTATGTAATATTTATTCATTAATATATTGCTTGACGAGCCAGTTTTCTCTTCAACAATCGACTACATCAATTCTAAAATCTATTGTTTTCGTTTCTTTCTAAATGAACGATACGAGTGTTCATTTACCAGACTGTTTGGATCCTGTTGAGACATCAGCTCGGTTATTGTATAATCTGACTGCAGGCGGTTTGTAGAAATTCGTCTATAGCGTGCTTAAATGTTAAGTTCAAGAACAGTTTTGGATTGGGTTCACTTGGAAAATGGATGTACATAAAATATCTATTTATTTGCTTTAATGTAGCAATCACTAGCCGGTATGAAGTGCGCGCTCTGAGAGTCTACTTCAAGCCTTTTATTATACAATAAACCCCTCTATCAATATAGTATCAATTTCGGTCTTTAAGACACACGGTTACTTAATGCATGGTACTGTCATGAAGAACGCCCCCAAAGGACTTACGTGATTTACATGTTGACTGGGGTGAAGGTTGGAGAAGTGTGAGGTTGGATACCTCTTTTAGGCTGCTTCCGTTATAATGTGATACTCATGCTTTCATCTTATGATCTAAATGAACTATTTCCCCACTTTCACCCTGCAATAAGCACAATCCACCAGAAGAGGTGTACATTACGCTTTTACTGTACTAGACTGTCGACTTCATCGCCTGGAGGTTTAAGTACATACTTTATTACAACCATTGTTATGAAAACTAGATTAGGCCGATACTATACTGAAGATATTGTAAAGTAATATTTTCATCAACATATTCTTTGAAACGTAAGTATTCCTTTTTATTACGATTTCACCAAGAAGTGACAAAGAGTATTGACAACCATACTTTGCTATACAATTTCGCAACAGTTTACAAAGAGAAAAAATAATGTCTCTGAACTATATTTCATATACATAGGCCGTTCAAAAATAGAAAATTAAGCTAGACCGGTCTGTATTTAGAGCGGAATTACAATTTAAATTTTGATGGTGAATTATGCGATTCAAAATTGCATATGTCTTACAGTACATCACATTGAAATATTGTTGTCAAGTTTTGAAATCAATGTAATGCTTTACCTCATGAATATTCATGATAGAAGCATTGATTCAATAGGTTTTATTAAATTATCTTTAATGGCACATGGACACATGAGATTTCGACCATTTTACAATGGCAGGTGTCAAGTGCTCATGCGGTGTCGTAAAGGGTGAACAACGTACTTTATTCTCAGTGATGTTATATTTTCTTGTCCTTTAGGATCATTAATTGCGATGTCATTAGTTATCAAAATCAAATATAAAGATATATCCAGAAAAAAATGAATGAATGAATGAATGAAAGACTTTATTTACAGAGAGTTACCCGGTTAGTCAACAGACTAATCTACCCCAGGGCCCTCAATCTACCCCAGGGCCCCCGAAAGTTGGGCGATTCAGACATAATAGTAATTATATATATAATATTTTCTCAAATGAGAGATAAATGTCATCCTGAGAGAGATGTTTGTATAACTCTTAAGACTGTCTTTTGTCGATAATTTGTCGGCAAATAATTAATCTAGCTCTTGTAACCTTTATGTCATAATCTGTTTGCTAATAATTTAGGACTGTAACATATATCTTGCGCAACATGTACAGAAAATAGTGCTAGAGCCCCTGAATATCCGATTGCTTTATTTCAGTTGTTTTAAATTAAAATTGCAATCGCAATGGACACCACGTCGCACAAAAAAACGGTTGTGTATTACTGAGTCAGATTTCAGTCAGATTTGTTCATTAAAGGAATTAATTTAAACTTATGACTAGTGGCAAAAAAGTGTATGAAAAAGTAGTAAAGTCAATCAGAAAAAGCCACACACAAGACGCAACCATCACCAAAACATCGATTGAAAGCAAGTAATACACAACCACACACACACACACACACACACATATGAAAAGTTTAAACATGCACACACGCAGACGTACAAAGACACAAAGAGACCAGACAAACATAAAAGTAAGGGTGACAAAGAGAGTACCGCCTTGGAAATAAAGTATATATTGGGTGGAAACAGTCCGACTCAAAACACCTGTAGTGATATTGTAAAGAGATAAACACCTTTCAAACGACTTTTAATTTGCTGCTGTATATGCATTTTGAGTTTTTGTCTTGAACCAAAATAACCCCCATTTCCCTTCCCATGTGTTGTATACATGTAACTTTGATCTATATCATTGACGGCATCAAAACTATTTCTGTCACTGTAAAAATGTACCACATATAAATTATGCAGAAATACTGACAGATATCGGTGAATACCGCTTTAACATTAGCTTGTTACCAGCGAAGCTATGATTATATTTGCAAACAGTATGGATTCATATGAGACACAGAACATCTTGGCCTCTCATCAGGCGCCGAACTGTTTGACGTCCTATCTGCAGTGTTATAGACAAACTGATTACATGTTGAACTTTTAAAGTGATAATGGTGAACATTGTTTTAACAATAATGTGCTTATCTGGCTTCACAAAACAGACAATGTCCAAGGTAACCCAAAACAGTATTGGTATGAAGTTAACATATACATATACACTCCAGATGATATTAGCGATATACACACCAAGACTGGTGTCTAGTTTGGAACCTTTAAGACTTTTTTGTGATAAAACAGGTACAGGAACGTTAGGAGCAGATTGATCAGTACCCGAATATGCTATATGCATTTCAAAAGTCTAATAACATTCACTGTTTTGGTAAACCGATTACACCTTTAGCCTACTGTTGTCAGATGAGTGATTACCTATGCCAACATATTGGAATTTAGATGAGACGTCGAGTTACTCGACGTCTCATCAGGATTTGAAAGACTGATCCTCTTGACGTTTCTTGAAATGAAATACAGATACATCATCTGTGGTAGCTTGAGTCGATGCCAATTTCTACCAACAAACATTTACTCAGCAGTCTAGTTATTTAACAAACGGCTGTGTATATGTATACTATGAGGATAATAAGCCATCTTGTCAGACGGCTTCGAACACCCATCAGGGACGGAAGAATACGGAAATGAAGACCCTTCCGTTTATTGCAGAGCAGTTTGTATACTGTTTGATCGTTTTATTTGAGGCCAGCCATTTGTATCTTAAGCACTGTTAGTTTCAGCTATTGTTTTAATTAATGCGGAGCAGAATTGCAAAATACTGATATTAAACATTCGATCGAATCGGTGGTAGTCATCATTGCACCAGACCCAAATTTCAGAACACTTTGTTTTCAGCCAGATAAGGGGTTAACAGACTTCCATTAAATGTTTTAAAATGTATCAGTTGTATTGGCATTTTAATGCGATTCATAACAGTATAATTCTCCGTTGTTTCGCGTCTTTGTGAGATTGGAGATCACATTTAGTCAATAGTATGGTATCACTGATTCAAACACTGAAAACTGATTCCAAGAATATTCCTTGTAGAATGAAATGTAATAGAAACTGGTTTAAGGTTTCATTTTGCTTGACTTACATAACGCAAAACAGATGAGAAACAACTAAAATCAATCATTTCATAGATGTAGTTTTAGTACGCTGCTGGAAAAGTTCATAATACAGTAAAAGCCTGATAATTCGAACAAACAACATTATAGGTCTTTAGCACGGTGTAAGTCATGTACAACGCTCCTGTATGAGTTTCCTGTAATACTGTAACCCTACATTAGGCAGTCATCTGCCTTAAAAGCATCAAATTGCATTACCGAGTCATCGAGTTTTCACTGTAGTTGCAAACAGTTTGGATCCAGATGACACGCCAAGTAATTCAGCGTTTAATAAGGTCAAATGTTTTTTAACGATCGTCATGTGTTTAATAAAGGTCAAATGTTTTGTTGTAGTTGGTTTAATTAATTTTTATTTTGTTTTTGGTTTGGTTAACGGTGGTCGTTGATTAGGAAAACAACAAGAAACAGGAAACAATAATCCGAAGACAAATGAGTACAATAGCTTCTCCAAATGAAAGGTTGCCCTTCATGATTAAGCTTGTTGACTAATAAAGCCTGATAGTGTAGTACAGCATAGTACAATATAGTAGAACGTACCATTCAATTATTGAAAATAAGAGTCCTATAAAATCAGACATTAGCCCAATGCAGTACAAACGTGTAGCAGAAAGGTCCAATGTAAGCTTTCTGCCTTCATTAAGCCACTGTCTGTTTAAAGACTCAGATGTAGACCTCATTTTAAGACAGGTTCTTATGAATTTAACCGCATTAGGTTTCCTTATCATATACAGACAAATTACAAAACAATACTCTAAAGCCTTAGCTACGACACCAACAAAACGTACAATAAAATCCATATTAACCGGATATTAGCTTTAGTATAACTGTCTTAGTGAAAGGTGGTAGCTTAATGTAGGGTAAAGGTCATGCAGAATGCTCCTGTGTGAAGTTTCTGCATTACTTTCACCCTGCATTAAGCAGTAACCAGAGTGAAAGCTTTTTAATTCCTTTGTACTCGAACTCCAGTTTAGAAATGTTTTATTGTATTGTGAAACTATACATACCAGCAAAGGTGTATGCATGTATCCCCGAAGTAACTCCCACCAGTTTAGCCTTGTATAACTGAATAAGTCAGTGTAACACCATTTTTATATGTAAATGTAACTGGCATAGTGTAACAAAAGGTTACACAAACGTGTTAACGCCGATCAAACAGTTCATTCAGTTGTCCAAATACTTAGAGTAAATGTGGTAATACTCGGGCCTAAAACCAGGTGGTAGCTTAATACAGGATGAACCTTCAGCAGACCCCCCCCCCCCCACACACACACACACACACACAAACACACACACACGCGCGCGCGCACTCACACACCACTTTTCAACTGGAGTGTTTTGTATCACTGCCATCATGAAAAGTAAGCAATCTGCTGTTAAAGACACACACATTTACGTATTAACTCTTTACCTCATGAATGTTGAGCTTGCTCGAATCTGACCAATCAGATTCTTGAGAATGGCATCGGCCGTGGATGTTTTATATCTCCGAAACTATACCAGACAGCTTCTCTATCAGCGGTTTGATGTGAAGCTGCTCCAAATAACTCATCCGGCTCTAGTCTCCTCTAGCAGCCGGATGATTGAAGCTGCTACAAGTCACTTATCCGGAGACAGGCTCCTGCAACAACCGTCTGATGTGAAGCTGTTACAAGCAATTTATCCGGATATAGGCTCCTGCAACAGCGAGCCGTCTTTTGTGAAACTGCTACAAGTCCATCATTTGGATCTAGACTCCTCTAGCAGCCGTCTGGTGTGAAGCTGCTACAAGTATATCATCCGGATCTAGACTCCTCTGGCAACCGTCTGGCGTGAAGCTGCTCCAAATAACTCACCCGGATCTCGACTCCTCTAGCAGCCGTCTGATGTGAAGCTGCTCCAAGTACATCATCCGGATCTAGACTCCTCTAGCAGCCGTCTGATGCAAAGCTGCTACAAGAAACTTATCCAGTGATAGGCTCCTGCAACAGCTGTCTGATGTGAAGGTGCTCCAGGTAACTTATTCTAACTATAGATAGGTATATAGTTTACTTAACCGATTGTTTCAAATAAAACATTTTAAAATATGCAAACAGGACAGACTCGGATCAGGATCTGTCCTGTTGACCTATAAAATTATATGGACTTAGCTATGCAGTTTCTGCCATCGTTATATAGGTCATTGGTCATAGTGCCAAATAATAATGAAAAATAATATTCATGATGTCAATATTTCTTATTTAATATGCATTGCGTTGTAATTAATCTGACACGTTCGTCTAGTTCAGATAATACACATTAATGTAATGCGTGTGGAATACCAGCGTTTTGTATCGTCACATTATTAGTTATGCAGTGTTTAGTGTCCCTAATATGGAATGTACACTGCAAGCAAATATCCATATGGGACGAGGCCTTAGTGTGCCTAATATGAATATATGCTGGCAGTGTATATTCCATATTAGGTGCACTAAGGAATGCATAATGAATATTTCTTACCGATTACCTTTA
Source organism: Azorinus chamasolen (assembly GCA_963576725.1). Taxonomy (NCBI): domain Eukaryota; kingdom Metazoa; phylum Mollusca; class Bivalvia; order Cardiida; family Solecurtidae; genus Azorinus; species Azorinus chamasolen. Next base: position 4,672,767 of record OY755248.1, on the reverse strand, counting down.
ATTGCAAGCATTTACACGCATGATTACATCATATGCCTACGTGTATGGCTTTGACGGGACGTATTTCCGATGAGTAACAAGGGAAATAACGACCTTCATATGACCTTCATATGACAATAAGCAGAATTATTTAAATTTATTTAAATTACCCCCTTTTAATAGAAACAAAGAAAATACTTGTTTTTCTTCAAATGTCGTTTATATATTTTGTTTTGTTTTTTATCTTTATAAAACCTTTATATTTCAATGCCAATAAAGCATAAGTTATATGTATGCATTTTTAAAAACAAACTATTTATTGGATAAACATAAATGATTATTATAAGTTGGAGACAAGCATATGACTGTCAAGCAAGGGAATTTACTATTGTAACGACATGATATGGATTTAAGTGTTGTAGTGTCAACGTATTATGATGCAAACCTAACATGCGTATTCAGTACTATCGCTCGTTACCATTATCGATAGTATTATAATGTTAACGTATTATGATACCAACATAACAGGCGTGTTCAACACTATCGCTCGTTACCGTTATCGGTACATGTAGTACTATAATGTTAAGGTATTGTGATGCCAACATAACACGCGTGTTCAACACTATCGTACATTACAGTTACTGATCGTCCTATATTGTCAACACATTACCGATGGTGTGTGTTAGAGTGTCTATAGTGTCAACATAGTACCGTTCGTGTGTGTTAAAATGTCTATAGTGTCAACGGAGTACCGTTGGTGTGTATTAGAGTGTCTTTAGTGTCAACATAGTACCGTTGGTGTGTGTTAGAGTGTCTATAGTGTCAACATAGTACCGTTGGTGTGTGTTAGAATGTCCATAGTGTCAACAAATTACCGTTGGTGTGTGTTAGAGTGTCTATAGTGTCAACAAATTACCGTTGGTGTGTGTTAAAATGTCTATAGTGTCAACATCGTACCGTTGGTGTGTGTTAGAGTGTCTATAGTGTCAACATAGTACCGTTGGTTTGTGTTAGAATGTCTATAGTGCCAACCACTGGCACTTGATCGAAACAGACTATAGTTTATTTATAGCAACTAGTACTTTAATACACTATGATATAACTATTATATTACACAACTATAGTCTGTTTCGATCAAGTGTCAGTGGTGCCAACGTACTATTTCACCAGATAGTGTTGGTGTGTACACTTCCGACAGTCTTTGGTGTTAACCATTTACCTCATGAATATTTATGTAAGATATAAATGACATCATGACTGTTTATTGTCTGTATTATTATAAATTGCGTCATGAATAGTAGAATATTTTTGCATGTGACCATACCTATCTTATTTCATAGGAAAACAGAGTGTGGTAGTGATAGTGTGAGAGAGTGTGACAGCCGATGGTGATCTGACGGTTCCTACTATCCGGTATAGGCTGGGATTAACTCAGTGTTGGAAACGAGTCACTAGCATCATTTGCAAACAGTGTACACTCAGATACGAGAGATCCCAGAGCAGTCCTGTCTCAGAGCCCTCTCAATATGATCTGCAGATTCTCATGTTACAAGATTCTTTAGAAAAATCCCAAAATATTCACCACAACCTTGACCTGATTTGATTTTGAAAAAGTCCATCTGAAAATTCAGCGTTGTTAGGGTTAACACCAAATTCGTTATCGAGACCGACACTACGTGCCAACGTTCTGTGTTAAAGGTGTACACTATCGTATTCTTAACCGTTTAAACCATGAATATACATGTATGAAAAAATGTATGCATAATTATTAATAAGGTTAATATTTATTACGACATAACAATTCAATAACGAAAATATGTAAAACCAAATATAACAGTTTCGGTACACATGTGTGACCTTATGACTATATACTGTTGAGACAAAGGGTGCGACATTTTAACCTTGTACTCCATTTATACGCATCTCTGTGCCTATGTAAATAGACAAATAGTAAAGTCATGCAGGCAAAGCCACATACAAGACGCAATCACCACCAAAACACCGATAGATAGCATGACACACACACAACTATACACCCAAACGCACACTCACACACGAGATGAACACATAAAACACCACCAAACGCACACGAACTAGAGACAAACACCCCAAACATGAACAGAATTACAAGCAAAAAGACGTAAGGCAAACAAAAGACCAAAATAAGACGGTCCCAGTTGCAGCCGTCTGATCAGCGGCTGTTGTTTGTTTGTGATATAATGTGGATATGATTCTACAGTTTCTGCCATAGCCAAATATTCATTAGTCCACGTACTATCATGAAAATAATCTCTTTTAATATGCATGATGACGTCATTTTTACATTATTATGTATGGAATAAAGGTAAATCCTTACCCAGCAGCAAAGCAAACGTGTCTCATTTTGACAACGTCTCCTCAAAGTTGTACATTACGTTATTTTGACATCGTCTCTTCAAAGTTCTATCTTGTCTAAATTTGACTACGTCTCCTTGAATTTGTATCTTGTCTCATTTTGACTACGTCTCAAAAATGTATCTTGCCTCATTTTGACTACGTCTCAAAAATGTATCTTGTCTCATTTTGACTACGTCTCCTCACAGTTGTGTCTTGTCTCATTTTGACTACGTCTCCTCACAGTTGTATCTTGTTTCATTTCGACTACATCTCCTCACAGTTGTATCTTGTTTCATTTCGACTACATCTCCTCACAGTTGTATCTTGTCTCATTTTGACTACATCTCCTCAAAGTTGTATCTTGTCTCATTTTGACTACGTCTCCTCAAAGTTGTATCTTGTCTCATTTTGACTACGCCCGACTCTTTCAAGCTTTTGAGAACGTTTTGATCAAATGTCAAACAGCTAGGCTCTGGATGAGAAGCACAGTTACTCTGAATATCAGCTTGATTAACCCATTCCCGCATATTGAAGCCTTCTGACGCTTCTGTGAAAGTCACCTTTTGAAACCATTCTTATAAATAGAACATTTGCTCCTTAGGAGCAAATGCTCTATTTATCACAATTGTTTCAAAACTACACAAATCATTTTTCTCTAATAAATGCTAATAAATGCTCCTTTTTGGTAGATTTAATCAAAGCGGTTGGATCTAAAAAAAAGTATATGCGGGAATTGGGTTAAAAATGTTTCCCAATGCGAATCAGATGGCGAAAAGTGGGATCAATATTAAGTAAATGACGATCCGTTATTGTATGTTCCGTTTATCAAAGTATTCGCGTTTATTCTAGTCATAAGGCTTAGTTCTAATGATAAGACAAGGTACTGCTCATCCATAACACATAGTAGTTTAAATAGCATCATAATAATAGCGACCTCACGTACATTTGCATTCAGGATGCATCTACCCCAGTGATGACTTATCTAACTTTACAGCCCTTGCTGTGCCTTATCGCCGTTTTGCTTGTAGAAGGAGCCATGCCTCCCTCATACCTTTATTCAGGTATTTAGCAAGTTGTTCTAGACCTTCATTGGACTATGATGTAATAAAGCACAGATGTAAATCAACTGATATGACTCTAAACTGATATGATTATTTTTAAAGGTATTATTATGCTTATAGCTGCTTGCTCTTATACTGTAATAATGTGTTTTTTAATATGCATCATTATGCAGATTTAGTATTTGTGCTACAAAGTTGTATATACATGTATAGTAACCTACTTATAAATGTAACCTAACATAACCTGTAATATATAAAATCTGAAATATGCTATTAATGCCAAAGTCGGTCAAAAGCTATGTTTTATGCCATCCGACTATAAATAAAATTTGTATTTATATTTGATGCAAGCAAATCCATATTTGGATTTGGTCAGAATGTTATCAAAGATTGAATGCTCAAAATAAAGGTTTGAGCTGACATCACTTTTTTCCAGTATAATAAATGGCGAGACTTTACTCTGCAGTACAAAAATAATGTCTGCTCAAAGTCTGGTCTGGTGCATTGTTTGCCTTCTTCTGATTTGTTAAAGTTTATAAGAAGCTATTGTCCGCGTGTCGAATAGCTTGACTTTTGATGAAACGCCGAGTGTTTGGGCGTCTCATCTGGATTCAAATTGTTTGCAAATGCGAGTGAAACCGAGATTAGTGGAATAAGGGTTACGTTATGACTCGACATGTTATCAAATATTTGTTATTGCAGATGGAACTGTCTGTGTTTACCTCGAGAGAGTTCAGAACGTAAATGAAGTATGAATCAATTATCTTTGTCCCGTCTGTAAGTCTGTTTCGCTAAGTAAAATTAACTGATTCTTAAAGGCAGACATCGGTTTGATTTCGTAATGTTACTCTGGAAATTACAATCAGGAAACACATAAGCTTATAAAGTTTAAGTTGGTGTACATGTGACTCTTTAAGTGTTTCCTTCAGCCATAAATCAAACGCGGGAACTTTACAATTGACTCCACAAGTCAGGATCTGGTTTCCTTCGTCTCACCATGATCATGCCCTTGGCTAATATAATTCATTGAATAGGTCTACCTTTCATGTTTTACACTTCAAGAATATTCCTGTAAGAAGCAATGACATCAAGAATATCAATTACATGTAGTTGAACGTGTATAATGATATAAAAAGTATCTAGTTATAGTCACCTAGTCCGAGTGACCGCTCAGCCAACTGTACATTTACTCCACTGGGCATTGAGTCATTCACCTACAACATTGAGTACTGCTAACATATGGCGTGATTACGCAGCCGCGGTACCGACTAGTGACCCTCATAGGTACCCATTTTAACCCCTGGGTGGAGAAGAGGCAACAGTGTGTGGATAGGAGACACTGAAAAGTGTCTCTGAAATTTCGAGCTGGTCCAGTCGAGATTCGATCCCTGGACCCCTGTGTTACCAGGTAAACACTCAATCACTAGACCAAGCTACCACCATAAGATAACAGGGTTGCTTTGGCCAAGGCAGAAACTGTAGAATCAAATCTATATTGTTCCATAAGGACACACAGCGTACCCTGGTCAAACGGCTATTACCAGAGCCGTCTGAGCAGGGCCTACACTGTTTAGAAACATGTGAAAAGAGATCTGTATCCTGGAAAGGGTTACACTTAGATTAGTATGACAGAAAGAGATAACGAAGTAAAATTGGATTCAATATAAACTGTGGCTGTTGGGGCATTGAACATATTGTAGATACAAACTGGAATTTGAGTCTTAGGTATGACTCCTACTAAAGTACTCTCCCATTACGACCATTCTTGCATAAAGCGTGCTGTTGTAGTCTGCTTACGCATGTATTAACATGGCGATTCAAGTACTCATGCGCCGTTTTGACATGTTTTTTATTATCCTTTGGCGGGGCATAACGTCAACAGTAGACGCGGGTACATCGATTTTACAGTTCCCGTTAACAGCATTATTCGAATGAACCGTCACATAAATAACGTATAATTTTGGTTGTATATTGAACAATTAAATGATCACATGAAAAAGTTGTATAAACGTTTATTTCAGGAAATAACATCTGCAGGGTCCTTCGTGTTCGGGCCATCAACAGCCCCTCGGGACACTGCAGATGTTATTGCCGTAGAAACATGTATTAACCCTCTTTCGATAGAAAGATAGATAGATAGTTCATGGGCCAAACAGTACAGGATAGCAATACATATACATAAATGTAGTCAACAGTGGGTTAAATAGAATGAAACCATTCATTTTAAAGCAAACAAAAATATACGAGTTTGAGCATACTGTTAGAGGAAAATGATAACAGAAATTGAAGAGGAAATATAATAAAGAACATGTCAGCATTGACCGCATGTTTGTATGGAAAGGTAACGGAGCTGACTCTATATAATAACAACCACGAACTGGGGTGAATCAGTGAGTTACATGTACGGTTATTGTACGTACATTAAAAATGTAGATCCTATGACAAACTGAGATATGATACACATTCAACAAATGACATAAAAGTTGATAAGCGGATTGGATAAAACGCTTAACTACTGCAAACTATTTGCAAAGATTATCATGAATTTATCTATAATGTGCACAGAGTTAAAAGCTCCGTGAATGGTTATAATCCTCGTCTAATTAGGTCAAGACCGATCACATCTAGGATGTATCTCACGTAAGGATATACGAGAATATTGCACACTTTGGTTGCGGAATATGAATGCGCAAATAAATAAGTGCAAAAGATTTTAACCCGTCCATTTGCAAGAAGGGCTCTCTGATCAGGGTCTGCACTGTTCTTTCTACAAAATCCACTAACAAGTTTCGACACCCGTACTGGGTGTAATAAAACACTGATGGGCTATTCCAAGCTAAGAATCAGGGTTGAAAGGGTTAAAGACTTAAGTATCCCATTCCCTGATATTGACGACTTTTGAGGACTCTGTAAACGTAACTTTGTGAAACCATTGTGATAAAAAGAGCATTTGCTCCTATAGGAGCAAATGCTCTATTTATCACAATGGTTTCAAGCTAAACAATTCTAAACTTTTCCTTTTCTCTCGTTAATGCCTCTTTTCGGTAGATTATTCACATATGTTGTATCTAAAACTAGCCTATGAGATAATGGGTTAACCCTTATTAGGCTGAAAAAGATATCTGACAAACTGCTTACAGATTCGCCAAGTCGCTCATAACATGATAATGATTAAACCTTTTAAATACATGCCAACTGCAAACAGTATCGTACGTTTCAGGTTTCAGTGTTTTCTTCACTAGTTTTAGATAAAGTATAATCAGTTAGGTGTGTACTAGTTAAAGGTTAAAAGTTAACAAGAATAATTGATGTATTACTTCAAACATCAGTTGTAGTATTTTATTACACTTCCGGTTGTACTACCAACATCATATTATAATCGAGTATTCAACCAGAATTGTAATGCATTTTCAAAATGTAATGAACTATCTTGTATGTGAAATTCCTTCTTTTGTGTCAATATCGCTGAAAAATATGAAGATAAATACATACAAGATAATTTATTACATTTCCAGAACTCTGTGTGTGCTCGCGTGTGTTATGAAACAATCCTAAGATTTTCAATAACCGTTTTTGAAACAATAGTAAGTTTGTCAACAAAGATTGAAAGTTTATTGCATTTCGGGATTTTATTACTTTGCAGTTTGACCACCCAAATGTAATACCATACTCACATCATAAAAAATTGCAATACTTTTATTATATTTTCGGTTGGTATTATAGTTCAGGTTGTAACAATGCTCTCAGATAAATCTATCGTCGTTCAACATGTGAAACCAATCGGAAACCCTCGGCAATGGTGGTTAAAGCAACATGTGCGTATGCTTCCGCAATCAAAATATACAAATAGTTCCCTCGGCGGCTATGGTGTGGGTATGTTGGTACATTTTTTGTATTTGTGACATTATTTATGTCAACCTAGTCGGAAATATAGTAGCGGATTCCACTGAAAATGTGACCAAACCTTTAAACGCCAATGCCTTTATTAAAGACAATGTTTTTTAATATTAAAATACCATACATATCCTTCCGATACGACCGATATCTGGGAACTGTCTGATCAGGGTCTGCTATATATATTAATTACGAAATTATATAGATCTGACTGTATAGCTTGAACAGGGCCGAACTCTTTTTTAGTTATTTTCCAAAATTACATAATTATTAACCTTTTTCCAAACAAATACGCTTTTTACGCATTTTTAAACAGAGTAGGCCCTGATCAGTCGACTCTGAGTCGTCTAATCAAATTCGGCTCTGTTTGCTTAAGATATAATGATATGATTCTTCAGTTTCTACCATGGCCAAACAATTTGTGTCCATGTGCTATTAGAACCATTGATCTTATTAATAGACATGATGTCATTATTTCTTTCATTCACGGAGTAAATGGTTAATATAATGAATATGTATACATGCATTATTTCGTACATGGATATTCATGTATTAAAGGGTTAAATAGAATCATGCATACGACCGAGGCATGTGTGGCTTAGACGACATCGCTGACCATTTCTGATCGGTCGCATTAGAGACCACGATTATAGTGTGGGTTTTCGCCTGATTTGACAATGTGTTTAAGTCCGGGTGCATCAGCATACTACGTTGTGTGGTTTTATACTAATGTAGTGATCTTGCTATGTGCTGACACGGAATATGCAATATACAGTACCAATCTCTAAGCGACCATAAAAAATATCTTATTATGTGACTTACACATGTGAATGTTTAATAGCAAATGTACAATCATGTACATGTATATGCATCTTGCAAATTAGAGGAAAATATATTTTTTTCTTTTCTGTAGTTAATGCCCCTTTTGTGTACATTTATTCAAAGCGGTTAGGTCTAACATAGCCTATGAGGGAATGGTTTAAGACATGCGTCGGCAAAGACAATCGATTCTTAATTCAGGACAAAAAGTATACAGAAATCTCCAACGACAGTTTCTACATATGTTTTCCCTGCATTAAGCTACTACCTGTTTTAAAAGTCAAGATGTAGTCTTCGTTTACGTAGACTTTACTGTAATATCATCGTATGCGTGATAGAAATATTTATATAGTCATTGTTAAACTCAAACCGCAAGTGTTTTTGTGTTGTCTTTTTCAGTCATCAAATCCGCTCAGTCTTTTTAACACACACGCACACAGGCACACGCAAACGCGCATGCGCACTCACACATACGTGAATACATGCATGTACACTCGAACGCATGTTATTACATGCATACAAAATATACACACAAATACACATATGCAAACTCGCCACACATACGAGTGCACACCACACGCGCACATCACACATGCACATACACGCGTATACAGGGGCACACAACCACACACACACGCACGCATGCACACACGCACATTCACACACATATATACAAACTCAAATTCACATAATCACACGCACGCATGGTACGAACGCATGCACGTACATATCCAACAATAAGGATTTTAAACATTCAGATTCTTGTTATAGGCGACTTACAAGTAATAGATGTTTGCAAAGTCACTTACTATTGCCTTAAAATGTATTTAACATGGTTTTGACAATCATTTACTCGATATTCCCAAACAATGAGCACTGATACATGTATATCATTAACCCTTCTATCATTGTTATGATTTGTTATTTTTTTCAGGTCATATGTACAACAGATCCCCGCTGAAGCGACCACTAAATACATTGTACAGGGTGTCCCAGAAAAAATGCAACCCAATTTCCTTATTCCTCTGAATCTATTCAACCGATTGAAAAGTTTTATATACCGGTCTTTAGGTACAACAGTGGTTCACATTTGTGTAAATTTACAGCTTCAATGCTTTTATCCTTTTTGAGATATTGCGTAAATACTGAAGGTACCCTGTTTTCACTTTTCCCAGAAATAGGATTATGGATATGATAAGTACATTTGAAAATAATTTGGCATTTTATCTCATTTATTCATCACAAATTGTGTCACCAATGTTTCTTAAAACAAATTACCTTGAAAAATGTAAAGTTCCGTAATACATTCGTAACATATTACATTTAGTGGAAAATATTAACAGCTTAATAATGCCATCTAATGTGATCTCATTTAATTATCTGAAGCCCTAATACATTTGTATCATAGAAATACTAAAGCAATACGTTATCAACTGTTCAAGAAAATCAATAAATAAATTATGGTTTAAGTGATTATTATTTCAACAAGTACTGCAATACGAATCAAAGGATAATCTGTTTTGAGAGCCCTGCCCATTAAAACGACACCATATTTTCATTGACTGCTTGACACTTTGCGAATTGTTTGTATTCTCTGAACATATGCAATAAGATAAAATATGTATCTGTTTATCTGTGCACAAATTGTACGAGCCTGAATTATTCGTCAAAAACTAAAAGTACCGTAAAAGTGGAATATTTAATACTATGATATGACAAAAGTCATCAACACACATGTAAGTATTATTCTTGGTACAACACGGGTTGTATTGGTCATCCGCTAAATAATATACCATCAACAGGGTCAATATGTGACGAAATTCCAATTTCTGGGAAAAGTGAAAACAGGGTGCCTTCAGTATTTACGCAGTATCTCAAAATCTAAACAAGCATTTAAGCTGTAATTTTACACAAATGTGAACCACTGCTGTACCTAAAAACTGGTATATAAATATGATCTATCAGTTAAATAGATTCAGAGTAACAGGAAATTAAATATGGGTTGCATTTTTGTCTGGGACACCCTGTATATTAGTGTACAAAATGTATTTAAAATCAGCTGGTCGCTTAACCCATTTGCTCCCAGTGGATTCTTCCGTGCTTATATATTGGATTAGTCCATTTTTTATCTAAAGGGTACCTGGCCTAAATTTTCGTTTTCATTTTGTTTTATATTTAAATTCCTATCAGCAAACTGTAGACTCTGATCAGACGGCGCATCATGCGGCGTCTGATCAGAGTCTACACTGTTTGCCTACGTCCCATATATGGGGTAGTGGGAACAAATTGGTTAATGCGGCACGAAAATAATGCAGAAAGCTCTTATATGAAGGAGTATGTCCCATAACTTTCGTCCTGTGCTTCCGTCTGACTTTATAAGTATGAAATCTCAATTATGCTTGTTTAAGGCGGTCGCTTTAGAGGGGGTTTATTTATTCTATTCAGGACATAGATCCATATACACAAATAAACATACCTTCAATATCTTCTCATTATACGATCCATGTACACGAAAAGATAACCGTCGAATTTCAATACACGAACCCGCAACTCAAAGTTCATACAAAACAAGTGTGTATACGACTTTTGAGAACTATTCTAATATCCTCCGAGCTCTAAATCTATGTGAGCTAATGTTTCACCACTCCGTAACGCCCGGCAGCGATCAATGTATTGGATATGAACAGTGGATTGATATACGACAGCCGATTTTAAATGCAAAAGTCATAATCTATTTCTACTTTTAATTTTGATTCCGCTGTGACAGAGATTCGATCAATCCAATCAACAATAGACCAACCTTAAGCCTGTTATTGGCGACCGCGTGATCAATAGTGAAAGAAAAATATCTCGCCGAGCTCAGTAATATTGCAAACAAAGTAACACGACGTCTCATAAGGAGCCAAACTGTTTGATAAGCTGATTGTTTTTCTAAAGAAACAATTATGCAAGAAATCAAAAGTGAAATCTGAAGGAGGTGCGCTTTTCTATTAATGGAACTTTGTCAGGTTAAAAGTGCCTGGCACGGAGAGTACAATAACCTATCACACAGTTCTTCCTTTAACCCATTCCCTTATATTGACGACCTTTGTAAAAAATTACTTTGTGAAACCCTTGTGATAAATAGAGCATTTGCTCCTATAGGACCCAGTGCACTAATTTATCACAATGGTTTCAAACTACAAAATTCTAAACATGTCCGTTTCTCTAGTTAATGCTCCTTTTCGGTAGATCCATTCAAAAATGTTGCATCTAAAATTAGCCTGAGGTAATGCGTTAACACGTTGATATTGATCACGTCAGCCCTTACCGCTCTGAAAAAGTAAGGTATGTCCCATTTTGAGCTGTCGCAAGTTGTGCCTACTTTCGATCCATTCAAATATTGTGAGAAACTATTGACCGAGAGTCAATCGTTTGGGTCTGGATTAACTCGGCGTCTCATATGGATTTAAACTATTTGTTCATGCGAGATAGATCACAGTAAGCGTAATGGGTTAGCATGTTGAAGCCGGATCAGACGTCCAATTACAACATACAGCCAAACCCCTCTAATCCGGAATTCTAATAGATACACATTTAGATACGTTTAAATAGGCAAATGGCTGCTTAATGTAGGGTTAAAGTCATGCAGAAAGCTCGAGGAGCTTTCTGTATGACTTTCATTTTACATTAAGCTGTCACCTGTCTCCAAGAGCGAAATTTATACTAAATTGAACGGTCGGTTTAGAGGGTTTTTTCTGTATATCCTATATCTGTAGGCCCTTTGCCTACTAAGCGAGACCTAACTCCGAGTTTCAAACAACTTGGATCCGGATGACTTTCAAAATATCTAATAAATGTAATGTAAGTAAAACTTGAAGCACTTCAGATTATGAATGGACATTATTTTTCTAGCAGGCTAAGGGTTAATCAGTCTTCTAAAGATATTAAGGGCACTGTTTGACGCCAGTGTGGTTTGCATTGTACCTTGCGTTACCTTTGTACTACATGTACTACAATGTACATACATATTTATGTCAGCCCAAACTCTGAGAAGGAGTAATTCTAATTTATTTCGATCAGGGTTTTTTTAGAAAATACTAAACCAGTGTCTGTTTACTTAGACTTTTTGATGAGATACCGAGTTACTGTATCTAAGGTGTTTTTAAATGTCACCACAATGCTCAACAGAATCATGATTATTCTGATTTTTTTTATATTGGATGGACTGTCTACATATTGTTGAATTTGATGGACTGTCTACACATTTTTTATTGGGTTGACTGTCTACATCATAGAGTCAACTCTATGCTTAAATTTGCTAGATTATATTTTAAATGACAAGCAGTGTTTGCTCTGATCAGAGGGCTCCACTGGGACAGCTGTGATCAGAGTGTTCCACTGGGACTCCTGTGATCAGAGGGCTCAACTGGGACGCATGTAATCAGAGGGTTCCACTTGGACTCCTGTGTTCAGAGAGCTCCACTGGGACTCCTGTGTTCAGAGAGCTCCACTGGGACTCCTGTGTTCAGAGAGCTCCACTTGGACTCCTGTGTTCAGAGGGCTCCACTGGGACTCCTGTGATCAGAGGGCTCCACTGGGACTCCTATGAACAGAGAGCTCGACTCAGACTCCTGTGATCAGAGGGCTCCACTGGGACTCCTGTGAACAGACAGCTCGACTCAGACTCCTGTGATCAGAGGGCTCCACTGGGACTCCTGTGAACAGAGAGCTCGACTCAGACTCCTCTGATCAGAGGGTTCCACTGGGACTCCTGTGAACAGAGAGCTCGACTCAGACTCCTGTGATCAGAGGGCTCCACTGGGACTCATATGATTAAGGAGCTCCACTTGGACTTCTCCGATCCTAGTCTACACTGTTTGTAAATGTACCAATGCATTTTAAAGTGTTAATCGATAATGCGGGACAAATGAACAAACCAGCAACGTGAAATGCGACGCTAGTTTAAGATCTTTCAAAGCTAGAAAGGCTTTCAATTATTTCTGTCCTATCAGGTTCACCGTGATAAAATCACATATCGACAAAACAACAGTATTGTTATGGATGAACATCAACAGTTACAAATAGTATTAACATGTAAGAAAGAATGACATCGTGAATATTAGCTGAAGTTTTATAATAGCACATGAACACATGACTATCGCAGAAAAGCCATGTACTTCAAAAAGACAACAGAGCAGATCTGATCAGACATCTCCTATATAAAACAACTGGCTATTCCTATTCTATTTTAAAAGGAGTCATTATTAAGTAAACCATATAAATGAGTTAATCATTTCAGTGCGTGAAACCAATCGCTAATATCCTTTACAAACAGTGTAGACCAAAACGACAGTACCCCTAGAGGAGCCCTCTTACCAGGGCCAGCACTTGTGGCGTAATGAACAACTTAGTCTCTATACGTTTCTACATATTTATTTCTTCAAACGTGATCTATTTCTAACATACATGACTATCTCCAACTCTCTTTAAGTCTCTCTTGTATATATATCCAATGCCTATGTAATGTCTAGACATATATCTGACAGGTGTACTATCTCATGTGTATTCTTGACATATTGATAAATATATACATGTACACTCTACATGTATCATGTAGTCAATAACCATTTAACCTTTAGCCCGTAACATAAGTGTTATGTTACACACTGTTTCCCATGTAATTGTTTGTTTTTAGAAATTCCACAAACCTGACTGAATTTTGGATAGTCCGTTTGAGAATTCAGCGTTGAAAGGGTTAAATCTGATATATTCTTTTATTATACTGCAAAGTAAACTCCTCACTTCTGATTGGTCAACTAGCCGTGTACATGAGTCAATGTACTCTGTGGGCTGACAGTATATTTCAGGTCCCCACATATTTATGGTTAGAAACAAAATGACCGACTTCTCGACTCGGCTAAACAGTAGCAAAATTCATAATAGACACTTATTGATACGTAAACAAAAATAGAGAAATGAATTAAAAAACACTAATGTTTGAAATGATCAATAACACAGTTTTTTTAGATGAGTTATTATATCGTCCAGCCATCTATTATAACACGAACGACACACACCACTTCGTATACCTTGGGGTAGGAATAATGTATTGGGTGGCAGTTTTAGGGGAATTAGCATGTTTAGTGATTCAACATGCCAATATGGACCTATATAAATTATTCAAACCGTAAAAATATTTGCAGTATAATAAATTCGTTATACAGTCTTTCCCTGGGTGCATCACGATTTATTCCCGGCTTGTAAAATCATGTAACCCTCGCCTAATGGCTCGGACAACATAATTTTCCTCATCCGGGAATAAATCGTCATGTACCCAGGGAAAGAACTGTATAACTAATAATGTATCAAGAATACACACCAATGCACGACAAATATATTGCTAATCAAGAGATGAATAATAAATGTTATTATGCATAAAAATTGGAATCTCTTGGAAAACTAAAATTATGTCAAAATTTACCTCATCTAATGAGTTAGATCAATGAACGCCCGAGAAGAAAATTAGAATGGAGAAAAGTATAACAGGTTTTGTGTGCATATGATATTTGGTTCTTTTTTATTTATTTATGTTTTGTATTTGTACTGTCTTTCCTGTGTTGTTTCGGTTTTTTTCTCGTTTTGTTATCTCTTTTATTTTTTTTAATTTTTATTTTTCTTTCAAAACGAGGTATAATTCTTAACTAAAGACAAATGGTAGCTTAATGCAGAACAAATGCTTGTTTATAAGCACAGACCTTGGAGAACTGATTATCCCAAACATTTTCATTTCCATTATACACAAATGCACACCAAAACAAGATTCTGTCACTAGAATTATTTGTTTTTCCAAGTTTTCAATATTTTGTTTTATAGATATTGCCATTTTTCTACATTCTTATATCTACCATATAATCGGCCCTCCTACCAGGAGAATTCTATTAACATCATTCAGTATAGACACCACACTCCATTTTGGCGCCAATTACTTCTTGGCGTAATCACTAAGCCGCATGCAGTTCAGGGTTGGTCCATTGAATGGTCAAAATGAAAACCCAAACTATTTAATGTCGGCGTTAGCAGTTTATACCCTTCCTTAACCATTTCAGTGCTGGAAACGAGTGACTAATTCGAGGGCTTGGTGTAAAACCCTCGACTTTCCTTTGCAAACAGCATAACCCTAGATGAGAGGGCTGCTACAGGAGTCTTCTCGTCACGGTCTACACTGTTGGTATGTTAAAGAATCCCTGAATGTTCACGGTAAGCTTGATGTTTGAAATTTGGAACAGTCGATTTGATAATTCAGTGTTGAAAGGGTTGATACATTCGGATAAGTCCTCTGCCGAACAGTTACTCCGTATGCGATATTATCTTACCTCCTACTAAATTTTTGTCATTCCATTGGTCAACAGAGGTCACGAGAAACCCCCATAGATTCCTTATGGGGGTACTAAAATCCTTATCATGGCTTTACAAGAGTTACTTCCCTTACTTGACATCCATATGCTTTTCTCTTACTTATAATAATCTTTTATATTTATCCTTACAGTTTTAAAAAATGTATACATATATTTTATGCTTTAATTGGAGTTGAAATATAAACATTAATTAGTTTTACATTGATAAAAAAGAAAACAGAACATATATAAACGAGATTTGAGGTAAATAAAGAATATTTACTTTAATTATATTAAAGGGGGGTAATTGTTTCTGCTCTTATTGTAATATCAAGTTTGCAAGAGTTAATTCCCTTGTTTCCCCACGGAAAGCCATACATGTAGGCCTATGATGCAAACATGCATGTAAATACTTGAAATTAAAGGTAGTCGGTAAGATAAATTCGTTATGCAGTGCTTAGTGTCCCTTATATGGACTATACACTGCCAGAAAATATTAATATGGGACGAGGCGAAGTATATTGTAGTACTATAGGATCATATCCCTTTTTAATAAATGTTTTAATGTATTTAGTGAACAAAGTGAGAAAATGGGTATGTCCAATAATTTCACGAAGTTTGTAAATCACATCACCATAAAATTCAGGATGTGAAACACCGTGTCGCAGGAGCGCCTTAAGATTACACTTGTACTTGCCAATAAGTAAGATATTTCGATAATGTCTTTCTTAGTTTGTGAGATCTATATTCTTGTTTAAGCAGCTTTTCAGTTAAAATGAGAGTTTGTCTAAAATCAACAGAAGAACAAGCTCTGGCGAAACGAATAAACCCCGTAAGATGGGACACGGGGAACATCTCCACCAAGGTGAGGGCAATTTATAATATTAAAATCAAAATCATCTCTTTTGTCATAAAGTTTAGAAGAACTTATTCCATCGTCAACTTTAAGGTCTAGATCGAGAAAAGCCACACAGGTATCGATAGGGTTGGCTTAATTCAATTTGGGTAAATGGTAGGAATTAAAACATCAAAGGATGGGTTATCTAAATTGAAAATATCATCCAAATATCGAGTATAATTGAAGGCTTTTATGACATCTTCTTGTGATTGTGGGTCCAAACTCAACATGAAATATCTCTCATAACAGTACAAAAACAAATCGGCGAACAGTGGTGCACACTTCGTACCCATAGGAATACCAATCACCTGACGGTATATAGCATTGAAGTTCGAACATGGAAGTCGGAGCTTGGAACTTGGAAGTCGGAAATTGGAAAATGGATGTTAGAACTTGGAACTTGGAACATGAAAGACTGAACTTGGAACTTGGAAGTCGGAACTTGGAACTTGGAAGTCGGAACTGAGAAGTAGAAACTTAGAACTCGGGCAAAAACAATTAACAATAACCATATAGCAAATATCTTGGAAGTAAGAAGTAAGAACTTGGAAGACGGATGTTTGAAGTAGGAATTTAGAATGTCACCACAGGGCTTTCGTAATTTATAGATTCTATACGCACTGAATATCGCATTAAAGGCGTCACGATTTATTGCATTAATTTGCTTTTACTACGCTTTTCTACGCTTTCGTACACCCTATGTGCGTTTTGCTACATCCTGTAACGTTTTGTTACGAAACCAACACGATTCTTGTGAAGATATGTCAAGTCCCCTCAATGAAAACGTAGTAAAAGTACATGTATGTGTCATGCAGGAAACACCTCATACAAAACACACAACCGCCCAAACAGCACTACAACGACAAACAGCAAATGTACATGTATATAAAAGACACAAAGAGACGCACGGACATAACAAACAAACAATAGGGGGAAGATGGAAGTACAGCCTTGGAACGGTCAGTGACAAATGTCACTGGGGGGTTAAACCGGTTTAAGGGCGCACAACCTCACACTTATTCCATCCCTACCCTAAAAGACAAACAGTGTAAATAAACGTATCCCCTCTCCGACTTATCTACAACAACCACGATAGCAAATACAGTGGTAGTGCATGTAAAGTCAAGCAGGCAAAGCCACATACAAGACGCAACCACTACCAAAACATCGATAGATAGCATGTCACATACCCATACACACATACACAACTACACACCCAAACACACGCACATACACGAGATGAACACAGAAAACACCAACAAATACACAAGGACTAGAGATAAACATTCAACACATGAACAAAAATACAAATACAAAGACACAAGACAAACAAAAGCAAGGGTGACAAAGAGAGTACCGCCTTGACACGGTCAGTAGCAAAATCACCACTGGGGTTTAAACCGGTTTACGGACGTCCTAACCTCACACTTCTCTCAAAGACACCCTTCTCTCAAAGTTATCTTATTATTGGCATGGTATACTATCACGTTTTGCCACGTTCTGTTCACTTTATTATGTTCTGTTAAAATCCTCATACGATTTATGGCAACGATTTGTTCAGGATAGTCGCGTTTTGAGGACGATTGTAGTATAGAAAGGAGGCATGGACCACCCTCTCATTCTCCCATGAGATTCCAAAGAGGAACGAGCTACCGGTATGAATCGTATGAATCCAAGTTCTGAAAAAGATGCTAGCAGTTGTTATTTATGCACATGTAGTTACTTGAAGAAAGGAGGGTCTACGGCAGCAACAAGATAGAAAAAAGTAGAAGGAGCAGACGGACGAGAAGGACCTGTCGGGTAAGGTAAGGTCATGGTTAATGAAAAGGTAGTAAAGTCAATCAGGCAAAGCCACAAACAAGACGCAACCACAACCAAAACATCGATAGATAGCATGACACGCAAACACATATACACACACACACAACTACCCACCCAAACACACATACACGAGATGATCACAGAAAACATCAACAAAAACACAAGTACCAGAGATAAACATTCCATACATGAACAAAAGCACAAGTACAAAGACACAAGACAAACGAAAATAAGGGTGACAAAGAGAATGGTTGGCCTATGTGGGAGTTCTTCTTGTCAGATGCGGTAGTTTCTGTTTTCCCAGGCTCCACAGGGACTTCTGCTGGACCTTCTTCAGTTGCTGGTTGTGATCGTGGGGAAGAGTGGAGGCAACCTGGCAATTCTTGACAGAACCTTTCCGTCCTCTTTTGGTAGGCATCTTTAAACCTGATATCATGAAGAGGGTGAAACAAATCTTGCAGAGCGTGGAGCCAATATGTAAAAACTGCACCAGAATTTATCCGAACTTATCAGAGCGTCACAGACCGCGGGAGCCAATCGGGATAATTGTAACAGAACGTGCCGTAGCGTGATGGAAGTACCGACAGGACTCAACATATCTTGACGAATCGTAGAAGAGAATGACAAAGCGTGAAAGAGACGTGACAGCATCTTAGTGGGAATTAAAACATCGTGTCTTCCAGGTTCACACAGATCCCCTACGATAGAGTTTCAAGGTTCAGAGCGCTATATTATGCTGCGTTTACACTTACCCCCGATGTCTACGATCTCCACGATTTGAGAGAAACGTGTTGAACGCCGGGGTCATGGGTCGAATATTTGTGATTTTGAGGAAGTTTGGAGGAATCGTGATGATTGCATGATCGTGACAAATAAATTGACGGTCAAAACTTTTGCCACGATTATCCCGATTGGTTGTTATATCTTGAGAGAGTGCAATAAAACATGGAAATCTTAGCAGAGTGTAGTACAGCTTAACATACCTTCTAACATAGCGCACCGAATCGTGATACTCCATCGTAGGGGATCTGTGTGTACTTGAAAAAAAGTTCCACTAAGATTATATCACGTTCTTTCAGCTTTATCACTATCTTCTACGATTCGAGTCTGCTGCTGGTGACAAAGCATATACAGTAAAGACGTTCTCAACAGACCAACAAAGATAAGCTCTGATACTAAATATACAGTTAGATTGTAACTTAATACAGTTAGATTTCTGTATTACTATTATCATGCATTAAACAATAACCTGCTTTTGTAAGACGACTGTATGTATTTATACAGTGTTCGCTTTATAGAAGTTTCACTGTACTTCGTTAAATCTAGATTTACAATATATGTAAAAACACCCCATTGATGCCGATCATATGTTAACTATGTCGATTATACATGCACTCATATGGCATATTTACCCATTTGCTCCATTTAATAAGGTTTTCGATGCATTTAACTTTGCTCCTATAAGGGGCCGTCTGATGTTGGTGTTTTTACAGGGAATGGATATAGCCATTGCTTGTTTCTCTCGCAAACGAGTTATATTTTCTGAACAAGAGAAAAGCTGTTTTTTATTCAAATAAACAAAGTAAAGTACCTAGTTATAGTCTACGTTCAGTCCGAATGACCGCTCAGCCGACTGTACATTTACTCCACTGGTCATTGAGTCATTGGCCTACACTATTGAGCACTGCTAACATATGGCGCAATCATGCAGCCGCAGTACCGGCGAGTGGTCTCGGGTCAAAACGGCCCACTTCCAAAACGGCCCCCCGAGTCAAAACGGCCCACTACCAAAACGGCCCGGGTCAAAACGGCCCACTTTTATATTCTGACAATGTTTCACTCAAGTATTGTAATTAAGTATTGTTTAACCCTTTCCCCGATGAATAGACGCGCAACAGCAAATCCTTATAGTCCAAGTAAAAAACTAAACTCGCCCAATCGTATGTTTTAACATCTATCTAATCACATGCACGTGCAATGTTTGAATTCAAAACCTTTAGCCTGATTATTGGTACCTTTAATCTTCTCCATTTAACCCTTTCCCTTATATAAACTTGTTTTCACACATATGCAAACAGAGTAGCCGTCTGATTAGGGTCTGCTCTGTTTGCTAATAGAACCTGGAAGATCTGTTTCTTTGCTTTCTAAAATGTCTACAATGCCCCACCTTTCATATTTATTTATAACAACCGGTATATATGAATATTCAGTTGGTATTGAAATTTGGGCTAAATATAGAACAGGGAGTATGTTAAGGAATTCATCCATTTTACACCTTTATAAATCCTTCACTGCAAGTCACAATCAAAGCGTTTCTTACATAATTATTTCACAACCTGGATAATTACATAACACGTGATTGCACATGCCAGGATTTTAATTGATTGTTTGTTTCGTAGCTTGTCACCAAAATTATATTTTATGGAAGAATTTAGTAAACCAGGCAAACTATGAACACATATATTTATAAATAAAACATTTCTACAACTATACCAATCGTAATAATCAGTGTAAATATTATTAATAATGATCATATAAATAGATATAACAATAATAAGCATGGGCCGTTTTGGTTTAAAAAGTGGGCCGTTTTGACCCGGGCCGTTTTGACCCGGTCCGTTTTGGTAGTGGGCCGTTTTGACCCGGATTCCCGGCGAGTGACCCTCACGGGTACCCATTTTAACCCCTGGGTGGAGAGGATGTGCGGGTGGGAGACAAGGAAAAGCGTCTTTGAAATTTCCGGGAGGGACCGGGATTTGAACCCCGGACCCCGGACTGATAGTGTACCGCGTTACCATTAGACCACCGCCACCTGCAAGTAGGCTATTTATTAATTTTTTTCTCTGCATACAGAGACGACCAGATCAGACATCTCCTGTAGAATCTGTCTAACCAGGGTATACTCTATTTGCTTGCGGGATAGTAATTTCCTTTGTTTATATGCCATTGTATATATTCAGCTTATTACTATTCAAACGATTCATATTTCTTACATGAATACTTTTCAGGTAAAGGGTTAAGTGTCGATAATACCCTCATTTGCTCATGTTATTTGTGCTGGCGTTTGCTGGGTTTGATTCGAGGAGAAGTAGGTTTCCTCTACGGAAATAGCTGTTTTATGTTATCGGAACGACGTAATATAATACTAGCAAATAATATGTATTAACATAAAAGGCATTCAATGGCCAAACGTATTACTGTTTAATGGAGAATGCTGGTGGCTTTATTACGTGCTGTTTCGCAAAGTATTTCAAAACATGAACGGTGAAATCCTTTCGTTTTGTATTTTAAAGACTGCCGTTTGACATTTACGACAATGCTGTTCCAGTATGTATAATTATATCATATATAATCAAAATTTTGAAATACACCAATTACGGTGCACCTGTGAGGTCACTTGAATCATTCATCTTTTTAACCAATTCCCTTATATTGGTGCATTTTGACGCCTCTGTAAAGGTCACTTTTTAAACACATTGTGGTTCACAAAGCATTTGCTCTATATGAGCAAATACTCCATTTATCACAATGGTTTTAAAACTCCAGAAATTCTATCTGACCAATAGGCATAGTTCAATTGGCATCGTATGGATTGGCATAGTTCAAACAAGTATAGCTGTTGCATGCAACTATTTCTAAAATATGAGGCATTGAAGAATGATCATCCCCAAATACGAGCGTGCCTGTAGCATATTTTACTGTATAGACATAACTTGCTGTCTGAGCAGATGAACATGAACATACCTTCACATAGTTGTGTGTTGTATTCTACTTATATCAGAATTATCCTGTCCGAATATAAACAGAAATTGGTCTAGACAAATATTGTTACCGAACAAATTGTAAATAAATATGGCTTTTTGAAAAGAACTATATCACAATTTTATGTTCAGTATGGTTAAATGAAATCGGGAAAAGACAATTTCAAATTAGGACTATGATAAGGTTTAATGTACGCCACCCTCTGAATGCTGTATAGTCCTCCAGTATTTTAATTCTAGTGTCACTTCATTATGAAAGGCTTATATTATAGGATTTTGAATGACAAACATTGCACGACAGATCAGAGGGTTCCTTCTGGAATTATTCGCGAATTCCAGTACGCCCTTTTCCTGTATTTCAAGGGCTAAATTTATAACAAAGGTGTTCCTCAAACGCGGAATAAAACTCAATATCTCCCATTTTGAGCATTACAACAATAACCATGTATATTTATGAAGCCAAATATTTATTAGGGCGTCATTAAAGACGTCAAACTATTTTACAATTCGGTTTGGTGCCTCTTTATTTATGACCTAAATACGTGTTTCATGTTTTGGTACTTAGACCGTTAGTTGTGTTTGTTTGTTTGTTTTTTATCGGGATTATACGCTCTTAAAAAGGGCATAAGATAACAATTTAGACCAATGGAAAAGTAGTAAAGTCAAACAGGCAAAGCCATATACAAGACGCAACCACCACCAAAACACCGATAGATAGCATGACACACACACACACACACGACTACACACCCAAACGCACACACACACGAGATGAGCACAGAAAACACCAACAAACACACAAGAACTAGAGACAAACACTCCACACATGAACAAAATCACAAGCACAAAGACACAAGACAAAAAAGCAAGGGTGACAAAGAGAGTACCGCTTTGGCACAAGGGCTTTCTGAGGGAGTCCTTTGATAATGACTTACACTATTTGTTTCATAAATTGTTTACCACTGGTCTTATTGGCAAACAGAAACGCCCCGTAAACCAAACAACAAATTTGATCATAGAACATATTTCTTCAGGGTATGTTAGTTGATATACGTAAATTAAACACAGTAAACCCCCACATATTCGACCTGCATTAGAGGTTTAATTCAACCTTTTACTGAATGAATATCCATGTAAGAAATAATGACATCATGAAACATTTTCAGATGAACTCTTTTAATGGCACTTGGACACAGGGATAACTGGCCGTTCTTTAATGTATTCGCAAACAAAGCAGACCCTATAAGAGTCGTCCGATTTTGAATCTACTCTGTTTGCAAATACGAGGAAAAGCGTATATATTGATTAAAGGGTCATGGTTGTAGTGATAACCGTTTCCCTCACATAAACGTGTTTTACGCATTTGCAAACAGAGTAGATCCAGATCAGACGGCTCCTATAGGAGCCGTCTGATCAGGGTCTACTCTGTTTGCTAATTGAATCTGAAATATATGTTTCTTTAGTTTCCAAAATGGCTGCAATGTTCCATCTTCCATGTTTCATTTGAACTATTTTGTCCATGATTATTAATTAGGTATTGCAATTTGTGTTGATTATTGAACAGGGAAAGGGTTAATACAGGACGCAAGTTAAAGTTATGCAGACTGCTCCTTTATGAGCTTCCTGTATTACATTCGTCCTGCAATGAAGCAAACGACACCTGCTTTTAGTCCTTTACGCCATAAATACGCATGTGTACGCCTATGCAAACAGAGTAGACACAGTTTAGACGGCTCTTGTATGATCCATCTGATCAGACTCAGTTCAGACGGCTCTGCTTGCTTGTGAACTAATATAGATATGATTCTACACTTTTTGCCGTGGCCAAAATTTACTGCGTTCATTTGTCATAAATAAATTAATTAATATCCATTATTTCAATATTTTTAAATGAATATTCATAGAGAAAACAGTTTAAGACACATGTGTAGTTACTGTACATATCGTGGTACATGTACTATGATTTCAGTGTTTTGTGCAATACGGGTGTTGCAGAAATACATTGAAGTGTTATCTCACTTAGCCGGGGTTTATTTGTTTTAAGTTTTATATGAAAATAGTCTCACAGTCGTTTTCTGACTGACTAGATATGATTATAATGGTTAGCGGATCTTGCGTGTTTTCCATTTAATGAACGCATGAAGTAAATATGACAAATTTCCACTTATTCGGTAAATAGTAGATTATGTACTTCCCAAATTGCAAGCTGATAGGGCATTCTTTTCCAGCGTAATTTGCGCATAGTAGTGCAGGGAACTTCCATAAAGATATAATCAAATTTACTATCGTCGACTTAATTGCAAAATAATGTGAAAAGAATTACATAAATATTTTCTCGTTATACACCAATGAAATCGACAAAGTGAAGTCTACAGCAGAGAATCATTATTTCGTTCTGAAATATTCCATTTAATCTTTGCACGCTAAGTTTTTTCGTTTGCCAATACCGGCGTTTGCAAAGGTATTCAATGTTGAGTAAGTAAAACCTCTCTAATAATGACCATTATATTATGTTAATTAGTTGGTATATTAGGACAGGTGGCTGATTAAAGCAAGGTGAAAGTAAAGCAGAACGCTCCTATAGGAGCGTATTGTTTTACTTTCACCTTGCTTTAAGCAACCACCTGCCTTTAACACAAAATACTTGATGTAATGTAATGGCCGTTATAAGAGGTTTTACTGTATTGTTTATTTTTTTCCAGTATTCAGTTTGTGTATCAAACAGTTTGGATCCTAATCATGTGTACAAAAAGTATTCACAGGTTTTCATAAATCCGCTGCTAACGTTCAAACTGATTAATTCGGTTCTAGTCAAATCCACGCAGTTTATTCAGCAAGTGTTGGAAGATTAATTGATTTTTGTGTTGTGAAACATTTCAATGTAAATTGATGATACCGTCTGTTATTTTCAATATTCTGTATTGATCAATTATAATCGATTGCTTTTGATAAAGGCAGAAACACTAATCCATAACAAGATATAAAGTCCATCGGTACAGCATGATGACAGATATTGTTAACTTTATGCCGCTATTCGCAAACATCATTTACAAAGAACTTGGGTCCAGATGAAACGGCGCGCAACACGAAGTTTCATCAGGATCCAAGCTGTCCAACATTCAGTCAATCATTTCCCGAAAGCTTAATCGAACATGAAGCTGACAAAATTGTAGCAGATCCAATTCTGAGCAGACATTATTTTTACGCTGTCAGATAAGGGCTAATGTACACTTTATCATTAGGAGCTTTCTGTATTACGTGTGACCTGCATTAAGCTTCCACCTGCCTCATAGACTATAAATTGGACCTTATTTGGATGACCACTTAAAACAGGTTCTGATGTTCTGTATGGAATGACGAGTAGAATTTAGTGCATGTGGTGAAGAATACGATAGTCCGGTGTAGACTACACACTTCACACTTCGTGATGTATATTCACAAGCCAAACTTTATATTTCATACCCCATACGTCACTCAATGTTGATGTACATTTGGCACTTCAAACGTCATATTTCACATTTCACACGACAGATGTACGTTAGTACTTCACATTGTTTATATATATACCAGTCTATACTTCAGTACACTTCAGTCTAACGTAAAGTGTATCTCAATTGCCATATGGAATGAACATCTTCTTTTTTTCATATTTGGGTACTATGTGTTATTTCATGTTTATCCTAAACATTCTTGTCAACATAAAACCGTATTACATTCCATTATATTCATACAATAGTGCCTTGTAATACCAAATATTTATGATGATAGCTTTAAAGCGAAGTAGGCAAATCCATAGCTTTAGATATATTTTATGATTTACCCATCCACTCCTTTACAATGTGCTTTACATCAAATATCAAACAAAATATACAAAATAAGCAAGATATGACTTTACACTACTAATTATATATGAATATTAGGTTTTTTTTTCATTTTGTGTTACTAACCTGTTTGCATCGACAGTACTTAAACATAATTATAGGTTGTCCCAGCCATCTTCACTAGTTCAAGTAGGTGATATTGATGAGTTGATAGAGTATAATTCCAATTAATTATCAAATATTGTTTAAACAGTATGCTATAATGTCCCTGAATGAGGTTGATATCGTAGCAGACATTATACAACAGTAAGAATATTCAACTGATTACGTATTTTGTTTCAAATTCTATTGATGTCATTTGCTGTCCACCATAAAATGTAATGTATCTATTAAACCTTTGAATCATTCCGAAGCAAATAATCTGCGACAGTATTTAAATAAAGAAGGTGATCAGAACCACAGTTTTGTTGTCATACACATAATAAGTTCATCATCCATTGTATGTTCATGTTATAATTTATAAATATAAGAAAACAATAAGATGTTTTTGTTCATAACATCAACATGAACAAGTGATGTACTTATGAACAAGTGATGAACTTATGAACAAGTGATGTACTTATGAACAAGTGATGTACGTATCATGGCAGAAAACTGTACAATCAGATATTGATTATTTTATGAGCAAACACGACAGACTCTGATCAATCAACTCCTGCAGAATTCCTCTAATCTAGGTCTACTCTGTCTTCAAAGGCGTCAAAAGACGTCCCTATGAGCTTTTATTAGCGTATTAACGCAGGTTTAATATATCCTCCAAGACAGGTTTCAGAGTGTGGGGTTCCATACACGTTTCGAGACACATTTCAAACAAAGAACAGAACAAGATCTGAGGTATAGGCTTTAATTCACGATAGTGTTGAGATATGTTTCAACATGGTTTGGTGATTTTGGTATCATGACAATCACATATTCTAGGGTTATAGCTCACATTTTTACAGTTCCACGGCATAGCTATAGGACTGTATTCCAAGCATATTTTGAAGTTGAGGCATTGACCAGCCTGTGATTGCTATTCAGAGTTATAGTATATTGTTTTAGTATTGGTCCCAAAGATTAGATATCATTGATCACCTTAACATAGTTTTTGTGCATAATTTGTGTTTCATGTTTTCATACCGTTCGTCTCAAGCAAGGTAGACCCATACCTTTATAGTTTATCATCGGCCAGCATAGCCCAGCCTCATTCATTTCATAGTTTCAAACCTAGTGGTGTGTTTGGCTAAAGAAATTGTCACCTCAGAGAACGCCCGAAACATTTTAAAAGTCTGAGGTTGAGTCAGGGCACCATCCAGCATTCTAAAAGTGTGGGCTCGTCTGGGAATAGTTCTCAGAAGATTTTTATAGCTGAAGCTGCATAGGGCTGCAAACATTAGTTTGGTGATCATGGACATAGATAAATGGATATCGGGCGATGAACGTTTGGGGTTGTCTGAGTCGGACCTCAGGTACTATGCTGAGAAGAAAGGGAACAAATATGTAGATAGGGAAGAGCATATGTTGAGAGTTTAGACATAGTCGACATGAGCATGTTTGTTAGATTATGGCTATATTGATAGAAGATATTTTAGTAGATGGACAGAGATGGCTGAGGTTGAGAAATCATATGAAGGTTTAGTGGACTTGGTTGTTCGAGAGCAGTTTATACAAACCTGATCACCCAAAGAGAGAATTCCGAAGTCGGTTGATGATGTGACGAAGCTAGCTCAGCAATACATAGAGGCTCATTGTGACATTCCGCCAGAGACTTTCGCCAGGATGACCAGAAGAAAGTAAGTGCTAGAGCAATGTGTTATGAAGAATCTGGACAGCATTAGCATGGTGCGCAGGCATACAACAAAGACTTCAAGCATATGTGTTTTAAGAGTCAACATCAGTCTCTAGACAAGGAGAATTTTGCCGCTTTGTGTATGTCGGTCTCATGCAACCAAAGTCACATACATGAATGTATTAGGGACGATTGCGGACAGTCTGTGCCAATCATAGCAGGCGACTGTACCACTGAATCGCTTGAAGGCGAGACAAAATTGAATTTGCAGCCAGGGTTGGTTGGTGGTTGAGCAGTCAAGGTCTTGAGATATACAGGCTGTGAGTTGCCGGACATACGAAATAACCAGGTGCGAGACGACCAGATCATGGATGGACAAGGGATACATTATGATTACTATCGATGGCGGGGCCAAGATAGTAGCAGCAGCACTGGTTCAGGTTGTTACACCATATAACGCTCATGTGTGACCTTGTGTTTGAGAATATACCTGGAGTTTCAAACATCCCAAAACAGGAATGGTTCAAAACCAAGTGTTTATTAAGGTTTAAACATCTTGGTCTCCATACCAGCTGTGAATCGCCAAAATCTGCTATAAGAGCGGATGAGCAGGAATGGTGTCGATGTGTGCCGATAGTCTGTTCCTGCGAGTGATACTATGTGCGAGGAATAAGATAACCTGCAATTACTTTAGGGAATGAGAGTGCATATTTCTAGCTGTCCTGACATTTGTGTGCGTGTTAGGTCGGAGGCTGACTGCAACTATCTTATGGTAGTTCCTGTAAAACAATATTAGTTTGAATTCTAGGTGTCTGTGTTCAAGCGAGAGCCAACCTATTTCAAACTGCATTTTTGAAACGCTTGAGTAGGGAGAATTAGCATCGTTAACCCACCGTAATGCAAGTCTCTTGACCATCTCCCGTTCCTTCATATACCACTGTGGATGGGGACTCAATATAATTGAGGCATAGCCTAGTTGTGGGCAGACAAGGACGTTGAGGCCACTTTCCTTATTCACTTTTATCGGCGGTTGTATGTTTCATTAGAGACAGCCTAGTGTTTTGATTGCATTAGGTGCAATTATTCTAATGTAGGTGTTGTAACTGAGATCAGACGACATAGCCATGCCAATATATCTTGCACTTGTTTTGGACTGGAGTGCTTGGCCATGAAAGTAGTGTTTTTATAATTTTCTAACAGTTCTGTTTCTTGTAATATGTAGAATCTGGCAGCGTTTAAATTCCATGTCTCACTTCCTGTCCCATACCCGGAGTTGGCCGTGGTCGCTCTGTAGTTGTATATAATTAGTAAGAGAATTAACAACCAAATAGATTGATTTGACCCGGGATTTAGTAACACGGAAGGAAGATTGTAAATGTAAACAAAAGAACACACAGAGGGGTCCTAGTATAGAGATCTGTAGGACGCACGAAGTTACATGGACTCCAGAGGAACTTTCACCTTTCAAAAAACAGCATGGGTCCAACTGAGATTTTGTGAAGAGACGCCGTGTTCTCGTAGATAGTTGATTAATTTGAGATGATTTACTTTGTCAAATGCATTACGGAAATCTAACAATATGAGGTCAGCTTGTTTAACAGAAGTCAAATATCATCACACTTCTCTCAGAACCCATTTGAGATCATAAAGGATAGTGTTTTTGTTGAGATGAGAGGAGAGATGTGAAGTGACGATGTGTTGCAGGGTGTTACAAATAATGCAGTTGGAAAAGGTGGGCCGTAATTGGCTGAATCATTTGGGCCACTCTTTTTTTAAAATGGTTCATACAATTTGCCTTGGTCCAATCTTTTGGGATTGGTCCAGTGGAAAGGGAGTTCTGAACAGAACTGTTATAACATCAGAAATTTTGTGCCTCAGTTATTTCAAGACTAACGGCTTGTTTTGATCTGTGCCTGCACCTTTGTCAATTTTGACGTAGGCAATTTTTTTATGCGTTGCCTACTGTTATATCGTCCAGTACAGGGTAGTAACACTATTTCTTGCATAAAACGTGCTGTTGTAGTCCCGCTAGACCATGTATTAACAAGGCGATTCTCGTGCTCACGCGCTGTTGTTGACCGGTTTTAATTATACCTATTACGGGCCTAAGGTAAACAATGGACGCGAATGTTACAGCGTTTTGGCCTAAGCTAGGTGAACGCCGGGGTGTGAGTATTTCCAGGAGCACCGACAATGAAATGTTTTAGTGATAGACATATTGAATGAAATTCCGTGTAAACGGTATTTGATACAATCATGAATTGACGTCGAAAAGAAAACAGTGGCCCGGAAACAGCATAAATCGACGAAGTGTCAAAGAAGTGTATAGTTTTGCTGCCGTTGTTTTGCTTGTATTTTGAAGAATTAAATTGATGCAGGAGAGCAGAAAATTGGTTTTATGCAAGAATAGCGTTAATACACGTTTGTTTTCGGGCAATAACATCTGCAGTGTCCCTCGGGAATGTTGTTGCCCTCGCCCTTCGGGCTCGGGCCAACAACAGTCCCTCGGGACACTGCAGATATTATTGCCCGAAAAAACGTGTATTAACCCTCTAGTAGTGGGATTGACATACGCGCGTACCTTAGGGTATAGATATAATAGGGCAGCTACATTTACCGCTTATGAGTTAAAGCTTCCACGATGTATAACGTTAATGATCACATTATCTGCGTTAATCAAGTATCGCATGATCTATTTTACTTAGTCATGTTATTTAGTCCACGTTACTGAATGACCGTATGACATTTACAGAAACGACTGAGAATGAGCTGTCAATTATATTCGGACAATTGAACCATTTGAATGCTGAATCTTCAAACCGAAACATGTCGGCGTTTAACACCAGATTAAATTCGGTCACACTTTGGCAACCTTACTTTTGTTTGTCTTGTGTCTTTGTACTTGTGATTTATTCACGCTTGGAATGTTTGTCTCTAGTACTTGTGTGTTTGTTAAGGTTGTCTGTGTTCATCTCGTGTATGTGCATGTGTTTGGGTTTGTAGTTGTGTGTGTGACATGCTATCTATCGATGTGTTGGTGGTGGTTGTGTCCTGTATGTGGCTTCGCCTGTTTGACCTTATTACTTGTTTCATGAAAGGTTATAATTTGCTAGAGACAAACTGTGCAAAGCCTGCCCGAGGGCTCCTCTAGTTGTCATCTGATCCGAGTCTATACTGTTTGCATATACAGTACACTTCGTTCCCTGTATCCAAACGGTTAGGAATATATAGAACTTGTTGAAACTATATGTGAAAACCTGTTGAAGTCATGTGTGAAAATAATGCATCGATTATTAATGATTATATAACATTTATCTATAAATTATATCTACTCCCACTTTGGTCTGTTAAAGTAGCTTTATATCTCCCAATCGTTCTGGTATGTTTTATAAATCATTGGCCGAGTGGCGAACAGCCTGGACCCAGATGAGACGTCGAAGCTGCGTATGTCATTCATCAATAGCTATAATTTTATCCCTTACCTCCATAAATACGCCTTTGTAAAAGTGACCTGTTGAAACCATTGTGATAAATTAGAATTTGCTCCTATAGGGGCAAATGCTCTATTTATCACAATGGTTTCAAGCTACAAAATTCTAAAATCATTTTCTGCAGTTAATGCTCCTTTTGGATAGATTTATTCAAAGTGGCTGGATCTAAAAACTAGCCTATGGAGGAAAGGGTTAAGTGGTCTCCATGTTTTGCAAGCATTCGTTATAGAATGTCCATACAACCTGGTACATGTTATTGCAATATCCTTTATTGTTCATGTTTTATGTAATCGATTTCCAATGATTCGGTCAGATCCACTAAGCCTGTATATTTATAAAGCTCTATGTACAGTACAGTTCACTGGTTTGAACTCAAATTCAAATACAGCCTCATATCGCAGCCAATCCAGAAGCACAAATGAAGCACGCACATGCACACAAAACATACACATGCACACGCTCGCTCGCTCGCATGCACGCACGCACCCAGAGACACACATACACACAGACGCAAAAACACGCATACGTAAACACACAAAACACACACAGACATACACACACATATACACAGACACACACATACATGCACACAGAGTACACAGATACTCTAACATGCATAGACCCACAGACACACAGCATCACATATATATATATATACATATTCACAAATACATATAAGGACATCACAATCATACACACATACTCACATATGCGTGCAGATACACACGAACGCACGGACACATGCACACACTCCAACACACGTGCATACATACAGACGTACAGACACACTCACATACATACATATACACAACATAGTAAATACACATACACATATGCACACACATACGCGCGCACGCACGGACACATGTACCCATCCCACAACACGCACAGTTAGTTGAGCACTGTGTTTACAATGTAAGTGTCATGATTCAATATGCGGAAGTTAGTTTCAGTGCGGTCTAAATAATGTAACAAAATCTTTTAGAGACAAGTCGGTGTGTACATGGGTTTATATCGTATTGTTTGTTTGTGTCGTTTTCGTACGAGTTATGTTCAACCCTTTCCCGATACGAGCATTTCAGTTTAGTTCGCTTTAGCAGACGCATTAGATCAACATGAGACGCTGAGTTACTCGGCGTCGTATTAGGGTCTAAGGAGTTTGAATCTTAGACAATAGTCCTTCAAAATGTTGACGAATCATACGAAGGCAGACATTGCAGCAGGCCATATTTTTATCAGACATTATTTTCACAGCAGCATAATGATTAATTGCTGCCAAGCAACCTACAGGAGCTTTCTGCATTATTTTCGACCTGTATTAACCCTTTATTTCATACATACGCTTTGTAACGTCTTTGCAAACAGAGATGAGTCAGATCAAACAGCTCCTACTGGACCAGGATCTGCTCTGGAAAAGACTGTTGTCATGACCAATATTGCTTGTGTTCATTTTCCATTAAAAATACAATTATTGCTTAACCCTTTCCCTTATGCAAACAGAGTAGACTCATATAGGAGCCGTCTGATCAGGGTCTGCTCTGTTTGTTTATGGTGTAATATAGATCTGATTCTACAGTTTCTGCCTGAGTCAAAGTTTCCTGCGTTCATATGCCATCGTAAAAAATAATCTTAATAAATATTCATGACGTCATTATTTCTTACATGAATATTTCATCAGGGAAAGGGTTAAATGAATATCCATAAAATAAAGGTTTAAGCAACCATCTGCGTTTAAAGACACAACATATCTATCCATAAAGTGGTAGCCTTAGAGGGACTCAACTGTAAACTTACGAAACATTCATGGTCTTTAAACATATCCATGTCATTTTGACTGTATCAACTATACGTTCAATATAATTATTTCAAGGTCAGGCTGTTACAGCAAACAAAACATAACCATAATTAAAACAACTCTCAAACATAAAACGTATCCGACTAAATCAGCTCAGCTTTGGATCTGATGCATTTAAATTACATTCGACCAGATCAAACAGCTTTGATCAAGAACGCCGAGCTACTCGGTGTATCCTCATGTCTCCTCGGTGTCTCCTCATGTCTCCTAGTGGCTAGCGTGGTATGGATTAATGCAAAATCACATTTATTAATACACAATTATTTATGACAAGCTGGCACATTCGTCTATATCTATGGCTTTACTCGGACATTCGTGGACTCATTATCGCAAATTAACGACATTGTCTAGGAAACTAACAGAGACTAACAGGCTCGTATATGTTGTTCATTTTGTGACCAAAAGAACAAGCACCATCCCAGGATTCATATTATATGTGATTTTATTCGTAACCATTTCGCTGTCACCGTCGCATATGTGAATACCTTTGCAAACAGTTTGGATCCAGATGAGATACCGAGTAACTCGGCGTCTCACCAAGATCCATGCTGTTTGTTACTGTGACTATATTTTCTAAACAATATTGAAGAAAGATGAATATGAGTATTCGTGATATCATCCAATACAGTGCTCCCTCCCTACAACGACCCTCTCAACAACTATTCCCTCCTTACAACAACGCTTGTCACTGTTTCCGAAACATCAAGGCTCCAGTAACAACCTTTTTCCATCGTATTTCTTTATGCCTCCATCAAACCATATGTTGTTACCACTCTTTAGAATCGTCACTTTGTGACGATTCTAAAGAGTGGTCACAACATAGGGTTTGATAGAGGCATAACGGTTTTAGTTCTCGAAATACACCTTATCTGGGGATCTGCAAACAAGCTAATCATGTATGATTTTCCCTCCCTATAACAACTCCCTCTGAACAACACATACAATATTCGTATCCCAAAGGGTGTCGTTGTAGAGAGGGAGCACTGTAAAAGGTCAAAGGCAACTAACGTATACACAGTGCTCGTACATGCGAAATACCATACACACACTGACCCTAATACAACCTCAAAATAATGCCGCTTCAACTATCACTTACTAAGTTTTACTTTTGTAGCAAGTAAGGCTTTTGACACTCGGTTAATAATTTCTAATAAGCTATCTGGTTTTACGTAACTGTTTAAGCCGATAAAACCCAAAACACTCACTTAACATTCGTTCTAGCTTTTGAGAAATAATTAACCAAGTGTCAAACAGCCTTGCTCCTAATGTACCATCTGGACCAAAGCTGGTGGAAAATGCATTTCAGATCACGCTTAGTATGATGAAAGTCCACTACATGCATTGTGTAACTCGGTACGACCGTACCAGTGTCGGGGTCTGGGTCAATGTTTGATTACGTTCGATTCATTGAAGCATATGTGCGTGCAGCTATTGACTTATTGACGAGTGTCAAACAACAGTATACGAGACGTCGAGTTACTAGGCGTTTTATCTGGACACTAAATCGAACATACAGCGTTGATCATTACATTAATAATTGTACAGTAAAACCCTGTCTTATACATTTGCTCCATAAATAAGTTTTGCAGGAGCCGTCTGATAAGGGTCTACTCTGTTTGTTTATGATATAAGTTATGTTTGAGTTTTCTGTTATTCATAATACCACTATATATAGTAATCTAATTTATGTTTATTATATTTATAGTTATTTCCAACATGAATATTCATGACGTAAAGGGTTTAGCGACCATCAACAAGAGGTCTAATGAAAGCATGTAAGGGTTTAACGACCATCAACAAGATGTCTAATTAAAGCATGTAAGGGTTTAGCGACCATCAACAAACGGTCTAATGAAAGCATGTAAGGGTTTAGCGACCATCAACAATAGGTCTAATTAAAGCATGTAAGGGTTTAGCGACCATCAACAAACGGTCTAATGAAAGCATGTAAGGGTTTAGCGACCATCAACAAACGGTCTAATGAAAGTATGTAAGAGTTTAGCGACTATCAACAAACGGTCCAATTAAAGCATGTAAGGGTTTAGCGACCATCAACAAGAGGTCTAATTAAAGTATGTAATGCAGGTGGTGACAGCCACCTGTTATTTAAGATTAATGTGTGTCCTGTCAAAATAAGGACGCTTAACCCTGTCCCTGTTGAATATTCATATAAGGAATAATGATAACAAATATTAATAAGATTATTTTTTATAATGGCTAATGAACACATGACATGTTGGTTAAGGAAGAAGCTATAGACTCAGATCTATATTACACCATAAGCAAACAGAGCAGATCCTGATCAGACGGCTCCTATAGGAACCGTCTGATCTGGGTCTACTCTGTTTGCAGATGCGTCAAAATGCTTACATAAGGGAAAGGGTTAAGTCAGGTTTTGCTGTATTTGTTTTGTAAATATATCGCTCATAACGCGATCTATATTGGAGCAGACATTATTTTCCACAGACTGACAAGGGTTAATCACGGTTTATATACATCTGATTCTCAGAACAGAATAATAAACCGCGCAATATCGTATACCATTACGGCAAACCTTTTTTCTTTACCTGTCGGATGATATATATCGTATACCATTACGGCAAACCTTTTTTCTTTACCTGTCGGGTGATATATATTGTATACCATTACGGCAAACCTTTTTTCTTTACCTGTCGGATGTATCGTATACCATTACGGCAAACCTGTTTTCTTTACCTGTCGGATGTATCGTATACCATTACGGCAAACCTTTTTTCTTTACCTGTCGGATGTATCGTATACCATTACGGCAAACCTTTTTTCTTTACCTGTCGGATGTATCGTATACCATTACGGCAAACCTTTTTTCTTTACCTGTCGGATGTATCGTATACCATTACGGCAAACCTTTTTTCTTTACCTGTCGGATGATATCGTATACCATTACGGCAAACCTTTTTTCTTTACCTGTCGGATGTATCGTATACCATTACGGCAAACCTTTTTTCTTTACCTGTCGGATGATATATATCGTATACCATTACGGCAAACCTTTTTTCTTTACCTGTCGGATGTATCGTATACCATTACGGCAAACCTTTTTTCTTTACCTGTCGGATGTATCGTATACCATTACGGCAAACCTTTTTTCTTTACCTGTCGGATGATATCGTATACCATTACGGCAAACCTTTTTTCTTTACCTGTCGGATGTATCGTATACCATTACGGCAAACCTTTTTTCTTTACCTGTCGGATGTATCGTATACCATTACGGCAAACCTTTTTTCTTTACCTGTCGGATGTATCGTATACCATTACGGCAAACCTTTTTTCTTTACCTGTCGGATGTATCGTATACCATTACGGCAAACCTTTTTTCTTTACCTGTCGGATGTATCGTATACCATTACGGCAAACCTTTTTTCTTTACCTGTCGGATGTATCGTATACCATTACGGCAAACCTTTTTTCTTTACCTGTCGGATGCAACACAATAGCCTTTCAGTACTCAACCCTTTCTTTCATACAAAATGTGTTTTCACTTATTTGCAAACAGAGAAGACCCAGATAAGACGGCTCCTAAAGGATCAGGTTCTGCTCGGTTGCTACTGAAATTTGATATAGGTCTGCTTCTTTATCTTAAGAAATGGCTACAACATTCCACCTTCTATTTTTAATTATACACCGCTCAATTACATCAAATAGTTTGTGTTAAAGGCAGGGGGATTCTTAAAGCAAGGTGAACATAAAACAGAACGCTCCTATAGGAGCGTTCTGTTTTATTTTCACATTGCTTTAAGCCGCCACCTGCCCTAAATACCAACTAATCAACACAAATTAGTAGCCGTTATAGAGAGGTTTTATTGTAAATATTTTGTCCATGAATTTTCAGTAGGTATTGGAATTTGTATTAGACATAGAAAAGGGAAAGGGTTAAGGAAAAGAAGTCCTAGGCGCTCCTCAGAGGTAGAACAAGACGGCAGAAATTGTCTCATAAACTCTATTATATTATACTGTATGTGCCGCCAAAAAACAATAATTGATGAAAACGCATGGGAAATTTATTTAGACTTTCAAATGCTATATTGAAGAATATAGAGTTAGTGACCTTGTTGCGTTCCAATCTCTGTCACAAGGGATAGGCTATATATCTAATATTGGATGCGATGACGACAGTGAAATGACCGGTGAAACGGCGAATCAGTCTTTAGAGGATCTTTTGCGAGTTGTCTTTTAGAATCACATGTTCCTCAACGAGCCTTAGAAAATGTTATTAAGCGAGCCTTGGCGAACTTAATAACATTTTCTTGGTGAGTTTAGGAACATGTGATCTTTAAAGACAACGAGCATTATATTCTTTTTCTCACAAAACCAAAACAGTTTTAATGACGTGTTAACATCGGTTTCCATGGGCTGACGTCATATATGACGTATGACGTCATATACGTTCTAAAGTGTTCTTACACATGTTACTGATCAGAGAATCTTAACCCGGAGACAAGCAAAGTTATGTTAGAAAACCATTTACCACATGAATACTCGTGTAAGAATTAATGAAACCATCAATTATAATCAGATTATTCGGCACATGTAAACAGGATGTGTTGGCCATGGCATATACTGTAGAATCAGAATTATATTATTTCATTAGCAAACAGGGTAGATCCTGATCAGACGACTCCTACAAACACTGTCTGATCTGAGTCTGCTTTATTTGCAAAGGCGTGAAAAGGGCTTAATATTATATGAGGTAAAGACTTAACTCTACATCGGTCCTATATGTCGCTACCACGACACCCGTACTACTAAAGGTGTACATGTGTACCTGCGTGAGGTTTGTTAGATCAAGCCAGCATACGCATTTAACTAGTTTGAGTATTGTACGAATGGTGATATAATGAACTCGTGTAGTTCTACAATGTATGACATTCATGTAACCTTTATAATAATATAATTATATTCATTTATGTTTCATTCATTTATAAATGTATGTATTTCTAACGTTCAAACACATACCCCACGGCGTCTTCACCAAGGATGCATGATCACGTGACATACAAATATGTCACCTAATAACACCTGTCTGTTGAATAGTGTTGATAGGAAGTCTATATCCTGGCTCCGGGGTTATAACACCTTTGAGTCTGTGTCTGAGTTCATTCTCAAACTTGTGTGTTCCTCCGTCCCTACCACATTGACATTGAATATCTATAACGGACACTAAATTACATTAAGTAGTTTGTGTTAAAGGCAGGAGTGTTCTGTTTTACTTTTACCTTGCTTTAAGCAGCCACCTGCCCTAAATTCCAACACATTAACACAATTTAGTGACCGTTATAGAGAGGTTTTGTTGTAGATATATGAAATACCAGTGTCACTTTGAATGGATCTACATTGTTTGCAGTTTTTACATTAACGATGAATGTTCGCCAGTCAAGAAATGAATGTCAAATTCCAACCAGTGATGGTCGCGGTTTTTGTAATGACTACCGCTATATTGGAATTATATGCTTAGAGAACATTAAAGTAAACGACTGGTTCATTAACTGTTTATAGATATTTTCTTCATTATTTCATACTGTAATTTCTTCAAGAATCATCTAAATCGGTCTAAATTGTGGAAATAATGCGTGAAAACTTATAAAGATACGTATATACGGCGTACATGTACAGTAAAACCTCTTTGAAGTGTTTCAACATCGGTGTCTGTAATGGCATGTGATTGCCCCTACAGGAAATCTCTGCATAACCTTTCGTCTTGCATTAAGCTATTACGCGCCTTGAAGACTGACGATTAAGCCAGTTGTAGTTGATCGCTTTAGCGAGGACTTACTGTACTCATTTGGTCATAAAAACTCTCTTGTATTACAATGGTTTTCAATGTAATGCAGATCATACTGGACTATTCTTCATTGCTGTACTTTATAGTACAAAATGAATGCATACAGAAGGCCTGCATTACACAATGCACGAAGCAACGTTAAACGAGTAATATAAAATACAGTAAACTCCCCTTAAACCTTAAGTTCAAATTAGTACCAATACCGGAGGTTATAAGAGATTCCAGCTATATGCAAGGTAAAAGTCATACAGAAAATTTCCAAATGAATTTTCGGCTTCTGTTTTACTGACATTCCGGTTATGAGAGTTTCCCTGTACTTTGCGACACCCTAAGTAGGAGAACAAGTTAATAAGTTCAATGCTATCTTTTCAAATGGACATTTAAAGTTCAAATATATCATGCTTACCGTAAATATTCAGGGATAGCTTTAAGCACAAGTGTAAAATGACAAACAGTGCAGACCCGGATGAGTGGGCAAATGAAGTCTCTCATCTGGGTCTACAATGTTTGCAAAGTATATACTTAACTAGTTTCAAAAATTTGGCAACTTCTGCACACAGTCAGTAATGTGCCCCTGTGATGCTTTTGTGTTTACCAATATATGTATATGCATTGAGCTTGTGTGGCGGCCGTAAAAAGTCGCCCCGTACTTCATTCTCGGTGTTGTTATATTTTCTGGTCCTTTGGGTTTTCATGTTATTATTATTGAAAATTGAATACTGCTTAAGCCGGTGCTAGGGGGCGTGAGTAGTGTTGCACTTTTAATTACTACCCATGAACAGACTCAATTAAACCGAGTCTGCAATTTTCTCATTTTGCATTTCTACTTTTGCTTTCAAATGATCACCCATTTTCAGAATATATTGAGTCAAAAGGATAATAATAATGTAAAATGATTATTTGTGATCTTCGTAACGGATACTTTAAAACAATTTCAATGTGTCAAATCCAAATAGTGGTTCGTTATTTAGAGACGTTTAGCCTCCGTACGCGTTGCAGAAATGTATTTGTGCATCATCCTTGAACAAGGGAATTTGTTTTGAATGATAAATGGGCAGACATTAGTTGGATTTTGCCAAACTTACTTATTAAGTAACCAATTACATTCACAAAACATCCAAGCATGCATCCAAACATTACTATTAACAAAATACATTATATTATAAATTGTAATGTTTTATAATAATGTAGACATTAATTTTCGACTCCTTAATGTTTATTTCGGGGGTAATTTCGAGTGAGGGATAATCGGAGGAAAAGCTCACATAAGTTAGTTTACCGCCCCTATTTTTCCCCGAGCCAAAAACACATGAAAGAGTCTTACAGTTTGTAATTAAACGGGCGTTTTAACGTTTTAGCATGCTTATGGGTTCCGTGGTGTAATTTGCTAATTAATGTTACAATTTTAAATCCGGAATCATTCTTTCTGTAAGCAATTTATACATATTGCAGCTTATTGTTCCTGGGCGTTCTGGCTCGTATGATAATTTTTCATAATATCGTTTGAGAGTACAATCACATTGTTTCTCGGGTTGGCAATCTTATCAAATTTCTAAGCGAAGTTTATTTTCGTTGTAATTACACCCGTATATACTCTAGTTTAGTATCATAAGACGAAGTTTTCAACTCCAATAGTATGATTTCAACTTGAAATTAAATCTTGAAAGATATTACGTTAACTACAGCTAGTACATTAATGCCAGACCGATTGATATTGTATGCTTGCGTGTTTCGAAACATCAATTGTTCACTCCATCAACTTCAAAGGTATACAGTATAATAACATTATGCCATAATTGAAGTGTTACGACTTGTATATGCAAATTGATATTCAGAAATATTTTAAAGAGCTAATTTAAACCAATTTAACGAACGATGCTATTTTGAAAAACGGGTAATTCAGTTTCTTATAATCTTAAATCACGAAATATTTTTTAAGGTTTCCTTAACCCTTTACCCGATAGAAACGCCAAAACAGAAGAAAATGATAAATATTCATGATGTCATTATTTCTTAGACGAATATATACCAAATTGAATGATTTAAATTGTTTCCCTGTATGTAATTTACATATTAATATATTTTTCATTTAAGAAATGATTAACAGTATGCTTGAATATTGTTGCAATGTAATATTCAATGAAATACAATAATGATATGCTAGAAACTATTGCAAAGTTATTATTATAGTTAAAACCCGTAATCGTAAACTAGATCTCACGAGGTTTTTTCAGTGCAGTAATTGTTTAATTAGTACTATATACTCGCTGTATTGTGTTATCGGATAAATACATGGAATTTGCTTGATACATGCATCCACTGTTTTTTCACATTTTACTTCATGCATAGTCATGTAAAAATAATTTAAATCATGAATGTTGATTACTGGAGTTTGAAAACAACATATAGCATAACCTCTCTTAACCGGAATTCTAGTAGATAAGAATTTAGATACTTTTAGGCAGGTGGCTTAAGACTTTCACCCTGCATTAAGCTGCCACCTGTCTCCAAGACGGATATTCATATTAAATTTAACTGCCGGTTAAGAGAGGTTTTACTGTATAAACATAGGAATATTTCGCCAGATCAGATCTGTATCATTTCATAAGCAAGCAAACAGAGCAGTTACTGATCAGACGGATTTTTACGCCATCAAATCTATGGAAAAGGGTTAAAGATTGTTTTTATTTTACGCAAAAACAGTATCTTCAATATACAAGGATCATTATGAATCAATTTTTCTTGCAAGCAGTTATTTAGCATAATGGTGTCCATTAATGGCATTCATAAAACTTCTGAGAAATAGTGCACGGCGATTAGCGATTGGATTACAGATGTTGTATGATGTCATTAAATAATTTTGTTGGATATGGTTTTGTCACACAAAACCTCAGGACTATAGAGGGATTTATATAAAATTCAATAAAACAATAAAGGTTATTTGAAACACGAGTTAATGGTGTATTCTACTTATGACATTATAATAGTTCATATATGTCATATTTTATTATGATTGCATTGACATTTATCAGTGAGCCAAAAACCCTCATTTACACGACAAATATTCCTTTGAATATGTAGTAGAGTAAACTATCTGGTTTTATTCTGGGGATTTAAGACAGTTGGTAACTTAATGCAATACGAGTTGTGTGTATTATTTTCTTCCTGTATATATTAACCACCTGTGTTTTACGAACACTATGTTTATTTAGTGGTCGCTATGGAGAGGTTTTACTGTATATGAAGGCAACCATTTGTACACGTATTAATTATTCTACATAAACATTCAACAATCTTAAACGATTTATATGCTCGTTACACACATCGGTTAACATTTCTAAGCTACATAGAATTTTATTTACCTTCAAAAGGTCCGAGAGTATTTTATCGTACTGCAGTACTCACTGTATCATTTTAGAAATAGCATGGCACATCTTTAAAAGGTATGATAGTTATCTCATGAGCGTTAAATGTCATATCAATATTGTAGTAAGTATTATATCTATCTCATGATTTGAAAAGCAAACAATTAAACAAAGCAAATATTATTATCATGTTTATCAAAGTATAAGTCCCAAAGTAGACTCAGAGCAAAGTCAGATTGCTGTATCTTTAACCCATTCCCTCATATTGACGACTTTTGACGACTCTGTAAAAGTCACTTTGTGAAACCATTGTGATAAATAGAGCATTTGCTCCTATAGGAGCAAATGCTCTATTTATCACAATTGTTTCAAACTACAAAGTTCTAAAAGTTTCCTTTTCTCTAGTTAATGCTCCTTTTCGGTAGATTTATTTAAGGAGGTGGGATCTAAAAATAGCCTATGCGGTAAAGGGTTAAAGCCGCTAAACGTTAATGAAATGAAGCAGCTTTCCATTAACGATATTACAATATTCCTAATATGACCATAATCAAAGATGGCGGAATGACATATGTGATATGGCTTCGATTGTAATACGTATGACAATAATTCTTCGCTTTACGACAAGGAACACTGACTTATACTTAAGGAAAAATATCCCTAAACATTCCAATAGCTTCCCACGCAAGCCATTAGCGTGATTCTTGGCACATGGTCATCGTTGGAGGGGTAATGAATAATGTTGAACACATTCATATGAAGGATTGAGTGCACGACTGTAGTAACAACTCTATCACTGAATTTGTCACTGAATTTGAATCGACATTTGTTTTCAATTCGAGTAAGACTGACCTTAAATCTACCTCATTTGATCGCATGGTTTTTCAGGAACTCCCATGCTAAATATCCCTAAATAACATGCATTATCAAGGAAGAAAATGCCGTTGTATGTATGGATAGTGGAGCGTATCATTTTTTAACAGGGGTGAATTGCATACTGGTATGAAATAAATGACGTAATTTCGTGTATGACATCAACTTTTAAGAGCTATAATTACCCTCAGTTAAAATCGAACGTTCCATTTGGCGTCAATTGTCCGCCATGAATTCAAGGGAAACTCGGGAAACACAGTGTTCGTGAAAAACGTTAACAGGGTGGTTTAGATTTGATCTAAATCCGGTAAGAAATATAAAAACAATCTCGATTCAAATTCAGTGACAAAGTAAATTGAACTAGAGGTTTTTGTCACAAAAACGGATGTCTCCCCTCTAATAAAAACAATATGTAAAGGGAAATCACTAAAAATGTTATGGACCTGATGATTGATACTTCCCCTCATTATGCACTTTCCAAACAAAATGATAACAGCTAATAACTCCAAAAATATTGATACCAGAATTATGGCCCTTGTGCATGACACTTACTTTTATCATGCCCTTTCCATAAATAAAATGTCATTCCAATAGCATCAGTCGAACAGGAATTATTGATCGGCCAAAAATGTAACAAAGGGCAATAACTCCAAAAGTATTGAAGCAAGAGTTATGGCCCTTGTTCATGACACTTACTCTCATCATGCTCTCTCCATGTATGAAGTTTCAATACGATGGCAAGAGCCATGTAGGAGTTATCGTCCGGACAAGAAAGCGTTAAACAAATGTACAAGGGGCAATAACTCTAAATTTATTGAAGCCCCAGTTAAGGATCTTATGCATGACACTTTCTCGTATTATTATCTTTCCATGTATGAAGTTTCACTCCAATGGCATGTGCCATATAGGAGTTATCGTCCTGACAAAATAATTGTGATTTTTTTTTACAAAGGGCAATAACTCCAACATTAGTGAAGCCAGAGTTATGGCTCTAACTTCCTCTCATCATGATCTTTCCATATATGAAGTTTCAATCCAATGGCATGAGCCATATAGGAGTTATCGTCCGGACAAAAAAGTGTGAATTTTTTACAAGGGGCAATAACTCCATTATTAGTGAAGCCAGAGTTATGGACCGTGTGCATGACACTTCCACTCATTATGCTCTTTCCATATATGAAGTTTCAATCCAATGGCATGAGCCATATAGGAGTTATAGTCCGGACAAAAAGTGTGATTTTTTTACAAGGGGCAATAACTCCTATATTAGTGAAGCCAGAGTTATGGACCTTGTGCATGACACTCCCTCTCGTCATGCTCTTTCAATATATGAAGTTTCAATCCAATGGCATGAGCCATATAGGAGTTATCGTCCGGACAAAAAAGTGTGATTTTTTTTTACAAAGAGCAATAACTCTAATATTAGTGAAGCCAGAGTTATGGACCTTGGGCATGACACTTCCTCTCATTATGCTCTTTCCATATATTAAGTTTCAATCCAATGACATGAGTCATATAGGAGTTATCGTCCGGACAAAAAAGTGTGATTTTTTTTACAAGGGGCAATAACTCCTATATTCGTGAAGCCAGAGTTATGGACCTTGTGCATGACACTTCCTCTCATTATGTTTTATCCATATATGAAGTTTCAATCAACTGGCATCAGGCATATTGAAGTTATCGTCCGGACAAAAAGTGTGACGGACAGACGGACAGACGGACGGACAGACAGACGGACAGACAGACAGACAGACAACTCTCACGAAAACAAT
The DNA here is from genome assembly GCA_963576725.1 of Azorinus chamasolen. Lineage (NCBI taxonomy): Eukaryota > Metazoa > Mollusca > Bivalvia > Cardiida > Solecurtidae > Azorinus > Azorinus chamasolen. The sequence goes on along the minus strand of OY755248.1, from coordinate 4,627,956 downwards.
ATGTCTCCCCCATATAAATATGGGGGGAGACATAAATAAACAGACGTTGAACGGCCTCGCACTTGGATCCAATCTGTTGGCAAACACCAGTTAAAATTTAAGTAGATTAGATCCCGGCATAGATTTGCAACTTGTGTTCCAAACATCGATATAATAAGTTGGACCTTTAACATACTAACGTTGAAATACAATACATGTATACGAGTATATGTTTTACACAAACGGCAAACAGTAAGTCCTCCAACAGTACAATGTGTACCAACAGTTCAATAGGGAATGCCCTAACCGTCCTATATGAATTGATAATTTATATATAAGGTCGAACACATGAATGGTAACATCTTTATATTGCATCGGTAGTTAACCATTCATCTAAAACCTGATACATTTTAGGTTTACACCTTTATATTGCATCGGTAATTAACCCTTAATCTGAAACCTGACACATACTTTCTGAATATTAATTAAACAAACAGTTGTATCAACATTTGTCATTGGAGAAAATAATATGTATAACCAACAGTGCAGACCCTGACTAAAAGACTCTCTAAGGAGTGCTTATATACTCGGTATCTTTAACATTCCTTTATAACATAACACGTGGCTTCAGCGTGACGTAACACTATCATTTATTTTTTGATAAGCATGGGCATATAATCACTAGTGAATAACATTCGAACGACCGAATGACATTCGAACGATTCATACGCGCTGTCAAAACAAACAAACTGGCGGACGGTCGTCGACCTACCTGTCCACGATTGAGTCACGATAGATGGCAAAGGATTGTTGGCACTTGCGCCTTAATTTCGATAAAATAATACAAATTGTAATCGCTGTCAGGAATCATATACAAAATGTATGCCAAAAAAGACCTACCAGCTACTCTGACCCATACAATCAATTCTACATTTAAATTAAAATGCCTCCTCAACTTTGCATTTTCTTCACCGCATGTCCTTTTGTTTATGCAGATTTCTACTCATACAAATATCTCATCAATCAACAACAATAGTCATCTGAATCCAGCACAGCACAAACATATTTCAAATATGCTATACTCACTAACTCAGCTGATCGCGAAAATCTTCCTCCTGTTCCAACACATTTTATGCAGCAGTTCGTACTGAATCTTTTGTCCATTTCAAACATTTTCACTGAACTTGAATCGATATTTTTTTTCTCGGTGGAAATGTCCATGTCCATGTGTATACATACAACACTAATGAAGGGCTTAAATATACCAAAACGAAGGCGCATTTCGAATCCCATTGACAGTGAGTGTCGGACGTGTTGGCGACTACATATGTAGGTCTTCATGTAAATGGCGCGCTTAACATAGACACATGTTGTGTACAATGACGTCATAATGTGACGTGATTGTAACTATGTATGTCAAAACTGTAACTCAAAAATTATTTTGACGTGTTTCTGTATGTTTTTGTATCATAAACTATCACAGTTAAATTGAATACCAGAGAGGTCTGAATTAGATCCTGGTTGATATGACAGTAAGTAGAAAATAAAGTTGGAAAATTTGGACCTACTTTGTCCCAGTTACCTAGCGAACCTAATAACACCTTTCATTCATCATTTCTATATGTAAGGAGAATTTATAACAATCCACGTTACTGCTGAAATATTGGCTGCAAATAACATTTGTGTGTGTTATGTTATAAATAGGATCTTGCATTCGTGTTCATGATTATTGGATTTATTAAATTCGTCTTTTTAAAACGATAAAAAACTCGCTAAAGCTCGTTTTTTATCTTTTAAAAAGACTCATTTAATAAATCCAATAATCAAGAACACTCATGTAAGATCCTCTATTTATACAATACGATTCCAATGATACGGCGAGTAATGCTAGCTGCATGTAAATCAAAAGCCATTTTGATGATATAAAGTCGCACATGCATAATGTGACAACACCCTTTTGGTTCGACTGCATTTTGAGTAGGAATAAATGGTATATAATTCAGCTACATGCGTTTTCTGTTCAATTATACTCTTATATCCCATCTTACTATTACTTTCCGCATAGCCCTGTGTAATACAATACAAGACGACAAGACGAAATTCTACTTCATAGTTTAATGTATAGTTCTCCAGCTCTAAACATATCTCGACTTTTTCTCAATACACAAAAATCTCATGCTATTTATACATCTCTCAAAACATTAATAACTACGATTGTCTTCATCTGGATGACAGCCATGAACTTTTAGAACTTTTACATACATGTGACATATGATTATTTATCTAGCTAACATACCTATTACTCTGTCGTCCCAAATCACGCATGCACCCAAACCTTTAACTTGCACACTCAAACATTTAACATGCTAACTATCATTCTGATCTCTCAACTCTCTAACCTTTATCCTGTTCACACACATCTTGTACTACATCTGTTATATTAAGTGCAATATACTTTGAAGGTGTGGGTTTATTTCCACTGTATGACTTTCCCCTCGAAATTACTAACACTTCACGTGCACGTACTCTGCCTTGCTTCGGTGCATTCGTCATTCTGCCGTTGGCTTGTAGGGTTGTATACTTTACATGAAGATATAAGACGTTGCTGCATATAAAATATATTTATCTATATATTTCAGGTTTGTGATAGTGAATTGTTGTCTATTTAGTAATTCAGAGTATTAGCAATATGTTCCATTGCTAGTGTTTTTTAAAAATGTGTTTTATGATTGGTATGTGTTGATAGGCATTAGCCATGCTGCAATTGAGTTTTAAACGTGTATACTTTACATGTAGATATCTGCCATTACTACATAGTAAATGTATTCATCTACATATTTCAGTCTCTGGGTTTATGCTTACTCCTTGTTGGAGAACCATTGACGGGAAATAGGCAGACTGGTCCCAATAGCCTAACACATAAATATACGGTCAGCGACAATTATATACATCTACAGTCATAAGGTCAGTGAATAGTATCAACTTTCCTGTTCCTCGTATCAGTCTAATAGTTTACGAAGTAAAGTATTGTTATGGATCAAAACAACAAAGTACAATTTTTGCTTATAAGACTGAGCAAAAGAAGTCTAATTGTGGATGTTTAAAACAGGTGAGGTGGTAGCTTAATGCAGAACAAAGGTGGTCCTATAGGAGCTCTCTGTATCACTGTTGCCCTGCATTAAGCTATCATCTGTATTTACAGTCTCCTATGAATAATTTGGTCCATTGCTAATGTATGAGGAACTTTTTTTTCCATATTTGAACTTCACGAACCATTGGTAAATGTTCTCATAATATTTTCTCCTGCTTGACTTTACTACTTTTTCATTTTTTTCATACATATGATACAATGGTAAATGCAATAGTCCGTATTAGTTGTCCATCCAATCAAAATGCATCTCCATTTGTATCAGCTTGTACTCAACATAGCAATAAATTCCGAAGGGTGGTGATCCCCCGAAAGCAAAAATTGCAACACAAAAAGAGAAAATTGTAGACTCGGTTTTATTGATGGAAAAGTAGTAAAGTCAAGCAGGCAAAGCCACATACAAGACGCAACCACCACCAAAACACCGATAGACAGCATGACACACACACACACACACAACCACACACCCAAACGCACACACACACGAAATGAACACAGAAAACACCAAAAGACACACAAGAACCAGAGACAAACGTTCCACACATGAACAAAATCACAAGCACAAAGACGCAAGGCAAACAAAAGGAAGGGTGACAAAGAGAGTACCGCCTTGGCACGGTCAGTAGCAAAGTCTGTTCATGAGCAGTAATTGAAAGTGCGACACTGCTCACGCCCCTAGCACCGGCTTGAGCAGTATTCAATTTTCAGAACAAGAAATACTGAAATTCATGATCTCGAAGGATCAGAAGGTATAACAGCACTGGGAATGAAGTACGGGGCGACGTTTTACGGCCGCCACACAAGCACTTAACACCTGCTGTTGTGAAGATTATAAATTCTGAAGGGAGGTGATCCACCGAAAGCAAAAATTGCAACACAAAAAGAGAAAATTACAGACTCGGTTTTTATTGAGTCTGTTCATGAGCAGTAATTGAAAGTGCAACACTGCTCACCCCCCCCCCCCCCTAGCACCGGCTTAAGCGGTATTCAATTTTCAGAACAAGAAGTACTGAAATTCATGATCTCGAAGGATCAGAAGGTATAACAACACTGAGAATGAAGTATGGGGCGACGTTTTACGGCCGCCACACAAGCACTTAACACCTGCTGTTGTGAAGATTATAAATTCTGAAGGGTGGTGATCCCTCGAAATGTCACTCTGCCTCCTAAAGGCGGACACTGCAAACAAATCTACTATATGACGCCTTAGTGCAGAATGCTAAAGTAGTACACTTTTTTACCACTAGATAATTGGAAAAGTAGTAAAGTCAAGCAGGCAAAGCCACATGCAAGACGCAACCACCACCAAAACACCGATAGACAGCATGACACACACACACACACAACCACACACCCAAACGCACACACACACACACACACACGAAAGGAACACAGAAAACATCAAAAGACACACAAGAAATAGGGACAAACGTTCCACAACATGAACAAACCACAAGCACAAAGACGCAAGGCAAACAAAAGGAAGGGTGACAAAGAGAGTACCGCCTTGGCACGGTCAGCAGCAAAACACCACTGGGGGTTTAAACCTGTTTACGGACGTCCTAACCTCACACTTCTCTCAAAGTCACCCTAGCTTTACAAATATTGTAAATAAAGGTATCCCCGCTGGACTTACCCACAACATAGACGACGGTGAACACAGGACAACATGTAAAACATAGCATAATAACTGTGACAAACCGTCAAATATGTACTCAATGACTTTGCTGAAGTCAGAGCACCTGCAGGTAAGCCGTTACGTTTGCATTCATGCTTATCCATCACACCCTATGCAATTACATTACACAATGTATTGAAACACTCCTGAATATTCACGTTAAGGTATGTCTGTATTCGGCAGATCCATTAATAATTTTAGAACAGTCAGTGCTTCGAGGTTGTAAACGTTTTGCTTGAGTCTGAATTCAAACTCAACCGATTGAACCTAATATGACCAAACGGAAAATCAGAATTAACTCAGACCGAGGCAAACATTGATATAACTTCGGAGCCAGTTGTCCATAGTTCAAATTGTTGGTCCTGCACTTTTCTTGCGCATGACATTCAGTTTCACATGTAAGAAGGAGAGTCACAGTAAGTATAGTTTTATTGAAGGTGACGATCGGGCGATATTAATTAGATTAGTTTTATTTTCTTAATATATGAACACGTGGCTACTTCTGGTAAATTAAGGTAAAACTTTGTCGTCTACTAAAGTCGTCGTCTGTTTGAACTTGTATGTCTTAATGTTGTCCGTTTAGAATCATGAAACATGATCACAATATTAAACCATTTGATCCAGATGGGACACCGAGTTACTGATTCTGAATAGGATTGTGATTTTGGAATTGCGGAAACTTCAAAGGGTGCAAAACACAGCAGCACGTATCATAACCAAGACTTCTCGATATAATCATATCACTCCGGTCTTGAGGGAACTTCACTGGCTTCCGGTTCAACATCGGATCGAATTCAAAATGTTGACACTTACGTACAAAGCCATGCACAATGAATCCCCCAAGTACATTGTCAACATGCTTGACGTGTACAGGCCTCGCAGAGAGTTAAGGTCAGCAAGTAGTTCAGTGTCGTTGGTTGTGCCAAAAAAGTCGGATGGTAAAATATGGGGATAGAAGTTTCATGCATGCAGCTCCAAAACTTTGGAATGCTCTGCCGTCTGGCATCAAAGATGCCACCTCACTGGCATCTTTTAAAAGATGTATAAATGGAAAAGTAGTAAAGTTAAGCAGGCAAAGCCACATACAAGAAGCAACCACCACCAAAACCCCGATAGACAGCATGACACACATACACACACAACCACACACCCAAACGCACACTCACACACGAGATGAACACAGAAAACACCAAAAGATACACAAGAACCAGAGACAAACATTCCGAACATGAACAAAATCACAAGCACAAAGACGCAAGGCAAACAAAAGGAAGGGTGACAAAGAGAGTACCGCCTTGGCACGGTCAGTAGCAAAAACACCACTGGGGGTTTAAACCGATTTACGGACGTCCTAACCTCACACTTCTCTCAAAGTCACCCTAGCTTTACAAATAGTGTAAATAAAGGTATCCCCGCTGGATCTAAAAACGCATTTCTTCAACATATTTTACTAGGATGGCAGATATTAGTCGAGTAATTACCTGTCAATTATTTAGACGGGCACTGTTTGAGGGCACTTTGTGTGTCGCATTGTGCTGAGTGGTGGATCTTGACGGTAGGGATAGCCCAATCTCTTTTGAAACCACTCGGATTGCGTCTCGGGACAGCATTGTGTGTCTCACTCAGTGTCAGTTGATGTCTGAAAAACGCTTACATGTATTTGGCATACATGTATTTCGCTAGTACATTACTAGGGAAATTAAGGGGCGTAGCTGATGATTATCAATCGCGATGACTGTTGCCTTGGCCAAGGAGTGGTGGATATTGACGGTAGGGATAGCCCAATCTCTTTTGAAACCACTCAGATTTCGGCTCGGGACAGTATTGTGTGTCTCATTCAGTGTCAGTTGATGACTGAAAAACGCGTTTCTTAGGCACATTTTACTAGGAAATTACTAGGGAAATTAACGTAGCTAATATGACCGTTGCCTTGGCCACGGGACATTTTCGAATCCCTCCCATCTCGAGCATTTTGTTACATTCAAATTACTGGTCAAGGAGTACCGTGTCAGTTGTTTGGATGGGCACTGTTCTTGGGCACTTGATGCATGTGTCGCTTTGTGCTGGGTGGTGGATCTTGATGGTAGGGATAGCCCAGTCTCTTTGAAACCACCTGAGTCGCAGCTGGGCACGGCATTTTTTGTCTCGTTCAGTGTCGGTTGGATTGATATTACGATACTCCTTTGCTAATTTTGCATACGGGGTGTATATATTGGTGGTTTGTTTGTAATTATTGTAATTGCATTGTGTTTGTTTATATGCATTAACTACAAAATTGACATATTCTGTTAACCCATTGTCCTACATATGTAAGGCAATGTCTTATGTATAGTGTTGTATGTCATACATAAACCCGATCCAGATGCTTCTGGGTCGTAACTGTATGATGTACTGACACTGTACATATACTGTTTCATTTGAGTTTTGGTGACATAAGTGGGCGGACACAATATACCGGTAGTCACGGGTGCGTCTTGAATTGCGGACATAACATGTACAGAAAAGGATGATTTTGTTTTTATATATAATTCTTAAATTAATTCATTTTTTATAGTTTTATTGATATCTCTATCTTAAATTTCATTTGTTTTAAATATTCTATACGCATTATATATATTCAATTCTGTACATGCATTTTAATCATATGAAGCGCTTTTGAACGCATACATCCTATGTGAAAAGAGCGCTATATAGATCTGACTCAACAGTTTGTGCCATGGTGAACAATATCCTTGATCATAAGGATATAAAAAACATAAATCACCTAACTGATATTCCTACTTGCATTAATTTCTGACATGAATACTAATTAGGGATAAGGTTAACAAAATAAAAAAAAGATTATTCAGACAAAATATCATCTTCTCGTTCTGATCTTTTTGTCATTTTCTGTCAGACGAAAAACTTATATAACTTGTCGTTTATCTGCTTTGGCGATATCATAATTGTCAGCAAAGAAGCCATATCCTTAAATGAAAATGTCATGGTGTCGTAATTAATAACCTCTTCCCTTAATTATACGAAACCAAGTAAGACACATTAGAAGAGCTTATTGTATCTCATACTAGATTTGATTATTCCACTGGCCAATCGACCTCACGTGTGGACCGTGTACGTTCCATGCAAGGCGACCAACCATCAGTATACAGCAGTTCCTTTGTATATTTTACCACGAAACAAAAGCAATTGGCGTGTATCTGAAACAATAAAAATTAAAATTAGACAATAGGCTTAAATTTAAACGCAGACTACCAAAAACGTATCATGATCATTTATTTCGCGCCAATGTTTGATGGCACATAACGTAATTATTTTCATATACGGCCCTGGTCTGGTAAATGTATTGTGTTTATCACGCCACCAAAGAAAATAGGGTTTTCATCAAAATGTCCTTAAATTCATTCATTACATTATGAGTGGCATTGATTTACAAACCAAGCCTTGGGACATTCATTTCAGATGGCTGGAACGAAGAGCTCTCATAATAAGATCATTCAAAACAGAACCTGAATGAAGTGCTACTAAATGTTTGTTCAGCCCATTCAGTTAATGTTGAAGCATTTCGTTCACACTAGTAAGCTGTTTCTTTGGAAGATTTGAAGAACTATTCAAACGCATCGCATAATCACTTGAACATAAATAAAATGTAAAAATAGAATACCAAGAACCATTAAAACGCTTCAACTTTATTTACACATGCCCATTCAATCCAAAAGTCTAATACGTTCTGGTTCCGTTTACTCTTGACTCCATAAATACATGTGGTGTGGAGTAGTCTAGTCGTCACGCGCTTGACTATCAATCCCAGTCCCTCCCGGATTTTTCAGAGATGCTTTTCAGTGCCTCCGACCCGCACCTCCTCTCCACTCAGAGGTTAAAATGGGTATATCTGAGGGTTACAAGCCGGTTCCGCGGCCGCATGATTGCGCCATGTGTTAGCAGTGCTCAATATTGTAGGCGAATAACTCAATGACCAGGGAAGTAAATGTACAGTCGGCTGAGCGGTCCTTCGGACTGAAAGTAAACTATAACTAGGTACTTTACTTTTTACATCCTGGAGTAAATATATTCTGAAAATGGGTAATCCCTCGAAAGCAAAAGTAGAAATGCAAAAAGAGAAAATTGCAGACTCGGTTTTATTGAGTCTGTTCATGAGTAGTAATTAAATATGCAACACTACTCACGCCCCCTAGCACCGGCTTAAGCAGTATTCAATTTTCAAAACTAATAACATGAAAACTAATGATCCCGAAGGACCAGAAAATATAACAACACTGCGAATGAAGTACGGGGCGACTTTTTACGGCCGCCACACATGCACTTAACACCTGCTGTTGTGAAGTACATATATTCTGAAAATGGGTGATCCCTCGAAAGCAAAAGTAGAAATGCAAAAGAGAAAATTGCAGACTCGGTTTATTGAGTCTTATGCAATCATTTAGATCCGAACCTACATTTTCTGCCATAGCCTTAACATTGTGTCATTATAATTATATTATAGTATACTATAGTCAATATGCCTTAAATCAATATTTTTGCTGTCATGTTTTTATTTATCTGTTTGAATAGAAGCGAATATACATTCATTGAAAGTAGTATGCATTAACAGTACACACAGTACTAAAGGTCCATACCTTTTTTGATAGTGTATGCATATGTGTCCTATTGCTGTATGCAAACTGTCCAAGCCAAGTGTTTAATATTGTATAACGTGCAAATGTTGTGTGTTTAAGGACAATAAAACTTTGAATTGAAATGAATATAAACTGACCGGGGAACATTTACTCCATATATACGCCTTTCAATGCCTTTGTAAACAACAGACATGGACATGACGCATCCTTTAGGAACCTTCTGGTCAGTGTCTGATCATTCTGTTTTATTATTATTTGAGATAGATTCGAGTCTACAGTTTCTGCCAATACAAAATACCCTTGGTCATAATTGCATTATACAAATTCAGCTAATTATTGGCGTCTTTAACGCCTTTGCAAACAGTAGACACACCTCTGGCGATTCCTGTTAGAACAGTCTGACCAGGGTTTGCTCTGTTTGCTTATGATAAGATATACATCTAATTCTGCAGTTTCTGTCATGCAACGTTTCGCTCGTGCTACCCGTGCAGCCTATGTACACGTACAGATTAACCCTGACCGATATCTCTACTCGTTGTGCAATCATAAATCACAGTTCACTTTTGAATTTCACTCGTAAGCAAAATGCCACGGGTTCTAGAAAACGAACGAATTCAAGCTCTTATGCAACTCGCAGCTGGCGTCAGCGTTTCTGGCGTCGCTAGGCAGTTCAACTGCCATCGAAATACAATTCGAAGTCTACGACAACGTTACCAGCATAATGGCAGCGTTGGAGATAATCGTCGATCCGGTAGGCCGAGGGTGACGATGGCACGTCAGGATCGACATTTGACGTTGACGCACATACGCCAACGATTCAAAACGGCTAAAAGCACAGCCAGACAGCTTGGCATATCTAGGGATACGGTTTTAAACAGGGTGCGGGCCAACGCCAACACATTGAGGGTTAGGAGACCTTATGTTGGCCAGATCCTAAATAACAGACATCGTACTCTTAGACTGGTCTGGGCCCGCCGTCATCTCCGTTGGAACCGTGCAATGTGGTCCAGGGTGCTCTTTAGGACTGCTGACGGTATAGTCCGGGTATTCAGACCTAAAGGTTAACGTTTTGCACAAAACTGTTTACTGGTGCGAGATCGCTTTGGAGGTGGTAGTGTAATGATATGGGGAGGTATAATGGGAGGCAGGAAAACAAACCATGTTGTTGTTAATGGTAACTTAAATGCCCAAGGTTAAGTTAACCAGGTTTTACACCCAGTCGCTGTTCCTTTCCTACACCAGGATTCTGGTTGTTTAATGCATAAAAACGCAAGGCCACACACTGCTAGACTCACCATGAACTACCTGGCTACAAACAACGTTAACGTCTTACCTTGGCCGGCTTGCTCTCCAGACTTGAATCCCATAGAGCATATATGGGATTTACTTGGTCGGAGGGCAAGGAAAAATCATGTCATCAACAATATCAATGACTTGTCTGCAGCCTTAGTGCATGAATGGAACGCCATTCCTGACGTCGTCATTAGACGTTACGTCAGATCAATGCGGTCAAGAATATTAGCATTGATCCGTAGACGAGGAGGCCATAACAGATACTGATTCATTGTCGCGAATCGTTACAAATATTCAAAATCAAAAGGCAGATACGGGAAATTACAAATCTGCAACTTTCACTTTTCACCCCTGCGTTGTTCAGACGTTAAATACTTTGCGGACAATTATCACATCTAAAGTAAAAGTAAACCATCGCAAAGCCAATACATTTTCGCAAAGTGTGGTACCAAATATGCATATATTCAGATACTAGAAGTATAAAATAATGCCGTTTAACCAACTGCACAGTTTCTTGTTCGTGTCAGTATAGTTAACATACAATATAAATCTGGTATATATGTCAGAACATAACTTTGTGAATCATTATTACGTCAGTAGAAGTGTTTTGCGTTAGTCGGTAAAATGAATCATTACATCCTGTGAATTTAACATTATATGAAATAAATGTTGTCAGTAAACTTAATATTAGGTACACTCACACCGGTCGGACGGAGGTGTACGGACTTCATGTGTTGTGATTAGCGAATCGAGCTTGTTGATACTATGAGCATGCGACAATTCCATATTTGTCTTTATTAAACGGACTAGGCAGCAGTCATATGTATGTGTATTGTCTTCACACTTTTGTGCTCATACTCTGTTGCGTGTATTATGATTATTATTTAACATACATCTAGAAAAGGCTTGTGATCAACATGGCAGTGGAAGGAAAATAGAATATGTTAATATTAAACTGAGCATATATATCTAGAAGGCGTTTCAATTCATAAATAATGCATGTATCCATTCCTCGTAATCGCTATTGTCGGTAAAACGTTTTCAAAGCTATCAAATTGGATCTAGTGATTCGTTTTTTGGGATGAAATCGACAGACCCAAAAGTTCTTCTCTGTAGGATTTGTAGCAATCGTGTGTACGGCTTGTAGAGATTATGATATTTATTACTATACGGATTGTAGACAATAGACAGAACTGGGCTATATTGAAGTTAAGCGGGATCCATGACTAATCATGTCATTTTCAAGACGAATGTGATCGCCTGATTTCTGAGAAATACGATTTGAAAACTTGCCCACCTTCATTAATGTTTCAATACAGTATGCGCCGTGTTTCTTTATCCTTTACGATCTTTCAATAATCAGCAATATTCGAAAGCTTGAAACGGTAATTGCCAGATACCTCTGGCCAACGTTTTGATCTTAATAAGAGATGTGATACGTGGGTGACACGTTTCGATTAAGTTTAAAAACATAATTAACCGGAAAATATATCTTTTAATTCATTTCAGATGTATCGGACCTGACTCAGCATGGAAGAGTCCAATTGTTATTACTGTGACAACATTTGCAACGACTTCACCGAAATCATCAACCACACAGTAACATTTCATTCTGTTCGGGCGACTGTTTGTTCTGTATGTGGTGTTTCCTGCATGACTCATTTTTGTACTTTTAAAATTAAAGTTTTGACCATCAGACAAACTGGAAATGCTCAACATCAGACGAAAACTTTCCGAAATTATTCCATCAGTTTACAACGAACAAAATAAATAGATCATTCCCGGTCCTCATCGATAAACAATTAAAATTACAACAAATGATGTGTTTCTATTGCATTGGTCAACACCAAAGCAACGATCTGTTTCTGCAGTCGCCGACACCTGCTGCACTGAAACAGGCTGCATGGATCTTAGCGATTGTATGGCAGATTTGTCATTACAAGAAAACAGCACAAATGCCTTTGTCCAAACAGATTCCCCAACAACAATCATTTTCCAACTGACAGTGACCCATGTGTCACCTATCTATTTCACAAGATTGTCGCCTTACTTTCATCAGTTTTAAGAACTCTTAAAGACAATCACATGGAAGATGTATATTTCAAATTCAACACTTTATTGGCGCACAAAAAGCTCCCTATGACAAACGTTGCGTTTCCTCTCTTCAATGATGTTATTGAATGGTTCTCAACAAAGGACACTCGTCAGATGCGATATCCAGACGACGTAAAAACGTTCTTGAATAAATGGGCACAAGCTATTGAAAGGAAAATTCATAAGATTTATATCAGGCTGGAAAAACAAAGGACAAGGAAATACTGGTTCGGATCAGCCAGAGAGATCATCAATTAATTTTGCTGTTCCAGACATTGAATGCCTTGAAGAGCCAAGTTTCTGTGATTCATTTAAAAATTAAAACTCGGGATTATTCCTAAAATGCTAGATGCCGTTTGCGAAAATGAACAAAGGAAGACAAAAACATTCAAGCTTTGTGTAGATGACAAGGAAATAAAACCAGGCATTGTAAGTAACAGCAAGGGGTTATAGATTTGTTGGGCTATGAAGACAGTCTAACTCTGCAGGAACGGAAGGAGGCATTTTTGTCAGATTCAGAAATTGTCACTGAATATCAAGGCGTATTAGATCAAGTAGATAATGTTGGGAATGCGTTTTTAAAAGACACTACTAAAAACAAAATTACTCTCAGAAACCTGGAGAACATTTTCTATTATTCTGTCAATGCAAGAATAAAAACTCTTAGAAAAGTGAAACTAGCCAAGACACAGACCCTCGAAAAGGTTATGAATGCTGCAAACGCCGACAATACTAAGTATAACTACGCAATAAGTGCAGTTAAAACGTACATACATCAGATAAAAGTACACAATATATGCATCACATGAAGTCTGAATGCACTTGATAGCCTTGGGTTAATGATGGCTGATTGTAATGGTACAGAATATGTGTATAGTCTATGGTCTCATTGTGATATATCTACTCAGAAAAACTATGTTTGTTTGACTGGTCTTGATACAGAAGAAAGTGGCTGCATAGCCCTGAATCACACTTTATTAAGCAACGCTCAGAACTTTGGAAAATCATATTAGTAAACTTGCTGGAAGTACTCGTCATAAGGCAGTTGGATTAGATGAACTGGATCATCTGAAGGACCATTTTCAGAAGGTATTGCATGGCAAAGAGTCGTTACAACCATCTGAAGAAGTACAGAGGTGAATGCAGTACAGTGTTGAGTATGAAAAGTACGCCATTGCCACCCTCGCATCCAAATTGTTACAGTTAACTTTGCATACATGGTATACGTGGAAGAGGGTTGCGAGGTAATTACACATGCAGAAAAGTAATTTCTTATTGTTAGTCCCGATGACAGTGTAAGCAGGAGTAATGCAAATACTGTACCAACCATTGCGTAACACGCTGTCGAAATAAAGTGCCCTTATCCTGGTAAATCATACACGACACGTATTTACTATACCATATCCTGGTATTACGTTTGTTAGATTTTGTCGATGTTTGCAGTGAATTCAAAATCGGTTTTGTTTTGGTGATACAGTGAAGAGAGTAGAAATATATTTCAAACAAACTTGAAAATTTGTGGAATGACATATTGCAGATCATGCTAGAAGTTTACAGTGAATCCGAGGGCCATGAACCAATACATTTACCACAGTCGATCAACAAACTGAAAGAGACAGTTAAATCATATTGTGCCGAGAAGGTAACGTTCATTGACGTCTATAAGGTCTACACGAGATGGTGGGCATTCATTCGTTGGTACAGTTAAGGTTGATCATAACTTGCACGACAAACAAGAGAGTTATATAGCAAAGATAGGCAGAATTACAAATTTACTAGTATTGCGGAGCTGATTGCGTTTTCGAATTAATTGAAAGAATGCTTGAATGAGTAATTTTCACTTAGCAGGCACCTCGCGAGTGAAGTGCTTACACGTGTTCCTTCTCTCTGACTTAGACATGAAAGGGAAATCAGTACGCTGTTCCAGTTGGCTATGCACTGGAAGGTTACAGTATGTCGGGAAAGGTACTGCAGAAGATGATAGAAGATATTCTGCTTTGAAAAATGTTTTGAAAAAGGTATCTATGTTCTAGCGATTTCATTTGATAGACAATGGTCTAGATTGGCATTGAGGTCAAGAGATGATGCTCAGCTAACGAAATTGCAATTGCAAAATGATGTATTTCGCACAACTAAATCAGCAAGCAGGAATAAAATCTTGAATGTGATCATTAAATTAATGTAGTACACGCAAACAGTGTTTCAATGACATTCAACAAGTGTATTGTGAAATAGAATCAAATCAGGATGGTCAATATACTGCTTCTATTGCTTTGTCTTGTGTCAAAGAGGCTAAAATATGAGATTGTTTACAGCATCTAATGCAGTAAGACATCTTTTGAAACAAGCAAAACACAACAAACAGTCCGCTGGAAATGAAGAGAAACAAAGTAGCATGGCAACAATGATGGACACGTTACCACCAGTTATCGCAAACATATTGAAAGACGCCTTTGTCGAGTGTTCTGTTGGCAGAACCTGTGCAGGCATGGACGAATGTTACATGTTGGGAAATATCAGATGTTTTAGTAGCTTAGACAAAATGCTTGATGAAAACACAAATAGTGTTGACGACTTTAGAGAAGATGCGACAATAACAGAAACTATGGGCAAGTTTCAAATAACAATGAATATTGACGTCAAAAGTGAGGTAACAGTAGACCAAGAGGAGATTGAGAATACTTTAGAACCAGTAGAAAGTGACAAGCGTGAATCTTCTAACCCCTTTGAAAAGACCAATAGAATAGCTTCGTGTGAACTTGATGGTTTTCTAAAAATCTAATGGTCGATTCGAACAGTAAAGTATTTGAAATGGCACAAAACAAGCACTTGCGACTTTTACAATCTGTTCTCCTCATTCGACAGCATAAAAGCATGTATCTCTAAGTGTGAACTCCAGCTAGGTTTAAAATTGATTTGTGAAAAGAGACCCGATCAAAACAAGAGCCCCGATTTAAAGATAAATCATGCGTCATCTTGGAATAAAGAGAGGCTGTCTGATTTGCTTTACAATGCTTAACATGACCTACATATCCAACATGAAAGCAAGCCTAATAGAAAAATAAAATTACATTCACTAAAAACATTCTGCACTCAGCAAATTACAAAGTTTCCCAAATATACCATACATAATAATCTCAGTTTTCGCATTGTTCATTTTCCATTTATACCTTGCCATCCTAGAAGAAATGTCATTCAAACAAGCAGATAGTTGTTCAAGAACATAAGTCTCATTTTCAGTGTTTCCAGCTTGAATGTGTACAGCAACTTTGTGGTCATCTGCATAACCATGCAATTGAGCTGGGTACTTTGCAACAACTCTGTTCAGTGCAACAACATACAGCGTAAATATTGCTGGGCCAGCACAGGAGCCCTGAGGCACACCAAACCTTAGTTTTTCATGTCTTGATGAGTCATTGTTTATTATCACTTTCATAGACCTGTCAGTTAAGTATGACTAACCGAGTCTGCAATTTTCTCTTTTTGTGTTGCAATTTTTGCTCTCAGGGGATCACCTCCCTTCCGAATTTATAATCTTCACAACAGCAGGTGTTAAGTGCTTGTGTGGCGGCCGTAAAACGTCGCCCCGTACTTCATTCTCAGTGTTGTTATACCTTCTGATCCTTTGAGATCATGAATTTCAGTACTTCTTGTTCTGAAAATTGAATACCGCTTAAGCCGGTGCTAGGGGACGTGAGCAGTGTTGCACTTTCAATTACTGTTCATGAACAGACTCAATAAAACCGAGTCTGCAATTTTCTCTTTTTGTGTTGCAATTTTTGCTCTCAGGGGATCACCTCCCTTCAGAATTTTTAATCCACTGTAAGGGAGAGTCTTCTAATCCAAAGTCATCATGAATAATTTGAAGTGCAATTGGAATGTCAATGGTATCAAACACAATCATAATGAATGCCCAAACCGCTTGGATATAATTCCACAAATTATGTCAGCCCGGCAGCAATGCACGGGAGTACTCGTCATGTACAATCGTTTAACCTTGAAGAGTACCCTTAGCCTAACACTAAGTGTTAGCCTAGGCTAAGTGCTAACATTGATCAGTGGATCCCTAAACGAGCCCTCTGCATCGTTTGCGCTTTACAAAATATTAACAAACCTACCTTGAATAGTAAGCAAGGGCACCACATACGGATGCTAACGCTCGTCTGTTTTTGAAGGGACGGTGAAATACACTAAAAATTAAGTCAAAGGGCAAGGTTAATAGGTAGAATATTTCGGTATGGCTGGATAGGACTTGTCAAGGTGTATATGCATATTAACAAGTAGCAGTGACCTGTCGTTTTTATATTCATATATTTGGTTGTTTCCAAACTATTCTATTCTATACAAAAAGGTTTTGCTTAAATTGACGAGTGAATTTCTCGTGAAGCTCGTGCAGTTGGTTAGACTCGAAGTCCGATTGCAGTGTAGTGATTAAACTAAATAGTATAAGTTGAAATAGTCTATAAAATGCTGAGCTCACCTAATAAAATAGTGGTATTATCCCAATCTACGGGTCATCTATAAATAAAAACCACATGTCAGATCTTACGGCTAATACCAAAAATGAAGGTCTTAAATGAAACAGTTAACCAGTCTTAAGATTTCGAATGACGACGGGGAGGCCGTAGTTAAAATAGCTCGATTTTCTTCTGCGAAAAAAGTACGAGCTTATTATCAATTAAGATGTTCAGAGGTGATTGAGTTGAGCATTAGTGTAGGCCTACATTAGTTCTTAACCCTTTCCTTCATGCAAACGTGTTTCACGTATTTGCAAACAGAGTAGACCCTCATCAGACGGCTCCTATAGAATCTGCTATGTTTGCTTATGAAAGTATAATATATGTGACTCTACATTTACTACCAATACCAACACAAACCTGTCTACAAATGCCAGCTAATAAATATTCACGAGTTCTTCCATGAACAGTGAAAGGGTTAATAAAACAGCTTGGTCAGACGCCGAGTTATCCGGCATCTGATCTGGCTTCAAATTATTTGGAAGGGGCATAAGTTTTTATTTAGCATAAACGCGTTATTTGGGGGAAAAACTAGCATCTTTTTTTTTCACTGTAACAGATAAAAGTGTGTCGTTCACTTTCAGTGGTAGATGAAATTTTCATTACAACTTATTTTTCAGGAATCGTGCTTTCAATGCTCCAGATCGAGCGAAAAGGAAGCAAGGAAAGCGAAAAAGTGGAGAGATCCGCGGTCCAGCATTGCCAAGCAGAGGTGTAAACTCTGTTCGCCAGCATCACGAATGTGACTAAACGAAAACGTTACCGCATGCTCGACTTGGGATTACCATCGATTACTGACGATGCATAAACTTAAACTTTATTTCAATAAATACTTTTCCTAAGTATTTATACTGAACACAAACAATGCCGATGGGCATTTGTAATCACAGACATATATGCTAAATTGAGAACAATAAGAAAATAAAGTTATGCGTAATGTTTAACCCATTCCTTCATAGGCTATTTTCAGACCTCTTTGCATAAATCTGCCGAAAAGGAACATTTACTAGAGAAAAAGAAAACTAGAATTATCCCGATAAATGCAACATGTATGGCAGTTGCAAACATCTTCGACCCAGAGAAGAAGCCGAGTAACTCCGTTTCTCATCAGGATTCAAACTGTTTGACTTTCTGTCGCTAGCTTCTCAAAAGCTTGAACAAATCAGAAGTAAAACATGGTTCAATTCGGAGTTTGAACTGGCATCGATTTAAAGCATGACATGGTAGTTACTTCCTGACTTTTTGTTAAATTTGCATAATTATATTAAAAAACGACACATTTATTAGACTTCCCTGGGGATAGTTAGGAGTGAAATTACCGTGACGAAATTTTCCGTTTACATTTGAAGAGTTTGATGTAAGAGGTGGTTTGCTAATTCTCTGAATTATCCTTCTCTCTGTGTCTGTCTGTCTGTCAGTCTGTAAGTCTCTCTGTCTGTATCTCTACATGTCTCTCTGTCTGTCTCTCTGTCCCTCTGTCCCTCTGTCTCTCTTCTCTGTCTCTGTTAATCTCTGTCTCTGCCTCTTTCTGTCTGTCTGTCTGTCTCTATCTGTGTCTCCCTCTGTCTATCTCTCTGTGTCTCTCTGTGTGTCTCTCTGTGTGTGTCTCTGTCTGTCTCTGTCTCTGTCTCTGTCTGTCTCTGTCTCTGTCATTGTCACTGTCTCTGTCTCTGTCTCTGTTTCTGTATCTCGCTCGCTCTCTCTCTCTCTGTATCTCTCTGTCTGTCTCTCTATATCTGTCTTTGTCTCTCTCTCTCTCTCTCTCTCTCTCTCTATCTCTCTCTCTCTGTATCTGTGTGTGTGTGTCTCTCTCTCTCCTCTCTCTCTCTCTCTCTCTGTCTCTCTGTCTGTCTCTCTGTCTCTATTTCTCTCTCTCTCTCTCTCGCTCTCTCTCTCTCTCTCTCTCTCTCTCTCTCTCTCTCTCTCTCTCTCTCTCTCTCTCTCTCTTAACCTTAATTTTAGAAACATACCGATCACTTCCCAAGGGTTCGATATTGTGTACCTTTGTACAAGACTGTAATGTAAACATTTCACCCATATCTTGTTGAGAAACTATTGACCGAGTGGGAACCATATTGGGTTCTGTTGAAACTCAGACTCATCTGAACCTTAGATGTTTGCAAATTAGGTCTTAACGGTAAACACTTCACGATAAATATTAAGATAATTGAGTTTGCACTCGCACTGTCACGTGTTGCCATTGGATTGTCCGTTGTTGCGATTTTCATCGTTCAGATTTTTCACATTTACCCTGAATAAACAATGACACCATAAAGCAGTTTGGATTCTGATGAGATGATAAGCGATTATATGTCTCAATTGGATCCAAACTGTTTGCAAAGGTGTCACATATTAGCTAATGCGATGAGAAAGGTGACTATCTCAAAATATGTCCTTCCGGTTTGGATACACTTTATATTGATAAAGTAACCATAAGTTACAATAAATCAATGCAGCAGAAGGCGTATGATTAAATATTTGACTTTAAACTATAGATACGCCTCTAATGCCTTTACACGCACGTTTAACCCTTCCCCTGTTGTATATTTATGTAAGAAATAATGACGTCATGAATATTAATAAGATTATATTTCATACTGTCATATGAACACAAGACGGTTCAGGCAGAAGCTGTAGAATTACACCATGAGCAAACAGAGCAGACCCTGATCAGACGGCTATAGGGGCCGTCTGATCTGGGTCAACTCTGTTTGCAGATGCGTGGAAATGCTTACATAAGGGAAATGGTTAATGGCCTGATAACCTGATCTGTTTGCTTAAGGAAATTTATACCTCCAAATCGATTTAGGACACAACTTTTCTTGTTCATATATGCCATAATAAATAATCTTACTGGTATGCATATATGCATATATACCTTATTTCTTACAGGAATATTCATGTAGCAAAGGGTTAATACTACGGTAGTGTAATAATAGACAGTTAATACACTTCCTTTCGGGCAATTACATCTGCAGTATCTCGGGGGACTGCTATTGTCCCAAGCCCGAAGGGTATTAACTCACTATTCTTGCTAGTTTTGCATCAAACAAAAACCTGCTTTCCTGTGTTCATTTAATAGTTTGAAATACAAATGAAAAAGTAGTAAAGCCAAGCAGGAAAAGACACAAACAAAACGCAACCAACACCAAAACACCAACAGAAAGCAGGCAACACATATACACAACCACACGCGCACGAAAACATCAAACACAAACAAAAGCACAAACCCAAATGCAAAAAGACAACCAACAAACAGAAAAACAAGAGTGACAGAGTATCGCCTTGGAACGGTCAGTGACAAAACCACCATTGGGGGGTTAATCCGGTTCACGGCCGTCCTAACCTCACACTTATCTCAAAGTCACTATAGCTTAACAAATATTGTAAATAAAGATTTCCACGCCAGACTTCCCCTCAATATATAAGACGGTAAACACAGGACAATATGTATAACATAACATGCCAACAACTGTGAAAGTCCGTCAAATATGTGCTCAATTACTTTGCTGAAGTCAGATCAACTGCAAGAAAGCCGTTAAGGGCACGACAGAGAAAATGCAATGCATGGGTCTGGTAAGCTCATCCCATTTCTGGGTTTAATAGTATACCATAATAGAGTACTGCCCTCGGCCTGTCATCGTGCAAGCACAGAAGGAGGCGTAGCTACCGACTATAAAGGGGTCAATAACCAAATATGCAGTGCGCTGCAATATAATGGGGTCATAACATTTCTTCCTAAAACCCAAATCATACTCTACTTCTTTGACGGTTCATTCGAAATATGTTGTTACCGGGCAACTGTTTTGATTTTGACGTCATTTCATCAGCCAATTTAAAACAACATTTATGTAAGTGTGGGATACATACGGGACAACCTGTGGATTTAATATGTCTAGAATAAGATGATATTTAAAGCCTAAAGAACATAGATTTAGCACTGTGAGTACATACTTATTATACGCATCTAACCTTACTAGCTTTAAGTTACTTTAGGAGTCCCAATTAGGTTTAAATACCTACCATTACTTTTCAATCGTGTAAACACAAGGACATCAGTAGAAAGTAGGTTACTGTAAGCGAACGATAGATTGTACCTTTTACATCGAATATTATTTAATATGTCCACTACTAAGAAATGATCCAAAGCCTCTAAAATACGCGCATTGTTCGCACATGTTCAGAAAAAAATGCTACAGTACAAAGTCGAAAATAGTCCATATTGCTTGCATTTTTTTGTTCTAATTTCTCGTTTGATCGCACTAATGGATTCACAAATAGAACAGAATGTCTATATAAATTACAGTCCATGATCACGTGATTCCTTTACACCACGTACACGTTGAATTTAGATTGTTCTGAGTAGCTACTATTCTGCTTGTTTCCAACTATTTTCCTGTGTAAGTTTTTAGCAAAGAAAGACTAGCAAACTGATGTTATTTGCCTATACAAAACCTCGTATGTAGCCATTTGAGATCTAAATGAGCACTGAAATTACTTCACATAAAATATATAAAGGGACATTAATTATGTTACAGTTGTTGTTCATGTATATAGATAAATTGTTCTCATTCGTACAACTTTCACGTCTACATAGACATTTATTGTACGATTTGTTCTCGTCCGTATAAATAGCTGATGCCGACATTTCTAGTCTACGGTTGCAGATATTGTACATGTGTACGGCTAGCTTGTTTCTCGTTTCTTTAAATAGCTCGTACCTATATTTCCAAGTAGTCTCTATTTGCAGACAGAAGTCACAAAAATATTTAGCAAGAGAAAACTGAAAAAAATCATGGAACTCGGATGATTATCTGACCTCCAAGTTCCAACATTTGTTTGTTAGTGCCATAATATAATAGCTAAATACCACGAAACATGAATATTAACTAGATTCTTTTCCAGATTCCGCTTATTTTAACTAGAAAGGTTTCAACAACTAACATCGCTTCTGCTATACCAGTTACAATTATTCTGAAATATAACTGGATGCTTGTTGACAATACAATACGTACAGTCCCTCGAATGCCAGCACATTATGAGTAAACATGTGCGTCTTTAACAACATCTATCTGCTTAACCCTTACAGTGCTGATTGTTTTCAAATGGATAATTCAAAAGTCAAACAGGGTTAGCATTTAACCCATAACATCATATGCTATTTTTAGATACAACCTCTTTGAATAAATCTACCGAAAAGGAGCATTAATTAGAGAAAAGGAAAATGTTCGAATTTGTAGTTTGAAATCATTGTGATAAATAGAGCAGTTGCTCCTATAGGACAATGGTTTCACAAAGTGACTTTTACAGAGTCGCCAAAATTCGTCAATATGAGGGAATGGGTTAAAACAAGAGGGTCATGGTGGCCCTGTATCGCTCACCTGGTTTGCTGTTTTCTATATAGACATATAAGGAAAACATGCACCCCCCTGTTTTTTAGAAATTGTCACCATTTCAGAGTTCTAAAGATTTTTTTATGAAAACTAATACGCCATTGAAAAACTGATAAGCCCTGGGGCGCAGCCAGTTTTCACACGGGGTCATAATTTAAACAATATTGGTAGATGACCATTAGGCAAAACAACATGCAAAGTAGTAAAGGTCTAAGCCATTTAGTTTCAAAGGAGAATATTTTAAAATATTTACCTATGAAATACTGATAAGCCCTGGTGCGGGACCAGTTTTTGTTTTGGCCCGGCGGTCATAATTTGAACAATCTTGGAAACGAACCATTAAATAATTCTACATACTATATAGCAAAGGTCTAGGCCTTACAGTTTCGGAGTAGAATTTTTTTTAGATAGTTCCCTATGAAAAACTGATAAGCCCCGCGGCGGGGCGTTTTTGGCCCGGAAGTGATACTTAAATAATCTCTGCAATCATATGCGTATAAACGTAACCTATTAATGACGTGTATCCCTTAATGTGGATGATGTATATAGGTAACCAGTGGATACTCAGATTAGAGGGTTCATCCAGTTATGTTATTGTTGTTGTGTTTGATTGTGGCGGTGTTCTTGTTTTTGGCCTGGAGGAGCCTTCTGGATAGGGTCTACGCTTTTTGCTTCAAACATAAGGGTCACGCCGGCAAAAGGTTCTTGCAGAAATGCCTCTTAAACTGTTTAACATTCACTGTAAAATAATGACATTAACATATTTTATAATATAACCAATTCGGGGGAATTCTGCTTGGACAAATTCAGTAGAATTAGATTTAGATAATGTCATAAGCAAACAGAACAGACCCTGATAAGGCGGATGCCACATCAGACGTCTGATCTGGGTCTACCTCGTTTGCAAAGGCATGAAAAGGCGTTTCATATGAAGTAAAGCGTTAACATAAAAAACAAGTGTGGCTTAAAACACATATTTGGACGAGTTCAATATTTGTACTGACATTTATCCTGCAAAGCGTGACCTGAATAACATTTGGAAACAGCTTAAATCAAGATGAGACACCGAGTACACCGAATAAACACGGCATTTCATCTGGATCCAGGCTGTTTGAGACTCTGTCAAACGTTTGCTCAAAGCTTGAACGAATCGCAGTAAAATGACCATTCTTAAAACATCGGACTTTAAGAAGACATTCTAAAAACAGGTTAAAGCTTAAAAATAAGCTAATACAACATCGCCCACGGTCACGGCACACAATGTCAAAACAATTTAGACAGACATCGCTTATGACAGAAATGTCGATAGTGATATAGACGGTTTTATACATATTTCATCCTGGGTCTGCATTATATTAGGCCTTTTCAGTTTGAATTTAGGAATGGCAAATGCATAGCACTGGATCACTGGAGCATAAACTACATCTATGTAATTGTCTATGGGTTGCCTTTACACTGATAACTCTCTTTAGGGGTACAGTAGAACCTGTCTAAACCGGACATTCATTTATTGAATATAAGAGTCTTAAACAGCAGATGGTTGCTTAATGCAGGGAAAACGTAATACAGAAAGCTCCTATAGGACTACTGTTGGCCTGCATTAAGCTACGATATGCCTTTGATGACCGCTTAAGACAGGTTATACTGTAGATGCAAAATGAAAAGAGAAATATTTACTAATGTAAGAAATAATGGCATGACTGTTAATTACATAAGAAATAATGACATGACTTGTTAATTACATAAGAAATAATGCCATGACTGTTAATTACATAAGAAATAATTGCATGACATTTTCATTTTGGCAGACATCATTATGCATGTTGTGGAGTTGTCTGGAGGGGGAATTTTATTTACATTTTGACTTTGGTGAAAGTGGGATAAGGACGAGGTTGGGTACCCGTAAACCAGGTTTAAGTCCCCCAGTAGCTTATTTTGGTTGCTGGCCGTTCCAAGGCGGTACTCCTGCTTTCAGCCTACGGTCAATTTTGTTGTTTAATATGCTTAATGTTTAATGTTTTTCGTCTTGATATGCGTCCTGTTATGTTTTGTCTTGTGGCTTTACCGTTTCTTGTTTGATGGTGTTTGGTGCGGTGTCATTTCGTGTGTGGCTCTCCCTGTTTGACTATTTTTCCATATTTGTTAATTACATAAGAAATAATGGCATGACTGTTTAATTACATAAGAAATAATTGCATGACTTGTTAATTACATAAGAAATAATGGCATGACCTGTTAATTACATAAGAAATAATGGCATGACTGTTTAATTACATAAGAAATAATGGCATGACTGTTAATTACATAAGAAATAATTGCATGACTTGTTAATTACATAGGAAATAGTGGCAAGACTGTTTAATTACATAAGAAATAAATGCATGACTTGTTAATTACATCAGAAATAATGGCATGACTGTTAATTACATAAGAAATAATTGCATGGCTTGTTAATTACGTAAGAAATAATTGCATGACTTGTTAATTACATAAGAAATAATGGCGAATGACTGTTAATTACATAAGAAATAATGACATGACTGTTAATTACATAAGAAATAATGGCATGACTGTTAATTACATAAGAAATAATTGCATGACTTGTTAATTACATAGGAAATAATGGCATGACTGTTTAATTACATAAGAAATAAATGCATGACTTGTTAATTACATCAGAAATAATGGCATGACTGTTAATTACATAAGAAATAATGGCATGACTTGTTAATTGCATACTTTTCAAAACGGTATATGAACACGGTAAAAAACTGTTGCCATGGCAACAACTGAAACCTCGGGTCCATAGCATGCCATAAGAAAATAGAGCAGACTCTGATCAGTCGTCATCTGAATGGTTTCTTCTGATCTAAGTATGTTTACTGTCTGTGTTCTTTACTATTTGCAAAGGCGTGGGCATTCGTTTATATTAGAGAAAGTGTTAAGGTGAATGTAGTGTTACAAATACGAATATACATGTTTTGGGGTTTTAATAGCCCCAGAAGGAGCAAGAACAAGAGTTGGAAGGTCAAAAGCTCTACCAAAATTCCTTTCTGGAATGTTTATATACAATCCAAAAAAAAATCAGCGGATATTGAATCTAAGCACATTTAGACTTAATGTGTTGCAGCTACTTTCTTTCATGTGATGATGATTTTGTATATATGTACATGTATACGGTCAAATCCCCCTAATTTCAACTTGATGAATAGAACATGGTGCCAATAAACGTATGATTGTTTAACCCATTATTCCACATATACGCCTTTCTACTCATTTACTAACAGAGTATACCAATATTAAACGGATCCTGTAGGAGTTGTCTAATGAGGGCCTGCTCTGTTTCCTTATGGTTAATATAGATATTATTCTTTAGTTTCTGCCATGGCCAAAAATGTGTCCATGCTCTATTAATTATTCTAATTAATAATCATGGTTTCATGATTCCTTATCTGAATATTCATTGGTTAACCCTTCGCTTGCTAATCACCTTAATATACGTACCTGTAAATAGTGAAGACCCAGATGAGACAGTTCCTGCAGGAGCTGTCTCATCAGGGTCTGCACTATTTACAAATTGATTGTGCAACCAGTGCATTCCACAGCAGTGACTGCAAAGCGAAATACTTGTACACAGTGAAGATATATGTAATTATACAACAGGGCATGTGTAAAGAAGGAGAAATGTATCTTAAAATTCAGCAAGCGAAGGGTTAATATCGGAGCTTTCGGCATAACTGTCGTCCTGCATTAAGCTACCATCTGACTATAAGCCCGAGATGTATGTCTCCTGTAGGTGACCACTGTAGAGAGGTGTCATTGTTCTGTATCACATGCAAAAATATTCTTTCTGAATACACCATGTCACATTCATAGTATATCTAACGAAATACTTGGGTAAACAATGTACATCCAGACGACTCGGTTCCCGAGAGAGCTTTCTGACCAGGGTCTAACATGTTTGTTTCACATATTAGTATTATAAACACGTCTGGTTTGGAATGGCTCAAATGTATATCTGGACGAGTTATGGATGGTGTCTTATATACATGTATATATTATTATATTTATTTCTATACTGGTGATTGATTATGATTATACAGCAGCATACTTCTAAACCGGACATTCAAATTCCCACCAATGCTAATCTTAAAGATAGACATTTTCACCCTGAATTAAGCAGCCACCTGCGTATACATGTTTAATTTGCTCTAATCTACGAGTCCAGTTTAGATGTATCTTGTTGACAACACTAACTACTGTGATTGGACTGCATCTAACCAGTTACTCCATGAATAGTAATGCTAGAAATAATGACACCATGAATATCAAATAAGCAATATGAACAAGGGAACCTTTCATCATGAGAGAAAATTCAGTGTTCCCATACGCATCACAAGTTCACGGTATATGTCCTTTGCACATACTCCCTGTTTATAACGAACTTGTATATACAGTCATGTGCAAAAAGTATTGGTGAAATGGCAGCCATGTTGGAATGTTTTATCAGTTGTGGGGTTTATCTCCCTTCGTTTATGTTGTTAATGTTACATTAATGAAAATGAGACAGATAACTCTCTCAAGACCCTAAGCTCTGAATGACATCACAAATGATGTCATAACTGTCATCTGAAAGTCATTTATGCATAAACAAATAATGGGGAGAAAAGGCTGTGAAATTTCAAGTGAAGTTAAAAATCTAGCTGTAAATTTGTACAAGAGTGAAATAAAATTTAGTGAAATAAGCAGGACATTGGGATTACCTTACAGTACAGTGACAAATATTGTGAAAACGTTTTTTGCAACGGGATCAGTGGAAAATAGACCAAGAAGTGGAAGACCAAACATTGTGATAAACTGAAAGTTCCAGGTGATGATATGGGGGTTGCATTTGTTGGCATGGTGTAGGGACACTGGCAAAAGTAACTGGAAACATCAATTCTGAAAAGTATAGGAAACATCCTAGAAGACAACTTGTGACCATTGTTAGACATTTCCCAGGAGTCAATTATATTTTTCAAGATGAAAATGCCCCAGTGCACAGATCTAGAGTGCTGCAACAATACAGGGCGGCAAATAACTTGACATCTCTTTCTTGGTCTGCACAGTCACCTGATATTTAATTTTATTGAAAATGTTTTATTGAACATCAAACGAAAACTTGGAAATTTGCATCATGTAATCAATAGCCATTGGGATTTATTCACTGAAATTCAGAGGATTTGGATGGATATTCAAACTGCCTATATACAAAGCCTTTATTTATCAATTCCAAGAAGAAGAATGAGTGTTATTAGACTGAAAGGACATCTACCAAAGTCTTAAGGTCAGAAAAGTTGAAATGTTCTTTGTTGTTTTCATCTTCCTTTCTGTTATTAACATAAATGTTGACTTTTGTGTCAACAGTAAATATCAAAATGGCCGCCATTTCACCAATACTTTTTACACCTGATTGTAGTTCCGAATTTTAACGCTTTCTTGAGACCGTTTTCCAACCATTTTGAACGCAGTGCATACGAGTAGGCCTGTTCAATGTACACTTTTAGCAACACATGTATTTATATAACCGACCTACACATATTTGGTATCAGTGTAAAGGGTAGATAGGGAATTGAGCGTCATATAAAGGGATTAGCGGCCACGTGCAATGCAAGGAAAATCTAGCGCTAGATTCATTACATACTGAATAGCCCTCGTATGTTTGTTATAATTAACATATAGTGGTGTTGGGAAAAAATGAATTTGGAACATTTATCATATAATAAGGACTTATTAATACACCAACAGGACTAAAGAAGACATTTGGAAGGATTCTTTCGAAATATTTTTTTTAAAAAAATCTGGAAAAGTGAGTTAAATTAATGTTTTTATTTAACTCTTAAAAAGTGTTGTTTAATATTTATGAACTACACTAGGACCTTTACTTAATAACTGTATTAAAATAATTGCTCAAAAAATGTTAAAATATAGATTTAATCAATTTTTAATATGAAGTTCAAATTGAAAGAAAGTAACATACGGCCATTGCTAGAATTACCTTAAATCAAGTATGTTTAACTTTGTTCAAGTTAAGCATGGCATGTCAAACACTATTGTATATGTCACAGTAGAAATTGCGATTCAGGACTATCGTCGATTCTCCTAGGACAGATTGCGATCGCATTCTTTCCTAGGACAGACTCTGATCCTAATACATCATAAGGACAATCGACGATTCTACTAGTACATATTCCAATTACAGTCACAAACTGTAAACTCTAATGAAAATTTACAATTCTACTAGAAGAATTAAAATTATTAATTTTAGATATGACACTTTAATTCTTCTAGGAAAATTGTACAATTCTACTAGAAGAAATTATTATTAGTGTTATATATGACACTTTAACTCTACAAAGAAAATCTACAATTCTACTGGAAGAATATATATATCATTTTAAATTTAAGATCACACGTCTTTATTAAAAACATGACAAACAACACATAATTGTGAATTATTTAAAAAGAGGATCGGAGTTTGTCCTAGGAGAGATTGCGATCGCAGTCTGTCCAAGGAAAATCGACGATTGTCCTGAATCGAAATTTCTCCTGTAACATATACACGACATGGACCAGCCATACTGTACTGGTATTTGTTTTAACCCTTTCGCTGCCAAACGCTGTCGTCTGCTAACTTTGTCGTATGCTACAAATTTTCATTTTTTTGATTTTCTTCATTTTTATTTCAAAAACATAGTAACAGTAACAAACAGTTTGGATCCTGATGAGACGCCGAGTTACTCGGCGTCTCATCTGGATCCAAACTGTTTGCATAGGTAATCACAGATCCGGCACTGGCAGCGAAAGGGTTAAATGGTATGGTGAATTCATCGACTCTTTGCATTGTTGCTAAAGAGAGTTCAAATGCTTTTTTAAACAGAAACACTTTAAATACGCTGCAACCATACCCTGTTTAATATTTTATAAGGATTATGCTAATTGTGGAATTCTCGCTCAATTATTAAATCTGTTTCTCATAAATATTTATGTAAGAAAATAAGAAATGCATTTCTATATGTTTTATGTGCACACGATTTGCTTGGCTATTGCAGAAACTGTAACA
This sequence comes from Azorinus chamasolen, assembly GCA_963576725.1. Lineage (NCBI taxonomy): Eukaryota > Metazoa > Mollusca > Bivalvia > Cardiida > Solecurtidae > Azorinus > Azorinus chamasolen. Next base: position 4,598,118 of record OY755248.1, on the reverse strand, counting down.
TGATAATTATATTGATTAGTTCATAAGCAACCAGAGCAGACCTTTCTGCGGTCGTCTGACCTGAGTATATATATTTGCAAAGGCTTTGAAAGGTTAATATTCGGGTAAATGGTTAACTGATGAACATCTTTGCAAGGTTACGTTAAAGTAAGTTTTACTACTACTATTATTATAAGTAGTAGTCGTAGTATTGTTGTTGTTGTTTTTGTAAATATGGTGTCTCCCCACTGAATGAGACGATATGCTTCTTAGACCATGTTCTGGTTCCGTGTCTTCTGATTACAAAACGTAATACAAGGTACCAGGTATATTAAGGGTAATAACAGCAAAACATCCTCAAGGATCTAAGGTTACTTATGTAGCATATCGGAGTACAGCAGCTCTCATGTGTACAGCAATCTGGTTAAGAAGTGAAAGCAATGGGTTGTGGTGCATGGTTTGGAGGGCTTTGAAATATTATTGCATCACATGATACATCTTGTCCGCATTACCCATTATTTTACTGCAAATTGCTTGCTTAACTCTTTGTCGTATAGATACGTATTTGCAAACATAGACCCAGATCAGATAGCTCCTGTAGGAATCAGTTGATCAGGGTCTGGTCTGTGTTCATATGAAACATTATAGATTTGATTCAAATCCATATTATTTCGTATTGCTGTCAGTTATAAACCATTTTGCTGATAGTTTCAAGCTGTTTGCTACAAAATACGATAACGGTTCAATAATGGAAAGAGAAAATCTATACAATTAACATGATTGTTACAAACACTCGAAAAATAAATATAGTTTGTAAAAGACTCCATGTTGTCAGTGATTAAGCATCGCCCCCATACTGTATAATACGCCATGACATATTAGAAGCTGTATAGTTCGCTAAGGTATCAACAGACAGTATTAGTCTGCCAGAATTGTCAGTGGGATTCAAAGTTGACATTCAAATAGAAGACTCATACGGTCTAAATCTATTTGTTGGCTTCATATAGTTATATGCAACGGTTATTATGTACACCAAAAATGACATTTCTATTTATATATAAGGTTTCTTTGGTGACAGTTATGGAACCGCCTGAGAGGAAATACGAAGAATTATATTAATATCCGTCTCTAGCGAAACAGAGAACATATCTACCATGAGTCATATATTTTATACTCCTGTCTTTGTGTGTCTTTGCAAACAAAAGAAAGACAGATCAGACAATCGACAGACGTCAGTTCAGGTTCTTTCAGACAGCTGTTGTAGGAGCTGTCTGGTCAGGGTCCATTCTATTTTCTAGTTCTATTTATTTTGGCTTTTTGGCCAAATTATTTCATGTCAATTTTTCAATATGGAGTTGTGTCAGTCATTATTTATAAGGTTACGAACTCTTAGATCTTCAGGTCGGGTTCAGGTAGGAACATAGGGGTCTGTGCCGCTTCATGGGAGTCTATACATACGGTATAATAACAAGGGGTCCAACTGGAAGAACGGACTGTAACTCTAACAATTTAAATGATAACTGGGACTAGATCGAAAAGACTATAGTTCTATATTTACAACGCCTATTATATATGCCAACGGTATAGTCTATATGATAGAAAATATGCATAGAAGTCTAGGCTGTTTCGATTTAGTGCCAGTGAGCAAGATAATCAATTGGTAATCTGAATGAACGCTTCTATTAAACGTTGACTGGTTATTATGCCGTTCCATTATGATTGATAAACATGTGAAACAAAACTAAACATAACGGTATCCGTGTGTTCAACACAGAACATTTATGTAATATTATTTGTATATTGAATTCCTTTTAAGCCTTGGCTTTCTGAACAAATATCCGTCACCAGACATGCACTTTACACCAAACAGTAAGGGCGTGTTAGTGTAGGCCTGCACTTATTGCATGACAAAGGTTATGCATTAAACTCATACACGAGCTTCCTGTATTACGTTTTCCCTGCATTAAGCAACCACCTGATTTGCCAGTCCCCTATGGTAACACATTATGTGGTCGTATTAGCTAAACTTTACTGCAGTTCTAAACATGACTTTATATTGTCATTTGTTTTTTAACCCTTTCGGCGCCAAATTTCTAATTGCCGTCTGCAATCTTAGTTTGTTAAATCATTCAGTAAAATAAGGAAATGAGATAAATAAAGTTCAAAGGTATAAAGCACATATATAGAAATAGAGTTTGAGATAAATAGTGAAGTCCCTGATCAGACGCCGCCTTGATCTGGGACTGCACTATTTGTCGTGGTGCATTTATGCGACTGCGGTGGTGAAAGGGTAAAACAGAACGTGGTCCAATGACGGATCAATTTACTCGTCTTATTTCAACAATGTTACCAAAGTACAGTAAACCCCTCTTAACCGTACGTTTAATATAGCACGCATAAATATCGGTCTTGGAGACAAGTGGCTGCATAATGCAAGGTGACAGTCATGCAGAAAGCTTCTATAGGAGCTTTATGCATGGTTTTCACCCTGCATAATCAGTCACCTGCCTAAAGGTATCTAAATTCTTTTCTGTATTATAATTCTGGTTTATAGGGGGTTTACTGTAATTGTTATAAGTCTGGACTTTTCTTTTTAAAACTAGTGGTAGCTAAATGCAGGAAGAAAGTTATGCAAAACACTCCCGTGAGAACTTTCTTCACCATTGCGCTGCATTAAGCAGGCTCTCATATGGACTGGCTCTATTCCTGTATGGGCTGGCTCTATTCCTGTATGGACTGGCTCTGCTCCTGTATGTGCTGGATCTACTCCTGTGTAGGCTGGCTCTGCTCTTATATGGGCTGACTCTACTCCTATATGGGCTGGCTCTACTCCTATATGGACTGGCTCTACTCCTGTATGGGCTGTCCCTACTCCTGTATGGGCTGGCTCTGCTTCTGTATGGGCTGGTTCTACGTATTGACTGGCTCTACTCCTGTATCGGCTGGCTCTACTCCTGTATGGGCTGGCTCTGCTCCTGTATGGGCTGGATGTATTCCTGTATGGGCTGACTGCACTCCTGTATAGGCTGGCTCTACCCCTGTATAGGCTGGCTCTACTCCTATATAGACTGGATCTACTCCTGTATGGACTGGTTCTACTCCTGTATGGGCTGGCTCTACTCATGTATGGGCTGTATCTACTCCTGTATGGGCTGGCTCTGCTCCTGCATATGCTGGCTATACTCCTGTATGGGCTGGCTCTACTCCTGTATGGGCTGACTCTCTCCTTTATGGGCTGGCTCTACTCATATATTGGCTGACTCTACTCCTATATGGGCTGGTTCTACTCCTGTATGAACTGGCTCTACTTCTGTATGGCTGGCTCTACTCCTGTATGGGCTGGCTCTGCTTCTGTATGGGCTGACTCTACGTGTGTTCTGGCTCTTCTCCTGTATGAGCTGGTTCTACTGCTCTATGGGCTGGCTCTGCTCCTGTATCGGCTGGCTCTACTCCTGTATGGGCTGCACTTCTGTATGTACTGGCTCTATCCCTGTATAGGCTGGCTCTACTCCTGTATAGACTGGAGCTACTCCACTATGGACTGGTTCTATTACTGTATTGACTAGCCCTACTCCTGTATGGACTGGCTCTACTCCTGTATGAGCTGGATCTGCTCTTGTATGTGCTGTCTCTACTCCTTTATGGGCTGGCTCTACTCCTTGATGGGCTGGCTCTACTCTTATATGGACTGACTCTACTACTATATGGGCTGGCTCTACTCCTGTATGAACTGGTTCTACTTCTGTATGGGATGGCTCTACTCCTGTATGGGCTGGCTCTGCTCCTGTATGGGCTGGCTCTATTCCTGTATGGGCTGACTGTACTCCTGTATGGGCTGGTTCTACCCCTGTATAGGCTGGCTCTACTCCTATATAGGTTGGCTCTACTCCTGTATGGACTGGTTCTACTCCTATATGGGCTGGCTTTACTCCTGTATGGGCTGGCTCTACTCCTGTATGGACCGGCTCTGCTCCTGTATGTGCTGGCTCTACTCCTGTATGGGCTGGCTCTACTCCTGTATGGGCTGGCTCTACTCCCTTATGGGCTGGCTCCACTCTTATATACTCTTATATGAGCTGACTCTACTCCTATATGGCCTGTCTCTACTCCTGTATGGGCTGGCTCTATAAATCTGTATGGACTGACTGCACTCCTGTATTGGCTGGCTCTATCCCTGTATATGCTTGCTCTACTCATATATAGGCTGGCTTTTCTCCTGCATGTACTGGTTCTACTCCTGTATAGGCTGGCCCTACTCCTGTATATACTGGCTCTACTTCTGTATGGGCTGGCTCTACTCCTATATAGGCTGGCTCTACTCCTGTATGGACTGGTTCTACTCCTGTATGGGCTGGCTCTACTCCTGTAATAAAGGATGGCAGTCCGGTAGAGAGGTTCCTACCACCTGCCTAAGCTTTTCTAGCCATAATCTGAATAAACGTTCAAATTAGTGAGACTGTCCTACTACAGTGTGGCGTTTTGTATTGGTTATTCATCTTGACTCGCATTTCCAGAGAGTTTGGATTCAGTCGAGTGGCCGAGTTACTCGGTGTCTCACCGGGATCCAGGCTGTTCGGCACTCGGTCATTAACATTGTACAGGATGGTGAAACGGATAGCAGAGAAGATTTCAGCGGATCAGAGATTGAGGAGTCATTTTGTTATCAGCATGAGAAGGATTAACCCTTTCCCTTATGTAAGCGCATTTTGACGCATCTGCAAACAGAGTAGACCCAGATCAGACGGCTCCTATAGGAGCCGTCTGATCAGGGTCGGCTCTGTTTGCTTATGGTGTAATATAGATCTGATTCTACAGTTTCTGTCCGGGGCGACATGTGCTGTGTTTATATACCGTTATAAAATAATCTTATTAATATTCATGATGTCATTATTTCTTACCTGAATATACAACAGGGAAATGGTTAAGCTGGAAGACAGACACGATTACTGTCGTTGAAGTTGATGTACAGGAACTATTATATATTTGCGTGATTATGTCAGTGCAATTCTATAAAATGTCCAATTGTACTAGGACTGATCAAAGACATAAAGTGAGATGTGTTTGATCTTGCACACTGACGAAGAGTCTTTTGATCCAAAAGACATCAACTTGACGTTGTACTTATATATATTAAAATAAAGCTTCCTATAAATGCTCCGTTGTGTTTAACTCTATCGACGCTGAAATGTCACAGTGGGATAGCCAACTGGTGTAACGCAATCTGAAAGGCTACATCTTGCTAGAGGATTGTGAATGACAAACAGTAGGAGTCCTCAGATCTGGGGTTACACTGTTTGCTAATGTCAGGATAGTGCGTGTGTGTCCCGCATGCAAAAGGTTAATAAAATATGTAACATGCATTAGTGATGAATTACAACTGAACATCGCATATCCAACAGTCTAAATAACCAATGCAAGTGCACTGTTTGAACTGTTCGAACTGTTTATACATTTATTTATACATCCAGAAATGAATGGAAGTCATATTTGACACGTGTAGAGCACGTTTGAGTAAAAACCGTGTACTTTGTTTTGGTAGTAGTACTACTACTACTACTACTACTACTACTACTACTACTACTACTACTACTACTACTACTACTACTACTACTCTGCTACAACTACTACTACTACTACTCTGCTACTACTACTACTACTACTACTACTACTACTACTACTACTACTACTACTACTACTACTACAACTACCACTACCACTACTACTACTACTACTATGGCTACTACTACTACTACTACTACTACTACTACTACTACTACTACTACTACTACTACTACTACTACTACTACTACTACTACTCTGCTACAACTACTACTACTACTACTCTGCTACTACTACTACTACTACTACTACTACTACTACTACTACTACTACTACTACTACTACTACTACTACTACTACTACT